>OX465278.1:130184970-130858898 GCA_949987645.1 Tachina grossa | reverse complement strand
AATTTTATTATTTATTTTTTGAAAACGAAAAATTTGATCGGATTCGGTTTACAGAACATGGCTGGTGGTTCAGCGCTGTCTACATGTATTTCATTGTTGCTATAACAAATCATCAGTAGACTTAAAAATTTTTAGTTGAAGTTTACTGATGAAATGCATATAGACAACGCTGAACCACCAGCAAATAAATTTAAAATTAAAATTAAATTTTTAAAAAAATTAAATTTTTGCCGTTTTTTAGAGAAAAAAGTGGGTTAATTATTTCGCTATTGTAAAAAAACTTTGCAAAAATACCAACCTTACATTTTTTATTTATTCAAAAAGTAATACTAGATATAAGAAATATTACAAAGAGATTTTATGTTAAAAATTTACGTTATTGAAGGAACCAGATCGATACGAAATATATCTCTTTTTGTTATAAATATCCAACTCAAGGTTTCTTTTCGAATTCCAAAGCTGGAACCAAAAAATTTATCATGTTTTTAAATATTTACAAAAATAGTTTCTGTGCCCGGCGAAAGATAAGAAAAATACAGCAAAAATACTGAAAGAATCCCATTTTTGGGATTTTGCGAATTTTTTTGGGACTTACCGGGAACCCAAAAGCAAATTATATTTGCATTAATTGCACAATTTTCCACCTAAACGAGCATTTTCAACCGAAAATATTGATAAATGCGAATATAAGGATCAAAACATCACATACCAGCTTACTACAAGTTTTGTCATTTATTTGAAAATGATGCTACAGCTCGTGATGCATTTGTTCGAGCGAAGTAGACGTCCTTTTGTATAAACATCTCAGGCTGCTGGCTGCGCTGGTCTTGAAGCAAATAGTCTCTATCTGCAAATATTCACACAATACTCACTCCTCTGACGCTTACTGACTGACTTTACTTTCCCATAGTCAACTGTTATCCTCTGAGTTTTACTCTTTACAGTAATTCCCTGGACTGTGCTGTCAACTGAACTCTACATAATAGAAAACTTTACTGAACTCGCAACTGAACTGAACTGCAAACAGATGCGTTGCCATGTTTATACTTCCCACAAAAGATCCCAAAAGAATGTCAGCAACGTCTATAAAATCTCAGCAGCATCTCCAGTGCTTGCTTTCGATCGCACCATTAGCTCATGTATTAATTCCGTTGGTTTGTGCTTAACGCCCACGCCCACGTCCACATTTTCCTTATGCCGGTTTCAATATACACTTTACCTAAATAAATAATAAATTAAAATAACTACAATTACATTAAATTCATGATTGTTTCAACTTGAAATAATTTTGATTCAACATGATTCTTGCAGTTTTTTCAGTATCAAATTCATGTTCAGGGCTATAGTAAATAAAATTCCGCGTGAAATTTTTCCAGGGGAACAATTCCAACTAATAGCAAGTAATAGGGAAAACAAAAAATTCTAATTGGAAAAGGGAGCAATTTCAAGCGGAATTTTATTCATGATAGCCCTGGTTATTTCTACTTGAAATAAATTCGCTTCAACATGATTTTTCATTTTGATTTAGCAGTGTTGGATTACTAAATTGAAGAGACATTTTTTTTGAAGGCTACTAAAAATTATGTTGAATTAAAATTAAACACATATGAAGCATAATGAGCACCGAAAAATTTTAAATTAATCTTGTTTTCTTTAAGTTTAACATTTTTAACGCACTAATAACTCAAATTATTATTTTACTTATCCGATAAAATATTTTTTATTAAAAAGATATACATTGGAATTAATTATTGAAGGGTTTAGCTGGATCCCTGTTTTCGTAGATTTTAATATGAAATTTTTTCTGTGTACTTGACTCAAGAGCTGTAGCTACTTGATATGAATATGAAAATGATTAATTTTCATAAGTATTTAACTTGTATTAAAAGATTTATAAGTTTGCAGTAATCGCATAACTTTAAACTATTTAGGTCCAAATTCACAGTCTATAGTTAAATAAAGAACGTGTTTTAACTAACCATTTTCCTTATAAATTTCATTGGTTAAACCACCTTCATTAGTTAACTAAAGACTGCGAATTTGAGCCTTAACCATTTCATTAGTTATTTTACTTTGCTGACAAATCAAAGCTGTAGATATCGATATGAGTTAGCATATCAGAAAAATCTATGATACATATTAGCTAGACTAGAACTCTCGAACTACTTCAGGGCCTCTTAAAGTTCATTAAAATTTTAGCTAAGGTCCTGTTGTCTATGTACACTATTTTGCTTATCTTTTAGCTCTTGAAAATTCGCTTGCACTTTTTGGATAGATATTGTCAGGCTATGAAAATTTGTGTTTAGAGATTAAATAGCATCCTTTATTTGCTTAAGAAATAAAAAGGATATGAAACTAACGAATAACTACAATTATTAAAATTTATTTTGAACTAAAATTACATAAGTTGGCAACATGACAACATTATTTAAATATCAAGTAAGCTTGGTAACTTAGTTTTAGTTTCTTTTATCTCTTACTACAATAAAAATCACAAGTTTTAGAAACAAAGATGAAGATAAGGAAGTTTAATAAAAAAAATTTTTGTAATATAGTTTACATGTCCTTCGAGTTTGCATAAACAAACTACACTTGCACATCGAGTTTGCATAAACAAACTACACTTGCACATACACTCAAGTCCTTGTAAGAAATAATTAAACTGGCATTACAGTGGAGCTGCATGTAATAGAAATGCTATAAGGCTAAAAGAAATAAATAATGTGCAATAAAATAAGTCGCCCAATATATTTCGTCGGGCTTTATTGCACAGAAGCGTATGTATAATTGACTGCACCAGCCTCAGATGACTTAAATCGCAATTTAAAAAATTTTTTTTAATACAAAAAATATAAAATTTTTCTGCTGATATTGGAGTTTTTAAATTAAACCAATATTCGATATTACATTTTAATTTAATTGCAATTTATTTATAGATGCATTTCATTGGTTGAGGTCTACTGATGATTTGTCAAAGCACCAGTGAAATGCATATGGACATGCTTAACCACCAGCAAATAAATATCAATTAAAATAAACTGTTGACAATATGTCGAATAATAAATTTCTATTATTTATATTACATTTTAATTACAATTTACTTCAAATAGACTCCACTGTATGACGCACAGCATGACGACCTTCGTCATATGCAGAATTTGCAACATTGCCATTGTTTGATTTCTGACAAAACTAATTCATCTCTGAAGGAAATGAAAAACGATGACCAACTGTTTGTGGCCTTCTTTATTTTATTTTCAATGCGAACAAAATCGCTGGCAAGACTATGCTTTAGAAGTTTCTTTTATGCCACAAAACAGAAGGAGGTCTCAGCAAAAGAAAAAAATATAATGGGTGTTTTTTATTGAGGTATAGAACTTTAAGTTGGCATCACTTTTTTAACTGGCGGCCATTTTGTCAGCTGTCAAGTGATTAATATTTAGTTTGGTTTGCCATTTCATCATGAACAGGTTGACAAAAGAACAACGCTTGCAAATCGTGCAAATTTATTTCGAAAATAATGGTTCAGTTCGCGAAGTTTACCGCAAGCTCCGTCCATTTTATGGTCGACATAATCGTCCATCAGAGCAATTAATTCGGTTAACCATGGATCGTTTTCGCACTACGTTTACTCTATGTGATAACATGCATCCGCAGAGACGTCGAACAGTGCGCACCGAAGAAACAATTGCCGCTGTAGAGCAAAGTGTTGAAGAGGACCCGAATGAATCGATTCGCCACCGTGCACAGCAATTGGAGCTTTGTCCATCAACTTTATGGAAGATTTTGCGCAAAGATCTTGGCTTGCGACCTTACAAGATCCAGCTTGTGCAAGAATTAAAGCCGCGAGACCATGCAATGCGTCGTGATTTTGGTGTATGGGCCGAAAATGAGATTGATCTCGATGCTGATTTTCATCGCAAAATTTTGTTCAGTGATGAGGATCATTTTTGGTTGAATGGCTACGTCAACAAGCAAAATTGCCGCATTTGGAGTGAAGAGAATCCACATGAGACCCTTGAGACGCCATTACATCCACAAAAACTGACTGTTTGGTGTGCTCTATGGGCTGGTGGAGTCATTGGGCCATACTTCTTCCGAAATAATGCTGGAGAGTCAGTTACCGTTAATGGAGACCGGTATAGAGCCATGATAACCGACTATTTTGTTCCCGAATTGGATGGCATGAATGTGGATGAGTTGTGGTTCCAACAAGACGGCGTTACATGCCACACAGCGCACGTCACAATCGATTTATTGAAGGAAACATTCGATGAGCGCATAATTTCGCGGAATGGACCTGTCAATTGGCCACCAAGATCGTGTGACTTGACACCATTGGATTATTTTCTTTGGGGATATGTGAAGTCGCTCGTCTACGCCAACAAACCAGAAACGTTAGGGGACTTGGAAGCCAACATTCGTGGCGTTATTGCCAACATACGGCCCCGTATGCTCGAAAAAGTGGTTGAAAATTGGACCTGTAGAATTGGCTTTATTCGAGCCAGCCGCGGCGGCCACATGCCCGAAATCATATTTAAACATTAATGGCATAAAATTATCCTTCCAATAAAGCCAAATTGATGGACATTAAAACGATTTTCTTGTGTTTTATTTCAATTCGAAGTTCTATACCTCTAAAAAAACACCCGTTACCAATTTTTTTCTGTGTGTGGTTACATATCAAAAGTTTTGCTTCCTTTTCGTGATTAATTGTCTTGTTGACTTAATTGAAATTTTTTCAGCCAAGAAGAAGAAATATGTATGAATAAAATAAAAATGAAATGGAAGCATTTTTAATGTCACTTTGACAGCTACACAAATAAAAATTGTATAAAGTTTTTTTTTAGCAATTATCACTTAAAAATACTTTTCTATTCAATGAATTTTTATTATAATACGCACGGTTTTACTTATTAACTAAATAATATGGCAAAAGTTATTTTGATACTTTTTAAGCGACTTTAATACAAAAGAAAATCCTCATTAAGATTGTATTTTTTTTTATCAATACAGTGCAATCCAGATCATTCGCAGTGCAAGAGACCGAGTTTACGAAATAGACAGATTTCGATTTAATGAAGTTAAAAATAAAAGAACGACTAATATCGGGTTGAATCTAAAACAACTTTAATATTCTGCTCTATTGTCAATTGGTAAAGTTATGTTTTTTTTAGGGTTCCGTACACCAAAGGTGAAAAGGAACCCTATTGTTTTCGCTACGCTGTCCGTCTGTTCGTCACACACTATTTTCTCAGGAACCATAAGAACCTTGACCGCTACAACAAAAAAATACATGGGAGTTAAAAATTAAAGGGTGTTTCAAAACGAGCAACGAAATATGTTAAAATCCAATGTAATATACATGTAACTATGTACTTGCTATATCTTGGAAACCGTAAGAGGCTAAACTCATGAAATTTTCAAAAATGGTAAAACTAAAAAAATCGAAAATTATAAAATCGGAAAACCAAAAAAAAAAAAAAAAAATCGCCAAACCAAAAAAAAAAATCGCTAAAACGAAAATAGCACCAAATTAAAAACAAATTTCAAACACTAAAATAAATTGGCAAAACCGAAAAAATCCACAAAATGAAAAAATCGACAAAATAAAAAAAAAACGCCAAAAACCGAAAAAAATCGGCAAAACGCGAAAAAGTTGCCAAAACTAAAAAATCGCCAAAATGAAAAAATCGCCAAAATAAAAAAAATCGTCAAATTGAAAAAAATGCCAAAAACCGAAAAAATCGTCAAAAACTCAAAAAAGACTCCAAAACTAAAAAATCCCATGTATGAAAAAAAATCGCCAAAATGTAACAAATCACCAAAATTAAACAGAAATCTCTAAATTGAAAAAAAACCAAAAAAAACCGAAAAAAAATCGACAAAACGGGCAAAAAGTGCCAAAACTAAAAAAAACGCCAAAAACCGAAAAAACGCAAAAACGCCAAAACTAAAAAACGCTCAAAACCAAAAAACCCCAAAAACCAAAAAAAAAAAAACGCCAAAACTATTTATAATATAGGATAAAGTTCATATTGAATTACATATCTATGTAGTATTCGTACGGAACCCTTCGTGCGCGGTTCGAAGTCGCACTTCACTGAATTTATTTCAATAATGACAATATTCTATGCGTGTTTTTCATCTCCTATGAATTACAAGAGAATGTTGTTTACTAGTAAAGTACAAACAGAAAATGTCACATTAAAATCTAAACAAGATTAATTGAACGTTTTTCGGCAATTATTTTGCTTCCTATGTGTTTCATGTTAATTCAACATGATTTGCAGTACTTTTGCGAATTAAAGGACCAGCCGTTTATTTCGCATTGTTGAGATTTGTTAATTAAGGGGATATGAATTATCGCGGTTTGACTGTATTAAATATGTGTTTTTTGCTTCATGAAAGCATTCACTAAAAGTGGAAAGGTTCACCCTTAAGTGTTAAAAAAAGCTTGAGCTCTTGTAATAACAATTTCTTTTGTTACAAAAGGTGGGCGGAGTCATGCCCATTAAAATTGAATAATATATTTTATACACTTCTATGTAAAGCATTTCTACAAAATCTTTCTTAAATATAAACTTTGGTATCAGAGCAAAGGTAATTATGTGACCCTAAAAATCTTATCTGTGTTGCCAGACATGATATTCAGCTATTTTAAAAAATACAGTGAAATTTTTCTTTATAAAAAATATAAACTATAAAGCTTTGCTAAAGACATTAAGCCGACTTCAAAAGCACACAGCAAAATATTTTTCTGCGGCAAACACTTTTATTTGAGAAAACTCCAAAAATCAATTAAAATTTTATTGAGTCAATGAAACTTTTAGTTAGATTAAATTTTAAAACAATTCAATTCAATTAAATTTTTAACTGATTTTTGGTTTTTTTTCAATTAAACGTGCTTATTGCAAGAAAGTTTTTTTTTCTGTGTAAGCAGCAAAATTAAACAAAAAAATGTATAGGCGTCACATGTAGATGTACATAATTGTTTTATTTTACTGGAGTTAATAAAATTTTAAAAACAAATACATGTAGATGTATATAATTGTTTCATTTAACTAGAGTTATGCATAAACGTTTTTTAAAGTTAAAACATGTGTTAAACCCGGTTTTAAACCAACTTTAAGTTTAACAATCGTTTTTGCATAAGGGTGTAGGTAACTGCTGTATTCTAACAAAAATAATTTGAGCTTCAAGTGTATGTTAAAACAAAATTTCATCCACACTCAAAATTTAAATTAATTTTTTAAAATACAGCCGTTATTATTTATTTTTAAAGTTGCTTAAATTTTTAGTAGAAGGTTTGCTTATTACTTGTTTTTTCCAACAAAAAAATTTAAATTTTCTTTCTATAACATGACTGGAACGAATTTTGTAACTTAATTAAAAAAAGGTTGGCGTTAACATTTGAAATTAAAAAAAAAGTCATAACCACACTGGCAACCCACAAATTATAAACAACAAAAGTAATAACAAAACGTTTGAGACCCACCCACCCCACCCACAGTCAAATCGATTTTCAATTACCACATGTACATGTTTACTTTTCTAACACAATTTTTCTTTTCTTTCTCTCCTCTCGCTATTTATTGTTTTCTTTTCATTTACAAAACGTTCATTTGTCATTTTGCATTTGTTCGAAAATGTTTTCCTTTTGAAAAGGGGGGATATCACATGAAATGAAATGCAACAATAATAAAAAGTAAAATAAAAGTACATTTTGCCACATCATTAGTATAAATTAGTGACAAAATATTGTATACGGCTGAGTAGAAGTTAAAATGCACCTCAACTGAAAAAAATTTACATACATATGAAAATATGTATAAAACAATTTTTTCCCATAAATAAAGTTTGTTTTATAAATATTTTAAAAATATCAAAATAATATACCGCAAACTTTATTTGGCAGCTCAGAAAAAATATATTAAATTAATAGTCCAATTCACAATCTTGTGCAAATGGTCTTGCATCGTTGCATGTGCAAAATGGTATAGTATATTGATACTCAACACTTAACAGTTCTTAGTGGTGAGTATCAATATACTATACAATTTTGCACATGCAACGATGCAAGACCATTTGCACAAGATTGTGAATTGGGCTAATGTTTTTTTCTATCAAAAAATTAATTGATGCAATAAAATAAATGTAATTGATTCACAAAAAAATTTAACTGCTTTAATAAAAATTCAATTAAATTTTGAATTGATTCAATAAACATTTATTTTTTATTAAATGAAATTTTTTAATTGATTCAATTACATTCTATAATTGATTCAATAAAATTTTTAATCGATTAAATTAAAGTTTTAGGTGATGCAATTAAATTTTTAATTGATTCAATTAAATTTTAAATTGATTGAATTATATTTTTAATTGCTTCCATTAAATTTTTAATTGATTTAATAAAATTTTTAATTGATTGAATTAAATTAAATAATTTTAAAATTTATATATTGATGTTTTTTTGTCTATTATCTAGTATTTTTTTTTAATTTAATTTATTTCTGTGATGATTATGCTCAAACGTCATAAAAAAATATATTTATTATTTACAGTTTTGAGATCCAAAGCTGATGAATAGAACGATCAATCTGTGGCAAAAGGGAAAAGTGCTTAAGTCATATTTTACTGTTTCGTAGGCGAGCACTTTTAATCCTTCAAGTCGACTTTCGGAAGTGATTACGCATTACGCTTATCTGAAAGATCTCACAAAATAATTGAAATTTAGCTCAGGGGGTAGTTTGAATATTAAAATTACAGTTCTCGACTTAAGCAATTTTTACTTTTTGCCACAAATATTGATTTGATTCAAAAAAAAATTTTTTATTGCTTAGTTAATTGACTCAAAGCAATCTTTTAACTGCCTTCAATTTATTTAGTTGCAAAAACTTAATTGATATTATTAACTTTTTTTTACTACGACGCACTGTGGGGTGAAAGCCTTCACAAGTGGCGAGTAATTCAAAAGATGAACTTTAACTTTCACAACGGTATTTGGAATCATATGAAATTAGATAAAATTCTACATCACTAACTGCAAAAATAAAAGTTTTTAGTAGTTTATTTTATTTGCAAGTTCAATAATTTTAGTTATTTTTGCGCGCATTGATTTAAAGAGAAAATTTTGATATTTCAAGTAATTATAGTTTTTGTTAAGACTTCTATAAGTAAAAGTTTTATAATGGAACCGTCAACTTCAGGTATATGAGCATTTAAAAAAATTATTTTTTGTTTAGATAATTGTTTTAGAAATATTAAAAAAAAAAAATAAATTGCTCTAAAAATGTGGTATTTTTGATATATACATTGAGTTTCAACAACTTTGCGGATGAATGCAGGGAAAAATGCTTTTATGCTCTTAAAATATAAGATTTTAGCTAATAAATCCTAGAATACCTATTTGCGCATTTGTGTGATTTTTGAGTTATGAAGGTTTTTGTGAGAGAATTCCAGTTGCTAAAAATCAATGTGTAAAATAAATATTAAATATTTATTTTTTTTTATTTAAACAAAAACAAAATATTTTTTTTAAAGACACATAAAGTATGCTCTAATTTACAATTTAATTTACTAATTTATCTTTTTTCATTCCAAAGTTACAGCAAAAATAGTCAAATAAGACCATTTTCTCCAAAATACAAAAAAGGCTATAAAAGGTTAAACATTACAAAAAAAAAAAAATAATGCTGGTTTTTTTTATGTATTTATTAATATTCATCAATAAAAAATAACAACACTTTAAAATTACGACTTCTATGAATTAATCGCCACTTTCTCTACCATTCACCCCACTGTGCGACGGTTCGAATTATTATTTTTAATTGATGTTAAAAAATTTCAATTGAAACTAAAAATTTAAAATATTTTTTAGTTTTTTTCTCTGATGTGCTGGAAGCAGTGAAATGAAGTAATATGAGTTTTATACGTTTCACTGTAAGGCGGATTTTCGATTTCCCGTTTTTGTGAGACCTCCACCTGCTGAGTTTTTTGCAATTTTACGCCAATCAAAATTATCCTTTAATCCTAACATTATTATCTTTCTCCCTCCCCAACTTTTGGAAAAGTTTTTACCTATCCTTAGAATTTTGACTTCCCTTATAGTGTTTTCACACTGACATGGTTTTAATAAAAGTTGATTTTAACGTTAAAACCAACTGTTAAAACCTGGTTTTACCATACAAATTGTTTTGTTAAAACCAAATTAAAACCATTTTTGAATTGGTTTTAAGTTGGTTTTAAGAAATGCAACCTTGTTTTCGCTGTGATAAATTCAGTGCCGCCAAGTTGAAATGACCGACATTAGCTGTTAATGTTTATGTCAGTGAATAACAATAGATGGCGCTTGAAAGATTTTCAACTTAAAAATGGATGCAGCAGCAACAATAATCAAAAAATTATGGAAAAAAAGAGTTTTTTTGGAAGTAAAACAAAGAAAATATTTTAAATTGAACTCTGGAAAGTGAAAATAGACAATATTACTAACATTCATCTGCCTATAAAAAAGGTTTATCTTATAATGTATTTGTGTATTTTTATATATAATAACTTTATTTCCAAGCACTTCTTCATTCTGTATAAGAAGTTCCATAATTTAAAAAAATTTTATTTACAAAATATAAAATAATTTCCATTTTAGAGTGCATTGTGAAATATGTATCTCAGTTTTTCATACAAACAAAAACAGTTGAACAGTATGTCCAAGAAGTGTTATTAAAAAGCAGAAAAAATGCAACAACAAATACGCGCATTTCTGCAGAAGATTTATTTTATTTTGAGCAAAGTTATTAGACAGCCTGGGAGTTAAAACCTGAATTGAACAAACTTGCAGTGTGAATGCAAAATCAGCTGTTTATGGTTTTAACGTTAAAACCAGGTTTTAACTTTCAGTGTGAAAACACTTGAACGTGTCGTTACAAACGTTTCAATAAATTGAGTAGATTGTTAAACCTTTAGGTGCTGCGAATAATAACAATGAAAAGGAATAAACTACTTTATCTAGATTAATTACTAACATAATTGACAATAACGACTTGTACAATATTTGCAATGACATTCAATGCACCACAATATGAGTCACCGCTCTGTTTGTTTGTTTGTTTTTGTTTATTTATTTTTTTTTGTCAAACCAAAAGCAATTTGCAAAATTAAATAATAAATATTACAATTTTTATATGAACACTAGAACAGATGATCTCTTATCTATGTCGAAAGCATGAATAATGATGTCAGAATATTAAAAGGATTATGAACTTTTGCAATATAAATGGTAATAAATGTACAATAGACAGGCTCAATTTGTAAGATCATGCCAAGTTGGGTGAACTACAAGACATATGTCGTCACCTAAAATCCAAAAGGTCGTAAGTACACTTTTTACTATTTTACAGGACAAGCAAAAAAACTTCATAAATTTAATACTATTTATATGCTAGGTGCCAAATTGAATAATGAATAAAATCGGTGTTTTTGAACATATGTGAGTAAAATTTTAGGAAAATATGTATTTATTTTGGTTAATCACATCATAATCAATCAAAAAGTCTATTTTGAATTTTTTGGTTGTTACGGCCTTTTGGATTTTAGGTGGCGATATGTATGTATCTACTAAGAAGTAGATGAAATTATATTTTGCTTTCGCCCTACTCTATTTAAATTTTTTCTAAGGCCTTTATAGTTTTTAACAGACTTCAGAAAATACGTGGTTATCTATTCGGTTGTATACATATCTTTTGGTGGTTACTGGTTTGCCGCACAGTATATTAAGAATACATTATTGCCAACACTTTTTTAACTGGCGGCCTTTTTGTCAACTGTCCAGTGATTTATGTTTAGTTTGTTTTGGCATTTCAACATGAACAGATTGACGCCTGAACAACGCTTCGAAAGTTGGCAAATTTATTTTGAAAATCATGGTTCTGTTCGAAATAGGTATAGTCCACTACGACCATTTTACGGCCAACATAATCGTCTATCAGAGCAATTAATTCGATTAACTATGGCACGTTTTCGCTCCACGTTTATTGTAAATGATAATACGCATCCACAGAGACGTCGTACAGTGCGTACGGAAGAAGCCATTGCTGCTGTAGAGCATAGCCACGCAAAATTTCATTTGCAAGCGCCAATGGGCTTTAGAGCTGCAAAACTATCGATAGTATGGATAGTTTTGTTGTAAATGAAATATCGATAGTTTTTTCCACTATCGATACTATCGGCAAAAAAAAACAAGTAATTAAAAGAGTAAAAATAATCGAAGTCAGTAAACAGTAGCCGGCAGCTTTGAAGCAAATTATCCGTCGTTGATTTAAGCTTTTATACGGCGATGGAAAAGTTGGTACAGTTGTAAAATTTTAGCGCTATTTGAATGCCAAAAGTACCGTAGCACCGCAATGACCCATTTAGCACTACTCGAATCTCTTTATATTTATTACATGCCAAAAATAGCATTAAAATATATTAACCCCCTTATGCAAAAAATAATGCGTGCTTGAAGTGTACATTAAAAAAATTTCCATAGAAAAACCGGTTTTAACGTTCACTTATTTTTTGCACAAGGGGGTAAATCTTTAGCTCGAAGGTATTAGAAAATTAAGTAAATCAAACGATGTTTTCCGGTACTCAAAGAATTGCTGGAGGAATGTTATTTATTCCAAATTCATCTGCAAATGTGGAAATTTTATTTTCGTACCAAGGAGAGAAGCCGACTATTTGCATCGACTGTGAATAATCGAATAAAAAAAAGGTTATAAACGTAGTATATCGTAAATGTTACTTTTATATTCAGATCCCAGCAACTAATATTCTTTGTGCACCTTCTGGCGTTTTGTTAATTGATTTTTAGTTAATTAAAAAGTACAAATATTAAAAAAAAAAAAAAAATTAAGAATTAGGTACAATCGTACTGAAAAAATTAAAATTTTTTTTTGAAAGTTAGTACAATTTGTAAATATGACATCGCATCCCTGCTTCTGTATACATAAGTACTTAAATACATATGTATGTATATGAATTTATTTATAAATCCAAGTGTTATTCGACAAATAGTAGTCACAAGTATCTTAATAAATTCAACATCGTCGACACAAAGATAAATTTTGGTGGTACTGATATCGAGACGGCCGCCAATCGTCACTTACGATAAAACTTTACAGTTAGTGTCTTAAAAGTTATCAACAATTTTCGCATTTTGATAATTCTAAACCATGGGTAGGCCCATAAAATTTTAAGTTCAATAAAAAAGTATATTTTCGATAATATGCCGCTTACGATAAAATCGAAAAAAAGGCTTGATATATTTTTATATACTAATGAAAATGTTGAGGACTCTGGATTTTTTTCGAGTCAAATGTAGTTTATGTGGCAACTTTTATAAAACTCTTCGATACTATCGATAGTATTGATAATTTTACATAAAACTATCGAAACTATCGAGTGGAGCGACTATCGATCGTTTTGCAGCTCTAATGGGCTTGCGCAGTCGACGTTATGGTGACGTATACGTGCGTCAGCTACTTCGTACAAAGTATGTGTGATGTTGTGTGTTTGGCTGTTTCGTTGTTGTTGCTATGGCCGAACAAAGCGAGTCATTTGATGTTCAGCAGTGATCGAAGCAAGACCTACACATGCACAAAAGCGCTCAGTCACGTGTGGGGGGCTCTGCTGTAGAGCGTAGCGTAGAGGAGGACTCGAATTAGTCTATACGCCATGATTACTGACTTCTTCGTTCAACAATTGCACAACCATGTTGTGCAGGAGGTATAGTTTCAACAATATGGCACAACATGTCACACAGCTCGTGCCACAATTAATTTATTGAAGGAAACATTTGTTAACCACATACATAGTTTCACGTTTCGGACCCGTGAATTCCCTCCAAGATCGTGCGATTTAACGGCGCTAGACTATTTTCTGTGGGTATATTTGAAGTCACTAGTCTACGCCCATAAGCCCGAAACGATTGACCGCTTGGAGGACAACATTCGCCACGTTATTGCCAATATACAGCGACAAATGTTAGAAAAATTCATTGACAAATTGGAACTCCAGATTAGATTACGTCATTGCCAGACGTGGCAGTCATATGACTGAAGTCATATTTAAATTATAATACCAGAAGATTATCTTTCGAATAAAGTAAATTTCATGTCAATTTAAAAAAATTCATCTTTGCTTTATTCCATTTCAAAGTTCTATATCACTATAAAAATACCTTTTATATATTTTATCCCCCATACTCATAAAATTTGCAACGAATTTGAAATGTAATTTATTTCAAATTTGCCATACAAAGTTTTCCTAAAATGAATTTCAAATTCATTTTAATTTTTTTTTATAAATATGGGGGTTAAAATTTACTTAATAATCCTTTTTTTATTCAAGAAGATAATGCTTCCATTCGTTTTCTTTTGTTTTGTGTACTTTTACTTATCTGATTGCTAAAAAATTTAGCGGATTCTTTAAACTATTTTAATGATACAATTTCGTACTCAAGAAAGTGGGCGAAACTACGCCTAATTTATATTAATGTTATATTTTACGTGCTTCTGCTCTACCGATTCTTGTCAACAGTGCTAAAAACTATATAATTTTGCTTTTGGATGGGCGGGGCACGCCTATTAAAATTTAGTGTTATATATCACGTATTGACTCTTGTGAAACTTGGCACACCTTTAGTTCTGATAGCAATAGGACCTTTCATTTAAAAACGTGGGTTGGGTCCTTTTACGCCCTTTTACATTCAGTATTATTTTATTTGTATTTCTACACTGAGACTGTAACGCTTCATTCGCATTACGAAAATGGTTTAATTAGTTGAAAAAATGTCATATATACAGGGTGGCTGGTGAATTTTGCTACATTAAGAAAGTGGAATAACTATTTTGGCAATGCATGCAATTTATTTAATCTTATTTCATTTGAAAGCTTATTGGATTGTATTAAAAAAAAAAAGCAATGTGTGTCCGATCACAGAAGAGATGTGTAAACATCTAGTAATGAAATTTTTTTTTAAGTTGGAAGTAAAGGGTGTTTTTTATTGAGGTATAGAACTTTAAGTTGGCATCACTTTTTTAACTGGCGGCCATTTTGTCAGCTGTCAAGTGATTAATATTTAGTTTGGTTTGCCATTTCATCATGAACAGGTTGACAACAGAACAACGCTTGCAAATCGTGCAAATTTATTTCGAAAATAATGGTTCAGTTCGCGAAGTTTACCGCAAGCTCCGTCCATTTTATGGTTGACATAATCGTCCATCAGAGCAATTAATTCGGTTAACCATGGATCGTTTTCGCACTACGTTTACTCTATGTGATAATACGCATCCGCAGAGACGTCGAACAGTGCGCACCGAAGAAACAATTGCCGCTGTAGAGCAAAGTGTTGAAGAGGACCCGAATGAATCGATTCGCCACCGTGCACAGCAATTGGAGCCGACTAACCGACTATTTTGTTCCCGAATTGGATGGCATGAATGTGGATGAGTTGTGGTTCCAACAAGACGGCGCTACATGCCACACAGCGCACGTCACAATCGATTTATTGAAGGAAACATTCGATGAGCGCATAATTTCGCGGAATGGACCTGTCAATTGGCCACCAAGATCGTGTGATTTGACACCATTGGATTATTTTCTTTGGGGATATGTGAAGTCGCTCGTCTACGCCAACAAACCAGAAACGTTAGGGGACTTGGAAGCCAACATTCGTGGCGTTATTCCCAACATACGGCCCCATATGCTCGAAAAAGTGGTTGAAAATTGGACCTGTAGAATTGGCTTTATTCGAGCCAGCCGCGGCGGCCACATGCCCAAAATCATATTTAAACATTAATGGCATAAAATTATCCTTCCAATAAAGCCAAATTGATGGACATTAAAACGATTTTCTTGTGTTTTATTTCAATTCAAAGTTCTATACCTCTAAAAAAACACCCTTTACTTATGCTTTTAGTATCTTTTTTTAAATTAATTAATTAAAAGTATCAAAACTTTCAATATTGTAAATACATATGAATTTGTTGGTTTTTGTTTGTTTTATTAAACTTATTTGGTTAGTAAATGAGCACACTGCAGTATATGTGTATATACTGCATTCAAAATTGCAGTAAGCAGTAAATTTACTGATTACTAAAAAAAAATTCAGTAAATTTTTACTGCTAATGAAATTTAATTTGCATTACCAGTAAAATCGTAGGGCCGTAATCATAATAAAATTGTAGCAAGTGGCAAAGTTTTTTCATTCAAATTTTGAAACTTTTGTATGAAAAACATTTAGCCACTTGGTAGAATTTCATTATGAATACGGGCGTTACTGATTACTGAAAATTCAATGCACCTCATCATATAACAAATCAGTTAGGAAATTTATAAAAATTGTAGAAAAAAATTTTAGTAATCAGTAAAAATTTACTTGTTAAACATTTTTTATTATTTTTACTGCAATTTTAGTGGTACTGCAGTGCTCATCTATGGTAAATGCCTTTACTTTTACTTTTTAATTTTTAACTCCTTCGCGTTCATCGTTTAGTTGTTGCTGTTCTTGTTAAAATAAATTCAGTAAAGTGCGACTTTGACTCGCGCACATTTGGTTTTGATCTTTTTTTTTTTTTGATTTAGCTTTCTTAATTTTTTAAGTTTTTTCAGTTTAAACGATTTTTTTTTAGTTTTATCGCTTTTTTCTCGTTTTGCCGTTTTTTTTCTCGTTTTGCCGTTTTTTTTCTCTTTTTGGGTTTTTATAATTTTCGCAATTTTTTCATTTTGGCGATTTTTTCTGTTTTTTTTGGGTTTTTTCATTTTGGCGATTTTTTTCTGTTTTTGGGGTTTTTTTATTTAGACGATTTTTTTTATATTGGCGATTTTTTGTTTAAGAATTTTTTTAATTTTGGCGATTTTTGCGGTTTTTCGCGATTTATTTTAGTCCTAGAGTTTTTTTTAATTTGGTGCTTTTTTTCGTTTTGGCGATTTTTTTATATTTGGCGATTTTATATTTTTTTTTTGATTTTTTAGTTTTACCGTTTTTGAAAATTTCAAGAGTTTTACTCTTACGGTTTCCAAGATACAGCAAGTTGTCAAAATTGCAAAGTCAAAATTGCATTAATTGATGGAACACCCATTGATTTAAATTTAGTGTTAATTGTTGTAGTCTGTATAAAAATACACTAACTTTTAAAATTTCAAGTGTATATATGTACATATAATTGTATGTATACTACATGGGATTTTAACATTTTTCGTTGCTCGTTTGGGAACACCCTTTAGTTTTTAACTCTCATGTATTTGTTGTTGTAGTGGCCAAATGTCTACATATTGTGTCCAAATTTCAAGTCCGTAGCTCTTGCGGTTCCTGAGAAAATACAGTGTGACGGACAGACGGACAGCGTAGCGAAAACAATAGGGTTCCTTTTCACCTTTGGTGTACGGAACCCTAAAAATGCGAAACTTTTTTTAGAAACGAAAACGGCTTGGTGTTTAATATTTTAATTATAAGTCTGAATTATATAACTACAGACATACATACATACGTTCGTGTGTATGCACCTTTTAAATATGCAAAAAAATAAATTGTTAAATAAAAATTTTATTTTTAATATAAAAACTCACATTTGTTCACAATTTTTTCGGGATTTTGTTAGTCCCGAAAATCCCGGGGTCCCGGTTCGGGATTTCGAGACTCCATCACTAAATCCCGAAGCCCGTGATTTCTAAAAACCTGTCCCGATTAGCATCTCTAAATGTAATGCTTCATTTTATTTATTAATGAAATTTGTCGTTATATTAATGAAAGGTGTTCAACGTAACGGTTTCCTTTCCGTTAAGAAGTATTTTCTTTCAGTGTATTCCACTGATTTACAAAATAAGCACTAACAAGCTAAAAATAATTTAGATTCAGTTAACTAAAAAAATATTATATATGTGTTACCCTGTAATACATTTGAAGTTGATGCCCATAATGTTGGTAGCCAAATGCATGAATATTTAAATATGGAATTTGTTAATTGTTTTGAAAGCGTCTTCAAACACTGCTATAGGTAACCAGGGTTGCCAGTAGGGGGGTTTGTCCCCAAAACGTGGGGATTTTGAAAGTGCTTTGGGGTCAAAAAATTTTGTTTCGGTGCAGGGTATTTGAAACTATCGTGGGAATTTTTGGTCGAGAATTCACTACATTTTTCTCCGTAATTTATTACCATTATTTATTTTTGGTCCTAAAATATTTGAAGATTTACTTTTAATTTTTTCCACCAACAAAGGACCTCTCAACTGTTGACATTTTTTTTATATGTATGTATAAATATCTTATCACTAGGGAAAGGATTTTCATGTAAATACATGTAAATACAGATCAACATAAACAAAATATCTTTGCGAATCAACATATTTGCAACAAAATGGCATCGATTTGTTAGTGCATATTTTTGCATATTTTATAATAAATACATATTTTTGCATATTTTATTATAAATGTATATTTTTTTTTTTTGTTTTCATGTTATAGATCTAATTTTGGTTTTTTTTATTAGTTGTAAAGTATGTAAAAGCTGCAGTTCTTACTACAGAGGAAAATTGGGAAAATGAGAAAAATTTGAGATCGCATTTTTTGTGAGATTACTCGATATTAAAAAAAATACGTTTTTTTTATTATTATTTTAGGAGTCCTACGGGACTCCTTCAACTCATTTGAAAAATACAATACTTTGGCTCAAGTTAAGAATAGCAATACCATTGAAATAAAAACAAGAGCATGGAATAAAAGCCCTTTTAAGCCCAAAAATGTTTCTGTAATTTTATTTCAGCGCTCTCTACTGGTTTTGTATTAATTTCATGTGTATATAAAGTGCTTTTGAAAGCTTCTTTGGGTGTTGCAGCCTTTAATAAAAAATGATTGAGTCATACGATAAGGATACATCCTATATTAACAAGATGGGACCGTTGTTGAAGGCTTAAAGTGAAGTTTGGCTTAACTTTATTTTGCATTCAGTATGATTTAGCAAAATGTTTATTGAGAAAACATTTTAGCTGAGTTTTGATGTTTTTTAAGTTTTTAATGACAAAATGTTTGTTAAAACACACTTTTTTTTAGGTTTTTAATGTTATTAAATGTTGAAAATAAGTTAATAAATGCATATTTTATTAGTTTTAAATACATATTTTTATATTTTTAATGCATATTTTATGTACATAAAAACGTGATTTTAAATCAGAGTTGTAAAAAATTGCAATCAATTGTGATTGCAATCAAATTGATTTCAGCCATACTGATTTCATTGTTTTGATTTCAAAATGATTTCAGATTTCAAAATGAAATCATTACAAGATTGCAATCTTTCTTGATTGCAATCATTTTGAAATCATTTTTTTTAGAAATCATTGATTGCAATCAATTTAATTGCAATCAATTTGATTGCAATCAAATTTTTGTTGAAATCATAGGATTTCAAACAATTTGCCTGAAATAAAATCTAAAGGGGTAGCATTCAATAAAATATTGTAGAGTGCTTAGAGAGGTTGAGTTTAAGCTTGCGATTTTGACCTTTGTGCCCTGAAAATACCTGGGCTATAGGATCCCCCATAGTATTAGTGGAAAGCCCCAGATTTTAGTGGAAACCACTAAATTTGTGGTGCAAACCAACAAATTCTAATGCAAATCTTAGCGGAAAAGTGAAAATAAAAATATTAATTTCGTGCCTTTATTGGGAAAAGTGATAACAAACATAACATTAAAAAAAACAATGTGGAAAATATTTAAAACTTATCGGATTGCAGTTAAAAATTATGTTCAGTAATTTTAAAGCATTTTCCAAACAAAAATTATCATTATTGGCAATTCAAAATTATCAGAATCAGATTTATTTCTAGAAGAAGGAGTTTCGTTTGAAGAGAACGATTATTTTGATACTGATTTCATTTTGATTGCAATTAAGATTTACTGCCCGTCCCACGATGTCACTCGCAAACGTTCGAATGACAACTTATATTGAAAACAACAACAAATGTTCTAATAATATTGTTGTTTGCAATACAAATTGTCATTCGAAAGTTTGCGAGTGACATCGTGGGACAGGCAGTTAATTGCAATCAAATTAATTGCAATCAAATCGATTGCAATCAAATTAATTGCAATCAAATCGATTGCAATCAAATTTGATTGCAATCAATTGATGTATAAATTAATTTAAAAAAAATTGATTGCAATCAAAATCGTAAATTGATTGCAATCAAAAAATTAGAAATCAGTGACGTGAAATCAAGTGATTACAATTAAATTGATTGCAATCTTTTACAGCTCTGTTTTATATGCATGAAAATCCTTTTCTTACTTATCACTCTGATGTTTACTTTAATTTTTTTTATTCTTTTATAAAACAATTTTTGGCAACAAAAGCAAAAATCTAATAATA
Source organism: Tachina grossa (assembly GCA_949987645.1). Taxonomy (NCBI): domain Eukaryota; kingdom Metazoa; phylum Arthropoda; class Insecta; order Diptera; family Tachinidae; genus Tachina; species Tachina grossa. The sequence continues at coordinate 130,838,493 of OX465278.1, read as the reverse complement.
AAAAAAAAAACAAAAGACAAATTATAAAATTAGGATCCTCTCTAATAAGACAACAAACAACTTGCTACAATAAATTTATTTCAACAAATAAACAAGAAATACAAGTAAATAAAACAAGCAAAACAAACAAGTGGAAACAAACAATATATTGGTTTTAAAAAAAGTTGAAAGGAACAAAGTGTTGCAATACAGTGAAAGACAGTTAGTTAGACAGCCGCATGAACCTTTACAAAGTTTTCTTTTACTTTTTTGTTATTGTGTGTTATTGTTCAATAAATATAAAGCTTTATACTGTTTTCTGTTTAAATTAACAAAAAAAAGAAAAAAATCTCAACAAAATGAAATATTTAACAGTTAAACCTACGCAAAATTGAAGTACATACAACTACCGTGTGGCTTATGTGGTAAGCCCCCTTGTTAAGCACACACCACACTACCGACCGACCACAAGCTCGTACCAATTACTGGCAAACAACACTAAGGAAACACTTCATTTTTGTCTTTATCTCTTTTTGTATGTAGATACGATGATTTAAATGGGCACATTGTCTAGTATAGGGTGTTTTTTTAAGAGGTATAGAACTTTGAATTAGAATAAAACACAAGAAAATCGTTTTAATGTCCATCAATTTGGTTTTATTGGAAGGATAATTTTATGCCATTAATGTTCAAATATAACTTCGGGCATGTGGCCGCCGCGGCTGGCTCGAATAAAGCCAATTCTACAGGTCCAATTTTCAACCACTTTTTCGAGCATATGGGGCCGTATGTTGGCAATAACGCCACGAATGTTGGCTTCCAAGTCCCCTAACGCTTCTGGTTTGTTGGCGTAGACGAGCGACTTCACATATCTCCAAAGAAAATAATCCAATGGTGTCAAATCACACGATCTTGGTGGCCAATTGACAGGCCCATTCCGCGAAATTATGCGCTCATCGAATGTTTCCTTCAATAAATCGATTGTGACGTGCGCTGTGTGGCATGTAGCGCCGTCTTGTTGGAACCACAACTCATCCACATTCATGCCATCCAATTCGGGAACAAAATAGTCGGTTAGTCGGCTCCAATTGCTGTGCACGGTGGCGAATCGATTCATTCGGGTCCTCTTCAACACTTTGCTCTACAGCGGCAATTGTTTCTTCGGTGCGCACTGTTCGACGTCTCTGCGGATGCGTATCATCACATAGAGTAAACGTAGTGCGAAAACGATCCATGGTTAACCGAATTAATTGCTCTGATGGACGATTATGTCGACCATAAAATGGACGGAGCTTGCGGTAAACTTCGCGAACTGAACCATTATTTTCGAAATAAATTTGCACGATTTGCAAGCGTTGTTCTTTTGTCAACCTGTTCATGAGGAAATGGCAAACCAAACTAAATATTAATTACTTGACAGCTGACAAAATGGCCGCCAGTTAAAAAAGTGATGCCAACTTAAAGTTCTATACCCCAATAAAAAGCACCCTTTACTTACTTGTAGCAACAACCACTTGTCTTGTCTGTCTGCCAAATGCTTACTTATTCGTACATCGTAAGATTTCTTTGTTAGATAAATCCAACGAGTATGTGGTTATATTTTTTCTAAAATATAGCTGTCATATTCATAATCATCACAAAACAACAACTCTGTTTCAGACTGTCTGTCTATAAAGCATTCTCCAAAAAAAAAAAAAAAAAAAAAAAAAAAAAAAAAAAAACTTTCAAAGTTGTTTGGTGCTCTCTCATCGTGCATGTTTAGGAGTGAAAGGTTGCCCCCACAGTGTTTGTTTAGTACGAATCAGACGGTAGCACAGCTTCCAAAATACTTAACAAATAATAAACTTCAACAACACATCACAACATGCTTGTAAGCTCTTTGTACGTCTGTCTATTTATTTGTTTAAAACTAAACCATTTTAAAATAAACATATATTTCCTTATTTTTTATTTTATTTTTTGTGACGAAAACACAAGTAGTTGAAGTTTTTAATAGTTGTTAACATTAACTTTAACAGTTTTTGTGTGTGCTGGTTGCTTTCATTGTACGCTACAAAATGCAAGTAAGAACTATTATTATAACGAATAACATTTCGTTGGTTAATTTAACCAAATTCAACTGTCAAAGTTTGCATTTAATTTAAAATTATTGTAGGTCAATTCACAAAATCTTTTTCTGGTTAAACTAAGCAATATAAAATTGTAATTTTTGTGTCTAGTGCCAATTGCTATCATTATTTAGATGTACATACCAAATTTCTGGTTAATATAACTAATAGAAATTAATTAACGTATTTAAGGAGTAGATTATTGTTGCAAAATAACCAATTTTACCAAGTTACAACAAGCCACATCAATTGTTAGGGGGTAGCGGATTTAGGTCTGTTCCCTTTGTATACAATTTGTAAATACTTAAATATTGTATATTAATTTTTATAAATTTACTAGCTGAGCCGGTCAAACTTTGTCGTACCCTCAATTATTTATTTTTTTTAACTGTTTTGCATTGGTTAATATAACCAATTTTTAGGGTTCCGTACACCAAAGGTGAAAAACGAACCCTATTGTTTTCGCTGCACTGTCCGTCTGTCCGTCACACAGTATTTTCTCAGGAACCGTGTGAGCTACGGACCTGAAATTTGGACCGAGTATGTAGAACCTCGGCCGCTACAACAACAAATACATGAGAATTAAAAACTAAAGGGTGTTTCAAAAAAAAAATTTTAAAATCCCATGTAATATACATACAATTGTATGTACATATACATATACACTTGACATTTGTAAAATTAGTGTATTTTTATATAGACAACAACAATAAAATTTAAAAAATTTAAATTAAAGGGTGGTCCATCAGTTAGTGCAATTTTGGCTATGTTATTTTGACAACTTGCTGTATCTTGGAAATTGCCAGAGTCAAACTCTTGAAATTTTCAAAAACGGTAAAACTAAAAAATCCTAAAATTATAAAATCGCCAAATCAAAAAAATCGCCAAAAACAAAAAAAAAATCGCTTCAACGAAAAAAAGCACCAATTAAAAAAAATATCTAACACTAAAATAAATCGGCAAAACCGAAAAAATCGACAAAATGAAAAAGTCGCCAAAATAAAAAAAAAAACAAAACGCCAAAACGCGAAAAAGTCGCCAAAACTAAAAAAATCGTCCAAATAAAAAAAATAGCCAAAATGAAAAAAATTACCACAATGAAAAAAAAATCACGAAATTGCAAAAAACGGCGAAAACCGTCAAAAAATGCCAAAACGCGAAAAAGCGCCAAATCTAAAAAAATCGCCTAATTGAAAAAAATCGCCAAAATGAAAAAAAATCGCCAAATTGAAGGAACACGAAAAAGGCGCTAAAACTAAAAAATCTCCCAAATGAAAAAACCCCAAAACGCGGAAAAGCGCCAAAACTAAAAAATCGCCTTGTTATACTAAACCAATAATAAATGCTGTCGTACTATAAGCGAAGCACGATGGATGTATTAGTGTACGTGTATATCAGTGTTAACAAGCGATGTCGCCAAGACTGCTTGTTTTAACAAACACTCAAAAGAAGTAGTGTTGATTTGTGTATGCTTTAGTGTTGTTAATTATTCGTCTTTTATGTTTGTTCGAATGAAATTTCATAATTTTTTTCTTGTTCGAACAGACGAATAATTTTGAACTTTTGTTTGAATATTTGAACGAACAAAGAATAAAAAAATATATTCGAATAATCTTAAAAGAGTTTGCAAAAAACGACACGTATGTGTATTAGATTAATTTTTTTTTATTTACAAACGAAAAATATTTCATTACACAAGAAAAACAAATAATTTCAATAACAAATTTAGGAATATTAATAACAAAACTTTAAAATTTTAAGAACCTTTGCCACAGTTGACGCTGTGGCATAGATAAGAACACTTATACTATTGAAGTAACAGAATCGCAAAAAATAAAAGATTAAATAAAAAAATTATGATAAATTCCAATCGACTAGACCGGTTTTCTTCAAGTATAAACTAGAAGATATACGATCATGTCACCATTCAAACGAAAACAAAGCAAAATTAAAATCTGTCAAGAGCTACGGCGTCAAAGACACGCAGATCAACAGAATATATCTAAAAAATGTGATATATTTATTCTAAACGGCTGGACAGATTTTCTTTAATAATAGCTAAGAACACTCTCGAACAAGTCATTTTTTATTTTATTTTTAAAGAGAAGTAACAATCAGGCAATGATTGCAGCGCCTCTGACGTTAGTGAGTCGTATTAATTTGTTTGCTGTATTTAATAGCAGTTTAGTAGTTATTTTACTTCGCCGATGATTCTGCTACACAACGAAGGAGGGTGCTCTGGTGTTACATTAGGATTAGTATCTCTTGAAGTCGGTATAGTTCAGTGACCAGTGACTATGCCTTCATCACTTGAACTTTGCTACAACAACTGATAGAAAGGGACAGTAATGCACATCAGAAAAATGCGTGGTGTTGTTATTTAATGACTGTTAGATAGCGGGCTCGATCCTAAAACCATCGGTTTTGTAGTCAACGTGCCAACTTCTTCAGCCAATGCCACCCTCAAACAGGAAAACTAAATCAAAATCGCAACCGTTTGGTCTGTACGTCGACTTGTAATTACATACACAGACACAAACTACATACAAACTTATAACACCCCTTTTTTTGTCGGGAGTTAAAATCTGAAACGAAATTAGTTAAAAAGTATTCGTATTTACACACATTTAAAAACATTTACAAACATTGTTAATATGTTATTAATTTTTTGGAAAAAATTATTTAAAAACCGCAGATAACCCAAAAAATCTTTTTATGCAAGTAGTTAAGGAAATTGTTCCAATATTCGAATATTCGACAAAAATGATTCGAATAATTTTTTATTCTAAATTGAAAATTTTTGTTCGTTCGAACAAATATGATAAAAAGTTGTTCGAATATTCGAATATTTTTTTTTTCGAATGACAACACTAGTATGCTTGTTATTTTGCATACTTTACGTTTGAGTGTGTGCGTAAGATATAGATTGTAAGCTATTATGTGATTAACCGCATACAGCTAATGTTAATGCACGTGTGTGCGTTTCCATGTGCGCAGAAAAATAAATGATCATACACACATATATGCATGACGTTTGTACACGCACTCATGCGTAGAAAGAAGCAAGCATCACAAATTTTTCCGTCACTAAGTATTTTCTTCTTTACTCCTATACCTGCAATAACTGAAACAAATTTCTTGCAAACAGTGTTATTAACGTTTGTTTTATAAGATGTCGCTGTAGTAAAGCATTTGAAAAATCCCTCATGTTTTAAAAATTCTTATAAGATGTCTTGTGCAGGACACTAGTTCGTACGGAATCCTTCGTGCGCGGGTCAAAGTCGCACTTCACTGAATTTATTTCTAGTTAATGTAATTTGAGTCGTTAAAATTTATTAGCTATTTTTTTTTAGCGAATTTTAAAATAACATTTGAGGATATTGGTTAATATAACCAATTTTATTTGTTGATTCCATTTCAGTCGCCAATATAGATTTTATTTTTTTTTTTCGCTGAATAATTAACATTTTTATTTTTTTAAAAGTATTACATATCGTTACCTTAATATAGAAAGGCCCTAGCTAATTATTTTTTTGAAATCGAGTTTTTTTCGATATATCGTAGAAAAATACCAAAATCACGACTTAAAAATATAATGAGTTAGGTCCTTTCTATATAAAGGTGACGATATACATATATTTTTTTTTTATTATTTTATTAAATTAGCTTTCTTTCCTTTTGGTTAAAATAAGCCCCTTGGACATCAACTCTTTTTTTTTTTGCGAACTTTCCAAGTAACATTTTAGGTTAATTTTTTAAACTGCTTTGCACTGGTTAATCTAACCAATTTTATTAGTTGATGCAATTTCAGTCGTCAAAATCTATTGATTTGCTTGCTATTCCATGAATATATGTATCTACCTGCAAAAAATATGGCGAAGTGTGCTTAAAATTTGCCTTAAACGTTTACAAAATTTACACTTGCTTTATTTTGTTCGCTTGCCTTTTATATTGTTAAAGAGGTGCTATTCAAAGAGATTTTTATCTCATATAGCAGTTGTGGCTTTTATAAGATTTGAAGTTTCTATTTTACTCTGGTGGGTTGTTTTTTTTTTAATTTTCTACTACGTTTTTAATTGCGTGTTTTACAATTTGTTTTGTGGCTGCTGCGGCAAGCACTTTGTTTAAATAAGTTTAAGGGAAAATATCACTATTATAAACATTAATTTAAGATAATATTTAAATAATATAAAATTATATAAAATGAGAATATTCTACATAAATTAAGAGTGGAGCAAGGTGTCATAATATTTGTTGCTTATCTGAAAATATTCCAAAATTTTTGTTTAAAATTTTCTAATTGGGTCAGCTTATTTGATGCATGAATAATTTTATTGTGCCTATTTTTTTAGAATTTAAATTGTAGTATCTTTTATTTTATTGCTAAAGATATGAAAAATATTTAAAATTAACTTTGGAAAAATTTTTTTATATTTTTAAGTGACTTCAAAGAAGGAGGAGATTATCAATTTGTCTGTATTTATTTTTAACATTGTTACTTCATAGCACGGTACATTTTAGATCCATTGCAAAAATTCTTTATTTTGTGGGAGAGGATGTAGCTTCCAGTTGGTACTATTGCACAAAAAAATGGGTGCGGACACGCCCAATATTTTTATATTTGATTTTATGATATTCTACTTATTTGATTGCTGCGAAGCCTAGCAAAAACTTTTGGTTCTTCTATTTATACAATTTTAAAGTTTAAAAAATGGGCGGGGCTACGCCAATTAAAGTTTATTATTATATTTCACGTGGTTCTACTTAACCAATTTTAACCGAAACTTAATTTTAAATTTATCAGCAGAGTTATTCCAAAAAAATTTCAACGTTCTCCTCATATTAGTTTTTCAGATATCTAAGAGTTAATATTTTCTCTTCATGGGAGTTGCCCCACCCATATATCCAATTCAAACTTTTATAAAAATCGTAACTTACACAAAAATTTTATGTTTCTTGCTGCATTAGATGCAAAGATATTTCAAAAGAAAAAATTTGTGTGTAGGAGGTATCACGCCCCCTTTTTATTCCGACTTTTTCTTTTTTTTAACGACTTATAAGGTTATTGGAGTAACTCCTACAAAAACTCAGATGTTTTACCGCATTAGTTCCCAAAAAGAAATTTTTCTTAATTGGGAGAAGTGCCACGCCCACTTGTTCGCTCTTTAAAACTGCTATTTTAAACAAATTAAATTAATTAAACAAAAATTAAAACAATTCAAATAAATTAGTCCAGCCGCTCTCGTATTTCAGGTACATTAAAATAAAGTGGGCGTGGTCAATTTTCTTTTCCATAAAAACCGTGTATATGCATATTACACATCCCGCTTTCTAAACAATATTTATTTTTAAATTGCGCTCTTTGGCGGATATTTTAGTATTTTTTTTTTTTTTGCAAAATTTTGCTTTTTAGTCGATCATCATCGATCGCTTTTTGCAAAATCCATCTGGCCACGTTAAGCATACATATGTACAACACAAAAAAATGCCTTTAGCATTTCTTTTTAAATCATTTTAGCTCCCAGTTTTCTTCACTAAAATCCTGTCAGCAATTTTAAACATTTTGTTTACCTACAACCTAAATAAATTCAGTTTTAGTAGTGTGCCAGGCAATAAAATAAATTGAATTATTCATAAGGATGTAGACTAACTAATCTGTAAACGTCTAGTTGCATTTAAATTGCAATTTTAAGAGAAAAAAAAACTAATTTACTTTAATTTGACCTCTCGTTTTGGGTCATAGTTGCTTTTAAATTGAAAACGAAGCCCTTTGTTTAACTATTTATTCATCTCGTCGCATAGTCATTGATCCGTCCGTCCGTCTGTCTGTCGTACGCAGCATTCAACAGCAGGCAGCAAACAGCGACAACAATAACACTGTCTCCATTTCACTGGAAAACTAAATTAGTTTTCTCCTTATACACTCAAACTGTATGAAGAAGTCAGCAGGATAAGATGAAGAAAAAGGAAAAAAAAAATAAGAAACTAAAAAATAAAATAAAAAAAAATAAAAATAAAAAATAAGCAACAAATTATAAAACAACATTGGCAATAATAAGAAGAATAGTATATAAAAGTCTGCGGGTGCGATAGTGTTCCAAAGAGACTCCTTCCTTATTAAACCAGCCCCAGTCAGTTTACGCTAACAACGACAGCCTGCTTCATTCAATATGCTGCCAAGTAGCCATTACTGTAGCTCTACGAGTACACTATAGAGGGCTGCGTAAGCAGTCTTGAAATGTAAATACGTCTTATTTTTTAAATGTGTTCTCGTGGCATGTATTATACTAAACCAATAATGCGAGTAAATTACGTCGTTTAATAAGCGAAGCACGATGGATATATTGATGTACATGGATATGAGTGTTTTGAAGCCATGTCATGTCATGTCATATCTTAAAAGTTCTTGTAAGTGGTCTTGTGCAGGGGCCTAGTACACTACTGCAAATATGAGAGCAAAAAAAAAATTCTAAAACAACGTAAGAAAAAAATAAATAAAAACAATGACAGTTAAGAAACGGTTCAGTAAATAAATTGAAATATTCTTAAATTGCCTTAAGATATTAACAACAACAACATCAACAACAACACAACAACACAACAACATCAGCAACAACAACTGTGTGCAACTAAAGGAAAAGAAGACTGCATCCACAACGTTGTTTCCACGAAATGCTTAAGTTTACATCATTTTGTTGCCTCTTGTTTTGTTTCACTTTAAAGAAGTGCGAATATTTATAAGCAACATCTATCTACTCTTTTGAATAGTTTTGAACGTATGAAAGACAATTGCACCCCCATGTTGCAAATACATACATACATGCTTAACAGTTTGGATTCAAGCATGTTAGTTGAAAATTTATGTGGCAGCATATTTGTGTTGCAGACGATTTGTATATGTAAACATATGCTCGTGTTATTGCACAGTGGAGCAGGATTATAAAATTATGGGATTGCCAAAATATTTATACATAGATTAGGAATTTTTAGAAATACATATATTTTTTTAAGAAAAAATTTTTCTCTGTTTTTTTGGTTAAGCAGGGTCGATATACATTTCGTTTCTGCTGTAGAAACTTCTGAGTAGACTTCAACCCAATTTTTTTTTTAATAAGCTAGGTTAGGTTAGGTTAGGTTTATCTGGTTGGTCCAAGACCTCGCATAGACCGGCATTGATCCTTAGCGATACCAGCAAATGAAATGAGAACCTGTTAGTATGGCAGCCTAGTTCGTGGTGCCTGTATCGAATGACTCCCACACAGATTTAACAAATTTTAGCAACCTACACATTTCTACTCTCGATACAATCTCAAGACTACGAAAAGTGTAAGCACCAAGATAGTTATATCTAGTACGGCTTAAAGCCGGGCAGTGACACAGTAGATGTTCCATTGTTTCCATTTCTCCGGGTTCCTTACATTTCCTGCAGGTACCGTCGGCTATTCGTCCTATTTTGACAGCGTACGAAGCTGTCCAGCAGTGCCCAGTTAATACTCCCACTAGAAGCTTACAGTTGCTTCTAGTTAATGATAAAAGGAACTTAGTCAATTTGGGATCATAGGAGCTCCACATGATTTTAGAAGTTTTGCAAGTTTTCGTCGCGCGCCAACATTTCTCCGCTTCTTCCCTCATATTAGAATGTATGATCTCTTTAAGGTATTGAATTGGTTTTCGGATATTTACCGTTACCTCAGCCGGTAATAGAATTCCCCTTTTGGCCAGTGTATCGGCCATTTCATTTCCCTCTATCCCCATGTGTCCCCGGATCCAGAATATATGTACTTGTCTACCAGTACATAACATATCCAGGGCCTTTCTACACAGGAGCACAACCAAAGAGTAATTGCAGTCAGCTGAAATTGCTTTAATAGCTGCTTGACTGTCTATATACAGATTTACACGCGCATCCATAGTTAGAGAGGTGAAGGCTAACTCTGCTGCCATTTTGACAGCATAGATTTCCGCCTGGAAGATGCTACAATGATCAGGAAGTTTATAAGATTCCTCTATACCGAGCTCCCGACAGTAAACCGCAGCTCCTACCCCTCTATCCATCTTTGAACCATCAGTGAAAAAGTTAAAACCAGAACCACTATGATTAAGACTTTCCAAATAGCCTTCTTCACTTATAGTGATCTGTGGTTTGGTAAAAAAGTTCGTCACTGGAATGATGTAGTCCGAGCTACACTCCATGTTTTCTAGTAATTTGCTGTGACCAAATGATCTGTACGACATCTGACCTGTTGTCCTTAGTCGGATAGCTTATTTGCATGCCACGTTCACTGCAATTAGCTTTATTGGTTTAAGGTCCAATATAACGTCTAAGGCTGCAGTAGGTGTACTCCTTAAAGCTCCAGTGATGCAGAGCTCTGCTAGCCTCTGGATACTTTCCAGCTTTTTCAGGTATGATTTTGTCTCAGTCGCCCTCCACCATACAAGTATTCCGTAGAGTAAAATTGGTCTAGCTACCGATGTGTATGTCCAATACGTAAGAGTAGGTGAAAGGCCCCATGTCTTGCCCAGCATTCTTTTACATGCATATAGAGCAATGGTGGCCTTTTTAACTCTATCTTCTATATTGTACCTCCACGTCAGCTTACTATCCAAAATAACCCCCAGGTACTTTGTATGTGTTTTGGGCGAGAGCGATATACCGTCTAATTTTGGTGTTCTCCATTCCTTTACTTTCCTATTAGTAAAAAGCACAAGGTCAGTTTTTCCTGGGTTTAAGTTCAAACCTACCCTTGTTGCCCATCTATGAATATCCCTCAACGAGGATTCCATTAGGGAGCTAATTGTATCGAGGAACTTACCAGTTATAATGATAGCTATGTCGTCCGCATATGCTGTAATCTTAGCTGCTTTACCCTCGAATTCCATGAGAATTTCATTTACAACCAGCGTCCAAAGAAGTGGCGATAGAACACCACCTTGGGGAGTTCCTCTCTTAGCTTCTTTGTTTACCTTGGCATTGCCTAATTCCGCAGATACTATTCTACATTTCAATAGGTTGCCTATCCAGTTTTTGACTTGCAAGTTAGCCCCGGAACGATTAACACTTTCCATAATTGCGTCCGTAGAGACATTATTGAAAGCGCCTTCGATGTCCAAAAAGACCCCTATAGCAAAGTCCTTATAGTGTAACGATTTTTCGATTTGTTCAACAACATTATGAAGTGCTGTTTCAACCGATTTGCCCTTTGTGTATGCATGTTGGTTAGAAGACAGGATATTTGGATATACAAATTCTTTGATGTGTATATCCAGAATTCTCTCTAACGTTTTCAGTAGAAAGGACGTCAAACTGATAGGCCTAAAGTCTTTTGGATACATATGGTTGCTCCTACCTGCCTTTGGTATGAATACAACCTTGGCAATCCTCCATGATTTTGGCACATAATTCAGTCTGAGACATCCTCTAAATATTCCTACTAGCCAGGGAATTATCCTCTGTTTACCATACTGTAGTAAAGCCGGAAAAATACCATCTGGTCCTGGTGATTTATATGGTTTAAAGGAATCGATTGCCCATTCCACCTTACTAAGGGAAATGACGTCACAATTCTCAGTATTTAATTCATTTGTCATTTCTGAGCGAGGGGAGATCTCCGTGCAACCTGGGAAATGTGTGTCCAGGAGAACTTCCAGCGTTTATCGGCTGCAGTTAGTCCAATCGCCGTTAATTTTACATATTGTGCTAGGCACTGATGGATTGCTTGCAAGCAGCTTCCTCATTCTGGCCGTGTCCGTAGTTTTTTCTATATTGCCACAAAATTTCTTCCATGAATTTTTCTTGGCCTTTCTCACCTCTTTTTTAAAAGATCTCAGTGCTTTTTTATAGTCCCTCCAGCATTCAAATTGGTCTATGTATCTAGCCAATCTGAAGAACTCACGCAGGTCACGTCTTTGTGCGTCTAGATCACTACTCCACCATGGTGGTCTAGACATACGTTTTACGCGCGAGAGGGGACATGCTGATTCATACGATTTTGTTATGGCTTTCGTTAAGCAATTAACAGACTTTTCAATATCAGCCTCACTCTTAATCGATTTGGCATTATAAAGATTATTTTCAATGTTCTTCCTGTAATAATCCCACCTAGTATTGCGTGGGTTCCTATATAATTTCCTAAGCTTTGAAACTTCAGATAAAATTCTAAAAGCTATGTAGCAATGGTCAGAGAAGACGGCTGTCTAAGCACCATCCAATCCTTAAGTACAATATCTTCATTGTTAACAAGTGTTAAGTCCAATACATTCGATGATGTAGGACCTATATAAGTAGGTTCCTTCCCTCTATTCACAATCACAAGGTCAGTTTGCAGTATGAATTGAATAAGTGACTCACCTCTTTCATTGATGTCCTTACTTCCCCATACAGTATGATGTGCGTTAGCGTCTGTGCCTATCACCAGTTTTTGTTTCTTCTCGCAGGCTTCTTTAACGAGCCTTTGGAGCTCCGGTGGAGGTGCCTCAATTATGTGTGGCATGTAGCATGATGCAAGGAGTATTGGCTCATCCTAGTCAGTAGACGCTAATTTACAATGTTGGAGGTTCACCTGAAGGATCTTTAACTCCATCATCAAAGCTCACCTTTCTAGAGTCCATATCAGGGTATGGGATCTCTCGTCTCGGCTCCTCCAACTTTAAGCCGGCTGTAGCAGCTGCCAGTTCGCTCTCCAATTCCTCGGCTTCTATAGTGTTATCGTTTTTGTCATTGGGGTGTCTCTTCTTCAGACGTAGGTAGACACTACCTACACCCCATGCCATCTTGCCATTCCGCTTATAAAGAATGTCCTCAGCATTCTTATTAATCTGCAGAATGTAACTCTGGCCCTCTGACTTCGGTTTTGCCACATGCAGTACCCTCCAATCATTCGTCGGAATCTCCGGGTTTTGGTTTTGTAGAAGACGAAGAGTGATATCCGGCTTCACTACACGCGGAATTATGACCTTCGCCTTCGGTATGATGGGGATGTCATCCTTGCTCACAATCCGAAGTTGTGCACCAGGCCACAGGTTTTTGAGTGTCGGAACAACTTCCTTTAACCAATCCATCGACATTGTGTCCCTGCATCTGATGAGCTAAGAAAATTAATAATATGGAGTTGAAATCTACTGAAGTTTTTCTTAATCAGAATCGAAATTCTGCTCAAGCAACAAAACAAACAAAAACTGCCAATACATTGAAAACTGATTGTCAAATATGTTAATATACTTCAATACTTCTTAGATATAAATTTTCTTCAATTTCGATTAAACTAAATTTTTATATTTATTCGAATATTGTAATAAATTAAATTTTTTTCAATTTCTTTAAGAAATTTTGAATGTATTAGAATAATTGAACAAAATTAAAAATTTATTCTTATCATCTAATAAAAATTGGAGTATTATTTGAATCCTTAATCAAAAAAAAAAAAAAAAAAAAAAATTATTCGAATAATCGAATAAAACTTACATTCGAGTATTAGATCAAAATGAGAACGTTACTAAATAATATGAATGAAGTGTGTGAAAAACTAATTGAATTTTAAAAATTATTCGAATATTTTTTATGTTATTTTTATAATTATCTTAACAAAAAATTTAAGGTTATTCGAATAATTGTATTATTCGCATAATCTAATAAAACTGGAATTTTATTTATTTATTCGATTAATAAGGCAAAACTAAAAATTTATTCACATGATATAACAGAAATTCGTATTTTATTTTAACACGAAAAAATTTATACGAATAATCGAATAAAACTCAAACTTTATTCGAGTATAAGAAAAACATTAGAAGCATTATAAAATAACATGAATGCAATTTGTGAACAAATTTTAATTGAAAAATGAATTAAATTTTAAGATGGATTTGATAATTGTAATAAATTTAATTTTTTTTATTATTTTAAGAAAAGTTAAAAATAAACACAAAACTTATAAAAATTTACATTTTAGTTGAATACTAAAAAATAATTACTAGAACAATTGAATAAAACCGCAATTTTTTCGAGTATTGAAATAAAATTTAAAGTATTATGATATGTTTCGTTAGAAATGTTTGATTTCTAGTCATATGATTAATAAAAATTTATACGAATGATCAAATGAAATTCAAATTCTCTTCCAATATCTAAATTAAACTTAAAATTAATTCGAAGATTTGAAAACAAGTTACATATAATTTAATAAAATATTTGAGTGAAACTGTAATTCATAATAATAAGAGAATAAAAAAAGTTTTTACGTTATTCGAATAAAAAAAATTATTCGAAAAATAATTGAATTAAGCTTAAGATTACATTATTTGATTATTCGTTTAACCAAAATTTAATCGATTAATCGAATAAAATTACATTGATTGTCAGTTATTTTTCTCGCGTATAGACAAAAATTGTTCGAATAACCTAATAAAGATGATAACATATTTTAATGCTTGAGTTATTCAAATAAAATTGAAAAAAAATATATATGAAATTTATATGATTGTATGAAAAAAATATGGTGCAATGAGGCAAGCGCACATATTCTTGGCACTGCCCAGTTTTAAAAATGTTACACAAACTAGTGGTTTAATTGGGATAAAGTTCATGTGAATAATTCGAATAATCGAATAAAGTTTTAAAAATATTAAAAATATATGTATATAATTGTCTGACAAATAATTTGAAGCAATGAGGCCAGGCACACACACTCTCAGCTTTAAAAACGGTAAGCAAACTAGTGTTTTAATTCGAATAAAATTGATGCGAATAATAAATTTTTTCAACTTACATGAATTATATAAAACAAAAAAAAAACATGTATGTATATGCGATTCTTCAGTTGTTTATCGTTAAAAATTTAATATTAATGAAAAGCAGGGACCGATTTTGAAATAGCGATCAAATTAAAAGTTTAAAAGCTCGAATAAAAAAATGTGGTTTGAAATTTTCATCTTTTTTTTCCCAGATTCCCCAAATCAAATGAAATTTGTAATTTATTCGATTATACGAATAAAAAAAAAATTTTTCGATTACTGGAATAAAACTATAATTTTTTAGAAAACTCTAATAAAAATTGAAAATGGAATCAAGTACGTAAGATTTATTCGAACAATCAATCAAAAGTTAAAATTTACTCTACTGCTCGAAAATTTTTTTTATTTTTATGATTATTTGAATAAAAACTAAAATTGAATCGATTACTCGAATAAATGTATACAGTTTATCGATTACTTGCATAAAACTATTAATTTAATTTTTCGAAAACTCGAACAAAAATGGAAAATGTAATAAACCTAGAAACCGTAAGATCTATTAAAATAAATCCATTAAAACTTAAAATTTATGCTACTGCTCGAATAAAATTAAAAATTTTTTCCGATTATTCGAATACAAAAATTTTAATCGATTAATCGAATAAAACTTTTTTTCGAAAACTCGAATAAAATAATTGTTTTTTTACAATAATGTTGGCTGCGTAATTTTTTTAATATACATATGAAATTACATAAAATACTGAGATTGCGTTAGAAAAATAAATTTTTCTCATTAACAGTTTTACATAAATTTGTTTAATTTGGTTTTGAGGCGCTTTGTCCTTGACATAAAGTATTCTGCAAGTTAATTTTCCTCTCATTTTTTTTAGCAATGGCTGTCATATTTAGGAGTCGAGGTTTTGTTCGCATAGACCACCCGTTCCTATAATAAATATTAACAAATGGAGGGACTCGCTCCATATTACCAAGTATACTATAAAAAATTAAACAGCCTTACCACATGTTTTTTAATCGGCAATTATATTGTATAACGTTTGCGCTTGAAAGATATCACAAGGCTTATTTTTCATACTAAAAATGCATTTAATGATTTTTCAGAAATAAATCTTATTTTATTTCTGCATAGAATATGACGATTATCTTGCTAAAAATAAAATAGTAATGATTTCTTACAGCAGAATTTTATGCAAAGGGATTTCAAATAATTCTGTACATAAACATTTTAAATTTCTATATAAACTCATTTTTAAATTACCTTAGTATTAGTTGCATACTTTTTTGTTATCTTAGTCTGTAAGGACTGAACTACAATAAATAAATAAAGGCGGGTAAGCAACTTACGCGCCTGATATCAAGAAATATACCTGTTAATAGGATCTTCAAGGTTGTGCGATTGGATACCTTTCGATTGTTTTTTGTGGGGCTGCGTGAAGTTACTTGCATATACTTAAAGGCCAAAATGTTTCATGTTCACAGAAAAAAGTATTCACCAATTAATGTTTTGAATTAAATTTTTAATTATATTAATTAATTTGAGTGGAAAAACTTAATTGATATTATCAAATTGTTTATAGGTGAAAATTTAATTAATTTTTTAATTGATATTAAGCTAAGACTAGACGATATGTTGAATCAGCATATTTATGATGAAAAATTTGTTACCAGTGCCAACATATCATGTAGACACTAAATTTTTTCAACATACGTATGCTTAACGACATATGAAGTGCATTTGTTAAGGTTGTCAACAAACATATGTTCAAGATTTTAGCATATCGTGTAGACACCATATTTTTACTTTGTAACAAATTTCCTATGTATGCTATCAGATATGTTATTTGTTGAAAAGCCTATGTAAGCTTTTTAGCATACGGCAAATTTGATAGCATATAGAATTGATGTTTTTACTCTGCTCATGTATGAGCAGTGCTGCCTGATTTGCCATTTTTTTAAATAAAAATAACGTAAACATTAAAATAACGAAAATAGTTTAATAAAAGAAAAAAAAAAACACAAAAATTCTGCATTATGCGAAAAATATACTGCAGAAATGTGAATTGGGGTGAGTAAAAAATAAGGGAAATTACAATTACTTAAAAAATAATTTTAGGCGATTCTGAAGAAGACTATCACTCTTATTCCAGTTTCTTTCCAATTTTGCAACTTCTCACGAATTTTTGCAAACTTCGCAATAAAATCAACTTTTTGCATGCTGTCAGCCTCCTAAAAGCTTTGGCGATTTTTTAAAAATAATAGAATTTGTCACCATCCCGTTGTTGGTAAGTTTTTCGGAATTTTCGTCATTTTTGCGATTTTTATTGAATTTTTTTCATTCCTTACAGTTTTGACGATTTTTGACCAATATTATGGCTTGTTTAAAGTTATGCAACTTCTCGCGATTTTTTTTTCCAAAAATTCGCGATATAAGCGACTTTTTACATGTCTTCAGCTTCTTGGCAGTTTTGACGATTTTAAAAAAGTATAAAATTTTCTTATCATCCCGCTGTTAATAAATTTTTGCAAATTTACGTAATTTTCGCGATTTTTGCCGAATTTTTTTTTTACAGTTTTAGCGATTTTTAATCCATATTATGGCTTGTTCAAAATTTTGCCAATATTCGCGATTTTTTGCAGTTCGCAATAAAAGCGGCTTTTTGCGTGGGTTTTAGCAGTTTTAATAATTTTGAAGAGTTTAAAACATTATTGGACTTTGTCATCCTGCTGTTGTAGCTTTTCGCCAATTTCCGTCATTCCGCGAATTTCTTTTTATTTATATACATGTATAATTGCACTAATTTTTATTAACCAAAAATATAAATTGTTTGCACTGAAAGCGATAATTGATATACATACATAAATTTATTGTAATTGTAAAATTTCTTTTATATCTAAGCAAATGCTCACATGACTCAACATATATATCAGAATACAAAATTCAACATATCATGTAGACACAAAAATTTTATGGTAACTCATATGTTGTATTATCATTTGCTGACATATGTTGACTTTAAAAAATTTCAGTAGTTTCAGCATACTGTGTAGACGCCTAACATATATATATGCTGACAGCAGGATTTGTTGTTATTTTAAAGCATATTAATGTAAGCATATATTTGCTGATTCAACATATCGTCTAGACTTAGCTTTACAAATATTTAAATTGATATAACAAAATAATTAATATTACTTCTTTGTATGTTAGTCGTAGCATACGGCCAGCAATGCTCAAAAAACTTTCCTAAAATCAAGCGTCCAGAATGCGCTTCGTCAAGTAGAGCCGCTGTGGCCATATGCCCGAAATTTTTTTGGATTAAAATTTTAACGAGGTTTTTTTATAATTATTAAAATCCTAGTAAGAGTCACTTTTACTGCATTTTGAAACTTACCTTGCCTTTATTGGCAGATCCTTTAGCATATTTTGAAGGCTTTATAATTAAATCTTGGTTGCCAGACATAAATATCTCAAATCGTCATATCTAAAAAGATACCATTCTTTTAGATTGAAAATAAAAACAGCAACAATTTTTCTGTCATACTTATTGAACACATTTTTATATTTTTAAAACGAATACATGCGCCTGCACCACATAAAGATTTTCTGCCTGATTTGTTCAATAAGATAAAACCAAAAAATTGTCTTGCAGTATTACAAAAAAAAAAAAAAAAATTAAAGGGGACCACTCATACTACTCAATCATTGAAATGCGCGTCAGTATGTCGATCATAAATTATAATTTTATGATACTCCATATGAGTGAGTATTCGCGGAATTTATTCAAAAAGAAAGAAACTGAAAAAGATACAGTAAAAATGGCCTTCACAGCTTTACGGAATCTCATTATGCCCACCATATCCAGCCATACAGACGAGTATATTGCATTCACCGGCAGCAAGAGAGCAACACACGATGCGGCTGTTAGCAGTTCAGTTCAACGTTTATTGTTCTCAGCTTTGACGTTTGATAGTGAGTGGCGTGAAAATCTTCCAAGTATTCACACACATACGGCTCGAAAGAAGTATAAAGCATTTAAATTAATGCTTTAAATTGAAATGTAGTAAGGAAATGATATTTTATGAGACAAGGACGAATCATATATACCCTAATTTGCATTAGCATTCAATTATAGTAATTTTTGTTAAATAGAGTAGACAAATTGCTTCCACCAAAGGTCATCTCAAGGGTTAATAGTTAAATGAAACTAAGATTTGCTTTTAATGGACTAAAAAGTGTAAGATATAATTCTCGATTTCCCAGCAGTGGACCTTATAGCGCTCTTCTGCAAATAAAGGGTGTCCCAACAAGAACGTAAGATTTAAATTTTAAATAAAACACAGATATTAAAAAAAAAATCGTGAAACTTTATTATATCGTAAAGTAGACAAAATGAGATTATGTATGGAACAACATATCGGGGAGATGGCCGCCGCGGCTTTACTGGCACACACGCGATCATTTAATGAAATTTTCAATGGCCGTTTTGCATAAATGCTGCGGTATTTCATTAATGCAGCGTCCAATTTCCTCTTTTAAGGCTTGAGTCGTCGTCGGCTTATTCGCGTAAACCATCGACTTCAAAAAACTCCAAAGAAAAAAGTCTAATGGTGTTAAATCGCACGATCTAGGCGGCCAATTCTGCAATTCTCCAAAACGCGAAATAACACGACCGGGAAATGACTGATGCAGCAATTGAATTGTTTCTCTGGCTGTATGATATTTAGCGTCGTCTTGTTGAAACCACATGCCCTCCACATTCATTTCTTCAATTCTAGGCGCGAAAAATTCTGGTTATCATTTCACGATACCGAACACCATTGACTGTTTGCGCCTGACCTGCGTTTGAGCGACATCATCACGTACAGCTGCGACATTTTCGATCGATCGACCTGGTCGAAGGCGCGTTGTTGTCTTTACATCACTAACAGACCCAGTTTCGGCAAAATTTATCCATTTAATGTCTTTACAGTTGACTCTTTTGGAGCATTATTGTGACCCCAAATTGATCGCAAATTTGCGGACTGTAGCCGCAAAACTTTCACCATTTTGGTAAAACAATTTCACAATGAGAATGCGTTGTTCATTCGTGTAGCACTCCATCTTTACTAACCTCGTACCTTCTACTACCAAACAATAACAATTGTTCAAATGTCAAACAATGACACTTCGAATGGCGCCAAATTTAAATCTTGCGTTCTTGTTGGGACACCCTTTACATACGCTTTCATATAAATTGAGTTTCAAGAGCAATATTACGGTATAACAATATTGTAAACAGTTACTCAATTCACAACCTATTGTAAAAGTCGTAGTTCTTGTACGAACGTTGTTGGTAATTTCTATGTAAACATTTGTTTATAAACAATGTTTTTAGTAAAATTACCAACAACTAATGTACGATAGGTTGTGAATTGAGCAAATATGTTTTCATCTGATACAATTTGAATTTTTATTTATTTGAATTAATTGTTATTTTCCGAGCAGCACTAATTTGCTCAAGGTGTTGGGAAAAGTATGAATGCTTCTTTTACAAAATTGCGTCGTCTTATATACTAAATATGAGAAGTATTAGATTAAATCTTTTTGCTTATTTATGACAAAATAAAAAAAGATTCATTTGAGAAAGTTTATTCAAGGTTAGATAATAAATTATTTTCCCATAAATAAAAGTGAAGTGCACCACACACAAGCTGCACAACATCATGTGTATTTTCGAATACATTAACTTAGGTCTGCAGTCAAAATATTTTTCAAGTGCTAATGCAACGGCGTGGTAGCCATACAAAAAAAAGTGTCATGTAACATCCGCCACTCGTGTGAGTTTTGGATGACATATAACACTATTTATTATATGCATCCAATTAAATCATTGATTGCATGCAGTGGTATGTTAGTTCTCTATGACAATCGATTTACTTCCGAACTTTAAATATTTCAGCTGCAAATATTTTGCATTTGAAACATCAATTCAATAAAGTGTGACTTTGACTCGCATGCGAAGGGTTTCATACCGAGACTACTCATGTAATACTATAAGAGCCTTATAGTACATAGTCGAATATCTTACCTGATAGGGACATTTTTTTTTTTTAAATTTAAGTACCCAGTGAAATTTTTTCGGTTTTTGGCAGTTTTTCGTAGCTTTGGTTTTTTTTTGTAGTCTTGGCGCTTTTTCTTAGTTTTGGCGCTTTTTGGTGTTTTGTTCTAGTTTTATAAGTTTTTTTTTTCTCGTTTTGGCGATTTTCTCGGTTTTTTGGGGATTTATTTTATTTTTGGCGCTTTTTTTTTGGCGATTTTGTTGGTTTTTGGCGTTTCATTTTGGCCTGGCCGATTTTTTTTAGTTTTGGCGCTTTTTTCGTCTTGGCGATTTTTTTTTTGGGTTTTGGCGAGTTTTTCGTTTTTGGTGCTTTTTGTTAGTTTTGACGTTTTTTTCGTTTGTGGGATTTTTTCGGTTTTCGGTTTTTGGTTTTTTTTTTAGTTTTATCGTTTTAGCGATTTTTTTAGTTTTAGTGCTTTTTTCATTTTAGTGATTTTGTTTTTCGGTTTTTGGCGATTTTTTTTTAATTTTTGGGTTTTTTTTTGAAAATTTCACGAGTTTGCCTTTTACGGTTTTCAGGATACAGTAAGTTGTCAAAATTACATTAGCTGATAGAATACCCTTTAATTTTTTTTAAATTTCAGTGTTAATTAGAACAGTCTGCATAAAAATAATCTAACTTTAAAAATTTCAATTGTCTATATATAATTTTCTCTATATTACATTAGGATTTTACTGCCTGTCCCACGATGTCACTCGCCAGCACGATGTCGATCGACAACTTTTATTGCAAACAACAATAACATTAGAAAATTTGTTGTTGTTTTCAATATAAGTTGTCATTCGAACGTTTGCGAGTGACATCGTGGGACAGGCAGTTAATATGTTTCGTTGCTCGATTTCGAAGACCCTGCAATTTTTTTTTATCAAAAATTAAAAAATGTAGGATTGCCCAAAAATTGTTGTAAAATAATGGGTGATTGTTCATCGACTTTGTGCCACTCAACATTTTTCAATTATTTAGGTGTATGCTCATAATGACTAATGGCCAAATTTCCTAAAATCTTGAAAAACCCAATTCATAATTTTTTTTTTGGGCGACTATTCATTCCAAATTCCGGTGATTGTACGTAATGAACAAAAATCAAAAACTTCGGGCGATTATTCATTTTACACTTTTGGGTTATTCTTCACTTTTTTTAGGCGATGACTAATCAATCACCCAAAAATGTTGGGCGTTCCTTCATTTAGCTGTTTGGGGCGATTTGCACTTGGGCGATAATTCGTACAGCTGTCATATATTTATTGTTGTAGCGGCAAAAGTTTAAGATATTGTGTGAAAATTTCAGGTCCGATTCTCGAGAAAACAAACTGTGCCAGACAGACGGGCAGGCGAACATCTTAGCGAAAACAAATAGGGTTCCTTTCCTTTTCACCTTTGGTGTACGGAACCAAAAAAAAAAAACAATTTTTCTGGGTAATTAAAACGAAATGTTTACTGCGCAGGGAAGAGATCGAGAATCATACTATTCTTAAATCCAGTTTAAAATAAGTTTTTAACGCATGCTTTAAACAAATTAAAAGGTCTAAAAGAGGAAAGTTTAAAAGTTGTCACGCGTGAGTATGCGTGAGTGGAAAAATCTCCTTTTGTTTTTTTTTTATAAAAAGAATAGCAAAGAAAACAAACAACTCTTTTTAAAATTGTTCGACCATTTTGATTGACGTGTCACTTCATCAAGTGTTTTGTGTGTAATTGCAAATCAGCGTTGCCGTATTTTTTTCCTCAAAAACCTTCAAGTCGAACAAAAAAATCTTTAAGTTGTTTTTATGACTGAAGAAGCTTGAAATAAACAAGCGAAACGTTGGGTGTTTGAAAATAAAATAAATTTGTTTTATTTACTTTTTGGATTGACCATATTTCGCCCGAAGGTAACCCCTCTCACAACAAGTTTAAAAAAAATCTTTTTTTTCTCACTGAAAATCCTTTTTTTTAAGTTATTTTGCTCAAAATATATTAATAAGCATTGATTTTACTGAATTCAAATTTAGGAAAAAATTATTTTGTTTCAAATGAACTAACAAACGTAAAGGTAAATAACACAAAATATTTACTGAATAGAACATGTATATGATAAATATATGTATGCACATAATTCATGCTTTTGATGACGGAAAGAATAAAATATGTCAGTACTTGAGTCAAAAGGACCTTAAATAATATACTAAAACCATATTCTAAAAAATCTTATTTTTAACAAATAAATCTTTTAGTCTTTTTAACGTCCCGAAAAACTTTGAAAATAAGATAAATTTTCACATATGGTAACGCTGTTGCAAATAACGATTGAATGTAATAAAGGTTTTCATAATAAAAATTTATAGTGTTTGAAAATTTTAAAAAATTTTCGAAGGTGAGTGCATTATTAATATTATTCAAACAGTTCTCACTCGTGAGAGAACGTGAGAGCGTGAGTTTTTGAAAAGTTAAAAAAATAAAATAATGTCGAAGGTGAGTGTATTGTTAATATTAGTCAAAAGTGGTCACGCGTGAGAGGACGTGAGCGTGAGTGATGAAATTTTTTTTCGTAGCATTAAGTTAACGGCGTTAAGAGTGAGTCTACCAGAGTTTGATTCCCAAAATTTACTTCAATCGGTCCAGCCGTTTGGCTTTAATTTAATTATGGCCACAAAATCGGTAAAATTTTCTATTTAATTTTTTTTTTTTTTTTTTGCTAGAATATAGTTTTTAAATTTGACTATTTTGAAGACAGTTTAATAAATTTTTTTTGCCAACATGAAATTCAAAATTGAGAGATATTTATGAATGTTACATAAAGCTTGACTAAAAAAAGTGCTTCGGCACTTAGTGCGTAAGTGTAAAAAGTGTCATCATTTATGTTGCTGCGGCATTTTGTTAAATATTAATTGCGCAAGATTATGGTATTCATGTGACGTACTCGTATCTTCTCGCCAGGCCTCAAGAACTTTTATTAATGAGAGTGAACAATTGTTATTTATTGGTTTTTCTTGTAAGATGTTTCGCCTTTAGGGTCTCTTGTTTGTATTTTTCATTAAGAGTGCATACATATACATATGTAATAAGTTTTTTTCTCTTCAGCTCGGTTTTTAATTTTATGATTAGCAAGTGTTTAGCATTTTTTTAGCCCTTTGTTTTTTAAATAAAAATATGTAGCTGATTCTTTAGTATTTTTTTTTTATATTATTTTACACTTCTGCGAAATAATTTATTATAATTGTTTTATTTTCTCAGCTTTCAAGCTTTTATTATGGCAAAAGTAAATAAATTTTGTATAATAACATTTAATGAGCCAGCATAATAAGAACAGAGCTTGAAATACAGAAGTAAAAGTAATATAGGCTTAAAATTGCTGGATAGATATTATAGCCCTGCAAAAGAGCACTTACAAGGCAGCTCTTTATACATCTTCCTGTCCACTAGACCCCTGCACAATACCACTTACAAGAACTTTTAAGACATGAGGGATTTTTCAAATGTTTTACTACAGCGAAATCTTTTAAAACAAACGCTAAACAACACTGTTAGCAAGAAATTTGTATCAGTTATTGCAGGTATAGGAGTAAGGAAGAAAATAGTTCGTGAGGGAAGAATTTTTAATGCTTGCTTCTTCATACGCAAGGGCGCGCATACAAACGTCATGCAAGTGCGCGTTGTGTGTATGATCTTTTATTTTTTTGCGCACATACAAACGCACACATGCATTGGCATTAGTTGTGTGCGCTTGCTTTTACAACCCTCCCTTAAATACATAACAGCTTACCATCAACGTTGCCGCTTTGGTTACTTTTAACCAAAATTGGTTACTTTTTTTCCAATGTGTACTTGTGTACTTTTTTTCCATTTTGGTTACTTTTCTTCAACACAAAAACTATAACTATATAACTAACTATTGAGATAAACTATCACGTGATTAAAAGATTTTTCGTGGCTAAAAAAACATGGATGTAATTTTCAAACAGATGGTAAATATTGTATCCCAATAGAAATTGCTCAGATGTTCTAAATTGGAAATAAGAAGTTGAATTTTGGGACAAAGTTTCAAAACATACAAATGAATTCAACGAAAAAATTTTTGGTGACTTTATTAAATTTTGTTTTTAGTTTAATGCCATTTTCACACACTTCCGGGGTCTTCTGAAAGAATATTTTCCCAGCTAGGTTTAGTCAGAATTAAATGCAGGAATAAGATTGATTTCAATACCAACTCTATAATGCATATGAATGTATATTTTAATAGTTTATCTATTCAGTCATGTGTTTGGATAACGAATATAACAATGTGTTTTTTTTAAGTCATGGAAATATAATCATATACGAACACCACTGCATGATAAAAGGCAAAAAAAAGACCGGTGTCTTGCCCCAGGTCATGCACATTTTTGTTTGCCCCAAAGATTTGGGGCCTCGGTGTCATTTTTGCATTTTCTCCGGTTCATATCGTTCGGAATTTTGATTTACTCTTTGAGGCAAAGTTGTAGCTCTTGTCATACAACAAAAATTGTGAATATATAAAATTAAAAAATATTACCTTCAAGATCAAAATCGCAAAAAAAAATTTAAAAAAAATTTAAGTTTTATACCTTTTTCCCCGGTTCAGGTACATAGGTAGCAAGCGGTTCAAAATTCAAGGAAACTATCAACGATAAAAATGTCCCTAAGATCTCAATAAACAACTTTCTACAACATATGAACTTCCTAGGAATGATTCTTAACACCGTTTGGGTAGCGCTTAGGCAGCCACAAAAGTAAAAAATATCAAAGCAAATGAAATTAAAAAAAACGGTGTTAAGAATCGTTCCTAGGATCGATTGATTGGTGGTTGATTGTTTCCTTGAATATTCAACGGTTTGCTACCTATGGACCTGAACAGGAGAAAAAATGTGAAAAAATCGAATTTTTTAAATTTGCCACAGATACATATATTTCTTAACGGAAGTACAAATAAAACAGTACATATATACATATATTAATTATATAGAGATTTTGGTTACTTTTTGTCTCGTTTGGTTACTTTTTTTCCCATATTTTGGTTACAAAAATATTTTGGTTGTGGCAACGCTGCTTACCATCTACATCTTACACAAACACACTCAAACGTACAATATGCATAATAACAAGCATACACGCATCAACACTACTTCTTTTGATTGTTTGTTACGAACAAGAAGTCTTAGCGACATCGCTTGCAAACACTCATATACACTGACATCAATACATCCATCGTGCTTCATCATTTGTTATTGATTTAGTATAATATATGCCACGAGAATACATCGAAAAAAAAACAAGACGTATTTACATTTCAAGACTGTTTACGCAGGCCTCTAATAGATATGTATTTATTGCGCCCAAAGCCATTGTTATTGTCAGCGGTCCTGAAAGGAAACATTTTTTATAACAATTATCTTTAGAATGTGAATGAAACAATCAACAAAATCAAACACAATAGAACATACCGCTCGCTTCCTTAATATAGAAAGGCCCTAACTCATTATTTTTTTTGAATTCGAGATTCTTGTGTAAATCGATAATATATATAATCGTGTATAATCGATCGTGCCATAACCGCCAAAAAACAGCTTAAGCGACATAATTTTCGAATCTAATTTTTTAGCCAAATCGATTATTTATGATCCTAAATATGTAATTGATTTTCGTAAAAAAACGATCCACAAAAATGTGTCGGTTAAGCTTTTTTTGCGGTTATGGCTCCATGTATCGAAAAATGCCAAAATCTCGATTTTAAAACAAAAACGAGTTAGGTCCTCTCTATATTAAGGTAACAATCAGTGATGCCAACTTTTTTGGCTCTAGAAGCACATCAAAATTTGGAAAAAGCACAAAAAGCATAATTTTGAGATCCAAAAAGCGTAAAAAGCACTAACGCGAAAAACGAGCTTGATGTTTAATATTTTCTAAGCTATTATCTATTTCGGCAATGATATCAGTATACTTAATGAAATATATCAGACGAAAAAGCTATGCTTTACAATGAAAAAATAAAAAAACATCAAGTTTTTATTAAAGTAATTTTAGGAAATAAACAAATTTCTTAAAAGCAATACTTAGTGCTATATCTCAGTTTGGGACTAACGCTCAAAATTTGGCGTTTTGAGTCTTCAAAAAGCACTAAAAATAGAGCCAAAAGCACCAAGTTGGCTTCGCTGGTAACAATACATATGCATGTGCCCTTAATTATGAAATTGGTCTCAATTATATGAATTTTTGTAATGAAATATGAAATAAATTTAAAAAAACCTTCAATAAATATGTAATAAATAGGTTTGTTCATTTACTAAATATTTTTACGTATTTGTAACAATTGTTACTGGAAAGTGTTCATTAACTCAAAAAGTTTGCAAGGAGAGAGCGTCAAAAGAGAGAGAAAAAAAATTGAGAGACAAAAAAAATTCCTAAAAATTATTACTAGTAAAATTTTTACTTGCAAAAATTATTCAACCACTTGTTGTGTGTTTTGTTGTCAAATTAATTATATCAAAAATATCTGAAAAATTTGCGTTTCTTTATTAAAAAATAATAATTTTGATAATTTAATGTTTTTCTCTCATGAAGCCCCATAAATTCAATATTAATGTCAAATAATTTTGTTTATTTCTCATATTATGATCAGAGATGGAAAGTGGAATTTTTGTATTTGTTAATGAATAAAATTAAAAAATTATGAAAAAGGCATAAAAATAGTAAAAATACATGAAACTGTGTAAAGAATTTTATATTAAATGTCAATTTTTAAAAAAAATTTGCAATTTAAATACATCAGTAAAAGTAAAATTGCATTATGATTTCCATCCATGATTCTGATATGAATAAAATTTTCTTGCAAGTTCTTAAAAGTAAAGCGTTCATTTACTTTTTCTTATCTGGGAGAGTAATTTTATAAATTTCTCCTTTACTCTCTCGTTGCTAGTTTCTGCTGAAAAAGTAAATGAAGAGACCTAATATTAAATAAATTTATATAAATCGAGACTAGTACAACTCCAAATTAAAATGTTGCATAATATAAAAATATTTTTTGATTTGTTCAAATGTATTATACTAAATATTAGAGATGTGCAAATGTAGTGATTTTATCGTGTCACGCGTGATTCACGTGATTCGTGATCAAATATTATAACCAGGGCAAGTACTAGTATGCAAATGCATGTTTGTAGTCGTTCACGCAAAGTACATTCTGATAAAAAACTTTTCCGAATCGAAGAATTTGCAGTAAAATGGCATCGATTTGTTAGTGCATATTTTAGCATATTTTTGAATAAATGCATATATCAGCATATTTTGCAATAAATGCATATTTCTGCATATTTTGTTATAAATGCGTATTTTTATTGCATTTTTTGCTTCATATCACGAATAAAAAATCTACCACGTAATTAACTACAGATATAAACGATTAATCCTCTTAAATTAAGAAATAAAAAAATTGTTTGGCAACATGAACAGTTGCATACGTATACCTGTCTCACTTGTAACTAGTCTGTATCTGTTAGCACAGTCGATTACTCGACAATAAGATTGCCAGAAAAATATAAATTGTACATTCTTAACTTTTTTAGTCGCCAAAAAGTAAATTACCCATCTGGTAACCATATAAAATCAGCTGCCCAAAGCATAAATTCTTTCAAACTTTTTCCAAACAGTTTATTATTATTAATTAATTAATTTGTTTTCATTCCGTTCAGGCTCAGAAAATAGGTAAGCCTTCCATAGGATAACCAATCCTTTGTACGCTAATGTAAACAAAACTATACGATTTTCAGAAATGCCAAAATCTAAGAAACAAATGTGTGTATTGCTGAACAAATATGTGTCGGACTATGATTTTTACTTAATGTTATTGAACTGGATAAAGTAACCCATGCTACAGTCGCTCGTGCATTCAACGATTCAATAAATTTGCTAGGAGAAGATTTTGACAAAAAAAATATACTTTTGCTTCTGACTGATGCTGCTCCTTACATGGTAAAGGCTGCAAATGCTTTAAAAATATTTTACTGCAGACTCGTCCATGTTACATGTTTCGCCCATGGCTTACATCGTGTGTGTGAAGAAATAAGATCACATTTTGAAAAAATAGATCTGCTTATTTCTAATGGGAAAAAAACGTTCGTAAAGGCACCCTCACGAATTGCTTTATTCAAAGAAAAATTTCCCGGAGTGCCTCTTCCGCCGCAGCCAGTTGTTACAAGATGGGGAACCTGGCTAAAAGCTGTTGAGTATTATTCAACATACTTTGAACAAATTAAAGATATAGTTAGTATGTTTGATGATAGTGATGCTATTTGTATTAAAAAATTAAAAGCAATTTTAAAAGATGATGGCATTAAGAATCAGTTAGCATTTGTGTGCTCAAATTATGTTTTTCTTTCTAAAACTATTACTAAACTACAAGGAGTTAATTCTTTAAAAGAGCAAATTAAATTATTAGATGAAGCTGAATATAAAATTTGCAATACAGAGGGAGACATTTCTAATCAAATTAAAAAAAAAACTTGAAAGCGTATTGCAGAAGAATACAGGCTTCAAAGAATTAAAAAGTATTGCAAGAGTAATTGATGTAAATGACTGCCAAGATAAAATTGAAAAGGAATATACGCCAACAGAATTAGCTTCATTCAAATACGCTCCAGTAACGTCTATAGATGTTGAGCGCACATTTTCTATGTATAAAAGCTTTTTGCGTCCTAATAGGCAGAGTTTTCTTTTTGGCAATATAAAAAAAAATTTATTTATTTATACAAATAAAAATTTTGCTTCATAAATACATACATTTGCATGTATTTTATTTTTAAAATCAAACATTTAACCACTGTCTATTTTATTATATAAATTATAAATTCATATGTATTTGATCTCTGTAAAAATCCAAAAATGTTCGTGTTACCTATCCACACGTAAATTTTTATTTTGCATTTATTATTTTAAGACATTAAAAATGTACTTCTTGCCTGAATTATAAGTACAAATCTTTTTTTTAATAAATATCTATTCATATAAAATAAAATGTTACATATCTTTTAATTTTTTAAGCAGTTTTAGTGCATATTTAAGTGCATATTTCAGGTTTTTTAGTGCATATTTTATGCGCATATTTTCGATTTTTAGGTGCATATAAATCCTTGCTCTGATTATAACTAATCACGCGTGAGTGCGTGAGCGTGATTGAAAAAAATTTACTCGTCCGTGATCGTGCGTGATCGTGCGTGAGCTTTTTTAATAATCACGCACGAATTCTCACGCTCTCACGAGATAACATTCCTGCAAAGGTACATATCTAACTGTATTCAATCATTTGAAATAAATTATTTTATAATAATAAATGCATATATGTATAGTAATATGTATTGTAGTATGAGCTTACAAACACAATGAATACCCCCAAACAAAATGTTTCGCCTTTTTCTGAAGTCAGACTTGTCGTACCGAATTCGTTAAGACATTTCTGAACAATTTTTTTTAAACATTAACCCCCAATTCATAAAATTTGAAACGAATTTGAAATGTATTTTATTTAGGGTTGCCAATCGTACTGATTTTGCCAGTACATCTACTGATTTTTGTTTAAAGTACTGATTTATGCATAACTAGCAAATCAGTACGCAAATGTACTGATTTTTTCATGTATGTACTGTTTTTGTACTGTTTTTATACCCTTTACCAAAAAATGGTAAAAGGGTATATATAGGTTTGGCATTCCGTTTGTAATTTCTAGAATATTAATAAGCCAGCCATAAAGTATATATATTCTGGATCCTTATGTATAGGGAATACGAATAAGCGATGTCCGCCTGTCCGTCTGTCTGTACGTGAAATCGGTTTTCCGAAGCTCCCAGAAAAGCTAGAGACTTCGTTCTTGGACTGGTGGATCAGAAATTGTCGAAATAAGATTGGTATTGAAAATCAGCAAAATCGAGCAGACGGTTTCAGAGCTGAGAGACTTTAACTTCATTTTGCCATACAAAATAACTACCGAAAACTAGTTTTTAATAATTTTTTATTAAATAAACTTATTTTATACTTCAGTATGAATAAAATTGGTATTTCTAACTGAAAAAAAAATTTAAAAAAAATTAAAAATACGTTTCCGTTTTGGAAAGAAAAGTTTGGTATAGAAAATTATAAAAATAAAAGCCACAGCTCCAGAGCTGGAAACTATGATTTTTTTTCTAGACATTAAAGTAACTAATTAAAACATTTTTTTTTGAATTTCCTTTTTTTCACTTAACACACTTTCTATATTTTTTTAAGAACTACTAGATTGGTATAAGTAATCAGAAAAATCTAAAATTATGATTCTAGGGTTTGAAAATTATTATTTTTTTCTTTGTATATAAAAGTAAGTATGTTCTTGAGTATGTATCTCTATACTACATAAACGCACTTTGGTAAAGGGGTATATAAGATTCGGCACAGCCGAATATAGCACTCTTACTTGTTATATATTAATTATGATCAATGTATAAGAAATCCTGTCATAGTGTTTATTTATTTTCTTTGATCTTTACTTTACCTTCGCTTTAAGGCGAATTTATTTTCAAAGTGGTATCCATATAATGCTCAAGCAAATTCTGCCAAAACTGCCAGAGATCATATAAATTTTAGTTTAAGTTAATGTTAATGTTAATTTTATTGAGATTTTTTTAATTTAAATTTGCAAGAAAGATTTGCTATAAGTGATTTCTGATACATGCAAATAATGAATTTAAAGTTTCTTTTTCGAAAACTTATTTGAAAATATTATTTTATTAATTACATATGCATTGGTACAAAGTATACATTGAATTCATGTTTTGTTTTAATAATGGTTAAAGCTAGGAATGTAACGAATGTTCGCATTTGCAAGTTTTTCGCTTATTTTTGCTATTTGCATTTGCTAAAATGTATGCGAATATTTAAGACAAAAAAAAATTTTGTACTTCTTTTACGAAAAAAGTTTGCCATTAACAAACGTCAAAAACAAAAAAATTATTTTAAGCCAGCATGAAAAAGATAAATATAGGGTACGTTCGTAGATTCAGCAAATTTATGCAGAAGTTCTGCGAATTTTTTCTGCGTATGCGTGATCAACTGTTGCACATGCTTTGCAACTGCTCAATATCTGTGCATAGTTGGCATTTTTGAACGAACTGCAAATAATTTTTAACCCGGCAAGTAATTTTATTTAAGAAAGTTGTCATCTCGTCGATGTGAAAGCACAAAAAAATCCTTATAAAAGTTTGCACATTGTGCACATGGCTTGGACGTAGCTGACTTATAAGTAAGGCATTCTTCAAAGCTTTATCAGAAAGCTTTTCTATAAAAAAGTTCTCATAAGCATCAAAATTAAACTAAAGTCCAGCGGTGTTTGGAAATACATATGTATACCTATTTCATTTGTATTTTCGGCAGCAGTATTTTCTACTTAAGACTAGTCTGTTAAAACTTTTACAACATGTTTTGAGCACCATTCATTACTTCGTACAAACAAATTTGAATCGCAAACAATATTAACTAGTCATTGCTGTAGTAAATTCCACGCGAAACAAGTGTCAGTCTTTAATTTCATATACAAACATATGTACGAGGGCGGTTCGGAAACTTCTTAGCGTAGCACAAAAAGCGCGGCATAAACAAAAAAAAGTTAAGTGTTTTGGAAACTTCCATCTCTGCTATGAACGCATGTTAAATTTTGTTTCGATCTGGCAACTCCTTCATGTTTTCACAAAAGACGCATCCGCGATTTTTTTCCAATGGAAAAATTAGAAATGCGTGGTGTCAGTAGATATTTACATAAAAAAGGTTTATCGGGACAAGAAATTCATAATGATATGGTGAATGTGTTAGATGAAAGTGCTCCTTCATATGCAACAGTAAAAAATTGGGTTGGTGAATTTAAACGTGGTCGTACAAGCATTGAAGATGAACCACGTAGTGGACGTCCAAAAACAGCAACAACAACAGAAATTGTAGCCAAAGTGCATGATATGGTATTAAATGATCGACGAATAAAAGTGCGTGAAATAGCTAATATCATGGGCATCTCAAATGATCGAGTCCATTTAATTTTGCATGAAGAACTACAGATGAAAAAGCTTTCTGCAAGATGGGTGCCGCATTTGTTAACAGTCGACCAAAAACGCATAAGAATGAACATTTCTCAAGCTTGTTTGGATCGTTTTAAGCGAAATAAAATGGATTTTAAGCGTCGTTTCATAACTGTTGATGAGACATGGATCCACCACTATATTCCAGAGACAAAAGAACAATCCAAACAATGGACTGAAGCTGGAGGAAGTGCCCCAAAGAAGGCAAAACAATTCAATCGGCTGGTAAGGTTATGGCAACGGTTTTTTGGAACTTCAAAGGTATTTTATTGATTGACTATCTGCAAAAGGGTAAAACAATAAATTCAGAGTACTATTGCAACCTCTTGGATCAATTAAATGTACAAATTCGAGAAAAACGTCCTGGCTTACAACACAAAAAAATTAATTTTCATCAAGAAAACGCACCAGCGCACAAGAGTGTTTTAACAATGGCTAAAATCAACGGGTGTTTTTTTAGAGGTATAGAACTTCGAATTGAAATAAAACACAAGAAAATCGTTTTAATGTCCATCAATTTGGCTTTATTGGAAGGATAATTTTATGCCATTAATGTTTAAATATGATTTCGGGCATGTGGCCGCCGCGGCTGGCTCGAATAAAGCCAATTCTACAGGTCCAATTTTCAACCACTTTTTCGAGCATATGGCCGTATGTTGGCAATAACGCCACGAATGTTGGCTTCCAAGTCCCCTAACGTTTCTGGTTTGTTGGCGTAGACGAGCGACTTCACATATCCCCAAAGAAAATAATCCAATGGTGTCAAATCACACGATCTTGGTGGCCAATTGACAGGTCCATTCCGCGAAATTATGCGCTAATCGAATGTTTCCTTCAATAAATCGATTGTGACGTGCGCTGTGTGGCATGTAGCGCCGTCTTGTTGGAACCACAACTCATCCACATTCATGCCATCCAATTCGGGAACAAAATAGTCGGTTATAATGGCTCTATACCGGTCTCCATTAACGGTAACTGACTCTCCAGCATTATTTCAGAAGAAGTATGGCCCAATGACTCCACCAGCCCATAGAGCACACCAAACAGTCAGTTTTTGTGGATGTAATGGCGTCTCAAGGGTCTCATGTGGATTCTCTTCACTCCAAATGCGGCAATTTTGCTTGTTGACGTAGCCATTCAACCAAAAATGAGCCTCATCACTGAACAAAATTTTGCGATGAAAATCAGCATCGAGATCAATCTCATTTTCGGCCCATACACCAAAATCACGACGCATTGCATGGTCTCGCGGCTTTAATTCTTGCACAAGCTGGATCTTGTAAGGTCGCAAGCCAAGATCTTTGCGCAAAATCTTCCATAAAGTTGATGGACAAAGCTCCAATTGCTGTGCACGGTGGCGAATCGATTCATTCGGGTCCTCTTCAACACTTTGCTCTACAGCGGCAATTGTTTCTTCGGTGCGCACTGTTCGACGTCTCTGCGGATGCGTATTATCACATAGAGTAAACGTAGTGCGAAAACGATCCATGGTTAACCGAATTAATTGCTCTGATGGACGATTATGTCGACCATAAAATGGACGGAGCTTGCGGTAAACTTCGCGAACTGAACCATTATTTTCGAAATAAATTTGCACAATTTGCAAGCGTTGTTCTTTTGTCAACCTGTTCATGATGAAATGGCAAACCAAACTAAATATTAATCACTTGACAGCTGACAAAATGGCCGCCAGTTAAAAAAGTGATGCCAACTTAAAGTTCTATACCTCAATAAAAAACACCCATTACATCCATGTATGTAATACAACTTCATGTTCTTATATAAATTTATTTTCATGTGATTTTTTAACGTATTGTAATATTTGCATTTCGCTTTCGCAAAAATTAAAATGTAGTATTCGCATGCGCTAAACTGGTATTAGTCACATCCCTAGTTAAAGCCTTTTATATTGAAAAAATTAATGTACTGATTTTTTTTTTCAATTGAACTGATTTTTTTCTCTCATATACTGATTTCTACGATTTCAAAACTGGCAACCCTAATTTTATTTCAAATTTTCAATACAAAATTTTGCTAAAATGAATTTCAAATTCATTTTATTTTTTTATGAATATGAGGGTAAAACTTTGATATTTACATAAGCTAAAGTCTGTGAAAATTTTTTTAAATAAATATGTATATGTTGATAAAAAAAGGATTGTAACAAATATTAAAAAAATGTGAGTATGTGCAAATTATTTCGAAAATAGCAGCAACATAACGGTGAAGCGGTACTCTGCTATAAAAGCAAAAATAAATCGTACCTACATGTCGTTACCAGCGTTGCCATTTTGGTTACTTGTAACCAAAATTGGTTACTTTTTTTTTTAAAGTGTACTTGTGTACTTTTTTCCATTTTGGTTACTTTTTTTCAACACAAAAATAACCATTTTTATGTATATATGTACATATGTGGTATGTTAAATTTGAACATAACTAATTATCTTGATAAAAGATCACAATTTAAGCGTTTTTACTACGTTGTAAAGACAACACTGGATAATCAACATAGCTTTTAAAAAAATACATGTCTGTCTCTGAGCATAACATGCCTGGTTTCAAAAATCAGATGCATTCATGGTAGCAAAATCTTTAAATGTCAAACACTATGTAAAAAGTTAAAATCTAATTTTTTTTATTTGAGAGCGTAACAAGCAGGGAACGAAGCCGACCGATCTGTGAGTCGGCCAACACCCGCCGCTGGCAAAATTTCTAAATTAGAAGTAAGTGATGTAATGGACATAGTTGAATTTTGGGACGCAGTTTCAAAACATACAAATGGATTGAACGAAAAATGTTTTTATGATTTAATTAATTTAATGTAAAATTTAATGTCACTGCCACACAGTTCGGCTGCTGCTTAATACTTCATCTATACAGTCTTGTGTTTTGATAACGAATGTAATTAAATTACATATTCTTTGTTGTTACTAAAAATATTTTGGTTTGGAATTTCTAATAAATAAAATAGATGCACAGTTGAATAAAGATGCTTGTTTTGTAAAGATTTTTGTTTGAGGTTTTTAAACTTATTATGTTTGTATATTGTGATTCTCAGTATAGTATTAAGAGTCTAACTATAAACATACGGAGTTTGTTAACTAAATTCAAAAATTTTTTTGGGTTGAAGTCTACTGACGAGTTCTACAAGCGGGAACAAAATGCATATAGACAATTGCTTAATCATAAAAACAAGCCAATTTTTGAAATTTCTAATAATTTACCTGAAGTATTTTTTTACAAAATTGATTTTATTGATTGTTAATTATAATAAGATATACTTTTAAAACTTGTTTTTTTGTTCCACTTTTATTTGCAATCTATTTTACAATATTTAGCAAATTCAATAATTCAAGCAAAAAAATATCACATGTGTTATTAACTACATTAAGTTAATAAAGTATATATACATACATACGTACATACATACATACGTGAAGTACAAATTTAAATGTAATGGTCCATTTATATTATACCATTTCATATATTAATATATGCATGTATATTTTTCAACTGAAGTACAAATAAAACATTATTTAAATACATAAAAATTTTGGTTACTTTTTTCTGCATTTGGTTACTTTTTTTTGTATTGTGGTTACAAATTTTTTTTGGTCGTGGCAACGCTGGTCGTTACGAGTTCGTACCGACTTATCGTAACGAATTCGTACCGACATATCGTTACGAAGTCGTGTCAACCATTTCATACAAAAATTGTTACGATTTCGGTAATATTTCGGTGCCGAAATCGGAAGATTTTGTCGACAAATCGTTACGAATTCTTTACGAATTCGGAGCATTTTGTTTTGTATACATGCACCTTTGTAAGTATGTTGGAAGCATCAATTGAGAAACACTACTGATTCAACAGTGCCTTTGTCAACAATACTACTGACGAATTGTACCGCAGAAAATGTTTTTTGATTTAGGGGCCGTCCATTTATTACGTAACGCTGTAGGGGGGAGGGGTGGGGTTCGAGTTTTGCTATGATTTGTTATGGTGGGGGTGGGGGAGTCTTTGAAAATGTTACGTAACAAAATTTTTTTTTAGTTATTTGTATGTTTTCTCGTTTATTTGATTACATTTATTTAATTGATCATACGTCTTACCTTCACATTTATACAGGGTGGCGCAAAAATAACCTCTTGGTGGTGATCAAGGATGGCTTGAGCGTATGTTAGACGCGATTGGCGGTCAGCAGCTAACAGCTGATGTACCGTCTGGACTTTGTACGGAAACATCTTCAAATCTTGTACCAAAATTCGCTGTAAAGACCGTCGACTGATACCCATTTGCGTGGCACGTCGTCTGGTCGA
This sequence comes from Tachina grossa, assembly GCA_949987645.1. Classification (NCBI taxonomy): domain Eukaryota; kingdom Metazoa; phylum Arthropoda; class Insecta; order Diptera; family Tachinidae; genus Tachina; species Tachina grossa. The sequence continues at coordinate 130,801,163 of OX465278.1, read as the reverse complement.
TGTCGACGGCGTTTCCATGACATCCCTGGCTACAGCAGCAAGATTCTCTGCAGAACGGCTACTCCGGGGTCTGCCACGCCTGGCAGCATCTCGTGTTGTGCCAGTCTCTTCGAGGCGAGCGGCTAAACGTCGCAGCGTTTCACCAGTAGGCGTTGGACGGCCAGGAAATCTGCAACGAAATTCACGACCTATTATTGGTCAAATAAATAGTCACCAATATTCCGCGTTCTGGAGCAGTGTAGCGTAACATTGTTTATTAACGTGTATTTCGCATGTGTTTACTACACAAATGTCAAAACAGAACTGACATTAGGCGCCAATCGCAAAATTTATAGCATTTTCTGATAGGAGGATTACTTTTGCGCCACCTTGTATTATGTATGTATACATACATACATGTGCGTAATGTCAATTTTTGATATACGAGAATTCGAAATCGAATATTTAAAATGATATCCGCGAATACGAATATTTAAAACGATATTAAATTAACTTTGCTTTATTTTAATTTACATTGTAAATTTTACAAAAACACGAGCATACATATATACATAGATATGTATATATCTATATCGTCACCTAAAATCCAAAAGGCCGTAAGTACACTTTTTACTATTTTACAGGAGAAGCAAAAAACTTCATAAATTTATTCTATTTACATGTATGTTAGATGCCAAATTGAATAATGAATAAAATCGGTAATTTTTAAACATATGTGAGTAAAATTTTAGGAAAATATGTATTTTGGTTAATCACATCATAATCAATCAAAAAGTCCATTTTGAATTTTTTGGTTGTTACGGCCTTTTGGATTTTAGGTGACAACATGTAAGAACCTATTTTTCAACCCAATAAACATGAAAATTATATTATACAAATACTTTTTCTTGAGCGTGCGTGATCGTGATAAGTTGTAAACCACTCGTGCGTGATTAAAAATATTTTATTAGCGAGCGTGCGTGATCGTGAAAAATTTCAAAATCATTTGTGCGTGAAAATGCGTGAGTAAAATATTTTTTTGCGTGAGCGTGCGTGTCGTGAGTCAGAAAACACTCACGTGCACATTTCTACTAAATATCTCGACCAAAGAAATATGTAACTTAGAACACTTTCATAATTAAGGGCACATACATATGTATGTATACCCTTACTGTTTTCACACGCTCTATATATTTTTAAATTTTATTTTGTTGTCAATAAAGATATACAGTCAAATCCCGATAATTCGTACCCCCGATAAATCGTAATTCCCGATAATTCGTAATAAACTGTCGGTCCCTTGAAAAAATCTCGTTAATTCGTAAAATTTCCATACATTTTGGTCCCCTCGCTAATTCGTAATGTTTTCTTCAAATAAAATCTTCTTTACCTCTTATAAATCGTAATTGTTTGCTAACTACCACTTATAATTCGTAATAAAAACATGGAAAGAATGATTTTTTGTTTATCGCTATTTTTTGCGTGGGTTTTTGCTTCTGCTTGTTTGTGTGTGAGCACGCATAAGACACTGTCGGTGTTACAAAAACAACAAATTTTTATTTTGTATTTTATTTTTAACAATTTTTTATGCTTTTTTATCGTTTTAGTAAATAAATTGATAAACCCCGTTAATTCGTATTTATTTTATTTTAACCCCGCTAAATCGAAACCCCGCTAAATCTAAAACCCCTATAATTCGTAAGACATGGCCGGTCCCTTGCGATTACGAATTATCGGGATTTGACTGTATAGCATAACTACATATAATAAACTACAACAACTTGAAGGTCAGTGAACCTTTTTGTTTGTGACTGACTCCGCACAATTTCGCCCAATTAATAATAATTTTTTGTTTGTTTAAAATTCAATGATTTAATGTTTTTCGGTGTTCTTTGTTTAGTGCTTTAATGTCTTTCCTTTTTTGATAAAATAAGCCTTCAAACCAATAATTAAATTTTGGGGCTATTGAATATTTGTAAATTTTATTAGAAAAATTTAAAATAAATTTTAAAATTGAAAAGAAACAGAAATTGAAATATGACAGTGTTTTCTATGTTCAATATATGCTCAATTTGCTCATAAATTTGGTCCAACATGAGAATTTGTTATACAAATATTTCTAGCCTTGAACTAAATATGCGTAAAACAGAATAACAAAGACGATGTCGTTCATGCTTGCCTGCTCAACTTACGGTCAGAGAATCCTCATTCTAAAACCAGAAGGGCAAATTACGGCATTAAATATCGATCGAAATTTCCATGCAAAACACAATTAAAATTGTGTGAAAATTTTTTCGATATCGATTGTCGGAATTCGCCCTGAGAAGTGTTAATAATTTAAACCACTAACGTCTACTTGTTCAATTTAGATTTGAGTGGTAGTGCTTTTCTTTCAGCGCATGTATAAAATTGTCAATTTAAAAATCTACGTAAACACGATTAATTTAACCTTTTTAGGCATTGATTTTGCATCATGTGTTTTTTCTTCTTGATTCAACATTATTTACTGTACTATTAAAAAAAAAATTATTTTCATATTGATTTAATATTCCAGTGATGTTTTTCCCCAACCCATCTACTTTTTTTATGAGCCCCCAAATATTTGTGGCATCGGTGTCATTTTTGCATTTTCTTACGCTCAAAGTTGTAGCTCTTGTCATAAAGAACAAAAATTATGAACATATAAAGTCAAATATCTTCATCTGCAAGATAAACATCGCAAAAAAATTAAAAAAAAAAATTCGATTTTTTTTTAACTTTTTTCCCCTGTTCAGGTCTATAGGTAGGACAAACCGTTCAAAATTCAAGGAAACAATACACTACAAAAATGTATCTAAGATCTCGATAAACAAATTTCTAAAATTTTTGAACTTCCTAGGCTTACCACCGTTTAGGTAGCGCTTATGTAGCCGCAAAAGTGAAAAATTTCCAAACAAATGAAATTAAAAAAAGTGCATGACTTGGGATTATATTTGTTCGTGTTGCACTGTGATATCGAATCAAAGTTTTTTCAAGTTGAAACAACGTGAATTTTATACTGAAATAACATGATGAACCATATTGCATCAAAGTTATTTCAGGTTGAAACAACATGAATTTAATTTAATGTAGTCATTTTATTTTATTAATTATTTAACTTACGAGATTGTGTGTATTGGCACAGGCATCAGAAAAATGTTTGTATGTATATAATTGGCTACCCCGGTCAAGATTTGAACTCGAGTTCCATTTTGCGTGGTAGTCAACGCACTTGCCGCTGCAGTCACAACAACTTTAAATATTCTTTGGACACACACTAAATAAATGCATACCATCATCAATTAAATTTTAATTCAACATAATTCAATTGAAATTTAAGTTTAAGTTAAAAAAAATACCAATTTATATAAATTCACATTTCACACTATTGAACTTCGCCCACACGCTGTTCTATTTTTGATGCTTAAAACATTTGTTTATAAACATTGAACGAGTAGACCGGTCATCCATCTGTTAGTCTAATCAGTTTAAAGTTCATAAATAATCATTTGCGACAAGAATGTTTTAAGTTAATATTTGCATATATTTGAATATATGCAAAAAATAAAATAGATCATTTGTAAAAATGACTTAAAGTAAAAAAAGCAATGTGAGTCCGATCACAGAAGAGATGTGTAAACATCTAGTAATGAAAAATTTTTTTTTAAGTTGGAAGTACTTATGCTTTTAGTATCTTTTTTTAAATTAATTAATTAAAAGTATCAAAACTTTCAATATTGTAAATACATATGAATTTGTTGGTTTTTGTTTGTTTTATTAAACTTATTTGGTTAGTAAATGGGCACACTGCAGTATATGTATATGTACTGCATTCAAAATTGCAGTAAGCAGTAAGTTTACTGATTACTAAAAAAATTCAGTAAATTTTTACTGCTAATGAAATTTATTTTGCATTACCAGTAAAATCGTAGGGCCCTAATCGTAATAAAATTGTAGCAAGTGGCAAAGTTTTTTTATTCAAATTTTGAAACTTTTGTATGGAAAACATTTAGCCACTTGGTAGAATTTCATTATGAATACGGGCATTACTGATTACTGAAAATTCAATGCACCTCATCATATAACAAATCATTTAGGCAATTTATAAAAATTGTAGAAAAAATTTTTAGTAATCAGTAAAAATTTACTTGTTGAACATTTTTTATTGTTTTTACTGAAACTTTAGTGGTACTGCAGTGCTCATCTATGATAAATGCCTTTACTTTTACTTTTTAATTTTTAATTCATGTTGTTCATCGTTTAGTTGTTGCTGTTCTTGTTGTTGTGTACGCATTGCAATTAAAATAAATTCAGTAAAGTGCGAGTTTGACGCGCGCACATTCGGTTTTGATCATTTTTTTTTTGATTTAGCTTTCTTCCTTTTTTAAGCTTTTTCAGTTTAAACGATTTTTTTTCAGTTTTATCGCTTTTTTCTCGTGGCGTTTTTTTTTTTCTCTTTTTGGGTTTTTCTAATTTTCGCTATTTTTTTTTATTTTGGCGATTTTTCATTTTGGCGATTTTTTTCTGTTTTTTTGGGGTTTTTTTTTATTTAGACGATTTTTTCATATTGGCGATTATTTTGCTTAAGGATTTTTTTCATTTTGGCGATTTTTCCGGGTTTTCGCGATTTATTTTATTCCTAGAGATTTTTTTAATTTGGTGCTTTTTTTCGTTTTGGCGATTTTTTTTGTTTTTTGCGATTTTTTTTATATTTGGCGATTTTATATTTTATTGATTTTTTAGTTTTACCGTTTTTGAAAATTTCAAGAGTTTTGCTCTTACGGTTTCCAAGATACAGCAAAATTGCATTAACTGATGGAACACCCATTGATTTAAATTTTTTAAATTTAGTGTTAATTGTTGTAGTCTGTATAAAAATACACTAACTTTTAAAATTTCAAGTGTATATATGTACATACAATTGTATGTATATTACATGGGATTTTAAAATTTTTCGTTGCCCGTTTTTGAACACCCTTTAGTTTTTAACTCTCATGTATTTGTTGTTGTAGTGGCCAAATGTCTACACATTGTGTCCAAATTTCAAGTCCGTAGCTCTTACGGTTCATTTTCACCTTTGGTGTACGGAAATATACAGAAAAATAACCGGCGGCGGCGCACCGTCGGCTTCAAGCCGGTCGACTTGTTTCTCTGCTTGGTATTCCTTCTTTCAAACACTAATACACTCATACATAGCTCACACCGATTTGACAATGCTGTGAAAGAAAAGCAAAGAAATCAAAGTCAAAAGATTTTTACCCCTTAGCGTATAGATGTTTACACATCAAAAATCTTTTAAATATAAAAATGACAATAGTTTAAGCAAAATTCGCTTAAACTTAGTTATGAAGAACTTCTTTCAAATGATGAGCAATGCTATGCATCAGAGAATAGCAATGAGTAGTGAAAAAGTGAGTAGAGTTGAATCATACTTATTGCAATGTTGTCTATGAATCATATTCACTCGAAAGTTTGAAGTGCATTGATTTAGACTATCATTGACTCAATGCCTATGGATGATGCAAAATAAGTATGATTCACAATGCGAACTTCGCGTACGAACATTAAAGTACTCATTATGAGGTTATGTGTTTCTCTGTCGCTTTTTTTTTGCATGAATTAAAAAACCACGCTGTTTACTACTATTGTATACTACTTGCAAACTATTTAATGACTAAACTAAACTTTTAAATAAACATACCTGCATGAGTTGAGTGAGCTGAATCAATGTGAGTAGTATAAGTATTTTCATGAAATTTTAAATCAAACTGAGGTTATTTATGAGTGTGAGCGTGGTATGAATATGATGTAGACGACGCATTCATGTTTATTTCAACCTGTACTTATAAATCAATGTCATCGTGAGTGTGCGTAAATCAGAGTAGTTGAGTTTAAATGATGTCTACTCACTTATATTCAAAATTTCAGGACTCAGTATCAGCGTTGCCATATTTTTATCCTCAAAAACCCTCAAGTCGAACATTAAAAATTTTTTTTTTTAGTGATTTTGCTAAAAATATATTAATATGCATTGATTTTTCTGAATTCAAATTCAGAAAAAATTTATTTTGTTTTAAATTAACTAAGAAACGTCAAGGTAAATAACACAAACTTTTTACTGAATAGAACATGTACTATAAGATAAATATAAGTATTTATGCACATAATTCATACTTTTGATGAAGGAAAGAAGAAAATATGTCAGTACTTGTGTCAAAGGAGCCTTAAATAATATACTAAAAGAATCAAATATCATATTCTTAAAAATGTTATTTTGAAAAAAGAAATTTTTTAGTCTTTTTAACATCCCGAAAAACTTCGAAAATAAGATAAATCTACACATATGGTAACACTGCTCAGTATGAATAGCTAAAAGCGATTCATGGTAAAATTATGGTACAATTATACAACAAAATTACAACACCAAAAAAACACATTCATTTTGTTGGTATAAACAAACGAATAATTGTCAGAAACACATGTCTTTTGTTTTTAAAAATAACAATTACAGGGTAACTAAATTTCAATTGCAGACGCGGCATTCATGAATCATTATATTCATTCAGTGTTGCCAATAGGTGTGTAATTACACAGAGTCTGCAATTACTCTCATTTGTAGGCCATGTAATTACATTCATGTATAATCTGTGTGTAATTCTACTTTATGCTCTATTTTTATTTATTTTTGTTTTAATTTTAACTTACAAAAAACATTTGTAGTGTAATATTCTTCAATGTGTAATTGGAAATACATCCATGTGTAAACTCAATGGCAACACTGTAATCATTTTATTCACAACACATACACTAACATTTTTGCAGCTTGTAAACAAACCCTCTAGTCAGCCTAGAACCATATGTCTCTATGTCATTACTCTTTCTCCAGCGACAATTACACTAGTTAAAATGTCGAAAACTTTCCTTTTATGTGCGAGTAAAGATACGTTAGAGACAATAGTTCTAGTGTATTTCTGGTGATATTGTCAATGAACGCGTCAATAGATTGTTTTTCTTTTTTTTATTACTCTGTGCAATAATATTAAGTAAATATATGTAGACGAGGGTTACTTAAATCTACTAGTGAAACTTTGGTTCAAATATCAGCAGCACTATTGACAATGTCACTAGAAAATCACTATAAATTTACTATTGACAACGAGCGAGGAAATATCGATATTGTAGACTAGACCCCCTAAAATTTACTAGTGATTCTTTGGTGTCAATGTCTCCATGTGGTCCCAAAAGAACTACTTAGTCAGTAGTCCTACAGTCTAGTGGTGGAATTTCAATGACAAGCTAATGTTAAATGTCAATAGGTGATTACATTGGCTAGGGTACACCTGGTCAGTAGTACTACTGACAATGTCACTAGTAAATCACTACAATTTCACTATTCGCACTTTCTGCAGGGAAGTTTGACAACTGTATGTATTGTATACATTAACAGGCTGGGCTTGTGCATGTACCTGTTATAATTGTATCATGAAGCGATTCATTGCCGATCACTGCTACACATCCCACGAATAAAAATATTTTTTATGTATGTTTTGTATTTTACTATACAGTATATTTTTGCAAATTAATTTTAACACCAAAAAAAGCAAATATAAAAAACAAATAAATGCAAACCAGATACTTTTACAAATAGCGGATACACATTCATGTATAATTTATTTTCCATGTCACATAAACTCAAAGTACGAGTCGAGTACATGCATTGTTTAAAATTATTTTGATAAAATTCAACATAATGTATTTAATTGAACTGAAACAAATAGGGTAGGGTGATGTGATGATACTTTTAAATAATTAAGTGCAATTAGCAATTGTAAAATAATAATACGATAGTGAATAATGGAAAATCAATACAAAGTTTGTCAAGGTGGCGGCAAATAGTTATTCATAAATAAGCTTAAAAATTTATATGTTATGTAATTTTGTGTTTATAAATATTTTATAATACACTATCAAAATGTGGAAGTGAAATTTTGTTTATTTAATTTTTTTTTTTTTAATTTAAAAAGAAAATTTAGGAGTGTTAAAAATTACTAAGTCTGCTCTAAAGACGAGGAGCTTTAAATATTACCTATATACTCTATATATTGGGCTTAATTACGAATGTGGTATTGTGACTACAACGACGAAAATTTTGTACTAGATTAAAGAAAAAAATTTGCAATGTTCCCTAGTCTAGTAAAAAAATCGTTGTACTCGAAATCGTAACACGACACTCGTAATAAAGCTCATTATATTATAATATGTTTGGTTTGTCTTGAAACTGATCCAATAAGAAAGTTTTAATAACAAAAAATAAAAATTTTAAAAACCTCCGAATATATCCAGGAAAGGTGTGATATCTTCTAAACAGCTGGACCGTTTTTCTTAAAACATAGCTAAGAACCCTTTCGATCAAAACCAAAAAAACCAAATCCAAATCGGTCCAGCCGTTTGGTCTGTACTTGGAGTCGTACAGATACACAGATACAGTGACACACACTACAAACTTATAACACCCCTTATTTGGTCGGGAGTTAAAAATTATCTTTGTTTTGAGAAATTAAATTTGTGGTGGCTCTATTTTATCGAACACCACTGTACTCCTATGTTTGTCACTACGTGCGTAATATTCACAATATTCATATAAAAACTATATATTTATTTTCGGGTTCCTTATAGAGTTTTTCTTTTCTCGAACTTTTTCATTTCCCGGGAAAGCGGGAACGACTTTTCAGTTTCCCGGGAAATCCCGGGAATTCCCGCGCAGTGCAAAACAATACAAAATATTCTTTAATTTAATTTATTTTAACAAAAAACAAATTGTAATTCATGAGATCGGTTAAATAATAACGTTTTATAAACAAATTAAGGCTTCATTAGCCTTTACTTTCTGTTGCTGTTCTGTGCTCTGACGTACTGCTTCCAATTTGACTACTTCCTTTTTCTGTAGTAACTTATCAGCAGTTTCTGACCAAAAGGGTCGTAGTTTTGCATCATCCATTGTTAAGTTTAAATATAATTTATGTTTTTCTTTTAAATTAAATTTTTTAAATTCTAAAAGCACAATCTCAATCCATTTCAAAATATATTTATTTAATTTATGCTGTCACTTACAATTACTTAAAATTTTTTTTTGATTTTCACAGGTTAAACCGAAACAGAACAGAACGAAACAGAAAAACTAACGACTTGTATTAGATTTCCGTAAACAAAAAAGATTGAGCTGATTCGAAACAGAACAGTCAAAAAATAATAATATTTCAGTTCTTTATATAATAGTATCGCATAAATATCAATATTATATGTAAATCCAAGGCCAAATGCATTGATATAACGCAAAAAAAAAAAATTATGTTATTAAAAAAATATTCCGAAATATTTGCTTGGGAATAGGACTTCAGTAGATCATTAATAGAATCGTTCATTTTACCAAAGAGAATCTGTAATTATTTTGTAATTTTTCTTTTATTGCCTTGCGCAATTCTGTTTTTACTTTTATGAATTGTTGTACAGGGTGGGCCAAAAGAAACCAAGGGGTGTAAAAGTTTAATAACTTTTTTGTTTATTAACTTTTTTTTATTTTTTCTTTCAGATTATATAATATACAAAATGGAAATTTTTTACACTAAGTATGAAAAATGATGTCTCTTAAATGACCACCTTTTTCAGCTTCGCACTGATGGGCTCTTTTTAGAGCATTTTCCATAACATCTTTCAAAACTTGTGGCTGTAGCGTTCGAATTTCTGCAACAATGTTTGCCTTGAGTTCAAGGATTGTCTCTGGCTTGTTCACATACACTCGCTCCTTCAAAAAACCCCAAAGAAAATAGTCGGGTGCAGTCAAATCTGGCGATCGCGATGGCCAAATAATTTTCGAATTTCGAGAAATTATTCGCTCTCCAAAAATTTGACTTAAAAGTGCCATTGTGTCTCGGGCAGTATGGGCAGTGGCTCCGTCCTGCTGAAACCACATACCAGGTCTGTTTTCAAGAGCAGGACGTAAAAAATTTTCTATCATAAACCGATACCGCTCTCCATTTACGGTTACAGCACTTCCATCTTCATTCTCGAAGAAGTAGGGCCCAATGACATTTTCAGATGTGATCCCACACCATACTGTACACCTGATGGGGTGCAATTGGCGTTGATGAATGGCTCTTGGATTTTGAGAACCCCAGAACCTACAGTTCTGCTTATTAACAAAGCCATTCAAATGAAAATGAGCTTCATCACTCATAATCAAATTTTCAATAAAGTTGATTTCATTTCTGGCCAACTCTTGAAATTTAACTGCAAAATTTAGACGTTGCCGATGATCTGCGGGTTTTAATTCTTGGACCAATTGCACCTTATATGGGTATAACTGTAAATCTTTTTTTTAAATGCGCCGTAATGACGTACGAGACATTTCTAGCTGAGCAGAACGCCTTCTGCCAGATGTTTCTGGTGCTTCGTTAACACTTTGATGTACTCGTTCAATATTTTCCGCAGTGCGACTTAAACGTGGTCTACCGGTTCGAGGCAAATCTTTTACGCTGCCATGTTGGTGATGACGATTAACTAAGCAACGAATCATCGCTTCAGAGGGCGAAATTCTAACGTTAAATTGTCGACGATATGCTCTTTGCGTTAAAATAATTGATCTCTGGTTTAAATAATAAAATTCTATTGTTCTGGTTCTCTGTTCAGTTGTGAACCTCTCCATTATAAATTCTCCAGGTGTTGTCTATATAATCTGAAAGAAAAAAATAAAAAAAATTAATAAACAAAAAAGTTATTAAACTTTTACACCCCTTGGTTTCTTTTGGCCCACCCTGTAGAATTAAATTCTGAACGTCGCGTTCCGCTTTTGGTAAATAAAGGCCTCTAAGTCTCACAACACATGTGTGCCAGATGTAAACTCGACCTTAATTATAAGGTTTTAGCTATTGTGCTAGTGCCATCACCTTATTATTACACCATCGCATTCATAAAGTTAATAACGACAATAATCAATGAATTTGTTTATGCAAACTAAAGTTGCCATAATAAAATTAAAAAAAAAAAATAAAAAAATCCCGGGAATCCCCGCACAAATTTCCCGGAATTTCTTTCCCGGAAAATGTGCGGGAAAAATTTTCCGGGAAATCCCGTATAAAAAACACTAGTTCCTTATGAATAGGGTAGTCGAATAAATTGTGAATAAACGTGAAATTGATTTAATTGTTTTTTCTTTATTAATAGATTGTTATTCAAAATCAGCAAAATCAAAAAGATGGGTCCTTTCCAGCCCTGGAACTAGAACTGTTTTCTCGTGTTTAAGATCAACTAGCTGCAACAAATTTGTTTTCTTTATAAATTAAAGATAATTTATAGAAAGAAATAGATTATTAAAGGAAATCTTTGAAATCAAAAAGATGACTACAGAGCTGTACAGCTTTTTTTTCTCTCTTTTTTTTTAAAGAGAAGTAAAACTCAGGCAATTAATGCCTACTACAATTATTACTAGGTGATACCTTCTTTAGGAAAGGGATAGTGATAGAAGGCAGGTGGTGAAGGAAGAGATAGAAGAAAGCTTCATTCTTTTACAACTCTGCTTTTTTTCATGCTTTTTAATAATGCAGTGTTGCAGCTTTTATTTGTAACTAACTAAAACAAGTTTGTTTTTTTTTGTTAATCAAACATATTTTAAATTTGAGATAGAAATAGATTGATATAGGAAATTACCTGAAAAAAATCAAAAAATCGCTCCCAAAGCTGATTTTTTTTTTTTTTTTTTTTTTTTTTTTTTTTTTTTTTTTTTTTGTATGTAAACAAATATTTTTTCTTTATTAATATAACATATTAATCTTTTAGAAAAATCTTTTTTAGGGTTCCCTACACAGAAAAAAATGATTTTGATATTTGAATACGAAAATCGTTGATTCAATAAAAAATCTTTCGAATTTTCTGTGATGACGATTTTTGCATTATTGATAAATAAAATTCTATGCACGTTTATTGAATATATTTTTTTTAGTCAATAAAGAAATTTAATGAATCAAAGAAAAAAGTTGTTGACCGAAATTTTATTTTCAGTGATAATTTTTATTGTGTGTGTGTGTGTACGGATGAATGTTACATTTTTCATTTCAAGCCCTTTTTTCTTTGCTTTTGCTTGGCTGCTATTGAAACTAAATGTGTTTGGGATGAGTCGAGCAATGAGTGAGCAATCTCTTTACTAATAAACTAACCAGTGATGCTAACTTTTTTTTGGCTCTAAAAGCACAGCAGAATTTAAAAAAAGCACTAAAAAGCGTAATTTTGAGATCTAAAGAGCGTAAAAAGCACTAAGGTGAAAAACGAGTGCAATTTAACAATGTTTTCTAAGCTATTCTCTATTTCGGCAATATTATCAACATCTTTAATGAAATATGTATATCAGACGAAAAAGGTATGATTTACACAGAACAAATAAATACACCAAGTTTTTTATTAAAGTAATTTTAAAAATACACAAATTTCTTAAAAGCACTACTTAGTGCTTTTTGTTAGTTTGGCACTAACGCTCAAAAATTGGCGTTTTTAGTCTTCAAAAAGCACTAAAAATAGTGCCAAAAGCACCAAGTTGGCATCGCTGAAACTAACGCACTTACCACTCAGCTAAAGAGCAAATCGTTTTTGAATAAGCAAATAATGAATAGAAGCCAAACATGATTTCTTGTGTGCGCATTGTCTTGATTAATCTAAAAATAACCTTGTTGAGTAAAAAAAAAAAACAAGCCACGATGTTTTTCGGCTTCTTGTCCGAACTCACACGTATACAACACAAGCAATCAAAAAAAAAAAAAAAAAAAAAAAAAAAAAAAAAAAAAAAAAAAAACAACATCAGCACATGACCAGGTTGAGTCAATCGACAAGCAAGGAAAACACCAACACAAATAAATGAAATGATATTTTAAAATGCGCGGAATTGATAAATACAATATTCAAGTTAATGACAAATATTATTGAAATTAAAAATGTTATTCAACAACATGCTTTTATTGAAAATAATTCTTGTCTATTTTTTTCTTAGCTACGCTGTCCGTCTGTCTGTCGCAGGCAATTTTCTCGAGAACCCTAAGAGCTACGGACTTGAAATTTGGACAGAGTATATATTGGCCGCTGCAACAACAAATATATGAGAGTTAAAAATTACAGGGTGTTCCAAAACGAGCAACGAAAAATTTTAAAATCCCATGTAATATACATATTTGAAAAGTTAGTCTATTTTTATACAGACTACAGCAAATAACAGTAAAATTTAAAAATATCTAGTAAAGGGTGTTCTATCAGTTAATGTAGTTTTGACAATTTATGTAAGTTGGAAACCGTAAGAGGCAAACTCCTGAAATTTTCAAAAAACGGCAAAACTAAAAAATCCCAAAATTAAAAAAATCGCCAAACCGAAAACATCGCCAAAAACCGAAAAAATCGAAAAAATAAAAAAAAGTTCGCCAAAATTAAAAAAATCGCCAAAATATAAAATAATCGCCAAATTAAAAAAAAACGTCAATAAAAAAACCGACAAAACTAAACAAAATCCCCAATTAAAAAAAAACACTTAAAACAAAAAAACGCTCAAAACCGAAAACATCCCAAAAACGATAAAAATGCCAAAACTCTTTATTATATAGGCTAAAGTTTATATAGTATTACATATCTAGTGTCTGTATTGAACCCTTTGTTCGCGAGTCAAAGCCAGACTTTACTAAATTTATTCATATTTTAAAATTTTGAGGGCGTTCAAAATTTGTGAGAAGGACTTTACAATTACTACGCACAATCTAGCGGAAAATTGTTGGTGCATGAGTAGGGGAAGGGCTCACTCAGTGTTGTCCAGTTTAGGGGATTTGTCCCCAAATTGGAGATTTTTTCGCGATTGGTGATAAAAATTTCGTGTTGTGGATATGGGGGTTTGTTAAAGATGATAACTAAATTTTAGGGGATTTTTTTTGGGATTTTTTTTTTATAACTGATGGTAACAAGAATGATTTATGAGCTAAGAAATTTGCGTCTGGCAAGTCTAAAAATATGCGTTACTATTAATAGTGAATGGTTTCTAAAGGTACGGTCACACTTGTCAAACATTTGCCCAAAAAAAAAAAAAAGCGTAACCAACAAACACTAATGAAAAAAGTTTTGTTCCAGACACTTTATCATATTGAACAGTTTCGAACACAACTAATGGACAATGTCATAGAATCAAACAATATTGGCTACTCTTTAACTCTTTAACTAAATTTTGTCTTAATTGAAAAATTTTTTCCTTAGCATTTAGTGGTTATGCTTTTTTGGGCAAATGTTTGACAAGTGTGACCGTGGCTTAATAAAGTAGAAGTATCAAGGCAGATTAACCAATAATGAACATTAATAAAACAGAAATACATAACAAAATGCAAGATGACTTCTTAAAAGCACTTCTCAGAATAAACACACACTTTAAAAATAATTCAATTTGTTGTGACAAATTTAATCCTGCTGCTTTTTAATACAAGTACTATGTACACAGAAAAAAATATAATCGAAATGCAACCAACAACACAAATTGTTAAAATTTAATCTAAAAATTAACAATCATCATTGTTGATATAACAAATTCAACAAATTTATTTGTTAAATTATATCATAACGAAATGCGCACATGTAGAAAAAAAAAGACATCATGTTTTGTATGTATTCATTATTTGCTTATCTAATAAAGTGTTGCTCTTCAGCTGAGAGGTAAGTGAGTTAGTTTATTAGTCCTGAGGTTGCCGGTTCAACTCCGCCCAAAGACATTTAGTGTTTTTCGCAGACAAGCAAAAATTGTTTCGAGGATAGCTTGTTAATATAACAAATATGATATGAAAATTCAACAATTCAGATTGTTAATATAACAATAACTTTAATTGAAATAACTTTGAAATCTAACAAAAATAAATGTTGAAAAAATAAATAAAATTCAACAAACAAATCGTTGTAGGTTCAAAATCAATTAATTATTTAATTGATATAACAAATAAATTAATTGTATTTACAAATCATTTTTTTCTGTGTACAACAAAATTTTTGAGGCTGATGAATCAGAAGAATTCGATTCTGAAGTTTTTGAAATGGTAAACTTTGGTTAAAATTTTTTTTTATACTTGTGCACATTAAGCCATATGTAATTTTTTCTTTCAAAGTTTTATAAATACAAATTAAGTTAACATGAATGTAAATATTGCTATCGATATAAAAGAATTTTACTGAATAAATATGTTAATTTTGTTATTATTTTTTAGTTAAATTAAAAGTTTTTATATTTGTGATTTGAACGGGCTCAGGTTCGTATTGCTTTTTAAGCCAAATTACATGTGATAATTATTAATGAACAAATAACAACAACGTCTGTTGTAAATATTCTGACTAACAACACATAGTTGAACGGAACAGCCAGCCGTTTTCGAAGGCCACTAAACCTTCATCATCAGCGTTCTTTTGTGTTTGGTCCACTGTGTGTGGTGTCAGTAGATGTAGATTTCTGCTTTATATACTTAGCATTATTGCAAATGGAATGTGTGAATTGTTTTGATTCATCTTATTTCAATTTGCTGAAAGCTTTTTTGTAATGAAAGCTCAATTTTACCATCTCTATATTTACAACAGTCTTACCATTGTCATTTGTTCTTTACTAATTATGCACATGTTAGTTAATTTGCTTATTTTTGTTCTACTTAAGACAAACTTTTTTGGTTTGTTACTATTAAGTATATTTTTTTTATTTTTAATTTTTAATTTTTGCCACAGGCCCATGGGCATTAATTTTAGTTAATTTTAATTATTATTCGAACTCCAACCTTCGAAAACGGCTGGCTGTTCCGTTCAACTATGTGTTGTTAGTCAGAATATTTACAACAGACTTTGTTGTTATTTGTTCATTAATAATTATCACATGTAATTTGGCTTAAAAAGCAATACGAACCTTAGCCCGTTCAAATCACAAATATAGAAACAAATGGAGTTCGTATAATAATTAAAATTAACTAAAAGTTTTTATTTTCTTCACAAAAGAAAAAATTTTAATAAAAAAAGCTCAACTTGGAGATTTTCGGGGATGACAAATGAAAAATTGGGGATAAGCCCTAGAAAAAAACTGGCAACACTGGGCTCAAGTTATTTCATATTGTTAATACTATATCAGTGAGTGTCAGTGGTGTGAATTCCTTTATAGTTAATTCCCCGAAATCCATCAGAAAAGTGGTGTTTTAAGAGCAGGGGAAAGGCTCCCTCCTACAAAAAATATTGCACTAAAATGTAAAAAATAAAATTAAAAAAAAATTAAACACATTATGCTGCCTATTATGCCCCAATCATTCATCTGCTGCATAGAGCTGCAAAACTATGGATAGTACTATCGATAGTATCGATAGTTTTGTTGTAAATGAAATATCGATAGTTTTTTCCACTATCGATACTATCGGCAAAAAAACAAGTAATTAAAAGAGTAAAAATAATCGAAGTCAGTAAACAGTAGACGGCAGCTTTGAAGCAAATTATCCGTAGTTGATTTAAGCTTTTTTACAGCGATGGAAAAGTTGGTACAATTGTATAATTTTAGCGCTATTTGAATGCCAAAAGTACCGTAGCACCGCAATGACCCATTTATATTATATTACATGTCTTTATATTATATTACATGCCAAAATTGCATTAAAATATATTAACCCCTTATGCAAAAAATAATGCGTGCTTGAAGTGTACATTAAAAAAAATTTCCATAGAAAAACCGGTTTTAACGTTCGCTTATTTTTTGCACAAGGGGGTAAATCTTTAGCTCGAAGGTGTTAGAAAATTATGTAAATCAAACGATGCTTTCCGGTACTTAAAGAATTGCTGGAGGAATGTTATTTATTCCAAATTCATCTGCAAATGTGGAAATTTTCGTACCAAGGAGAGAAGCCGACTATTTGCATCGACTGTGAACAATCGAATAAAAAAAAGGTTATAAACGTAGTATATCGTAAATGTTACTTTTATATTCAGATCCCAGCAACTAATATTCTTTGTGCACCTTCTGGCGTTTTGTTAATTGATTTTTAGTTAATTCAAAAGTACAAGTATTAAAAAAATATAAATAAAGAATTAGGTACAATCGTACTGAAAAAATTAAAATTTTTTTGAAAGTTAGTACAATTTGTAAATATGACATCGCATCCCTGCTTCTGTATACACAAGTACTTAAATACATATGTATGTATATGAATTTATTTATAAATCCAAGTGTTATTCGACAAATAGTAGTCACAAGTATCTTAATAAATTCAACATCGTCGACACAAAGATAAATTTTGGTGGTACTGATATCGAGACGGCCGCCAATCGTCTCTTACAATAAAACTTTACAGTTAGTGTCTTAAAAGTTATCAACAATTTTCACATTTTGATAATTCTAAACCATGGGTAGGCCCATAAAATTTTAAGTTCAATAAAAAGTATATTTTCGATAATATGCCCCACTTACGATAAAATCGAAAAAAGGCTTGATATATTTTTATATACGAATGAAAATGTTGAGGACTCTGGATTTTTTTCGAGTCAAATGTAGTTTATGTGGCAACTTTTATAAAACTATTCGATACTATCGATAGTATCGATAGTTTTACATAAAACTATCGAAACTATCGAGTGGAGCGACTATCGATAGTCTTGCAGCTCTACTGCTGCACTATGAGCCAGCCCTTTTCATTCATCTGCGAGTTAGGCGTAGTTTTTATGTCAAATTAATTGAACAATTGAAATTCCTTTAAAAAAAAAATTCCGTGATTTTTTTTCTCTTCTCAAAAGCAAATGCTAAAAGCTCAAACCTGTAAATATTTCAAGTGGGAGTTAATCCATCTACCCTTGGATTCACCTGACTTTATTATTATGTTTTTCGTTTTGTTTATTTTCTCATTCAAGCATTCGTAAGTAACTACATATAGTACTACAGGTAGTGTAATCTTTTTAATGTTTATATTACTTTCTATGTACTTTTTCCTCTCTATACCAGGTACACATTGTATATATGTATATAAATAGTTAACTGTCATGTTGACAGTTATTTTTTCTAGTTTGGTACATATTTATTTTGTAATAAGCTTAAGGTTTTTTTTGTGTGTAGTTAGTTGTTGTTGTGTTGTATACCAACCCAAACAAAAGTTCACTGAAATGTACATACCTCAGATACAAATACGAGTAATTTCTACACAGAGACGAATCCGCATATTTACTATACATAACACACATAGCTTCGCTTATACGCCCAAATGACTTAAGTTGTATTTTATAATTTTAATAATAAAAAAAAAAAACATGTCACCGAGCTAGTAAGCTAAGCAATGAATTAATACTGAAGGCATTTGCTTAAAATGGTCAGGTTTTCAATATTAAAGAACCTTGTAAATGTCTTCTTAAAAGGAAGAGTGACCAAAAAATAATTACAAACCAAAAAAAAAGGGGTCAGGCAGAGAACGACAAAATCAGGGGTCAAATCGTCACATCCGTGAACTTACAACTCGTCACGTAAAAACACAATTTTCGGATTATGACATACGTGAACGTATTGAAATCTCATTCAGTTTATACGATTGACGTATCATTTAATATGTTTTCGTACGATTGCCGATACGATCACGTATGTAACGATTTGAACCCTGATTGAAAAAATATTCATACGTAATAGACTTGTATCGAACTCTTTCAGTAGTAGACTTGGGTCGAACTCGTTCACTAGTTCATTTTTGCCACAAACCAATTATCAAACCCATGTAATTTAAATGGGTTTGATCTGTGGTTTGTGGCAAAAATGAACTAGTGAACGAGTTCGACCCAAGTCTATTCAGTAGCTTGTTTTTGCCACAAACCTGTGATCAAACCCATTTAAATTACATGGGTTTGATCATTGGTTTGTGTCAAAAACGAGCTACTGAAAAAGTTCGATACAAGTCTATTAAAAGGCGGTAACAATTGAAGTTTGGTATCTTTTTTACACTCGACACATCTTCTAAAGTGTTAAGCACAGCAGAGAGGTTTTTGAGACGTTATTTTCCCTTGGACAGAATCTGAAATAAGTTTTGACACTTTCTAAAAATTCGTATATTTGAGAAGCTTCGAACATTTACGGCAGTACAAATACCCCTCTAAAATAGCTCCATCCTCTTTAATTATTTGTGACAATATGCTCCATATTACACTTCTTCCTTTTCGTCTCGGTGATAAAGTATAAATACTTTTAGAAATTTGGTCAAGCACAAAATCATTGTCGTTTTCCATTTTTTCTTTTTAAAGTGTTTGCTTACTGATTTGTATTGAAACAATAATATATTTCATAACTCCTCTGCTCTGATTTTATTCAACATGAAAACCTGGGGTCAAATCGTTACATCCGTGAACGTACAACTCGTCACGTAAAATAACAATTTTCGGATTATGACATACGTGAACGTATTGAAATCCCATTCAGTTTATATGATTGACGTATCATTTAATTTGTTTTCGTACGATTGCCGATACGATCACGTATGTAACGATTTGAAGCCTGATTATCAGGGACAAGCACTTCATGCATTTAAAAAAGGTATTTTAGGCGCCTAAAATATGACATTAAAAACGCAAGATATGCACTAAAAACAATAAAATATGCACATATTTTAAAAATTTTTTTGTTCAAAAATAGTTTTAAACTTACATTCAACTAATTAAAGATGTAAAAATATTTTATTTTCTCAAAAGGTGCGAATACAAATCTTTTATATTAAATTTGTACACAAGATTAAATATGATATAACATAATTCACAATCTTGTGCAAATGGTCTTGCATCGTTGCATGTGCAAAGTGGTATAGTATATTGATACTCACCACTAAGAATTGTTAAGTGGTGAGTATCAATATACCATATCATATATGGGCTAATATGTTTATATTGCAGAGAAGGAGCAATATGCAAATTGAAAAAGAAAAGTGTTATTTATTTATTTTCATTTAAAAATTTTCGAACGTGAAGTTCTATCAATTTGTTTTTAGAAAGATTTTTGGCATTGAAAAGGCCTTGTGTAACGTCTATAGACGTAATGGTCTCAAATTTAAATAACTATTTTTATATAATGTTATATATGTACATATTCGTTTAACTCAACCATTACAATGAATTGAATAATAGCTATTAGTTTTCCGCAGAATTGTTTCACTACTTTCGGCTTCAATAGCAGAAAATGTGCTCTTGAAATTATCTACCAAATGACAAATTTTATTAAGTTTGTTAGGTGTGTGTGATTGCACAATCCTTCTACAATTCTGCAACAATGAAAGCGAATTAATTTGAAATTTTAATTTTTTACTAAATATGACACACAAATTGTAATTATACCAAAATATGAGACAAAAATATGCATTTATGACCAAATTATGCAAAAATATGAATTTTCAGCAAAATATGCAAAAATATGCACTAACAAATTGATGCCATTTTCACTCAAATTCAATGTTTCGTAAAGATATTTCGTTCTTGCCATTATCAGATTTGAGGGAAAAAATATGCATTTGCATGAAACCCCTGTCCCTGCTGATTATATAAAAATTAGAATAAAACATGTATGAAATTACTTGCAACTAACCACACGATACGTTCGTAAGTATGATTCTGATTTTATTCAACATTGAGTTTTGTTGCATGATTAAATGTGAACTAGTGTCCTGCACAAGACTATTTATAAGACCTTCTAAGACATGAGAGATTTTTTCCAATGCCTTACTACAGCGAAATATTCTAAAAGAATCGCTAAGCAACACTGTTGGCAAGTAATTTTTTTCGGTGGTTTGTCTTGCCAACAGTCTTGTTTAGCGATTCTTTTAGAATATTTCGCTGTAGTAAAGCATTGGAAAAAATCTCTCATGTCTTGAAAAGTCTTATAAATACTCTTGTGCAGGACACTGATGTGAACAAAAGCTTAATGTATGATGAATGATGTGAATAAAACATGTTCGATCACTCGACTCACATTTACTTAAATGAAGCGTTCACCATTACGATGATGATTTTACTCAATGTTGATTTATTTTGCATGATTAAAAGTGAATAACAAATTTATAGTATGATTAAATCAGGAAATACGTGATTTTTGTCGTTCTCTGGGGTCAGGCCTTCAACTAATTTTTGTATATCTCAAATTCACATTAGGAAATAGACTAATTAAGTTTTATTGCAGCTGCAGTTTCTTTGACAAAAATTAAAAATGTCACTTATGTTAAATGCTCTACTAGGCGACTTTACGTGAATGAATAAATGGATGTCAGGGTAGTTGCTCTTCAGCACAACCCCGCAAGATGTTTTTCATATTTTTTTACCTTTTCTTTTATTTATTTTTTTCTACACAGAAAAAACTAAATTTCGTTTTCAGTAACCAAATTCATTGAATCAGTAAATTTTTTGTGTGAATGCGGACCTACAAAGAAATTTGTAGATTCTGATAACAATTTTGTAAAAATTTAACTGAAAAAAAAAATTTTTATTTTTAGTTAACTTATTATGGCATTAGAGAAAAAAGTTAACTGAAACTCAAAATATTTTCAGTCAAATTTATTAATACGAACAGAAAAGCATTTTTGCAGATTTTTTTTTTTTTTTTTTTGTATTATTCAGCAAATTTTTTTTTTTATAATTTACAAACATTCACTAAAATTTTTCGTATTATCAGAAAATAAATTAACTGAATCCATAACAATTCTTAAATTTTTTTTTTTAAATAAGTAAAAATTTTATCTGAAATAAATAACTGAATCAAATGAAAGGTTCAACTATTTTTTTACTTTCAAAAATTGGCTTGTTTTTATGGTTAAGCATTTCGTTCCCGCTTTTGGAACTCGTCAGTAGACTTCAACCCAAAAATTTTTTGAATTTAGCTAACAAACTCCGTATGTTTATAGTAAGACTCTTAATACTATATTGAGAATCACAATATACAAACATAATAAGCAGGGACAGGGGTTTCATGCAAATGCATGTTTTTTTCCTTAACTCTGATAATGGCTAGAACGAAATATCTTTACGAAACAATGAATTTTATATTTTTGCATATTTTAGTCATAAATGCATATTTTTGTCTCATATTTTGATATAAATGCTGATTTTGTGTCATATTTTCTCAAAAATTCAAATTTTAAAAAATATTGCAAAACTGTTTTTGGCAACTGTACCCGCTTGCATTGTTGTAGAATTGTGGAACGATTGTACAAGCACACAATGCAAATTGTAATTTTGATAATTTCAAATTGTCTGCTATTAAAGCCGAAAGTAGTGAAAAAATTATGCTGAAACTTGATATTGTTTTTAAAAGTTATAATGGATTCAAAAACCAAATCTAATAGCTAGTATTCAATTCATTGCAATGGTTGAGTTGAATAAATATACAGCATTATATAAAAAAAAATCATTTAAATTTGAGCCGATTACATCCACAAACGTTACAAGACCTTTTTCAATGCACAAAGCTTTCTAAGAACAAATTCATTGGACTTCACATTCGATAATACATATGTGTGAACAATAAAAAAATTTTTAATGAAAATAAATAAATAACTACACTTTTCTTTTTCTATTTACGTATCGCTCCTTTTCTGTAATATAAACAAACATATCTCGAAAATGCGAGTTTGGAGTTAATAATGCAGAAAAAAGCCTTATAATTACCATATTTAATCTTGTGTAAAGATTTAATATAAAAGGCTTGTACCCGCACCTCTTGAGCAAAGAAAATATTTTTATATCTTTATTTACTGATATGTAGATTGAAAACTTTACTTTTGAATAATTTTTTTTAAAGATATGTGCATATTTTATTGTTTTTAGTGCATATTTTGCGTTTTTGATGTCATATCTTAGGCGCCTAAAATACCTTTTTTAAATGCATGAAGTCCTTGTCCCTGATAATAAGTTTCAAAACCGCAAACAAAAATCTTAAAAAAAAAAAATAAAATGTTAAAATAAATCAGACAAATTTTTTTACAGTATGTAAAAATAAATTTAATTGAAAAAATTAAAAAAACTCAGACAAATTTTTTTACAGTATTACCTGATTTACATTAAGCATTTTTTCATGAAATTTCATGAATTTTGTTGCACGCAACTTTTTCTATTTGCTAATTGCAGCGCTATAAAAGAGAATTTTGTATAAAAAAGGGCGTAAAATGAATCCCTGATACATTTTTAACAAATTTTTTGATACGAGTTTGTCCTCCAGACCTCCTATTGAGAAATAAAAAATTTTCATGCAACTAATTTCATGAAAAAAATGCTTAATGTAAATTAGGTATATATCAAAATAAATTTAACTGAAAATAACAAATTTAAATAAAAATAAATAAATCTAAATTTTGTTTTTTTACAAATTTTACTTTATATAGATAATTTTCATTCTATACAGTCTTTTTTACATAAAATAAAATTGGAACAAATAATTTACTGGAACGGTAAAAAATATTTACTGAAACTAAATTATATTTCAAAACACACGTTTGTTTGAAAATTTTTTGGGAATAATTTTTTTCTGTGTACCTTTCAAAGCAAAGTTCGTTAAGTATACCGGGTAAATACACACAGTAGATAGAATATAGAATATAGTAAATTATAAGTATCCCTGCAGAAAGTGCGAATAGTGAAAATGTACTGAGTCGCTTTTGACTTTGTCACCAGTACTACTCTACAAGTATTCACCATACAATACTTTATGCTGTAGACATTTAGCATGTGCTTGACATTGAAAATCTACTAGTAACACTAAAACGATTGACTAGGTAGTGAATTCATAGTTCTTGTGGGAACATGGAGACATACCAACCAGACATTTACTGGTACATTTCTATACCTTACGTACATACAAATTTATGTATATTGACAAGTTGTTGCAAAATCCACCAGAAATACACCACATCTGTTTTCTCAGAAAAAATGATTTGTAAATACAATTAATTTATTTGTTATATCAATTAAATAATTAATTGATTAATTTTGCACCTACAACGATTTTTGTAAATACAATTAACGAAATTGTAAGTTAAAGGACAATCTTAAAAATATTTTCAATTAAATATATCAACAAATAATTTGTTGAATTTTATTTATTTTTTCAGCATTTATTTTTGTTAGATTTCAAAGTTATTTCAATTAAAGTTATTGTTATATTAACAATCTGAATTGTTGAATTTTTATATCCTATTTGTTATATTAAGAAGCTTTTTATACACTAAATGTCTTTGGGCGGAGTGGAACCGGCAACCTCAGGACTAATAAACTAACTCGCTTACCTCTCAGCTGAAGAGCAACACTTTATTAGATAAGCAAATAATGAATACATACAAAACATGATGTCTTGTTTTTTCTATATGTGCGCATTTCGTTATGATATAATTTAACAAATAAATTTGTTGAGTAATTTAATTTTAATTTGTTATATCAACAATGATGATTGTTAATTTTTAAATTAAATTTTAACAATTTGTTTTGTTGGTTGCATTTCGATGATATTTTTTTTCTGTGTACTGACGAATAGAAGAGAAATTGTAGACAATGTAACTATGTACTACTAGAATTTTAGTGTTGACATAGAGACACTTGGCCCCAGTCTGACTGCAGGGTTATAACAAGCTGCTAGTAAAGATGTGTATGATAGCAAAGAAGTTGCACACTTTTAATAAAAAAAAAAAGTAATATAAAAATAAAAAATGTAGGTTAAATTTTTTTGGTTAAAAGAAATACACAATTCATTCACAAATAAACTTACATTTTGAAGAAAAAATAAACCAAAAAAAAAAAAAAAAAATTCACAAGTTTTTTAAGTTTAAATATTTACACCGGCATAACAAGCATATAACCATATGTTTTTTTCTAGCTACATTTTAAGAAAATAAAATTTTTTATAACCTTTACAAGTTTAATAGAACAACGAGTTGCTTAAGGATTTGTTTATATATAAATATATGGAATATACTCGTAACATTCAGTGATTTTTTATAATACATATTTTTTATTTCTGCAGCTAGAAATTGTTTTTGAAACAAAATTAAACCAACCCAGCTAAAAAAATATGTATGGAGCATATCGAGCTATAACCGCACAAAAAGCTTGAGTAACAAAAACAAAATTTTACATTAGAAGGTTTTTTTTTAATTATCTTCGCTCTTATTTAAGTTAATTAATTGAATTTTAGTATTTAGGTGTTATTGTGCTAAATATAAGTAACGCGTCGAATTTTAACGAAATATTAGCATAATAAAGAAAAAGTGAGTATCAGTTTTTTTACCCAAACTTGTCTCCAAATTGCAAAATTATTGTCTTCTTGATCGGCTCCATGTAGTAAATCTTCTACAGACTAGAGCTGCAAAACTATCGATAGTCGCTCCACTCGATAGTTTCGATAGTTTTATGTAAAACTATCGATACTATCGATAGTATCGAATAGTTTTATAAAAGTCGCCACATAAACTACATTTGACTCGAAAAAAAATCCAGAGTCCTCAACATTTTCATTAGTATCTAAAAATATATCAAGCCTTTTTTTCGATTTTATCGTAAGCGGCATATTATCCAAAATATACTTTTTTATTGAACTTAAAATTTTATGGGCCTACCCATGGTTTAGAATTATCAAAATGCGAAAATTGTTGATAACTTTTAAGACACTAACTGTAAAGTTTTATCGTAAGAGACGATTGGCGGCCGTCGCGATATCAATGCCACCAAAATTTATCTTTGTGTCGACGATGTTGAATTTATTAAGATACTTGTGACTACTATTTGTCGAATAACACTTGGATTTATAAATAAATTCATATACATACATATGTATTTAAGTACTTGTGTATACAGAAGCAGGGATGCGATTTCATATTTACAAATTGTACTAACTTTCAAAAAAAAATTTTAATTTTTTCAGTACGATTGTACCTAATTCTTTATTTATATTTTTTTAATACTTGTACTTTTTAATTAACTAAAAATCAATTAACAAAACGCCAGAAGGTGCACAAAGAATATTAGTTGCTGGGATCTGAATATAAAAGTAACATTTACGATATACTACGTTTATAACCTTTTTTTTTATTCGATTATTCACAGTCGATGCAAATAGTCGGCTTCTCTCCTTGGTACGAAAATAAAATTTCCACATTTGCAGATGAATTTGGAATAAATAACATTACTCCAGCAATTCTTTAAGTAGCGGAAAACATCGTTTGATTTACATAATTTTCTAACACCTTCGAGCTAAAGATTTACCCCCTTGCGCAAAAAAATAAGCGAAAGTTAAAACCGGTTTTTCTATGGAAATTTTTTTTAATGTACACTTCAAGCACGCATTATTTTTTGCATAAGGGGGTTAATATATTTTAATGCAATTTTGGCATGTAATATAATATAAAGAGATTCCAGTAGTGCTAAATGGGTCATTGCGGTGCTACGGTACTTTTGGCATTCAAATAGCGCTAAAATTATACAATTGTACCAACTTTTCCATCGCTGTAAAGAAGCTTAAATCAACTACGGATAATTTGCTTCAAAGCTGCAAATTATTTTTACTCATTTAATTAGTTGTTTTTTTTGCCGATAGTATCGATAGTGGAATAAACTATCGATATTTCATTTACAACAAAACTATCGATACTATCGATAGTTCTATCGATAGTTTTGCAGCTCTACTACAGACTCATTACTTTCAAAATTAACGAGTTCGATATTAAATTTGTTGTGTATGGTTTTACCGACGGAAAGTATTTCCAAGTCCGTATACTTTGTGAAGAAATTTTTAATAAATTGCTACGTACCGGAACTGAACTGGCGACTATGTCAGTTTTTCGCCTGGACCGCGTAAACAAATTTAAATCATAATAAATTGTTGCAGAGTTATTCAAATAGCCATATTTAATACTTATATGTGATTTTTTTTCAAGTTGGAGAACATAGCCTATAAAACAATGGTAACTCACTTCAATACAATCATATTTTTTTGATTAGGTGTTGAATTGAATTGAATGGGCCTTATCGTGATTCGCGTATTTTGACTTCGACTACAAAAGGTTTGTTCTAGATTAAAAATACTGTATTTATTTATTTTTATTTATTTATTTATTTTTTTTTTTTTTTTGTTGGAAGAAAATTCTAATGATTTGTTTGTGAAGTTACATAATATATACAAGCATGTATGTATGTATGTACGCAGATTTTTTATGCGAAAATATGTTTTGCTCTATATAGAGCAAATTGGTATAAAATAGAACAAAATCACTCAAAAGTTGTCTAGCTGTTTCTATATTGGTTTTATAGTGAAGGTTACAAGAGAGCAACCTGTAAGCGACACTCAACAATAGAAAATGGTAGTATTTATCATCTGTGATGTTTCCTTTTAATGCCACTATTCCCAAATAAAGAGTAAAGTTCCGAAATTCGGTTGCTTTCCATCTTCCAAGCTCAGACAAAGGTCTTGGGGATCGACCGAACTCCTTAGGTAGGAAACCAACGTAGGACTGCAGCTTAATTGATAACGAGTTTTTGTCATCAAGCGACATTTTACCAACTAAATTGTTCAATAATTTTCTTCCGACACCCAAATCGATCGGGTGCATACAATCAAGTGGAAATTGACTCACCATTTTTATACCAATACCCTCCAGAGGTCGCTTTGTTCGTTTTGAACTTTTATGCTGTGATGCTCCAATTGGGTTCGAAGGCGAAAGTTGTCATCTGTTCTTATAGGGCCAGGCTGAGAATTGTAAACTGTGACTTTTCCTACTCTCTTTCCTACTTGTTGGCAACGACTACAGCCGTAAAATGAGCAATGACCGACAGTACCTGTCACAAAAGCACGAGCTGGTGCATCACAAATAAACGATCTGATGGCAACCTTCAATATTTTATCATGACAAAAAAGCCCATCGGTAACTAATTGATTCACTTCATAAATAAAATCGTGAAGAAACGAATTTATGCATTTAGGTTTTCCTTCACCATAGTACGCTCCAATTAAAAAAACTGATTTTATGTTGGGACTAACGACTTTGCCTAGAATGGGCCACAATGATTTGCTTGTAATGGGTGTTTTTTATTGAGGTATAGAACTTTAAGTTGGCATCACTTTTTTAACTGGCGGCCATTTTGTCAGCTGTTAAGTGATTAATATTTAGTTTGGTTTGCCATTTCATCATGAACAGGTTGACAAAAGAACAACGCTTGCAAATCGTGCAAATTTATTTCGAAAATAATGGTTCAGTTCGCGAAGTTTACCGCAAGCTCCGTCCATTTTATGGTCGACATAATCGTCCATCAGAGCAATTAATTCGGTTAACCATGGATCGTTTTCGCACTACGTTTACTCTATGTGATAATACGCATCCGCAGAGACGTCGAACAGTGCGCACCGAAGAAACAATTGCCGCTGTAGAGCAAAGTGTTGAAGAGGACCCGAATGAATCGATTCGCCACCGTGCACAGCAATTGGAGCTTTGTCCATCAACTTTATGGAAGATTTTGCGCAAAGATCTTGGCTTGCGACCTTACAAGATCCAGCTTGTGCAAGAATTAAAGCCGCGAGACCATGCAATGCGTCGTGATTTTGGTGTATGGGCCGAAAATGAGATTGATCTCGATGCTGATTTTCATCGCAAAATTTTGTTCAGTGATGAGGCTCATTTTTGGTTGAATGGCTACGTCAACAAGCAAAATTGCCGCATTTGGAGTGAAGAGAATCCACATGAGACCCTTGAGACGCCATTACATCCACAAAAACTGACTGTTTGGTGTGCTCTATGGGCTGGTGGAGTCATTGGGCCATACTTCTTCCGAAATAATGCTGGAGAGTCAGTTACCGTTAATGGAGACCGGTATAGAGCCATGATAACCGACTATTTTGTTCCCGAATTGGATGGCATGAATGTGGATGAGTTGTGGTTCCAACAAGACGGCGCTACATGCCACACAGCGCACGTCACAATCGATTTATTGAAGGAAACATTCGATGAGCGCATAATTTCGCGGAATGGACCTGTCAATTGGCCACCAAGATCGTGTGATTTGACACCATTGGATTATTTTCTTTGGGGATATGTGAAGTCGCTCGTCTACGCCAACAAACCAGAAACGTTAGGGGACTTGGAAGCCAACATTCGTGGCGTTATTGCCAACATACGGCCCCATATGCTCGAAAAAGTGGTTGAAAATTGGACCTGTAGAATTGGCTTTATTCGAGCCAGCCACAAATTATCCTTCCAATAAAGCCAAATTGATGGACATTAAAACGATTTTCTTGTGTTTTATTTCAATTCGAAGTTCTATACCTCTAAAAAAAACACCCGTTACTTTTAAATAGCGAAACTCCATCAATTCCTATGTCTATTATTATGGTATCATTGTTCGCAAGGCTGTTGAAAGGTTTTTGTAATTGATGTCTTAGTCCTAAGTGATAATATTTACCAGAATTTATGCTTCGAACAATCATTTTCTCTCTCTTTATATCGAGGAGAGTGTCAATATTCATAGGCGCATCCAAATGTTCTTCTTTTAAAACTCTTAACAAATCATTACCAACAGCTTTCCGAACATTATATTTCACAAATATCTGCCTCAATTTTTCACGTAAGCTTATTGATTCCTCTACACAATATGAAGTATGATTTACTTCTCTAATCACTTCAGGATCACTTTCACAGTTATTTATATTTTGCTCAAGCATGCTCATACGTAGTAAGTATTGATTTTGTTTATTTTTTATAGACCTTTTTAATGATTTATTTGAAAGCATTTCCCTTAACTTGCCTTATTACGTTTAAGTTCTAAATTTTTTCCTTTAAATTATTTTTTCGTCAACTATATTATATTTAATAACTTATAAATATTCCAAATTTCAGACTTCACACTTCAAATTGTATACTTCAACTAAAATACGTATTTTTGTAAACCCTGAAATAAGAAGGTAAATAAAGAATAAATTTTAAGTAAAAAAAGAGCAAACTAAAGCAAAAAAGTATTCCGTTATTTCTGTTTATTCATTGATGGAGAAGTGTAGCAGACAAAATCCAGCAGCGTTCAGTTTGAAATCTACTCATAACAGACAATGTCGCTAATTTTTTCCTTTTAAAAGAACAGTGATACTGCTATGCCGTTATCATGCAAAACTCCCTTTATTTATGTCATTGGCACGTGGAGTCACTAATGAAATTTTCATCTTCGACATTTTCGACTAAATTGCAACTTGATACTGATCATGTCACAATGATTCGTCTATGAAAATGTCATAATGACAAAGACGCTCAAGAACGCCACCGGGATAGTCTAAATTTGTGTGTAGTTTGGTTGAGATATACTCAATGGGTCACGAGCTGTAGGATAATTTCCAAATACATAACAAAGCTTATAATAAACTGGTATGTGATGTTTCAGATCTTAACTTATAAAATTATAAAAACGACCCAGCTAAAAAAATATGTATGGAGCATATATGATATCCCATATATGGTTCGGATCCGAAAAATGAGGGTATATGGGCATATATGATTATATATATATTCATACATTTTCATACATGTATGTGTAAATATTCCCTCTAAAGTATGCAAAGTTCATATTCATACTCTCTTGATTCACAAAAGCGCACTGCTGTGCAATAAATTAAATTACTAAAATTACTTTTTTTTTAGATTTTGAACAGGGAGGTCGTATTTAATAAAACATTTGTTTGGACAAATAGTGAAAAACGAACTAAAACTCATTTCATTCATCATTTTAAGTCAAAAGGTGAATCAATTATTTAAAAAAACACAAAAATCATATCCGTACATAAAATTTAATTTAAGAAATCAGATTAAAAACTAATGCAATTAATTATAAAAGAAAAAATTGTCCGTCTAACAATAGTTTTCAATATAATGTTTTTGCAATAATATGAACTTTGTTTCTTATCGAGAGAATTCTTTTATTTTCGATAAAATTAATTACTGGATTTTCCTTTTGATTATTTGATCCTCTATTTATAAAATCATACAAGAATGTTTTTTTTAAATTTTTCTTTTTTAAACGTTGAGAGTGCGCATATAAACTTTGCATACCGTATGTATTTTCTAATGGATTTCCAATTCACCAGTGATAAAATTCCAAGCTTTTTTTATTGCAAAAACGATCTTACATGAGATATCATGTATGCATACATTCTTATATGGGGCTCCATATATTAAATCTTATTTCTATATATGAATCCACATATGAAGAGCTTCATAATTAAATTTCCATATATGAGCTTATATATATTATAATACATTTCATATATTAGTCCATATATTAGTTCATATATAATAGTTTTGCCATGTATAATCCCATACATTTCCATACATGAATTCATACATATTCATATATAGTTATATACATTCATATATTAAAAATATATGGACCATATATAATTTTTATAGCTGGGTATACAGAAAATTGATTTAACATTTTAAAAACAGATTTTCTTTTTTAATGTCGAGAGGTTTTATGATGCGCATGCAGTGGAAACTGAAAACTACCCGAATATATTAAACAATTTCTACGATTTAAGAAAAGTATCAAAGGCTGAAATAAATTTAATTCTTTTTGTATGTTTTATTGTACATACTAGAGACGCGCGTAAACAGTCTTGAGATGTAAATACGTCTTGATTTTTAAATGTATTGTCGTAGCATGTATTATACTAAACCAACAAAAAATGATGCTGTTTAATAAGCGAAGCACGATGTATATAACTGATGTCGCGAAAACTTCTTTTTCATAACAAACACTCAAAAGAAGTTGTGTTGATGCGTGTTATTTTGCATACTGTACGTTTGAGTGTGTGTGTAAGATGTAGATGGTGGTAAGCTATTTTGTGTTTAAGGGTGGTTTTTTTAAAGCAAGCGCACACAACTAATGTCAATGCATGTGTGCGTTGAAATACGCAGAAAAATAATAAATCATACACAAGAAGCAAGCATCACAAATTTTTCCGTCACTAAGTATTTTCTTCTTTACTCCTATACCTGCAATAACTGAAACAAATTTCTTGCCAACAGTGTTCCAATAAAACGTGGCAACATCGATGAAACTAAAGTCCAAATTTATGACGAAAAAGATTTCTGCAAAATGGTTGCTGAATTTGAAAAAAATAAAACAAGCTTCTACACATACCAGCTTAAGAGCGCTAAAGGTATGCAGATCGTATTGAAGGGCATAGATTCTTATGTTGTTCCCGAGGAAATAAAAGATGCACTCGTCCTCCAGGGGTTTAAGGTAAAAAATGTGTCCAATATAATAAATAGAGAGAAGATTCCCCAACCCCTATTTCGTGTTGAACTTGAGCCTAATGATATAAAATTGAAAAAAAAATGAAACGCATCCAATTTATAATTTGAAATACCTCTTGTACCGAAAAATCACAGTTGAAGAGCCACATAAGCGTTCAGGTCCTGTACAGTGCCATAATTGCCAAGAATATGGCCATACAAAAACATACTGCAATTTACCCTCTGTTTGTGTTGTGTGCGGCGAATTACACGGCACTGCTAGTTGCAATAAGCCAAAAGATCAAAGTGATAAAAAATGCAGTAATTGTGGAGGTAATCACACCGCTAACTACAGAGGTTGTCCTGTGTACTCTTTCGTAAAGAAGACTATGGCGCAAAAACCTAAATTAGCTCCAGCTCAATCAGCAAAAGCTTACTCTGCCACTTTTGCGCAAATGAGCCAACCAGTTACTTCCCGTGTATCGTATGCAGATGCTGCTAAGACAAATTCAATTCCCACACAAAATGTTTCCTCGCCAAATAATTCAAAAAATACTGACGCAAGCTTTAATTTTAATCGCCTTGAAGCTACTATTGAAAATCTGGTGCAAACTATAAACAATTTTACAACAAATATGACTAGCATGATGCAAGAAATGCTGCGAATGCAGAATACTCTGCTTCAAGCATTAATTAATAAGCCATGAACACGTTAACAATATGTTTCTGGAACGCAAACGGCATTCGCCAACATAAAAATGAACTTGAGCACTTCCTCATGGAAAAAAATATTGATGTAATGTTAGTATCTGAGACTCATTTGACTTCGAGAAGTCTTTTTAAAATTTATGGCTACACTATATATGATACAAAGGACCCTAGAGGAAGGGCTTGCGTTGGATCAGCAATTCTAATAAAGTCAAGACTCAAGCACTATGTTCTTGATAACATTTGTGAAGAACACCTACAAGCAACAAATATTGGCATTGAAAGTTTTTGTACAAATTTTGTTATATCATCAATTTACTCCCCTCCCAGATTTTCAATCACTGAGAATCAATATGAGGATTTCTACAAATCTCTTGGACCTTGTTTTGTAGCAGCTGGCGACTACAATGCTAAGCATACGTTCTGGGGTTCGTGTCTTATTACCCCCAGAGGTCGAGCATTGTTTAACACTATTTCAAAAATGGGCTTGGATGTCATTTCGAGTGGGGAGCCCACTTATTGGCCTACTGACATACAAAAAATTCCGGATGTTATAGATTTTGGCGTCATAAAAAATATCTCTAGGGATTTAATTCAAGTTCAAGCTTCTATTGATCTTTCGTCCGATCACTCTCCGACGATCATTACAATTTGTAGTCCATTAAGAAGTAACTTACCTGACCCATATGTGAAGATGATCAATCGTGTTAATTGGCTGGGGTTCAAAAAATATCTCAGTAGTCATTGTACGGAAAACATTACGCTTAGAACATCCGATGATATTGAATCTAACATTGACAATCTCAGCGAGAATATTAAACAGGCTGCTGAACATGCCACTAACTCCCATCCGCAGACTGGGTTTAATAAAATTTATTCTACAGACATTGAACGTCTCGTACGTGAAAAAAGAAGAGCTAGAAGGGAATGGCAACAGCACAGATCACCACAAAATAAAATCAGATTTAAAGAGTGCACTAAACGACTCCAAGAGTTGCTTGCGTCTGAAAAAACTGCATCTCTTAAAAATTATCTGGAAGGTCTTGATGTCACACCAGCTTCTAATTACTCTTTGTGGCGCGCTGCTAGAAAGCTTAAAACACCCGTTGAGTATAAGCCACCTCTACGCACATCTACCGGAAGTTGGGCAAGAAGCGATACTGAAAAAGGTAAAATATTTGCTGAGCACTTAAAATCCGTTTTTACGCCAAACATATGTACTGGTGTTGCTGATTTGCCGAATGTAGTCGCTCTACCCCCTCAACACATAAAGTTTAAGACGCGTGATTTACAAAAATTAATTGCCGAACTCAACTCGAAGAAAGCTCCGGGTATTGATGGAATTAGTAACCAGATGCTTATGAACTTGCCTCGTATTGCAATGAGAATCCTATTATTCATATTTAATGCCATTTTACGACTGGAGTATTATCCACACAGCTGGAAGCTTGCCAAGGTTAAAATGATTCCAAAGCCGGGCAAAGATCTAACCAAGGCTGAGTCATATAGGCCAATAAGTCTACTATCAACTATGTCAAAGCTTTTCGAAAAACTGCTCAAAACAAAATTGTCCCAAATTCTAATTAGTAGTGGGTGCATACCAGACCATCAATTTGGTTTTAGAAGTCAGCATAGCACCATTGAACAAACTCACAGACTGGTTCAATTTATAAGAAGAACTTTTGAGGAAAAAAAGTATTGTTCTGCGCTCTTTATTGACGTTTCCCAGGCATTTGATAAAGCGTGGCATGAAGGCCTAATTTTAAAATTGAAGACTTACTTGCCAATAAACATTTTAAATATTTTGGAAAGTTACATTATTTCCCGTAAGTTCACTGTTGTGGAAGGAGACTTTACGAGTAGGCCTGAAACTATTTCATCCGATGTGCCACAGGGGAGCATACTGGGACCAGTTTTATATTTGATTTATACTTGTGATATGCCTGTTAGCAGTAGTATCCATACTTCCACATTTGCCGACGATACAGCCTGCCTTAGTATGCACGAAAACCCTGATGAGGCATCCCGCAAACTCCAGGAACACATTAGCCAGATGGAGCTTTGGTTAAACTTATGGAGAATTAAAGTCAATGAACAAAAGTGTGTCCATATAACGTTCACCCTAAGAAGAGATACTTGCTCCCCCATTCGGATTAACAATGAAGTTGTTCCTCAACATTCACATGTGAAATATCTTGGTATACACCTTGATCGACGACTTACATGGAAACACCACATTGACTCTAAGTTAACTCAAATGAAACTTAAATTAACTCAGGTACATTGGCTGATTGGTAGAAATTCAACACTTAGCCTAGACTGCAAACTTTTAATATACAAGTCGCTTTTAAAGCCAATATGGTGTTACGGAATTCAACTATGGGGCACTGCTTCAGCTTCAAATGTAGAGAAAATTCAACGAAGGCAAAATAAAATTTTACGCATGATAACATCGGCTCCATGGTACATCAAAAATTCAAATATACATCGCGATTTGAATATGCCACTAGTGACTGAAGAAATTGCAAAATACGCAGGCAAATACCTAACAAAACTCGAGTCACATCCTAATCCGCTTGCTCGTAATATTTTGAACTTTACTGGACACATCCGCTTAAAAAAGAGAGATACACGGGCTCTAATATTCAACACTCTAGATGATGAAGCTGCTTGAAAACACCTTTTTCTTTTTGTTGCTTATCACTACTTATGTATTATTAATAACTATCACTAAGCTTATGTCCGACATTGGTCGGGCCTAATAATTTTTTTTATAGATTTAAGATTTGAATACTTATTGTTAGTTCATATTTGAAGATACAATATATAATAAACATGCTTTAAAAAAAAAAAAAAAAAAAAAAGTGTTGCTTAGCGATTGTTTTAGAAGACTTCGCTGCAAACAAGCATATGAAAAATCCCTCATGTCTTGAAAGTTCTTTCGAATGGTCTTTTGCAGGGGTCTAGTAATAGTTTCCCACACAGTTAGAGGCCAATTGGCGGAAGAACGACGCACACACAGAAAAAAGGAAATGAAATTAATACATTAAATTAATGCCTGTTGTTTCAACATGATTCTTCCGGTGTTTTTAGTAATAAAATTCACGTTGTTCCAACTTAAAATAACTTTGATTCAATATGATTTTTCATTTTGATTGAACAGTAATGGAATATTAAATCAACATGAAATACAGTTATTTCAAAAGTAAAAAAAAATCTTTGAAAGCTATTGTAAATCATGTTGAATTAACATGAAACACTTATGAAGTAAAATAATTACCGAAAAATATTAAATTAATCTGGTTTTCGACGATTGTAATGTCAAGTATTTTTGAGTGCCCCAATTTCTGCAACAGCTGGATCTTCTAATGAGTATAAGCCAAGATCTTTGAGAAAAATATTATACGTAGTGGACGGACAGAGTCACAATTTTTTTGCGGTTGTCTACGAATTGAAAAATTTGGATCTCTTTTCACACTTGCCTTTACAACAGTACGTGTCGTCGTGTTGGTGTTTTTGCATTTTTTTTTAGGGAGTAAATGACATGAAATCTAACTACAGCAGTTCGACAAATGGAATGTTCAGATTTGTGTCAGACATAAATAACACGAAGTTGTCTATAATTTGCGTCCACTGATGACCAATTTCCAAAGTAAATCTGAATAGTTTGGCAGCGTTATTCAAGCTTCTATCTATTCAGGATAATTTGCCAGAGTATACTATATTGAATATAAATATCAAAAAGCGAGCTCACTATGACAGTTCGTAAGTTCTATCGGTGTTAAAAAATAACATTTATTTAATAGAAATACTCGTAATATTCACTGATTACTTTGTTGTTACATTCTGTTTTCAACCCAAACAATTATGTATAATGGTAAAATTTTTAACATACTTATTCACTTAAATACCAATAACAGTTTAACGGTCTAGAATTTCTAAGTTTAAATAGATTAACACCGAGAAATTGTATAAAAAAAAATAATTTGACTGATAGCTGAATGATTTAATGAGTACAAAGATAAACGATCATCATATGTTGCAAGCTACTTTCAATAGGAGGCAGGCATGCAACAAAATGACAGACCAACAAACATGCACGACTTATCTTCCCACAAAGGAAAATATGTTTGTGTGTGTAGTGCATGTTAGTTCCTTGTAGGAAGTGTAACATGTGAAACAGTATTGATACACAATTGACATTGTCAGCAGCACTACTGACAAATTATATATCACAGAAAAAGCTATTTTGCCAAAGACATTTAATATGTGCGAGTCATTGCAGCCAACAGAAGTTGTATGCTGCCGACAAATTATCAATCAGTTTCAGCCACCAAAAGTGTGTATGTGTTTCTACTCCTCAAAAGTGAATATTAATATGTAGACAATGTGTTGACAATGTGTGCAAAATGTCACCAGAATAGTGGACAAAAGTGATGACTTGGCGACCAAGCTTCGTACAGGGTATAGAAATGCACACAGCCGTAAATAAATGCATACATACATACCCTGTCGCAGAATGTGTGGTTGACTACAAAAATAGTTAACTTATAGTTATCTTTTCTTAGACTGACTGAAAGCTAACTGCAATATCATCCAGAACAAACCCAAAATTAACTCTTAAGTTGAGTACGTAATCGAATTTGATGAGAGCCAACAAATTCATTCTCAGCTCTTTGAAACTCACTTCAGTTTTATATTAACATTTTGCTATCGTTATTTTAGATTTTACCTTAGCAGAGTGGTAGCGATTAAAGATGATGTAAAAATAAATTCAGTGAAGTGCGACTTTGACCCGCGTTCCTTTCGGGTTCCGTACGGACACTAGATATGTAATTCAATACGAACTTTAGCCTATATAAAATATAGTTTTGGCATATTTTATGGTTTAATCTTTTTTTAGTTTTGCAACTTTTTTTCTCGTATTGGCGTTTTTTCGATTTTGGCGATTTTTTTTGGAATTTGTCAATATATTTTAGTGTTACAATTTTTTTTTTAATTTGGGCGATTTTTTTCGATATTGGCTATTTTTTTGGAATTTGTCAATTTATTTTAGTGTTAGAATTTTTTTTTAATTTTCGCGATTTTTTTCGTTTTGGCGATTTTTTTTTTAATTTTTGGCGATTTTTTTCGGTTTGGTGATTTTACATTCTGGCGATTTTTTCGGTTTTTGGCTATTTTCTTTCATTTTGGCGATTTCTTTCATTTTGGCCATTTTTTCGGACTTGGCGATTTATTTTAGTATTGGATTTTTTTTTAATTTGGGCGATTTTTTTCGTTTTGGCGATTTTTTTTTCGATTTTGGGGATTTTTTTGGAATTTGTCAATTTATTTTAGTGTTAGAATTTTTTTTAATTTTCGCGATTTTTTTTTTATTTTTGGCGATTTTTTTCGGTTTGGCGATTTTATAAGTTTGGGATTTTTTAAAATTTCAAGAGTTTGCCTCTTACGGTTTCCAAAATACAGCAAGTTGTCAAAATTACATAGTCAATATTGCATTAACTGATAGAACACCCTTTAATTAAAATTTTTTTTTTTAATTTTAGTGTTAATTGTTGTAGTCTGTGTAAAAATATACTAATTTTACAAATTTCAATTGTCAATATACATATGTACATAAAATTGTATGTATATTACATGGGATTTTAACATTTTTCGTTGCTCGTTTTGAAACACCCTTTAATTTTTAACTCTCATGTGTTCGTTGTTGTAGCGGCCAAATGTCTACACACTGTGTCCAAATTTCAGCTCCGTAGCTCTTACGGTTCCTGTGAAAATAGCCTGTGGCGGACAGACGGACAGCGTAGCGAAAACAATAGGGTTCCTTTTCACCTTTGGTGTACTAGTGCTGAAAAAGTATTGAGTATTTGAGTACTGAGTACTCAATACCTGGAGTTTTTCCCGGTACTCAATACGCAAAAGTAACTACTCAATACTTTCAGGGTTGCATTTTGTAGTATTAAAGCGTAAGTCTTCCTTTAAAATACATCAGAATTATACAACTCTGTGAGCTTGATACAAATTAATATGACTTTGAACCTCATGGAGTTAGTGTAACAAATACCAATTCTGTTAGGAATTATTTTGATACGAAAACAGCCACTAAGAAACAGTACTACAAAATGCATTGGACAGAAAAAGTGAGCCCTTAGAATAGTGGAAGGAAGGCACGTGATACAATATAACCAGAAAGTCAGGTCCTCACAAACATGCAAAATATTTTAAAGTCTTTCAATGTCGGTAAAATTTTATTTATACATTTCAGCAATGACTAAGTAATAACATCAATTGTGAGAAAAAAATGTTAGAAGATAATTTAAGAGATTAATTCACTAGAAGTGTTAAGAGTACGTTAAAAAAATTGTATGTACTAAAACTAATCTTCAAACTCATTTATTTTCATTTGTTATAAATTAATTTAAATATACTTGTATTTAATCTTTGTTTTTCCATATTGCATTATCAATAAAATAGTATAAATAATAATTTTTAACTTCCCATATACATACATACATATATAAAGCAGAGCTCACAATAATTGGTCTCTGTCGTGCTTGTTGTCAGAAAAAAACACTCATCCACTGACACTATGCGACACTGTCGCGAAAAAACCCTCAAACTTAGTTCTTCTTTGGCTTGCTCCACGCTCAACCAACGACCGTTTTTTTCAATCGCTCGACTCATGTGTTCACTCAAGACCTTTCTTTCGTAAAATCTCTGCAAAGGGTCTTTTGAGCATGTATGTGTGTTGCGAGTGTGGATAAAGCCCCGTTCAGACTATTATACAAGTATTAATATTTTCATCACATTTTACGATACAGAAATCTAAATACATTCGTTGCGACTGTCAAAAAAATCTAACGTAAAATCACATACTGTGTTCAGACCATCACACTTCAAATCAAATGTGTAATACAAGTAGAAAACAAAACCGCTGTTCAATGAAAATGTCTGCGCTATTCACTTACTAGCGGCGGCAAAACGGTTTCATGCAGGCGGGGACGTGCCGACACTTGAAAAAATTCAGCAGTTAAAAATATTCTATGTAAATAACAGAAAAAATTTAAGAAAATATATTACAAAAACGTTAAAAAATTACGTCAACGAAATATACTTCCAAACGATTCACTTATTCAAAATTTTGAGCCGATATACATATGACAAAACATTACATCCATGACGACACGCTATCGGCGGCGAAACAGCCGACTTGGAAGTTTGGTTTGTGTGAAAATGCAACCTTGATCTAATGAAAAGTATTATCGTTTAGAAAATTTTCTAAAAACGAAAAAGTCTTATGGGATGTCAAAATTTGTATCGTATTATTTGCCACTTTGATGACATTTTGCGTTCAGACTATCACACTTGCACGTATTATTTGAATTTTTGACAAGTATAAATACAAAGTATAATAGTCTGAACGCGGCTTAAGTAAATATTTTCATACATACTATGTACGTCATGGAGATTTGTTGTTTTTGTTATTTTATTTTATAAACATTATTTAACAAAATACATGACGTATAATTTTGTTTTTGTTGTACACATATCTGTCTTTTATTTTACATTTACACTTCGTTGACAAATAGTTTGATTTACAAATATTTTTATTGTTATTTATTATTATCTTCTCCCTTCCTCTTTAATGCTTTGCCTGTGACGAAATAGCTAAGGCAACAACATAAAGGAAATGCAACAACAAAAATAAA
Organism: Tachina grossa; assembly: GCA_949987645.1. Lineage (NCBI taxonomy): Eukaryota > Metazoa > Arthropoda > Insecta > Diptera > Tachinidae > Tachina > Tachina grossa. Next base: position 130,760,476 of record OX465278.1, on the reverse strand, counting down.
GACATTTTTTGCAAACACTTTGCTTGTTTGGCTCGCTTACTGATCCTCAGTAGCTGAGCAAATAATGATTATGTTCGTATCATGCGGTCAGTAAGAGACCGATTCGTGTGTTACGCTCAATCCATAACCAGGGTTGTCAGATTTTTTCCCACCTATTTCGCCAAATTGATTTTAAAAATCGCCAAAAGTCGCCAAAAAAGAGTTTTATGCAGTTTTTCTTAGTAAACATTTGATAATAAATTTGTTTCGATATAACAGTTTTTTAATAGAAATTTTTATAAAATTATCGTATCCGAATTTATCAGAAAATCGCCAAAATTAGAAATACAATCGCCAAAAACTATTTCTTGTAAATTTTTCTCCATCCAAATACAAAAATTCATTATGAACTATAATTAATATAGAAAGATCATCAAAATCAAGTTGCTTAACTTCTTGAAGACGAGTTTTGGTAGGATTTTTTTTTTTGGAACTACTCCTTCAGCAAACTAATTTTCCTGAATTAGTAAAATTTTGAAGTTCAATTTTGTTTAAAAAAAAAATAGCCATAATAATCGCCAACATATTTATTTGTCGCCAGAAAAATCGCCAACAAATGTATTAATCGCCAGAAAAATCGCCATGTCGCCAAACCATAAATTTGGACGCCAAACAAGTTGAAAAATCGCCAAGTTTGGCGAGAAATCGCCATATCTGACAGCCCTGTCCATAACCCCTGAGCGAGGACACGATTGAAACGAAAAAAATGGTTGCTGTTCAGACACTGAGTGATTCTTTCTCATTTTTTTTAGGTCTTTTTAGTGAGAAGACCGCACAGAGAAATTTGGTTGAGCATATTTTGCGAGCTGTGATATAAAGTATTGAGTAGTATCGAGTACCCAATTTAAAAAGTATCAAGTAGTACTGAGATATTCAAAAGTAGCCCCTTTTTACAACACTATGGTGTGCGGAACCCTAAAAAATCAACTTTAAGTTAGCTGAAAGTAATGCAGAGTGAGACAATTGACTACCGCCTAGGACATCACAATCTTAAAATAGTCAGTTGATTACATTGAATAGTAATTCAAGTGCAGTCAGTATTAGTTGCGAAATAGTTAGCTTAAAGTTAGTTTAAATCTATATATATATATATATATATATATATATATATAAGAGGATGTGTGTATGTATGTATGTATGTATGTAACGTATGGACTCCAAAACGGCTGGACCGATTTTGATGAAATTTTCAGGGAATCTTCAGAATATTCAGGCGGGTGACACTGTGAAGTCTGATTTTTGATTTTCGGTCTGCGGGCGGAGGGGCGTGGCAAAATCCAATTTTCATATTGCCCCACCAATGCGCAACACTTTCAAATCAATATAAATGAAATTGAAATTTAGCGAAGCACACCGGGTGTAGCTAGTTTAATATAATTTCCGACAGGGTATGTATACGTACAGATATATATGTTTATGCACACTTCTTCATGCCTACTTGCCAGACAATTATCTTTGTGTTTAAATTTACATAGAAATGATATAATGATTAAAATATGAAATAAAAGTAAAAGATACTCATCTCTAAAATTGTGCTACAAAAGAACAAAAAAAGAAATAATATTAAAAATGCATTGCCCTTTACAAATTCAACAAAATAAAGAAGAAAAGAAAAGACAACTTGTGACCACGCATTTCTTTTCCTATTAAAAAAAACTTCTTCATTTCTACTTTTTTTTTAAATATAATATTCAAATTTATTTTCTTAATAATATCCCCATTGTTTTTCTTGATAAAAATTGTCAGATATGAAATATGAAGTGTTGATGAATTGTTAAATATATTCATAAATTTTTTTTCTACCGAGTATTTTTCTAAAATAGAAATAGAAATTAAAAAAAAAACAGAGCGATTTAAAATTTGTTATGGCTCCTTAAAATATCATTTATAATGAATGTCACAGATGATTAAAGGAAAAAAAAATCATACAATGGGAAATTGTTGCGCACGCTCAAATCAAACATTTAAAGTGAAGTTTAAACAAACGGCCTACACACATTGCATGATTTAACATAAATGTAATAAAGTTTTTTCTTTTTTTTTTAACTTACTTGCATCCATGCAATGCTTCTTATTAACATAAATCGTTATTGTTAAACATTTTGTATAGAAAAAAAAAACATACTTATGGAAAAAATAATCACAAACATTTCATCTGAAAAGAGGAGTACGTCTGTACGAGTATATATGCACATGAGTGTATAATATTTTCTAAACGGTTGTGTTGCATGGATGATGGAGTTGGTTTTGTCATGTTGCATGTCATGTTAAACATGTGGGTTAATAACGAAACTAACTGCCAGCAACCGTTAAAGCGGCTGAAAGTCCATGAGTACTTGAATTGAACGTTTGTGATGTATTTAGAACAGGATTATAATTCCTTGTATTGAGTTAATAGAAAATAAAAAACTCAGCTTAAGAGTTATAAATCAGATTTTACCATATCTAAATACCAAGAATCCAAAAGTTTTATAGCTAGTAAATGAAGCGAAAAACTTTTAGGTTTAAAAAAAAATTATAATTTTTTAAGCATCAAATTTTTTATTAAAATACAATAAATTCAGTAAAGTGCGACTCTGACTCGCGCACGAAGGGTTCCGTACGAACACTAGATATGTAATTTAATACAAACTTCATCCTATATAATTACGGTGACCATAATTTTTAAATCAAAATACAGAACAAGGAAATATTTAACAAACAGCAACTAAATTACAAACAACCTTACAGACATATTAAACATATTGAATTTCATGGATTTTACAAATTTTTATTTTTTTGACAAACACTAAATTAAATGCAAAATTAACAAAAAAAATATGTACATATATCAGGCGGTCAACTCTGTAATTCGAAATGAAAGAAAATGCTTTCGAATTTACACCTTATAAGCATACAAATTCAAAAAATTTTCTTTCGTTTCGAATTACACAGTAGGGCCCCAGTACAAAATATTAATAGTTACATACATAGTTTTAGATTAGGTTGTTAAAATACAAAACAGCTTATTATGGTTTCATTTATGTTTAACTCATTCATTTTATCCATAATGAAAACAAAACTGGATTTAACATCTTTCCACGTAGGAATTTTAACTTCTTGGTAAGCAGTATGATTTAAGTATTCAATACAATTTGCTTAAAATCGGCTTGCATTAGCTAGACTAATCCATATCAATAACATTTTTCTGGCTTAGCTCAATTACGATTTTTTTTTTAACAGCAATAAGCAAAAATATTTCCTCTCTACGTTGTGAATTTTAAACTTAAGTTCATTAATAATGAGATAGACTTCTCATACATATTTTTTGGAACTCAATCTGTGTTATATAAACATGAAATAAAGTAGCTTGACAATGAACGAAGAAAAGCCAGGCTCCTTAAGCTGGATCGTCAAAAATAAGATTTAAAACATAAGATGGCACTAACACAGAAAAATTTCATATTCACACTCTCAAGCAAAAAATATTAAGGAAACAAAACTCATGTTGTTTCTGTATTTTTATAGAACTACTGCAGTTGATACTCGTATATTAAGCACTTTTTCTATGTTGAATCAGTGATGCCAGAATTCCTTCACCAAAAATGGCTAAATGTAAACAAAAAATGGCTAAAAACTAGGTAAAAAATGGCTAAGCGCCATCGAATGCAAAAATCATGAACTTTAGCAAAAACAAGAAGGTATTTCATACATTAATTTTTCTAAACAAATCGGAAATTTTTTTAAAGTAAATAAAAACAAATGTAAGTAATAAATAAAGTTATTTTTCTTCAGGTAGTCAAACAAATGCGCATATAGTGCGACAATGCAATACTTGCAATACGCCTTGTATTCATTTGTACATTCTACTATTCAGTTTTTAAATTTTTGGGTTATTAATCCATTCCTTGCGAAATTTTTCTTTAAAATTTTTAATTCATTTTCTATTTTTTAAACTTTCATTTAAACTTTGATTTATTTTTTATTTTCACTCGTTTAAAACAAAGAAGACCCTTTGGCTAAAAAAAAAATAGCTCATAGCTAAATTCACTTTTCTTCCGGCTAAATGGGATGAAAAATAGTTAAATTTAGCCAGAAAATGGCTAAATTGGCATCACTGATCAAAACAGTATTGTTGCAGAAACGGCGTTAATTTTTTAAATGCAGTTTGAGTCATGAAAATACAGAACAAATACTGAACAGTAAATAAAATACAGAACATTTCAGCGTTATTTCCTAATGAATAATTTATACAGAACAGGTCTCTCAAATACAGTACTGTTCTGTATAATACAGACCGGATGGTCACCGTATATATAATATATAGTTTTGGCATTTTTTTTTTCGTTTTTAGGATCTTTTCGGTTTTTTTGTTTTGGCGGTTTTTGCGTTTTTTCGGTTTTGGCGATTTTTTTAAGTTTTGGCTCTTTTTTTTAGTTTTAACACTTTATTTTCTTGTTTTGGCGATTTTTTCGGTTTTTGGCGTTTTTTCATTTTGGCGATTTTTTTTTATCTTTGGCGATTTTTTTCATTTTTGCAATTTTTTTTTAATTTTTTTTTAGTTTTGGCGACATTTTCGCGTTTTGGCGATTTTTTTTCGATTTTTGGCGTTTTTTTTAATTTTGGCGATTTTTTCGAATTTGGTGATTTTTTCGAATTTGGCGATTTATTTTAGTGTTAGAATTTTTTTTTAATTTTGGCGATTTTTTTTAATATTTGGCGATTTTTTTTTTGGTTTGGCGATTTTATAATTTTCGGTTTTTTAGTTTTACCGTTTTTGAAAATTTCAAGAGTTTTGCTCTTACGGTTTCCAAGATATAGCAAATTGTCAAAATTACATAGTCAAAATTGCATTAACTGATGGACCACCCTTTAATTTAAATTTTTTAAATTTTAGTGTTAATTGTTGTAGTCTGTATAAAAATACACTAATTTTACAAATTTCAAGTTTCAATATACATATATTCATACAATTGTATGTATATTACATGGGATTTTATCATTTTTCGTTGCTCGTTTTGGAACACCCTTTAATTTTTAATTCTCATGTATTTGCTGTTGTAGCGGCCAAGGTTCTACATACTGTGTCCAAATTTCAGGCCCGTAGCTCTTACGGTTCCTGAGAAAATACCGTGTGACCGACAGACTGACAGACGGACAGCGTAGCGAAAACAATAGGGTTCCTTTTCACCTTTGGTGTACGGAACCCTAAAAAGGGCATGGCCACCTTATATCGTGCCACTCCCGCGAAAAAAGCTTAAGCGACATAATTTTCAAACTTCAATTTTTTACCACAATCGATCATTTGCGATCGTAAATAGTCGATTTTCGTCAAAAAAAAAAAACGAAGTTAAAAAATGTGTCGCTTAAGCTAACTATTTTAGCGGTTATGGTTCGATATATTCCTTAAAATAAAATTATAGTTTTTTCAAACAAGATGAGAAGCAAAAAAAAAAAAAAATTCAGATGCTTTGAGAAACATGAAGCAAAGAAATCCACTAAATTCCACAGTATTTGGCGTAAGGACACGTCCAACTCCCTTATATCCTTAATATGAAAAATAGGATTTTTACCACAACCACAATAGAAATGCATTAGAAATTTACATATATGCAACAATATAATTAGTGTTTTAATTAAAATTTTAATTTAAGCTATTTTAGACTTTGAAAAATACATCAAATCCACTTCACTGAAAAATTTCAGTAAAATCGATACAAGGATATGTTCACCTACAATATATCCTTGAAGAAAAAAAATCTTATATTCGACTATTTTTGGCACGCATTTGAAACTAGTAAATTTATGCACAAATATACGTACATATAAATGTCAAAGCTGCTTAAATACATAAATTCAATGCAATCGCAGTAAGTGAATGGCGTTCTGCTATACACCCATGCATGTCCTTAATAATAAAAATTAAATTTGAACACGATTTCAATAATTAAGCATTAAAAATTTTCACATATTAAAAAAAAAACATTTTTAAAATTCTCTTCTCAATTTCAATAGCATCGTTGGAAGTACTTATGCTTTTAGTATCTTTTTTTAAATTAATTAATTAAAAGTATCAAAACTTTCAATATTGTAAATACATATGAATTTGTTGGTTTTTGTTTGTTTTATTAAACTTATTTGGTTAGTAAATGGGCACACTGCAGTATATGTATATGTACTGCATTTAAAATTGCACTAAGCAGTAAATTTACTGATTACTAAAAAAATTCAGTAAATTTTTACTGCTAATGAAATTTAATTTGAATTACAAGTAAAATCGTAGGGCCGTAATCATAATAAAATTGTAGCAAGTGGCAAAGTTTTTTCATTCAAATTTTGAAACTTTTGTATGAAAAACATTTAGCCACTTGGTAGAATTTCATTATGAATACGGGCATTACTGATTACTGAAAATTCAATGCACCTCATCATATAACAAATCATTTAGGCTATTTATAAAAATTGGAAGAAAAATTTTAGTAATCAGTAAAAATTTACTGGTTAAACATTTTTTATTGTTTTTACTGAAACTTTAGTGGTACTGCAGTGCTCATCTATGGTAAATGCTTTTACTTTTACTTTTTAATTTTTAATTCCTTCCTTAAAATAAATTCAGTAAAGTGCTACTTTCCCGCATACCTAAATAAGACCGGCAAGCGTTGCGTTAGCAGCAGGGTACGTATTCTTAGTACATTTAAATGTAAAAATATTTGTTGATTGTACTGAAAATACGTACCCTGCTGCTAACGCGACTCTTTCCGCTCTTATTTAGGTATGAGGGTTTGACTCGCGCACATTCGGTTTTGATAATTTTTTTTTATTTAGCTTTTTTTCAGTTTTATCACTTTTTTCTCGTTTTGGCGTTTTTTCCCTCATGTTGGGTTTTTTTAATTTTCGCAATTTTTTTTCATTTTGGCGATTTTTTCATTTTGGCGATTTTTTTCTGTTTTTTTTGGGGTTTTTTTAATTTTGGCAATTTTTTCTGTTTTTGGGGTTTTTTATTTAGGCGATTTTTTTATTTTGGCGATTTTTTTGTTTAAGGATTTTTTCATTTTGGCGATTTTTCCAGTTTTTCGCGATATATTTTAGTTCTAGAGATTTTTTTATTTGACGTTTTTTTCGTTTTGGCGATTTTTTTTGTTTTTGGCGATTTTTTTATATTTGGCGATTTTATATTTTTTTGATTTTTTAGTTTTACCGTTTTTGAAAATTTCAAGAGTTTTACTCTTACGGTTTCTAAGATACAGCAAGCTGTCAAAATTACAAAGTCAAAATTGCATTAACTGATGGAACACCCATTGATTTAAATTTTTTAAATTTAGTGTTAATTTTTGTAGTCTGTATAAAAATACACTAACTTTTAAAATTTCAAGTGTATATATGTACATACAATTGTATGTATATTACATGGGATTTTAACATTTTTCGTTGCTCGTTTTGGAACACCCTTTAGTTTTTAACTCTCATGTATTTGTTGTTGTAGCGGCCAAATGTCTACATATTGTGTCCAAATTTCAAGTCCGTAGCTCTTGCTATTCATTTTCACCTTTGGTGTACGGAAATATACAGAAAAATAACCGGCGGCGGCGCACCGTCGGCGGTGCACCGTCTGCTTCGAGCCGGTCGACTTGTTTCTCTGCTTGGTATTGCTTCTTTCAAACACTAATACACTCATACATAGCTCACACCGATTTTACAATGGAAAGCAAAAGCAAAAAGCTAAGAAATCTCAGCAAAGAAATCTCAGCAAAGAAATCAAAGTCAAAAGATTTTTACCCCCTAGCGTATAGATTTTTACACATCAAAAAGCTTATTCTTATTATAACAAAATTAAATCCAGCTTCGATTATGATCAGAATACAAAATTTCAATGCAATGAACAAAATCTCGTGACTAACACCCTTATATCCTTGATACAAAAAAATATAGTTTAGTTGCAATTCTGATTGTAATACTGTAAATCTAATTGCATAGCTTTAGTATAATCAGTGCAAGGACATTGATATCCTTAAAATTTAAAATCTAGTTTTGTGTATAAATACGTTTGAAATGACTCAAAATATTGTGTGCATACTCTAGTTTGCTGCTAATGTTGAAGAAATTTTGTGCAAGGACGCGTCCAATATATCCTTAATATTAAAACTACGATTATGATCAGGATGAATAAAAAACTTGTACAGAAATATATTCACCTTTCTCGAGCATAAAAGTTCACGTGAAATATGTTCGCTTTCCCTAAAATTGTGATCGCCAATTTTTGCGTTGTTGTTGTTTTGTCTGTATACTATTTTCTAATTTTGTTCACCATTTTTTGTTTACGGGTAACATTTCACGTGAACAAAATGTTCGCCTTTTATTCCTGATAAGGGTGATTGCAAGGCTATCCGAGGAATCTAATGGCAATCGATGCAAAGAGTCAAAAGAGAATTCATATGGAACTATACGATTGCAAATTTTAAAATCGCATATTTGATGTCACGTGCGACATTTGAAAAACAACGTTTGCTATCAGTGGCCCGTTTCTCAAAGGTACAAATAACAAATCTATAAGTAAAATACACACAAAACAACAACACTTATTTATTTATTTGTAGACTTGTAATTTGTAGTTTTGAGAAACGGGCCCCAGAGCGTCGAAAGTATGTTCAGTAAAAACAGAGATATTAACTACAATTAAAATTAAAAAACATGCTAAAAATATATAGATTTGTGATCGTGGTACCTATATAAAGTTGGTCATGTGCGACATATATCGTAAAAACTTTTATTATTTTGCAATCCGTTGAGAGGAAAATAATTGAAGGAATATGAATTATTATTAAGTTTTTTGTTATTACATATCGACCCGTAACCGCCAAGAAAAGCTTATGTCGGTTTTTTTTTTTTTTTTTGGACAAAAATCGGTTGTTTGCGATCGTAAAAATCGCATTTGCTTAAAAAATAGAGTTCAAAAATTATGTCGCTTAAGCTTTTTTGGCGCTTATGGCTCGATATGGTAAAATAAATACGTTGAATACTTTTCTTAATTTTTATTTTTTTTTTGCTAAGCTTTATTTATAATCTTGTAAAAGGAGTAGCAGCTACAATATCAATATCATGGTGGGAAAATACTTGTCACTTGTGATACGTCACGTGCGACTGTTATTAAAATTGAGTTTAAAAATATATATAAATAATTTTTTTTTTAATTAAGATCATTTTAAATAACCGTCAGTGAACAATTATATAAAAATTTACCAATTCAAATATTATTTCAGGTTTCGCCGAAGTCAGCTGTTAATCGCTGGCCGAAAAAAAACTTTCGCTTTTGTCACATGCGAATGCCTTGATTTTTTTTTTCAATTATCTAGAAAACAAAATATTGCTTAAAACTAAACATAGCATCAATTATCAATATACATAAAAATCTGTTTCATTTCAATTTTTTTACTTTAACATTTGACATAATGGAAATGCCCATATCAGCCATTAAAATTTCAAAAATCGAAGATGTGTGTGTATTATTTTGAATTGATGGAATTTTTACTTTTATTTTAATTAAAGTATACTTGATATATAAAAAATAATTAAATTAATTACAGGAAAATATTGTTTTAAAATTTACTAACTCTGCAGCCACACGTTCAATAAATGGCTTTCAATTTCATTACACATATTGTGTGTCAAAATTGCTGGAAATTGATAGCTGTGACACAAATTGATAATCAATTTCATTTTTTGAATGCCACCGACGAAGAAACAACTCAAATTTGTAGCTTCAATCAATGTGTGCTGTGACCAGCCGTTCAAATTGAAAACTAAATTGCCATCTAAATGGATAGGTGAATTTGAAATCAATCTAGTTTTCAGTTTAAAAAGTTTGATTGTGTTAGTGAAAATAGTGTGAGTGTTTGCAAATTGCACAGAGAAAAAACTGCCTCATAGAATCAATAAGATTTTCTCTATGAAACGTTTTTAGGCTAAGGGGTATCCCAGCAGAAATAAGCGAAGATTTTTTCATAGAGATTGCTTATTGTTTTTATGTGGTAAATCTTATTAATTTTATCAAGAAGAAAACCACATAAAATCAAGAAGAAATCTTATTATTCCCAACTTTTTTTTACTCAATTTCCGTTATTTTTGGCACCAAAAAAACATTCCATAGAGAAAAACTTCTTGATTCTATTAGGTTTTCTTATAAATTGTAAACTATAGGAATTTCTTATTGATTTTATTAGGTTGCCTTATTGATTTTTTTAAAAAGGTTTTCTTCTTGATTTTATTAGGTTCCTATATGATTATGTGTAAAGCATCTTATTGATTTTTTTAATAAGGAAATCTTCTTGATTTTATTAGGTTTCTTGTTATTTCATTTATGTATGTATGTACGTACATACATATATGTATGTATGCATGTATATAAATAAACATAGAGACAATTTTTTAATGACCTTTTGGTTTTTGTTCCGTAATATCTCTGCTGCAGAGACTTCAATATTCATACCCAGTTAGCCAAAAAGTATTTGCTTTTTACTTAAAAATTTGTTTAAAAATACAAAAAACATACACATATTTGGGGTTTTCAAACAAATTTTTAAGTAGAAGGCAAATACTTTTTTTTTATTCATATTACCCATTGTCTTCTACGATTAATGTACGACATGTCACAATTTAAAGAAAATCGTCGACAATGTCACATGTTTTGTCATTAATTAAACTTTTTTGAGCACAATCTGAACGACAATTTCCCCCGTTTTGTCTTCAATAAAGCCGTGTTGACGACAATCTGAGCGACATTGTCGCTCATCTCGTCTTGTGTAACCTCGCCTCCATTTGTATGAAAAATTCGTCGACGATTTGTATGGCGCTGTCTTCAATATGTCTTGTACGACTTACCATTGTCTTGTACCCGTCGTCGAAGATGTTTTAAAGACGTGGCTAACTGGGTATTTATGTATTTTTGTATATGTGTTGCCGCTCATAACTTTACTTCTTTACTTTACATACATACATATGTACATATGTATTAAAATTAAAGTTTTAGTTGAAAGTGAACCAGTGCGAAGTGAACAAGTCGAAAGAACAATTGAATATTTTTCCACTAACATAAAATATAAACTAAATTAAAATAAAACTAATTATAAATAGTGCGTACTTATATCTATATTATTATTATATTTATGTACATATATAATCGTAGTATGTTTTTTTGGTAAGGAATAATCTCTGGAAATACAAGAGCCTTGGAGTGGAGATTTTCAATACAGGTTGGGTGACCAGTGTGTTGATTAATTTTTAATTAATTTTAATTATATAAAATTTTTAAATATATGAAAATTATATTAAGGCCGTTATTACTATTTACTTGTCTGATTTTGTCTGCCCGATAAATAGCTTTGCATTGCTGCAATTTTAATTTTTTTATTGATGTCATTATTAATAATAATAATACTTAATGGACAAAAAATATTAAATGAAGGTTTTATAATGCAAAGCCTTTTATATATCTGATAAAATCATGCCTTTAACTAACGACAAGTTGTAATAATGGCCCTAAGTTTGTATAAATGGGTAATGTGAATACAAAAAAGGCATTTGCTTTTTACTTTAAAATTTGTTGTAAAGTCTTAAATGTATATGTACTTTTTATTTGTTTCAACAAATTTCTAAGTAAAAAGCAAATATGTAATTAAAAAATTAAAAAAGATACTGCTAACAAAACTTACTTATTATTACTATATTGTGTGTATTCCTAAGTAAATACATATGTAAATGAAAATAAATAAAATCAATAAGTATTGTGTTTTATTTTTGAAAAAATCAATAAGATAGCCTAATAAAATCAAGAAGAAAACCTTATTGAAAAAATCAATAAGATAACCTCATAAAAACTACAAGATTTCTTCTTAATTTTTTTAAAAAGGTTTTCTCTATGAAATTAATAAGATTTCCTTATTGAAAAAAAAAACCATAGAGATTTCTTATTAATTTTGTTCTATTTTATGAGGTATTTATTAGGCACTGTTTTCCCGATGTGAATGGAATTGGAAGTCAAAAATTGAACGTGTGGCCCCCAAGTAACGTAATGAATTTTTTGAAATTATAAAATAAAATTTTTGTAATTATAATGATTGGGTATTATCAAATAAAAATTTTTTTTGTTTATGCCAAAAGAAAATAATATTAAAATTTTTAGCAAAACTGCTTTAAAAAATTCATGTTTTGCTATATTTTCTAAGTCAATTTCTACTCTATTGTTCTTTTTAGTAAATAGAAAAATTTTTCCGACATTATTTTCGTGGAATTGACTGAAAAAATTTTTGGTGTAGACTTTCATATATTTGAAGTCTACTGATGAGTTTCATAAACAGGAACGAAATGCATACAGACGTAGTTTAACAAAAAAAAAAAAAATCCATTTAGTATATTTTCATAAAAACTCTACTTTGTGAAAGTTTTACAATTCCTGCCATTCACTAAATTGTTTGCATGAGATCACTTAACAAAACTGTCGGTGTTATAATTAATTTATGTATATTTTCATAAGTAGAAGGAGGAGAGTGTGTAAGGCGAAATATAATTTAATGATTATTTCACTCTGCCCGTTTTCGTAGCATTCAATTGTTGCATGTTGTCATGTATGCGATGAAACACAAAATCTATCCAAAGAAAGAGAAGAACAAAAAAAAAAAAACTCAAGTATTATTTAATTAAATTTCTTAATTTTGTTATTGCATGCATGTCATTAAATTTTTGTTTTTTAAATAATATGGGTAAATGTTACGTTAACGTCAGGCGATAAATTCCTAGTTGTACTCGTATGCACTTGTAAATAATTAAGAACAATTTTAAAATGTGTTTTCTAAGTGGTAACATGCTTAAACATACATATAAAAAAATTTAAAGGGCCTCTAATATAAAACTATTAACATGGAATATAAGCTATAAGTTGGGTGTCATATAAGAGATGTTTTAAAATGCTTTAAATAAATGAAGCCATTATTAGCAAATAAACAATTTTACCATTGGAGTCCTTGTGCTGTTGTGGGCATGACCAATTAACAACAAATAATGTGTATTGGAGTTATATTGTTATGTTTTTTTTTTTTTTTTTTTTGTTCATGACAACGATGCAAGTAGTTGGGAGTAGTTGTGAACACAAACTTGTTTGCCGCCTAAGTAATTGAACTTTATTATCTAGAGTTTGTGTAAAACATTATTGTAAAATTAATTAAAGTTGAATGTAGTACAACCAGTCGGTCGCTCAGTTGTGGTGGCATGTTGAAAAGTAGAGTGGACAACAAAATATTTATTAAATCAAAGAAACTTTTTATATTAAAAGTTATATTAAATTATAATATTAAGTTATGGTTTATATAAATTAGATTTTTTATATCATATCGAGCCATAAGTGCCTACGGGTACGAGAAACCGGTTTTTTTAACCCGTAACTCAAGATTTTGGAGGTCTTTGGAAAATTTCAATTACAGATTGTTATTATACTCGACAATACCTACCAGAAAAATAGTAACACTACGCAGGTATTATTTTTTGTCACACTGTGTTATTTGCGATCATAAATAATAAATTTTCGTAAAAAAAACAAACGAAGTCCCAAAAATATGTCGCTTAAGCACTTTAGCGGTTATGGCTCGATATATGCCAAAAGCTTAAGCTAATTAAAAAATTAATTAGACCTAGTCATATGGTATATAAAATATCACAAAAAGTGTAAGCTTTTCAATCCTGAAATCATCCTTTTCCTTCTCACCTTTGGTGTACGGAACCCTATTGTTTTCGCTACGCTGTCCGTCTGTCCGTCACACGGTATTTTCTCAGGAACCGTAAGAGCTACGGACCTGAAATTTGGACACAGTATGTAGAACCGTGGCCGCTACAACAACAAATACATGAGAATTAAAAATTAAAGGGTGTTCGAAAACGAGCAACGAAAAATTTTAAAATCCAATGTAATATACATACAATTGTATATTGAAACTTGAAATTTGTAAAATTAGTGTATTTTTATACAGACTACAACAATTAACACTAAAATTTAAAAAAATTAAAATTAAAGGGTATTCCATCAGTTAATGCAATTTTGACTATGTAATTTTGACAATTTGCTATATCTTGGAAACCGTAAGAGGCAAACACTTGAAATTTTCAAAAACGGTAAAACTAAAAAAACCGAAAATTATAAAATCGCCAAACCAAAAAAAAAAAACCACCAAAAATTAAAAAAAATCGCCAAAATTATTAAAAAAAATTTCTAACACTAAAATAAATCGCCAAATTCGAAAAAATCGCCAAACCAAAAAAAAATCGCGAAAAATTAAAAAAAAAATTAAAAAAAAAATTAAAAAAAATTAAAAAAAATCGCCAAAAGGAAAAAAATCGTCAAAATAAAAAAACGCCAAAATAAAAAAAACGCCAAAAATCGAAAAAATCGCTAAAGCGCGAAAATGTCGCCAAAACTAAAAAAATTTTAAATAAAAAAAAAATCGCAAAAATGAAAAAAATCGCCAAAAATAAAAAAAAAATAGCCAAAATGAAAAAACGCCGAAAACCGAAAAAAATCCGCCAAAACAAGAAAATAAAGTGTCAAAACTAAAAAAGGAGCCAAAACTAAAAAAAAATCGCCAAAAACTTGAAATGTTCAAAAACGGTAAAACTAAAGAAACCGAAAATTATAAAATTGCCAAACAAAAAAAAAAAAAATCGCCAAAATTTAAAAAAAAAATCGCTAAAACGAAAAAAATCGCCAAAAATTAAAAAAAAAAAATTTCTAACACTAAAATAAATCGCCAAATTCGAAAAAATTGCCAAAATGAAAAAAAGCGCCAAAACGAAAAAAACGCCAAAACGCGTAAATAAAGTGTTTAAACTAAAAAAAGAGTCAAAACTTAAAAAAATCGCCAAAACTGAAAAAACGCAAAAACCGCCAAAACAAAAAAACCGAAAAGATCACAAAAACGAAAAAAAATGCCAAAACTATATATTATATAGGATGAAGTTTGTATTAAATTACATATCTAGTGTTCGTACGGAACCCTTCGTGCGCGAGTCAGAGTCGCACTTTACTGAATTTATTAATTTTTCTGATTTCTTAGAGCAAACTCTTTCTTTTAAGAATACAAGATATGTTTAATTTATAGAAAAAAGTAAAAATTTGTTTTAGTAAGTTAATTTTGTATAATTTTCTATTAAAAAAAATTTAAAGTTTTACAACCCTGGAAACGTGTTTTTAATTTTTTTTTATATTTCTTATTAGAAATACCAATATTATTCATACTGAAGTATAAAAAAATAAGGTCATTTAATAAAAAAAATAATAAAAATTAGTTTTCGGTAGTTACTTTAGTATGGCAAAATAAAGTTTTAGTTTTCCAGCTCTGAAATTATCTGCTCGATTTTGCTGATTTTCAATACCAATCTTTTTTAGACTACTTCTGACACACCAGTCCAATAACGAAGTCTCTAGCTTTTCTGTGAGCTTCGGAAAACCGATTTCACATACAGACAGACGGACAGACGGACATTGCTTATTCGTCTTTCCTATGCACAATGATCCAGAATATATATACTTTATGGCTCGCTTATTAATATTGTGGAAATTACAAACGGAATGACAAACCTATACCCTTTTTGCCATTTTTTGGTAAAGGGTATAAAAACACATACTTTTATTCTTCTGTCAACTTTTGTTGCCAAATCGAAAAAATACGAGTATTTGCGATGGATGACTTACCTCACCAATGAAGAAAAAGTTTTGGGGGAAAATTATTCCCACTAAATAAAAAAATTTTTCTTAAGCTTTTCTTACTTTTTAGAAATTTAGCATTTTCAAGAATATTCACTTAATTGAAAATTTTATTTAAAATAATAATTCCATTCATTGAAAAAAAAAAAAATACTTTTATATTTAAATCGCATGGTTGTGTGCTGGCATTCGAGTTTTTTCGGCTACAGTTGTAAGCGTTTTTCATAATTGATGAAAATAAAAAGGTTTTTATTTTACGGCTGATTAAATATTATAAATAAATAAATTCAATTAAGTACGGCTTTGACTCGCGAAGGGTTCCATGTGGACACATAAAATACTATACGGACTTTTTTAGTTATGGCGCTTTTTTATTGTTTGGCGATTTTTTTCGGTTTTTGGTGATTTTTTTACAAAATTTTTATTATATTATATTTTTATTTTTTTAGCGATATTTTAGTTTTGGCGCTTTTTTTCGTTTTCGGCTAATTGTTTATTTTTTTGGCGATTCTTTATTTAATACTAGCGATTTAGTTTATTTTTGGTGATATTTTTGATTCAAGCGCTTTTTTCATTTTGGCGATTTTTGCTTTCGGCATTTTTTTAAGAACAGAACAAAGAGCCTCGTTATATAAGCTTTTTCTTTTTTTTTTGTAAGAACCTTGAACGGACTGGAATGGACATGAAATTACCGGCGCTTCCTCTTAGTTGTCACTTAAAATTATATTTGAAGCTGATTACAAAAGTTTACTCCATTAATTATAAACCTTCTTCCCAGTAAATATTTATTTAAAATTAATCTTATTTTATAAGATTATTAATACCAGTTTATTAATAGATTATATCTTAATGAGTATCGCTGGTAATCGATTTACATTTAAGATGACGATTTAAATTATATATGAAACGTCTTACCAAGTATGTTGTAGGGTATTTTATCCATTGTCAGTGTTATTTAAAAAAAAATTCAAAGACAACAAAAAACAAGCATCTTTAGAAAAATTGTCAATTGATAGTGACACTTGAGCTGGTGGTGTGTTGTGTGGTTGTTGTTAATGCTCTAGCTTGGTTGGCTGGCTGGCTCTGGCTGTTTAATCTTGTCAATGAATCTGTTTTTCAAAGGCATAAAATTCATTCATATAAATATAATGTTAGATGTTAGAGACATTGTTGTTACAAAACCCGTCTTTTAAGTTAAATAGTGTTCATGCTTTTTATTTAAAAAAAAAAATTATTAATTTATGTGTTTTTGTCTCAAAGCGACCACCCATACATATATTACGTACGATAAGTGTGAGTTCGGCTTGGCAGTGTTAATAAAAATTAAAAACAAAGAAAAATTACAAAAGATTCCGTTGATCATTTTTAATAGATAATTTTCTGTTTGGAATATTAAGTTCCTTCTTTAACTTTATAATACTCATACATACTACATAAATATTTGTTTTGTTTGCTATTTGCTTAAAGCCTTGTCTTATTTATTTACATATATGTATGCATGTGTTTTAAAGTTACAAAAGCTATAATTATACTATAAAAATATAAATTTTTTAATTTCATATTGATTGTCATTTAAACGCTGCTGACAGCTCATTGTTAATTATTGAAAATACCAGCACATTAATAAACCGTCAGTTAATGTCAGTTTAAACTTCACAAGTCTCAAACGCCTTTATTAATGAAAACTATTAATAATAATTTGAAACATCAGGAAAAAGTAAATAATAAAATAATATGTAATAAAGATAGGAAATTAAATTTTTAAAATATTTTTTTTTAATAAAATAAAATTTATAAAACGAGGCTGTTTTTTGCAGCACGAGTTTTCTTAAAAAAAAGTTGAATGTGTTATAGAAAATTTGCGCACTACACTGGCTTTAGCGGATCCTAATCTTAATGTAACATCGTCGGTATTGTGTAGCAGAATCATCGGCAAAGTAAAATAACCAATAAAATGGCTACTACTACTACAGCTTTAATACTTTAATACGGCTCATTGACACCAGAGGCGCTGCAACACTGCATTATTAAAAATGTGTAAAACGCAGTGTTGTAGTAAGCATTCATTGCCTGAGTGTTACACCTCTTTAAAAAAAATTTGGAAACGGCTCGGTTGGCATTTTTTACAATTAAAATTTTTTTTTTAATTTTTATTTTATGTTTTTTAAATTCTCTTTTTAACAAAATATTTTCCATGTTAAAATTTTCTACTTGCATTTTTCTTTCAATTTCTTTTTCGTAAAATTTTTTTTTAACATTTTGAAGCAATTTAAAATTAAATTAAAAATAATTCTGCCAAAAAATCGAATTTTTTTGTAAAAAAAAAATGTATGGTATATAAAAATAAATTTTAATGGGCGTGCCTCTGCCCATTTTTTAAATGCAAGATTTTGTGCTTTTCACAGCTCAGGGTGTGTACTAAGTTTTGTAAAAATCGGTACAGTAGAACCACTTAAAATAAAACATTAAATTTTAATGGGCGTGACTCCGCCCATTTTTTCAAATAGAAGATTGTGTTTATTTTTGAGTTCAAGGTGTGTGGTGAGTTTCGTAATAATCGGTTAAGTAGAACCACGTGAAATATAATAATAGATTTTAATAGGCGTAGCCCCGCCCATTTTTTCAAATGGAAGATTGTGTTTATTTTTGAGTTCAAGGTGTGTGGTGAGTTTCGTAATAATCGGTTAAGTAGAACCACGTGAAATATAATAATAGATTTTAATAGGCGTAGCCCCTCCCATTTTTGAAACTTTAAAATTGTGTAATTACATGAACCTAATATGTTTGCTAGGTTTCGCAGCAATCAAACAAATATAATGACATAAAATCAAATAAAAAAAATTTGAGGGCGTGTTCCCGCCCAATTTTTTTTTGCAATGGGACCCAAGGGAAGCTATACCCTCTCAGACAATAAAAAAAAATATCAATCGAGTTATGAAGCAACACCGAAAAAACAAAAAAAATAGATACGAATTGATAATCTCCTCCTCCTTTTTTTGAAGTCGGTTAAAAATAAATAGCTCGCTGTATTATCGATACTAACTGTAAGTGAAATTGCCTTACTACTTATAATAAATTAGTGAATACGCTTGTATGCCTGGTAAAGGCAAATGATTTCTATGGTAGATGGAAAAAAACAAACAGAGATTAACCCTTTTTTTCGTTTTATTGAAATGAGTTTGTGTTTGTTTTTGCCTTTTTACCCTTTCGCTCGTTATTATTTCTTGTGGCTTTTGTTCTGCACAAAAGAGATAAATAAAATTTTTAATTGGTTTAATTGTTATTTAATATTTTACACATTTTGATGGCATTAAATTACAGCCACGATTTTTTGTTCTTTATATCCTTTAAGCTTTTTAGTGTGGTGGTGGCATTTAATAAAAAGTATAATAATAAAAAAAGAAAGTAAATTACAGTACTAGTATAAACTGCCATATCTTAATTTAAATTATTTGGTAAAATAGTTTCAATTCTATATCTTATTTTATGTTAAGTTGTAGAAATCATATGATAGATTTGAGCCTTTTAAAATTAATGCGACAGCGCCATCTATTAAGAAGTAGTATAGAACAAATTTTGTAATATAAATGAGTGTGAGTTCCACTAGTTAAAGATTCCACAGTGAAATTATGAGTTATTTAAAAGTGCAATCTCTATAATGCTTACTGACGCATTCCAAAAAAAATCTCCTAAAGCACACTTGAAATATAAAGTAATTTTTTTAGAATATGGCTTTTAATCTTTAACTGTGCATCGTTTCTGTAAAAAATGTGAGAACTTTTCGAGTCGAAAAAATTATTATTATCCTGTGAAACACAGGATGACTAAGACAAAAGCTATATTTGTTGATATTTTTTGTAAGTTTATTTAAGTTTTTATTGAATTATAGATTTGTGTAAAGTAGGACATCCAATATAATTATTTAATTTTTCTCGATGGGAGAATTTCTCACAAGTTACAGAAACGGCGCCATGGTGTATTAAAAATTCTTAAATACACAATTTTAAATTGCACCTTACTTGTAATTAATTTACAAAATTAATATCATTAAACAGTTTCAAATCTAACTTTTACAATTTAAGTAATTAAAAATCAAAGAAATGAGAACAATATTAATTTCATTGAAATATAATAGTGTTATAGCAAAGTTTTCATATTTTTAGCTTAACAACCAACCCACCCCTCCCCCCCTAATCGATTTAATAATTTAAATAAAATATGCATACTAAAGACGTGCAGTAGTATGCAATAAATTACTGGCAAACAAAAAGGTACAGCAGGTACAGTACTTTCCGCTGCCAAATGTAGAAGTTCTCGAAATTTAACAGAATTTATTTGAAATCGTTAGGGTAAGAGTATATAAAATATAATATTCATTTTATAAGGTAATGGCCTCGCCCGCTTTTTGAAATGCAATATTATGTTTACTTGAGATTTTTCCTTAAAAGAGGAAATTGGACGCCGCATTTATGCAAAAATTAAAAATTTTATTAAAAGATCGCGTGTGTGCCAGCAAAGCCGCGGCGGCCATCTGTCCGATATGTTGTTCCACACATAACCTCATTCTGTCTACTTTACGATATAATAAAGTTTCACGATTTTTTTTTTTAATTATCTGTGTTTTATTTAAAATTTAAATCTTGCGTTCTTGTTGGGACACCCTTTATAACGGAAGGCACTAATTATTTCGCGCTATAAAAGTTAATACAAACTGATGTGCAGGGAAGCCGCAAATATGCAATTGCATGTTTTTTCTTGTGTGACGTATTAATGCGAGGACAAGATATTTATCCGTTTCAGATTATTTTATGAATTTTGGCAACGATTTTATAGTGCATATTTTTGCATATTTTACCCTTCAAAGCATATTTTCGCAGATATCAGTCTTAAACGCATATTTTTAGCATATTTTTAAACTTTTAGAGCATAATTTACGCTTTTAGGGCATATTTTGATACTTTATAGAATTTTTTTAATATGCTTACAAGCTTATCTGTTGGTAAAAATTTTTATCTCTTGTTTGTATATATAAATTTTTCTTATATTTATATTACGCAGTTACTATGGATGTTAGTTTCATTAAAAATTCCGTTTGGTGGTTGTGACGGACTCTGCCCCGAGTAGACGTTGAAGGAACATTGTATGTATCAAAGTTTACTTAGATGTGACAGGCATCGATTTTTATTTAAAAATCTAGCTCAATATTTTGTATATACTGTAATAAAAATATAAATAAAAATCTTGTCTTTCTTATCCAAAATACAGTTCCAAAGTTTTAATTCTGACATCGTGATCTATTTTTAAATTGAAGTTAAATTTTAACGAGTATCCAACAAAAAAAATAATTTGTATTATTTGTTTTAGTGAAAATTTATATGGCAATTTTATTTTAACGTGCACTTCAAGGCCAAATTATTGTTTTTGATATACCAGTTATTCCTTGTTAATGTTTTTATTGTTTCCTTTCTTTTGTTTATTTAATTTTTGTCTTATTTTATATGGAAATGTTGAATTTTTGAATTAAAAATTTATTTTCGTTGAAAAATAAACTAATTTATTTTATTTTTAAGAGCATATTTTTTTTTAGTTTTTAGTGCATATTTTCATGTTTTTAGTGCATATTGAATGCGCAAAAAACACTTTTTTTAAAGCATATTTCTGGTTTCCCTGCTTATGAGTAACTGCAGCACTTTGTAGTTCTGCAAAGGCAGCTGCTGTATGGCTGTTCGTATGTATGACTGTGAATATGTATATATAAATTTCAAAGAACATATCATATTGCATATTATAATTTATAGTTGTTTATTAACACCGTATTCATGACATTGTGTTAAGCTTAATGTGCCCTCGCTCGTTTGCCATGGAAAGGCATTGTTGTGTTGAAAATAAAAAAAATAAATTAAATGCTTTAAAATAGTTTTATGTATAAAACTTACCTTAATAAGAAGTTTTTTTTATAGCCAGCATAAATTTAAGGTACATTCTTAAGTTTTTCAAAGCGATTTAATAAAGAAGTTGTGTCTAAAATATCCTAAAGCAATTACCTGACTTCATCAGGTAGAAATACATTTTGTATTTAAAAAAGATGACGTTTGCTGATGTAGTTAGCACATTGACTACAAAACCGAAGGTCCTGGGCTCTTGCCCGGTCTCCGACAGTCATTAAATGACAACAGCAAGCATTTTTCTAATGTGCATTAGTGTCCCTTTGTATCAGTTGTTGAAGGAAAAGTTCTAGTGATGCAGGCATAGACACTGGTCATGGAACTACACCGGCTTCAGTGGATAATAATCCTAATGTGACATCATAGCGCCCTACGTCATAGGTATTGTGTAGCAAAATCTTGGGCGAAGTAAAATAATCAATAAAGTGCCTATTAAGTACAGCTTTGAAAATTTAATACGCCTCATTGACACCAGAGGCGCTGCAACACTGGATTATTAAAAAAAAGCGTGCAAAAAGGCAGAGTTGTAAAATAATGAAGCTTTCCTCCATCTCTTTCTTCGCCACTTGTCTTATCTACCACTATCCCTTTCCTATCACCCTCTCGCACTATCTTCTCTTCAACTCACAGGTAGCATAGAGAGATTATTGTAGTGGACCCAAGTGAGCTGGACTGTAAATTTCAACCTTCTTACCAGCAGCCTGCTAACCAAACAATTAATTTTTGTTGTTGTTTAAGCACTTCTAAATGCATTTTGTTGCAACTAGTGATGGGCGTGTGTCGTGTTTTTTTCCGTGACGGACTACTCAACACAAAGCGTTCGTAACAAAAAATCAGGGGGCAAATCACGGCATTCGATACGACTTGTAATTTAAAAATATTTCCATATAAACTCTATTGAAATATTTCTAAATTACGAGCCGTATCGGATGCCGTAATTTGCCCACTGATTTCGTGCGTGTTCTAGTCGTTTCGTGTTAAGCAAAATTGAAGCGAAAAATACGTAACGATTTTATATATTTACGGTCTAATTCATAAATGATTATTAACAGTTCAATAACACATAAATAGTCAAAAATCGCCAAATGTGTATTCATAAACGATTAATAGCCTATTATACATTTAATAAACGTTTCATAACTCAGAGATTTTTAATGTAGCCTCCATGCTACTTTAAGCGTTTGATAAACAATTATAAATAATATTTTCTTGATTTTTTTATCCCTTATGTAAGATTTTCTGTGGTATCTCACTTTTATGTTTCTTGTTTATTCTTATGCATGTCTCCTGAATAATGTTCTTGGGCAAATGTATTAATTTATGTAAGTTGGTACATGTATGTATGTATGCATAATTGTACAAAAAGAAAAATACAAACATCGTTGAAAATTAAAGAAATCCCATTCATTGGCAAAAAGAAAAATAGAATTATAAACATAAGGGCATATGCAAGTGCAAGCATACGTATGTTTGTATGGTACTGCATGCTTACATATGTATGTATGTATGTACAATAACATTTTAAAATTAAAACAAAATAGTGATGCATAATCGACCGCTATAAAATGGGTATTTGCCTACCTCTGTACTCAGCCGAATATAAATGTGTTTAAATACAATTTTTTGTAACATATACATTTTTTTTTGGTTTATTTATTAATAAAAAGTGAAACGCCTACTTTTTAAGTTTTTTTTTTTAAATAACATTATGCGTAATGATTTACTTTTTTTCGACTCAAACAGACTACCTAGATAATCGATTCTTCGTTGTATGCATCACTAAATATAAAATGAGAGCGAAAGTAGCATGATGTTGCCAACATAAAATTACAAAAGAAGCAAAATCGTTTAATAGTTAATTCACTGATATTAATCAGTTGTGAATACAAATTTTTATTAGAGCTTAATAAAGCAAAATCTGTTTCATAAGTAATTTACAGATTAAAGCTGAAATAAGGAATTTTTATGAATTGAATGAATTTCCACCAGGGCTGAAATCGTCACATCCGTGGTCGTATCGGCAATCGTACGAAAACGAATTAAGTGATACGTTAATCGTATAAGCTGAATGGGATTTCAGTACGTTCACGTATGTAATAATCTGAAAAAGTTGTTTTTACGTGACGATTTGTACGTTCACGGATGTGACGATTCGAACCCAGCATATTTGCTGATAATATATGGGCCTCTGAAGCTTAAAGTTTTGTACGAAACCGATAGATAGTATCAGCTGTGGTGGTAGATAATATCAGCTGGCAGTGCCAACTCGGTGCCGTATTTTGAAAAGCGACTCTGGAAAAAAATTTTCTGATCTTCAATATCATACCAATAATATTTCGTGCGTGTTGTGCAGTGTCGTGTTGATGAAATTTTTCGCGTGGGTGTTTTGTACGTGTTGATCGGTTCGTGTAGTGTTGTGTTGGAAAAATTCGACACGCGCCCATCTCTAATTGCAACACATCATTAGACTTCACCCTCAATTTCAAAAAGCTTACAAAAGCCCATAGAAATTTTCGACTCGCCAAATCGGGCAATATAAATACATTTATACAAAGCCCTTAGTGTGTATATATTATTTCATAAAACTCTTAAAAAAATACATATTCAGATACCGGTCAATACCAAACTGCTGACATTAAAATTCACTGTGCATTTCCAAAATAAACCATGTTGAAGGAGCATATTAATAAGCAATTAAATGCAAGTACAAATAATAACAACTTGGAAAACAAATCATTAAAAACACTTAAACCAACTGACAAGTGTGCTTAGTCATTTCGATTTAGAAACAAAATTCAATTCCTAAATGTATAGAACAGAGAAGAGGAATAACATCAAAAATTCAAAACAGGTCCCTGGTAAAAGTCGCCACTAAAGAATATTGATAGACACTTGAGACACATGTAGGTGTAAGTTTTGACACATTGAAATGAAATTGAAATCTGGGGGAAAACACTATAAGACAGCGAGAGAGAAAGAGAGAGAGAGAGAGAGAGAGAGATAGAATCGAGGCATAAGCATGAGCAAACAAACCTGCATAATTTGTTTTCCTCTTTCATATTGATCAACTTTCAACACTCATGATTATTTTAATATAGAAAAAAAATTAAATAAAATACAGGTAAATTTGAGTAATTCTTTAGCAAATTTACACAGAAATTCGATTTCTTATTTCCTGAATCCTTTTATGCAAATTAAATACTCTTGTACTTTTGGTAATTTGAAACTATTTTGTTGTTTTCTCTTTTTTTTTAATTTTGTAAATGATCCTTAAGCACATTTATGATGTGGAAGGCCAAAAAGTAGTAGAGGATCATTTGAATTTTGATTAAAGTATGTTAAAGTGAATTTATTATGCGTCACGTTGTTTAGCTTTGGTTTTTTGTTAGTTTGATAGTCTTCAGCAAGAAGTGAAGCTCAACTACTAGGGTTGCCAAATAGCTTAAAACTTATGCACTTCGGTGATGCATGCATACCTTTTTGAAAAATTAAAAATTATTGCCAAAAAGAAATTCTCGATTTTGTGCTTTTAGTAATTTTTCACAAATTGCTCTGCCAATATTTTTCGGTTTCTGTTAACAATAATAGAAAATAGAGTTGCCATGTTTTTATTAATAACAGCATTAATTTTAATTTTTTTTTTTTTGTGTAATCACTCAAATTATGTAATGAAATAATATAATAATAACAATAATACTAATATAATTAATATAGTATAAAAATAATTAATTATACGAATAAAATGTTCAAAATATTCTTAGAAATAGCCGAATTGATTTAATTTTTTATTTTTTGTTAACAATCAAAGCGAATAAGAGTTCATAAAAAACATAATAACCTTTTTCACATACATAAATGCAAAATTTTATCAGGTTATTCGACTAACAATCGAATAAGTTTTAAAACTTGTTAAAAAACAATAAAAATTGTTGAAAGTGTTCGACTAACCCTTTAGGTATTTTTATTCGATTACTCAACTTAAGAAATAAAATTAGATTTTAATAAAATTTAAAGTAATTTCGAAAACTTGCTTAAATTTTGATTTGATTTTTCGAAAAAAAAAATAACATAAAAAAAATTATTATACATTTATTATGTTTACTTATTCGAATCATTAATCGAATAAACTTTATTTCATTACTTTACTAAAAAATTAAATGAAAAAAAAAGAAATTCTATATGTTCTGAAGAACCGAGTTCTGTTCGATTAAACGAATATGTAGACATTAAAAAAATAAATAAAATAAAAAAAATTATGTGTTTTGAAGAACCGATTAAAGTTCGAATATGTAAGGTATAAACACATTAATTGGACTAGTCAACTAATGAAAATATATATTCATAATTATTCGAATAAAACTTTAATCGATTACACAAATAAAAAAATAAAACTCAATTTCAATAAAGTTTTAAAAAATATTAAAAAGTTAATAAAGTCAAAATTATTCGAATAAAACTTTAATCGATTACACGAATAAAAAAAAAAACCCAATACTAATAAAATTTTAAAAATAAAGTTTATTAAAATAAATAAATAATAAAAATTTTACTGTATTATTTATAAAAAAAGTAAATATGTATATTCAAAATAATATGAATAAAATTTTAATCGACTACGCGAATAAAAAAAAAACCAATTTTAATGAAATCTAAAAAATATAGGTATATTAAAAAGTTAATAAATTCAATATTATTCGAATAAAATTTTAATCGATTACACAAGTTAAAAAATTCAATCAAATTTTAAAAAATATTAAAAAGTTAATAAATTGGAAATTATTCGAATAAAACTTTAATCGATTACACGAATGAAAAAATAAAACCCAATACTAATAAAATTTTAAAATTATAGTTTATTAAAATTTTGCATGTATGCATATGCGAATAAATAACGAATAAAAATTTTACTGCACTATTTATAAAAAAAATTATTAAGTCTTAGTTAATGATTTATAAAACAGATTTCCTTTGAAAATTTTTCTTATTAAGCCTTTAACAAATCCCTAATTTTTTTTCTTTTTATAAATAAGGCAGTTATTTGTTAATGTGAATAATCTATAATAAATTTTCGGTTTAGTCGTATTATTCTTGTGAATGTTTATTTTTTGAGAAATTAATCGAGTAACCGAATAAGGATTAATACGATTGATTGAATAATACAATGTAAAACAGTTTTAATAAAAATTTCAGATATGTTTTGGTTAAGCGATTAAAATTTAATTCGATTATGCTTATAAATATGTATTGCAATTTTATTCTCGATTACTCTAATAAGCGTAAAAATAATTGAGGTAAGAAATCATTTTTACTTTTATTCAGTTGTTCAAACAGAAAAGTAATTAAAAAGTCTAATAATTCCTTCGAAAAAAAAAATATCGAGTAACCGAATAACGTTTTATTCGATGGATTGAATAACGAAATATTAAATACGAGTAGTTTCAATTAAAGTTGGAAATATTTTTTGGCTGACAACTTGCAATTTAATTTGATTATTCACATAATTAATAAGTAAAAGATTTTATTCGGCTATGCGAATAAGAAAGAGTAAGCGAAACAATCTAAATTTTTATTCAGTTCTTCGAATGGACAACTAATCCACAAATCCAAGGGCAAACACGAAAATGTATTTTGAATAATCTTTCAAGTTATTGCATGTAAAGGGTGTCCCAACAAGATCGCAAGATTTAAATTTGGCGCTATTCGAAGTGTCATTGTTTGACATTTGAACAATTGTTATTGTTTGCTAGTATATAGAAGGTACGAGGTTAATTCGCTACACGAATGAACAACGCATTCTCATTGTGAAATTGTTTTACCAAAATGGTGATAGTTTTGCGGCTGCAGTTCGCAAATTTGCGATCAATTTGGGTTCACAATAATGCTCCAAAAGAGTCAACTGTAAAGACATTAATGGATAAATTTGCCGAAACTGGGTCTGTTAGTGATGTTAAGACAACAACGCGCCTTCGACCAGGTCGATCGACCGAAAATGCCGCAGCTGTACGTGATGATGTCGCTCAAGCGCAGGTCAAGCGCAAACAGTTAATGGTGTTCGGTATCGTGAAATGATAACCAGTTTTTTCGTGCCTAGAATTGAAGAAATTAATGTGGTTTCAACAAGACGGCGCCACATGTCATACAGCCAGAGAAACAATTCAATTGCTACATCAGTCATTTCCCGGTCGTGTTATTTCGCGTTTTGGAGACCAGAATTGGCCGCCTAGATCGTGCGATTTAACACCATTAGACTTTTATCTTTGGAGTTTTTTGAAGTCGATGGCTTACGCGAATAAGCCGACGACGACTCAAACCTTAAAAGAGGAAAATGGACGCTGCATTAATAAAATACCGCAGCATTTATTTAAAACGGCCATTGAAAATTTTAGTAAAAGATCGCGTGTGTGCCAGCAAAGCCGCCGCGGCCATCTGCCCGATATGTTGTTCCACACATAACCTCATTTTGTCTACTTTACGATATAATAAAGTTTCACGATTTTTTTTAAATATCTGTGTTTTATTTAAAATTTAAATTTTGCGTTCTTGTTGGGACACCCTTTACATATTTCGAAGAATAATATACAAATGCAAAAAAAGTAAAAAAAAAATCTATTATAAATCAGGCACCTGCCAGTTGACTCCTGTTAAAATTTGAATAAGCTGAGTCATTTAGTTTGGGTTGGACAGCCATTAATAGCAACACATGGCTTGATTTGAGAAGAAAATGGAAAAAAGTAAATTTCGTGGGCTCGATTCGATTCGTGTACTCGAATAAAAATTCGATTATTCGATTGTTTGACAAATCAATAATTTTGTTCGGTTATTAAAATAAAATATGATATATTTCATGCGATTAATTTAATGAACAACGATAAGATAGCTTATCCGATTACGCGTAGAGATAACGAATAAAACTTTTGATATAATTATTCGAGTGAATGATATCGATACGCTCTAAAAAGGCAACTAAATGTTAGCAAATTCTACTCTTATATATTATAACGTATTATTTATTGTTGCTTAGTTTTCCCCTTCAAAAAATCGTTATCCTTAATAAATATGGCAACTCCGGTTGAAACCCTAGTAAGTTTCTCTCTATTGGTTTTTATTTTCTTAAGGTTTATTTATTTATTTTTTTGTTGCCAGAAATATTTATAGTTTTCTCATATCAATGGTGATTTGTAAGTAATTCAAAATCGCTGCTATTCGTTCGCTTGAGGAATTTGGTATTCTATAACAAAAAAAAAAAAAAAAAAAAAAAACACAACATTAAACAAAAAAAAAGAAGTAGTCAGTCGTCTTATACTGTCATTTGCTACGAATCATTGACATGTTTATAAGGTTGATTTTAAATAGTTTGCAAATGCATAAGTAAGTACCTGAGTATGTTCAATTGATAGTACTTGGAGAGGGGAATGTGAATTCATAGTTTCGTGTTCACTTTAGGTTAACCGGTATTAGACATTTCGTATTAACCTGAGTACACAGATAAAGAATAATTGTTTTGCAATCAAGACCATTTCTCGTATTCTACTTCATTAAAAATTCAGGCTTAATAGCTGATGTTAATAATTATTCTAAGTCCAAGTGCATAGACAAGGCTGCCGATCATATGCATAGTAGCGGAAAAAAAACACAACAGTCTAATATAAAAAAATAATTACAAATAAAAGGAATTTTAAAGTTGCAAATTCGGGGCCTAATTAAGGCATTATTAATTGATTTGAAATTCATAAGAATTTTAATGAAAACACAATTCTCAAACATTTCAAATATATATTTTTGAGAAGGGCCCTAACCATCTATGTT
This sequence comes from Tachina grossa, assembly GCA_949987645.1. Taxonomy (NCBI): domain Eukaryota; kingdom Metazoa; phylum Arthropoda; class Insecta; order Diptera; family Tachinidae; genus Tachina; species Tachina grossa. The sequence continues at coordinate 130,730,965 of OX465278.1, read as the reverse complement.
TGTAGAATGTGGTCTCTATATGAGTCTTTCCATTTTGGTAGTACATATCAATAAAAAATTGCATATGGGCAGGCTCTGCAGATAAGTTATCTCAGGCATAAAATAAGGCAAAAAAAATTGCATAATTTTGCACCGTTTTTTTTTTTGCTGTTTAAAAACCATTTAATACACCAAAATAATTCTAAATTTCCATGATGTCGAACGTGACCGTTGTACACATTTAAAGTGAAAAAGTTAAGTTGTAAATAATTTTTCGTTTTCAAGAACTATCTTATCTTATTTGCAATTATGCAAAAAACCAAAACATTCGCATGCGCCCCAAGGACTAAAACGCTGATTACAGCGAAATCTGAAGCAATATTTTCATTTGACTAATTTTAGAATATTGTGCCCCCATGTATCTTTAAAATGGTTTGGATTTGATACAAAATTGATTTATAAATACATATTTTAAATTTAATCTTCATCACATTTGCATGTAACATGTCGCACGTGACATATATTTTCCGTTATGAGATTTATATGGTTTCTGTTGCTCTTTTTTTTACGAAATTATAAATAAATAAGCTTTGTAAAAATACAAATTGACAGAAGTATTCAGCTATTTTTAATTGGCAATGTATTCACTTTTTTACAACGTTTACAAACGTTTGCTTGCATTTGTTGGGCTGGTTTTTTGCTTGTTTAGCATTGCGCATTTTGGCCAGCTTCTGCCGAATTGGTTTCTTACGCATTCCGCTTTTTATCTTCATTCATTTTATTTGTTGCTTGAGCCAACGCTCTCCACTTTTTCCATGGATACCGCATTCTCTCCTTGTTTTTTTTTTTTAATTTACGGTTTTGTAATAATATTTCATCTTCCTTCAATTCTTCTCTCCAGCGTTTGCAACACCCTTTATTTTTCTTGGCCGGTTTTGCTCATCTAAATTTAAATAATTTAAAAGTATGAAAATTTTTTTATGTAAAATTTTTGCTATTCAAGTTTTACACTTACGCACGTGACAAACTTTGCCATATGTAGGGGAATAGATCACGAATCTTTATTTATTTCAGTAAGATTTTGTTTATTTTAATTGTATTAAATATTATGCATGTACTCTCTTCACCCTGATAACAAATGTTTTATTCAATGTCGCACGTGACATCGAAATATGCAACTTTGCCTTCTGTTTTGAGAAAAAATATTAGAAAGCAAAAGTTAATAGATAATGCCTTTCTTTAAGATCTTTCATAAAAAAACGAGCAAAAGAAATAAACAAATGCAAAAAGTTGCGTTTTTGTAAGTTTGCGTTCGAATATCTCGGTGGTGAGTCATGTATAAATTTAAAATTCTTTTGCATTAATTAATATGTGATTGGTTCTCTATAAAAATATGATAAAACAAAGCCGAAAATATTATTTAATAATAATTTTTTATTTGCTCATCTGAATTTAAATAATTTAACAGTATGTATATATGATTTCACACGTGACCACCTTAATATATGTATGTATTTTTCTGAAAGATCTTTTTCTTTTAATAGCAATAAATATATCATTATATTTCTGCATGTACTTTCGACAAATGGATAAAAAATATTGGGTTTAAATGTCGCACGTGACATTGAAATATGCAATTTTTCAAAGCAAACATTTACAGTCATAATTTTTTGACTCTGTGTACCCGCTGAACAATTCTAGAGAACAAAAGTCCATGAACAATACCTCTTTTTAAGAATTTTTATCAAAACAAAAAAAAAAGAAAGAAAAATATTCAAATGAAAAAAGTTGCTTTGGAATATGTCGAAATGGTTTATGTATAAATGTGATTTTTTTTCACATTAATAAATGTCACATTGTTACTCTATGAATATATGATAAAACAAAGTGTTTTAAATTTGTTGTTGTGGGTATACCTTTCGATGGAAATGCCCATATGTCTGAAATAAATTTAAAATACCCGATTATATTAACATTTCAAATTTCACAAGTTTTATTTTCCAACTTTAGCCCAGGTATATAATCATGCTACTGCATAAGAACATTTATTCACAATCACTCGTGTGCACTTGTTATCAATCACTTGAGTTGGTGTGCATCTCTAGAGAATATTCACGTTGTTTTTGCAGCAGTTAGTAGGTGTATTAAATAGCAGCCATGATGATTGAAACTAAAGTAGACTCTTAGAGTGCAAATCTACTTTGAAAATATCTTTGCAAGCATTCATAACCACTATAGATTGTCTTCTCTCTACTACTACTTGTTTATAAATGTTGATATTAAATGACCAACTACAATTGAAAGCATTACACATAATATTCATTGTCAATTTGAGGTTTTTCATATTTGCATTGTGTATAGATTTAAAATATTTATGGCAAGTGGTTTGCATACCCTACAAAAAGGTGGAGCAATATTTTTTGTTGGGCTTAACTTTGGCAACATGCTGCCTTAGCGTCTAATGAGAAACCTTAATGGAAATGTAAGTAAGGTGCAATATTTTCGATTTGGTCAGATTTGTCTTTATTAAAAGTAAAACTCATTTCAAGTAGCTGTTCACACTGTCAGAGATTTTTTTTGGAGAGTTTTCTTTTAAATGTTCATGGGCTTTAGTTGGCAATCGATATGACAGCTGATTGTTGTTTTAAGGTTAGCTTTGCTTGACATTTTGTTTTTAATGCGACATCATAAAGCAGCAGTTTCTGGAATTTATTTTTATCTAAATGCCGAAATAATATTTGACTAATTGAGTGTCAGTCGCGGCGGCGGAAATCATGTTCATGAATATTTAAAGTAAAAAAGATACAAAAAATCGTTCAACTGTTGAAACAGTGTAAACAAACCCCAAAACCATAAAACAGCTGTTAAATTAGATGCAAATAAACCAGAGTTGCTAACTTCAAATTCTAAACATTTAAAATATTTTAATTTGAAATTTATTTGCTGGTGGTTCAGCGTTGTCTATATATTTCATTGTTTGCTGGATTTTTTGTATTAGTTTCAAAGCCTACTACGCTTATTTTTCTTTTGTGATTTTCAAAAATATTATTATTTGTGAATTCTCAAATAGTTCTTGAAAGTCTGTGCATAAGATAAGAGGTTTGTGACTATTCAAAATGTGTGGTTGAAGTCTACTGATGATTTGTTACAGCAACAATGAAATGCATATAGACAACGCTGAACCACCAGCAAATAAATTTCAAATTAAAATAAACTTCTGACAATATGTCGAATAATAAATTTCTTAAACGTTTAAAATATTCTTAGAAAGGCAATCATCGGCCCAATGTTCTTTTTGCGTTATGGAGGAAATTTGAATATACAAAGAGATTGAAATTTTTACGCAAAGATTTTAAAGAAATCTTTAAAAAATCAGTGTTGCTCCATCTAAAAATTTTTAACCTTAAAATTTACGTAGTGAAGACACTCAAAACAAGCAATTGTAAAAGAAGATTAAACAAAAAAAAAAAAAAAATGGGAATTTTATCAAAAACCTCTAGTTTTCATGAGTTAGAGCCAAAAATGTTCTTTTTGAAGCGGATTTAAAAAAGTTAAAAGTTGTGTTGTTGTTTTACAAAAAAAAAAAAAAAAAAAAAAAAAAAAAAAAAAAAAAAAAACGGTGTACATTAGAGGGCTGCGTAAAGAGTAAATACGTGTATTGTCGTAGCATTAATTATACTAAACTCATAATAAGTGATGTCGTTTAATAACCCAAGTGTTTTTAAGCGATGTCGCGAAGAATTCTTTTTCGTAACAAACACTCAAAAGAATTAGTGTTGATGCGTGTATGCTTGTTATTTTGCATATTGTTCGTTTGGGTGTGTGTGTGTGTAAGATGTAGATGGTAAGCTATTATGTAGTTAAGGGTGGTTTTTTTAAAGAAAGGGCACTCAACTAATGTCAATGCATGTGTGCGATTGTATGTGCGCCGAAAAATAAGAGATCATACACACAACGTGTGTGTGCATGTACATGCATGACTTTTGTATGCGCGCCCATGCATATGAAGAAGCAAGCAAGCATCTCAAATTTTTCCGTAACGAAAATAACTGAATTAAATGTCTTGCCATTATTGTTGTTTAGCGTTTGTTTTGAATACTTCGCCGTAGTAAAGATTTTGAAAAGGCCTCATATCTTAAAAGTTGTTGTGAGTTGACTTGTGCAGGGGTCTAGTGTACATACGTCCATTTTAAAAAAAATTCTTTTGACCTTTTTAAAGACCATTTCAAATATAAAAACTTGATATCATAAACTCGAAATGAAAAATATAAAACATACGCGGTTATACATGAAAATAACAGAAATATTTTATAAAATTTAAAAAAATAAGATGCTTTAAAAACCTTATACAATAAAATCAAGTTTCTAGATTTTGAGTTGGCATCACAAACAATTAAATACCTTAACTTTTGGGTATATAACATGTTCTGAACTTTTAAGTAAAATTTTAAAAGGAACCTTTTTCTACAACATCTAAACCCTGCAGCTTATTTCGGTACCGTCTTCTTGGTTTTTTTTTCTAGAAATAGGCTAAAAAGTATACTCAAATAGGCGTTTAAGGGTTAAAATATGCCACAAAAATATTTATAAAATTCATCTATTAGTCTCAAAGCTCGCAGTTAAATTTCGCAGAAACATTTATGCACCTGAAATTGTTTAAAAAAAAACTAATTACGTTTAAGAGTTAATGGCGCACTTATTTATACTTGGATTTTAGGTATAGGATTAGCTTTGAGCATTTTATGTAAAATCCTGCTGGCAATATTTTTGCGAAACACTTTAACCCCCCCAAAACATTTTCGTTGAAGTAAATTTCGCCCCATGCCGGGAAAAGGGTCAACTATTTTTTTCCTAAAAGAGGATATAATAATGTGTTAAAAATTTCTGCAAAAATTTTTGTTATTGAACTCTAATACAAGTCTCTGACACTACAACAAATCTTGGAATTCAACACAAACAACTGCAATTATTAAAAATTGTATAACCCGTTTGAGGGTTAATATCTCAGCTATTTATATTTGCATTTTGGGTAAAGGATGTGTTAAGCAGTTTTGCACGTGCAAATTTTTTTGCGACAATTTAACCCTCTATTTCATTTCCTTGGAGGTCCTTTTTACACTTTTCCGTAAAAAGGGGTCAAGTAATCTTGCTTAAAAGAGAATAAAATGGGTTAAAATTAAAAAAAAAAAATTTTTTTTTAAACGCACTAATAATCCCAAATTAATATTTTACTTAAGTAAAATATTTTTTTAATTAAATTTTTAAACTTAAATTGTAACAATTCCCACAAAAAAACACTAATTCTTAACTTGACTGCACCCGGTCAAAAAAATACTTGTGTGGCAACATTCTATTCTTAAATAGCTGTTGTTGTTATTTACATTTATTTTCTTTTTACATGCTCTTACGACTACAATTTGAAGCTGAAAAAAGTCAGCCAATGTATTAGTGGTAAAGTAAGAAAATAAAAAACATGTTGATTATTGAGTTCTTGTTTCAACTTTGTTATTTGTTATTGAGCTTCTCATTTGTTTAAATGAAAGTTTATAATATAATAACTCTAGTTGTTCTAAGAAGCTTTGGGTAAAGGTTCCCTGATGATCTGCATTAGCAACAGTGAAATGCGCATAGGATCTAGCTAAACACAATTTCAATGTGTTTTTAATAAAAAAATATTTTACTTAATAAGTAAAATATTAATTTGGGATTATTGGTGCGTTTAAAAAATTTTTAAACTTAAATTGTAACAATTCCCATAAAAAAAAACTAAAAAATTTTTTACCATTTAATTGGTTTATGAGTCTTTTAATACAGGGTGGGCCAAAAGAAACCAAGGGGTGTAAAAGTTTAATAACTTTTTTGTTTATTAATTTTTTTTTATTTTTTCTTTCAGATTATATAGACAACACTTGGAGAATTTATAATGGAGAGGTTCACAACTGAACCGAGAACCAGAACAATAGAATTTTATTATTTAAACCAGAGATCAATTATTTTAACGCAAAGAGCATATCGTCGATATTTTAACGTCAGAATTTCGCCCTCTGAAGCGATGATTCGTTGCTTAGTTAATCGTCATCACCAACATGGCAGCGTAAGAGATTTGCCTCGAACCGGTAGACCACGTTTAAGTCGCACTGCGGAAAATATTGAACGAGTACAGCAAAGTGTTAACGAAGCACCAGAAACATCTGGCAGAAGGCGTTCTGCTCAGCTAGAAATGTCTCGTACGTCACTACGGCGCATTTTAAAAAAAGATTTACAGTTATACCCATATAAGGTGCAATTGGTCCAAGAATTAAAACCCGCAGATCATCGGCAACGTCTAAATTTTGCAGTTAAATTTCAAGAGTTGGCCAGAAATGAAATCAACTTTATTGAAAATTTGATTATGAGTGATGAAGCTCATTTTCATTTGAATGGCTTTGTTAATAAGCAGAACTGTAGGTTCTGGGGTTCTCAAAATCCAAGAGCCATTCATCAACGCCAATTGCACCCCATCAGGTGTACAGTATGGTGTGGGATCACATCTGAAAATGTCATTGGGCCCTACTTCTTCGAGAATGAAGATGGAAGTGCTGTAACCGTAAATGGAGAGCGGTATCGGTTTATGATAGAAAATTTTTTACGTCCTGCTTTTGAAAACAGACCTGGTATGTGGTTTCAGCAGGACGGAGCCACTAGCCATACTGCCCGAGACACAATGGCACTTTTAAGTAAAATTTTTGGAGAGCGAATAATTTCTCGAAATTCGGAAATTATTTGGCCAGCGCGATCGCCAGATTTGACAGCACCCGACTATTTTCTTTGGGGTTTTTTTTGAAGGAGCGAGTGTATGTGAACAAGCCAGAGACAATCCTTGAACTCAAGGCAAACATTGTTGCAGAAATTCGAACGTTACAGCCACAAGTTTTGAAAGATGTTATGGAAAATGCTCTAAAAAGAGCCCATAAGTGCGAAGCTGAAAACGGTGGTCATTTAAGAGACATCATTTTTCATACTTAGTGTAAAAAAATTTCCATTTTGTATATTATATAATCTGAAAGAAAAAATAAAAAAAGTTAATAAACAAAAAAGTTATTAAACTTTTACACCCCTTGGTTTCTTTTGGCCCACCCTGTATAACAAAAAGTTGGATTTCAGTTTAAGCACCTGAAATTAAAAAAAAATATATGCGTTTGAGGGTTAATCTCGTAGGTTGTCATAAATGCCTTTTAGCTAAAAAAAAGTTGTTAAAGAAATTTGTTTAGAATCGTACAAGCAAAATTCCTGTGGCACAATTCAACCCTCTATTTCATTTCCTTGGGGGGTCATATATGCCCCTTTCGTTAAAAGGGGTCAAGTAATTTTGAAAGGATGTAAAGGCTAAAATATTAAACAAATTATTTACCATTGAATTGGGTTATGAGTCTTTAAATATAACAAAAAATGGATTTCAGTTTAAGTACCGGAAATTAAAAGAAATGGATTTTATCTAAAGGTGTTGTTAAACAATTTTGTTTAGAATCGTACGAGCAAAATTTCTGTGGCAAAATTTAACCAATTTTTTTTAGGAGAATGTAATGGGTTACAATTTTTAAAAAAAATTTCCGTAATTGAGTTTGAATGCAGCAAAGCCTGGAATTTAACACGAAATTAGTAGAAATTCAAAATGCGTTTGAGGGTTAATTTTGTAGTTATAATTACATTTTTGTTATATGATGTTTTTCGCGGTTTTATATAAAGGGTGTTTTTTATTGAGGTATAGAACTTTAAGTTGACATCACTTTTTTAACTGGCGGCCATTTTGTCAGCTGTCAAGTGATTAATATTTAGTTTGGTTTGCCATTTCATCATGAACAGGTTGACACAAGAACAACGCTTGCAAATCGTGCAAATTTATTTCGAAAATAATGGTTCAGTTCGCGTAGTTTACCGCAAGCTCCGTCCATTTTATGGTCGACATAATCGTCCATCAGAGCAATTAATTCGGTTACCCATGGATCGTTTTCGCACTACGTTTACTCTATGTGATAATACGCATCCGCAGAGACGTCGAACGGTGCGCACCGAAGAAACAATTGCCGCTGTAGAGCAAAGTGTTGAAGAGGACCCGAATGAATCGATTCGCCACCGTGCACAGCAATTGGAGCCGACTAACCGACTATTTTGTTCCCGAATTGGATGGCATGAATGTGGATGAGTTGTGGTTCCAACAAGACGGCGCTACATGCCACACAGCGCACGGCACAATCGATTTATTGAAGGAAACATTCGATGAGCGCATAATTTCGCGGAATGGACCTGTCAATTGGCCACCAAGATCGTGTGATTTGACACCATTGGATCATTTTCTTTGGGGATATGTGAAGTCGCTCGTCTACGCCAACAAACCAGAAACGTTAGGGGACTTGGAAGCCAACATTCGTGGCGTTATTGCCAACATACGGCCCCATATGCTCGAAAAAGTGGTTGAAAATTGGACCTGTAGAATTGGCTTTATTCGAGCCAGCCGCGGCGGCCACATGCCCGAAATCATATTTAAACATGAATGGCATAAAATTATCCTTCCAATAAAGCCAAATTGATGGACATTAAAACGATTTTCTTGTATTTTATTTTAATTCGTAGTTCTATACCTCTTAAAAAAACACCCTATAAAATCCTACTAGCAACATTTGTGTGGAAGCTTTTAACCCTCTAACTCATCTCCATATGAGTCGTTTGTGTCTTTTTCCCCTAAAGAGAATTCAAAAAAAGAATGCTTAAACGGGAATATGATAGGTTAAAAGGTCCTACAAAATTATTTGCATAAAATTCTACTACAAATCCCCGAATACAGTGATGATCAAAGATTTGTCAAACAAAAACAAAAAAAGGTTTAAATTGGTGCGCACTTACTCCTGAGTTCTTAAATAAGAATATTAAGCAAAATCCTTCAGGAAGCATTTATTTTCACTCCCTTAAATCGAAAAATAAAAATAAAGAATTGATCTTACACACTTCAAATACTCACCAGCATTATTTTAAGCATTGACTTAAATGCAAGATTCACTTTTATGCCTTGCATCTCTTGGTTCCCTTTCAAAGCTAGTGTAAACACTCGCTACTTGCAACTAAATATTTATAGCTTATTTGTTAAATAAACAATACAAGACTATAAAATGCAAATTACGAGTATGTTTTTTTTTTTTTGCTTTTGTCTGTAACAAAATGTTTTGTTTTGTTGCATCGCACGTTCCCCTGTTTAAAAAATACTTGACATTCAACGATTTGTAGTTAATCTGTGTATGCGGTTTAAAAGAAACTAAAACATAACAAAAAAAAAATAAATTGTTTATGATTTTCTTTTCTCAGCTTAATTTTTATTTTATCTCTTATGCTAAATGTAATTCATTTAAATTTTATAGCATTTGTGTTATGTATAAAATTTGACTGTTTTTATAATTTATATGCGCAAAAGCGAAAATGAAAATTTCGTGTTTCGAGAAAGAAAAAAAAAATAATTAAAAACGCCCACTTTAGAAACGTAAATCAATATTTTTTGGCTTTAAATAACACAAAACTGTCAATTACACTCAAGTTTTGCCGCAAAAAGGATTAAATAGTGTTGTTTTCTCGTGTCTAAAGTTAAAAGCCTTTAAGCATTTTAGTAACGCCAAGTCAAAAACATTTAAAATTAAAAAAGAAAATAAAAAATAATTAACAAATGTTGTCAGGCATAAATAAGAGTTATGGCCCATCATAGAAGGTTTATTAAAGAAACATAATTAATTTAATATTTTTTTTTTTTTTAAAGAGTAGCAATCAGTTTGACTGCAATCGTATTTCGTTTTGGCAAGTGTGACTAAATATTTCAATAGCATCAATTGTGCTGTGACTACGCAGATTAGTTATATATTCTAAAAAAGTTCTATATGTGACGCGCAAAATAAAAAGGGACCTAAGGGTAAAAACCTATTTTGTCCAGGAGAGCCATTTTAAAGATTTAAATACTTGTATCTTTGGTGTAGCATCGCTGAATAAAACGCTCATATATCTAGGAGGGAACACTTTTGGGGCATGGGATCGGTCTCTTTCGTTGCTGAGATGTTGTTCACATTAGAGAGTTGCGTAAACAGTCTTGAAATGTAAAAACGTCATGATTTTTAAATGTATTCACGTCGCATGTATTATATTAAACCAATAATAAATGCTGTCGTACTATAAGCGAAGCACCATGGATGTATTGGTGTACGTGTATATCAGTTGTAACAAGCGATGTCGCAAGACAGCTTGCTTCTAACAAACACTCAAAAGAAGTACTATTGATTAGTGTATGCTTGTTATTTTTCATATTGTACGTTTGAGTGTGTGTGTAATATGTAGATGGTAAGCTCCCTCTAGTCAGCCTAGAACCATATGCCTCTATGTCAATACTATTTCTCCAGCGACAATTGCACTAGTAAAAATTTCGACAACTTTCCTTTTATGTGCGAGTAAAGATACATTAGAGACAGCAGTTCCAGTATGTTTCTGGTGATATTGTCAATGAACGCGTCAATAGTTTCTTTTTCTTTTTTATTATGTTGTGCAATAATATTAAATAAATATATGTTGACGAAGGTCACTAAAATCTACTAGTGAATCTTTGGTTCAAATATCTCCATATGTCGTTAAAGAACTATCTTCTCAATAGTGCTAAAGTCTTCTGGTAGATTTTCAATGAAAACCCTATATTATATGTCAATAGGCGATTACATTGGCTGGGGTACACCTAGTCAGTAACACTATTGACAATGTCACTAGAAAATCAATATAATTTTACTATTGATAACGAGCGAGGAAATATCGATATTGTAGACTAGATCCCCTAAAATTTACTAGCGAATATTTGGTGTCAGTGTCTCCATGTGGTCCCAAAAGAACTACTTAGTCAGTGGTGCTACAGTCAAGTGGTGGATTTTCAATGACAAGCTAATGTTAAATGTCAATAGATGATTACATTGGCTGAGGTATACCTGGTCAGTAGTACTACTGACAATGTCACCAGTAAATCACTACAATTTCACTATTCGCACTTTCTGCAGGGCTATTATGTGATTAACCGCATACAGCTAATGTTAATGCATGTGTGTGCCTTTGCATGGGCGCAGAAAAATAAAAGATCATGCACACATACATGCATGACGTTTGTAAACGCTCTTATGCGTAGAAAGAAGCTAGTATCACAAATTCTTCCGTCACGAAGTGTTTTCTTCTTTACTCTTATACCTACAATACTCAAACACATTTCTTGCAAACAGTGTTGTTAACGTTTGTTTTATAAGATTTCGTTGTAGTAAAGCATTTGAAAAATCCCTCATGTCTTAAAAGTTCTTATAAGATATCTTGTGCAGAGTCGTAAAGCGAGTCAACATCACGCGTCGTTGGCAATTATTTCTTAAATGCAACCAGGCCACTGTTGTTTATTGGCCTTCCAGAGTTTTGCGTCTCACTCGCACTGGTTGACTGATCTGCCACGGATTAAAGTTTAATCTTGCGGTTCTTTTGTGGAATTTCCTTAACAACCACGTTGCTACTTCCTATGTGAAGGCATAGGTCATGTACAGTCAGTCACAAAAACATTTTTAAGAATACTGTTAACAACATCATGGACATATGGTCTTAGTCATCTGTCCATTTTTGTGCAACCATATTCAGCAAATTTACTTTGCAGAATGTGTACTACATAAATAAATAAATATCTTGTGCAGGAGACTAGTCCACATCAAAAAACAAAAAAACAAAAAAAAGTGAAAATTTATTTTTTTACCCTTAGGTCCCTTTCTCTATGCGCTGTCACATATTGCGATTCATCCTTGATGACATTTCAAAAGTTTTTTTGTGTTTTCCTGAAATGTAAATAAGTTTTGTTTTTTAAATGTATTCTCGTGTTCTCATGTCTTAAAAGTTCTTGTAAGTGGTCTTGTGCAGGACTTTGGCTTAAACCAAGTGCATTGGTGTCTATTTGTATCAGTTGTCGTAGGAAAGTTCAAGTGATGAAAGCATAGTCACTGAATCATATCGGCTTCAGTGAATAATAATCCTAATATAACATCACAGCGCCATCTTTGGTCGGTATTATGTAGCAGAATCATGGGCGTAGTAAATTAACCAATAAAATGACTATTGAAAACACAGCTTCGAAATTCTAATGGTCCTCACTAATATCAGAGGCATTCGCTGTCTTGAAAAAAAAATAAAAAAAACATGCAAAAAGCAGAGTCGTAAAATGAAGCTTTCCTCTAGCTCTTACTGCACCCCCTGTCAGCCTTTCCTACAGAAAGTAACACCTAGTACTAGCAGTAGACATTGATTGCCTGAAAAAGACTAACCAGCACTGAAAACCATCATACACAACAACATACATATAACTAAAATTTTTATACTGTATGAGCATTAATCATATGTATGAGTATAAAAATACTCTAACTAATAATCGGCTATAAATGTATATGAAGAGCCCTATTTTATTTACACACACATAAAGCATGTTTTCGAACAGCCATACACACCCACCCACAAATTTTCTATTCCATTTTATATACACAGGGTGCCCCTGTGGCTGAGTGGTAGCGATGCTAGCCTCTCGGTCCGGACGTCGTGGGTTCGATTCCCACCATAGACTCTGGGTGTTTTTCGCAGACAAGCTAATCGCTTTGCGAATTGTGTTTGTGTTTTTTTTTTAATCTTTAATCTTAATCTTACTTATAATTTTATGTCCGAGTACATATCCATACTCTGAGTATAAGTATACTCAGACTATAAATATGAGAGAGAGAGAGAGAGAGAGTCAATTCGCTTGATATGCATGATCCTATTTATTTTTCGTTGTAGAGTAGTTTAGTTTTACAGAAAATATGTGAGCTTACAAATTGTTTGTGCTACAATTAGAATTATACGCAGTTGCTAAAATTAAGAATATTTACTTATGTGTATATACATATGTATATTTTTTTTGAGTACTTATTGTCATTCTCTGGTACTCTGCTTTATCAACGGCTGTCAAACACAAACTAAATGACGCAGCTTTTTCAAATTTTGACAGTTGCCTGCTGTTAAAATCAGTGTTGCCCTTTCATTCATTTGGGGGTGTTGTTGGAGAGGAAAGTTAAAAAGTCAGGGACTTATTGTAACTTATTGAAAAAAAATTTAAAAACTTGCAATATGATCTTGAACTTTTTTATTCTAAAGCTTCTACTCGCTATTTTTATTAAAGTAGAAAAAACAAATAATTGCTTGACCAAGTATTACAATTCATGATACACGCTCATTGTACGTATACATACGATGCCCATCTCTGGTAGATTCTTATGTGTGAACGTTTGTGCGTTTGTGTATTTAGTGAACAAAATCATTGACTGTCGAATTGTATATTGCGGTGTTGCACTAACAAAAAGGTAGGGGTATCAAATTCCATTGAAATATATCGTTGCGCAGATGAGGGTTAGCGTTTATTTAATACTCTTTCTTTCTTTCTTTTTTAATTTTTGTTATAATAATTGTGTAAACTGCTTGGGTTGATCGTTTATACTCGTATGTAAGTACTTGGCTTTTAGTTGACCGCTTAAACAATTTTGGTAAAAAAAACGAGGGTTATTGGATAAAATGCTTGCTTGCTACACAGTTAATATTGTTTATTAACTAATACAGTTAGTTGTAATTGTTGGGACCGCGATCATTCTGGATAATATATTTTGCCGGTTAATGGGTTAATAGCTTTTGTTAGTTTTTATATATTTTTTTACTTTTTCGCGGATTTTATGCTTGTGTTTAATAAAAAAAATACATAAATATGTACTACAAGGGAAAAAACAGTTGCGTGGTTGCAATCACGGATAATAAAGGTAATCACACTTGATCGATGAAAAAAAAAGTAAATGGATGAACAAAATGAAAACAATTACAATCGAGGTCGCCGCTTAATCGAATCACGGATAATCGAGACCTTACTGTAGTGACAATTAAATATTTAATTGAGTAAAAAAATTATCTATTACAGTCGAATCCGCTTTAGCGCAACACGCTTTACTGAAAAAAAATCGGATTTTTGAAAGCTATACAATTTCCCGCACTGATTTTAAACGCAGCTAGTCGTATTCACTTCGCTTTACTGAAAATATCGTATTACTGAAAACCAAAAGCAAGCCCACAACTACATACGTTTTGTATGAAACTTACTTCGCTTTAGTGAAAAAATAAACAATGACAAATTTATTTATTAGAAATCGATTGCATAACTTAAGGCTGAAAAATGTTTGCATGTTTTGTTCGTTAAAAAATTAAATGTCAAAATGTCTTTGTCCTTTTCGCTCTTAGGTACTTTCTTGTATTTTTTGATTATTATACTGTCAATGCAAATGGCTAGACATTTACTGATTTTAAGCAGTACGCTTAATTGTAAAAAAATTTACTGTATAAGCCTTTATTAAATAAAAGACTTGCTTTTGGTTCATCCCAAAGGAAAACAAAATTAAACAAAGTTAATGCAATTAATTATAAATTTTTTGAAACAAGTTAACTAAAAATTTGTAATCAATTAAATTTTTAATCAAGTAAAAATAAGGCAAATATTTAAAGTCGTTATTCATAAAATATTTTTTTTGGACTAATAAGACGTTTTTTGTAATACAGTTTTCCATATAAATCTTATTTTATAAGACACTTGTGACGTTTTATTTTCTAGGGAAAAAAGAGCCTGTCCCACGATGTCGAAAACGTTCGACATATCGCACACTTAGACCCCGTCCCACGATGTCGACAACGTTCGACTTGTCGCACAGTTACATTGGAAGCATTAACAAAATTTTAAAATTTATATTTGTTTTGAATGTAAGTGTGCGACAGGTGGAATGTTTTCGACATGGTGGGACAGCCCCAAAATGTTACATTTGTTGCATTTTTCAATGAAAACCAGCAATAAAATGATTTTTTATAAATAGAGAGTTTGTTTGAAATGCATCACCCCTTACGAGCCTAAATTTTTGCTTTCAGGGAACGCTAAATTTAGTCTTATTCTTAATAAAAATTTAAAAGTTTTTGCAATTTTTGTAGAAAAGAACACGACATTAATTTATATTACTAATTTTTATTTTTTAATGATTTTATTTAAATAATCTTTTTACTTTTGTTTTCTTTTTCATAATTTTTATTTATTTCAGAAACCTATTTCCCAGAAAAAATATATACATATATCTCAAAACTTATTTCCCCATCCTCCTGTCTTAAGAATATTCTTTATGTCATTCCTGTTATTTTTCTTTTTTGCGGTTAAGTTAAACAAACTTTGAAGTGAAAAGTATGAAAATATTTATGGCAATATTTAAAATAAACTTTCGTATGCGTCTCAAAAAAAAAAAGAAACAGAAACAGAATATTTGGTCAAGCCATTGCAAAAAAAAAACATTTATTCGCAAGCCTGTTAACGCTACGTGTGTGAATTTGAAACACTTCAACACATATTGTATACATTTAATATTTTTTTTCCATTTATTTTACTTACTCCTTTTAACGTCTTGAGGTTATAAATTTTTTAATTTAAAAAAAACATAAAATTTTTCGATCATGAGAATATTTTTTCTTTTGGTTTGTGTTCAAATATGTAATAAATTAAATTTTGGGTTTTGCCTTAATACCGTGTCGTCATTCTACGGGTGTATGGCATATTTGGCGCCACATTCAAATTTTTGGTCACAAGCTCCTGCTGTTTCGCAAACGTTCCTAAATGACATTCGGGGATTGGCAATAAGATTAAGTATTAGTATTTATATATAATTTAAGGATGATGTTTTAAATGGTTGTTTAATAAAGGACTTTGGAATATATGTATTCGGTGGGAGTTTGAGTTTAACACGTTCTATTCATAAGACTTCGGCAAATAAGGTTAAAGGAACTTATTAAATATAATATCACGTCGTTGGACGGTCAGTAAGGCTGTTGCCCCAAAAATTTGTTTTATATTCATGTCAACTTTCTCAAGGTCTCCATGTGTCTCTTATCACTTTATATGAATTTTTCTTTTTAAATATTTCATAATCATGTTGCATGAATTAGTGCTGAATGTGTTTTTGTTCGTAAACATAATATTAATTTAAAAATATTTGTTTGTTGTTGCTTAAGCACGTCTGCATGTATTTCGTTGCCGTTTAAAGCAACTCGTCCGTATATGTCAACCATAGTTCAAAATTAATAATTGAAAAACTCCGATGCTTATAGACAAACTCTCAATAAATTATTGGTAATTATAAAACTACAATCATATTAAGCCAAGAAACTTAAAAAAGTTCAACAGGTGAGTTGCTTAAGCAGCAACAAAATGCATATAGGGGTGCTTAGCCAACCAACCAACTAACAGCAAAAATACTTTTTGAATTTCATATTAATTTTGGCACGCCTTAAATAAAATTAAATAAATTCAGTAAAGTGCGACTATGACTCGCGCACATAGGGTTCCGTACGAACACTAGATATGTACATAATTTAATACAAACTTCATCCTATATAGTATATAGTTTTGGCATTTTTTTCGTTTTTGGGGTCTTTTCGGTTTTTTTGTTTTGTCGTTTTTGGCGTTTTTTTTCGGTTTTTGCGATTTTTTTAAGTTTTGGCTCTTTTTTAGTTTAGACACTTTATTTTCTTGTTTTGGCGATTTTTTCGGTTTTTTGGCGTTTTTTCATTTTGGCGTTTTTTTTTTATTTTTGGCGATTTTTTTTAATTTTTGCGATTTTTTGTTTATTTAAATTTTTTTTAGTTTTGGCGATTTTTTTTAAATTTTTTGCGTTTTTTTCATTTTGGCGTTTTTTTCATTTTGGCGATTTTTTCGAATTTGGCGATTTATTTTAGTGCTAGATTTTTTTTTTAATTTTGGCGATTTTTTTCGTTTTGGCGATTTTTTTTAATTTTTGGCGATTTTTTTTTTTGGTTTGGCGATTTTATAAATTTCGCTTTTTTTAGTTTTACCGTTTTTGAAAATTTCAAGTGTTTGCCTCTTACGGTTTCCAAGATATAGCAAATTGTCAAAATTACAAAGTAATAATTGCATTACCTAATGGAACACCCTTTAATTTAAACTTTTTAAATTTAGTATTAATTGTTGTAGTCTGTATAAAAATACACTAACTTTTAAAATTTCAAGTGTATATATGTATATACATACAATTGTATGTATATTACATGGGATTTTAACATATTTCATTGCTCGTTTTGGGACACCCTTTTATTTTTAATTCTCATGTATTTGTTGTTGTAGCGGCCAAGGTTCTACATACTTTGTCCAAATTTCAGGTCCGTAGCTCTTACGGTTCCTGAGAAAATACCGTGTGACGGACAGACGGACAGCGTAGCGAAAACAATAGGGTTCCTTTTCACCTTTCGTGTACGGAACCCTAAAAATTACTGCATCTAACAGCCTGTTTGTAGAACACGACTCGTCAATAAAAAGCGCTGAAATGTTAGCATTATTTATTTTTTGGGGTTTTAGAACACGAGTGTTGACGATTTTTGTTAAAAAACGTAACTGATGTCAGTTTATTTGGGTTTGTACAAAGCGATTTGACTCACAATAAACGTCAAGGTGGACGAATAAAATATTCTACTCGTGTTTACAAAAATAGTGCACAAAATAAACAAAACAAATAAAAAAGGGCAAATAATAAGAATATAAGAAAAATTCAAAACTGCAATTTCCTACAATAAAAAGGTAAGTAAACCTTCATATTACGATTGTTCTTGTTTTGATTGCTTAAATTTTTAGCATTAAAATCTCAAAATGACAACAAGAAATGTGCACACTTGGCCACAGGAACTCAACAGTTTAGTATCAGTAAGGGTTATTATAAGTTTGTAGTGTATGTCTGTGTGTCTGTACGAGCCCATGCACAGACCTAACGGCTGGACCGGTTTTGAGAAGTTTTTTTCTGTTTGAAAGGTGACTTGATCGAAGATAACAATTCCGACGAAGTCGTGCCACCTGCTGCAGCAGAAGAAAATGGTGTCGAGGGTGTACCCAAGAAAAAGAAGAAAAATAACAAAAACAAAAAATTAGTGCGCCCTCAAAAAATTATGTCATCAGTTTTTGGCCAACAGCTAATTCAGACTCGGTAATAGCTCTTAACTACATATATATGGAAATAATGTAGCCAAGAGTCTACTGAACAAATCTTGTTACTACCTTATGCCAAAAAAAATTAATTCTTGCACTTTTTTCTGAAAAAGTAAAGGTTACCAAAATCAACAGAGTATAGGGCCTTATTATCCTCTGTTAGTACTATCAAAACTATACTATACTTGACAGGAAAATTTTGTTATGTTTTGTTCTTGTATCTTTAGTTATGTACATATCATAATCAATATATGTATTTTATTTTGATTCTTTAATAAAAAAATAGATATCTTTAACAGTTTTTTAATTATTAGCTGTTTTTTATTCCAGCAAACATAGCATAATATATTGTATTATAATATAATAATAATAAAAATTAAAAATAATACTAATAATAACAATTACAATGATAACAAATCAGCTTCCTTGCATTAAACTCGTTTCTTTGTTTATATGCTAAACAAAATATATAATCAATTTTCATAATTTATGAGAAGAAGATTTTAGTTATTACCGGTTTATTAAAGCACATAGAATGTACATCCAACTTTGACATTCGTAAACACATCTGACACATCTCTGAGTTCCTTAACAAATTCGTAGGCATGTAATTGGGCGCAGATCCATATCAGTAACACAGCATTTTAAGGCATTGTATTTATAAAAAAGTAAAGGAGATTTATTTTTGATGTTGTGCAAGTCAAGTTGCAGACTTGCAATTTTTGTTGCAGCAAACTTTTATTTTTGAATGCAAAAGAACGATAGAGGACTACAAAATATGCTTTCCCACATATTCAAGAACTGCTGCAACAAAAATTGCAAGCCTGAACCGGAACTAACTATGAAATCTACAGCATACCTCCACTGATACGTTTTTTGCGTACAGTATCAACCTGTTCCAAAACGCTGTTATCATCTGTATCGATTAACCTTCCAAACATTTATTGATGTACGATTCAAATTGGGATAACGTGTGGCAGGATCATAATGTACGTACATATGTACATATGCATGTACATATGTATGTATATTTATGTATTCACATCACTTATGTACATCAAACTCAATTATTAAAATAAATTGCAAAACTTTTATTTAAGACAAAATAATAAAATTGTTACACATAATTTGTTTACTTTTTGATGTATGTATACATATATGTATGTACATGTCAGAATAGGGTTGTCGTTTTTTTCAGCTAAAAACACAATTTTGTATGAGGTAATATAAACCAAACTATTTTTTAATATGTTGGCAACAGTACGATTTAGTACATATTTGACATATGGGCGAATTAACGTAAGCTACACGACAAGGTCGAGTCGCGTTGTACAAACGCTTTTCATTACGTAGTTGTCCATGAACTGGCTCGTCGTGAGTCGCCTGGGTCGCGTTCTACAAACAGGCTGTAAAGCTCGACGTGTTTAACCAACAACAAACAAATTTTTTTTTAAAGTCGTATTAATTTTGAAATGCTTTAAATAAAAATAAGAAATTACCAAAAAAAAAAAACTATATGTCCTTCTCCGAGAAAAAGGACTTAGTGTGCCAAAAAAAACGGGTTTGGAGTAAAGAGTGGATTCTGATACCTAAAAGGGTGTAGATTAAGATGAAATGAGTTAGATTTCTGATTCCATAACTAACCATACCAAATCGCATCTTCCAACTGATAGTGTGTTCAAAGTCAAGAATGATAAACTGCAAGATTACGCCAATCAGAGAGTTTACCGTTAGACGTGACGTCACACGTCTATTGTGAGAGTTGCCATAAAGGCTGGGAAAACTCAAATGAAAGACTTAAAGCATAAGTATGGGAAACTAAGAAATTTAAACAAAGAAATTGCAAAAAACAAATTCTATTCTATTATTTTATTTTTTCTACAAAAATTTTTCTTACTTGTTATTGAGAGTTTCTGTTATTGTTTTATTAATCTTAACAAAGCGTTTAATTTTGAATTTTATTAGTTATTTAATATATTCTGTGTTAATACATAGCACCAAATCGAAACATACCAAAACTGAAGACTCTAACTATGATATATTTTTAAATAGCTATTTTCTAATATAATTCACACTGAATTTGTTAGTTGTTTATTTAGTAATATTTTTTTAATAAGAATATTACTAAAATATTAGAAAGTAAAATTTTAAATTTTAAAACATCAAAAATGGTACATAATTTTACCAAATAAACAAATAACAAATTCAGTGTGAACGGTACTAATATTTTGTTGGCATAACACCCCTTCTAGCGGGTACATTATACAAATGGAATGACATATTTATATGTATATATATATTCATAAAAATATGTGTGTATGTAAAGGGTGTTTTTTTTAGAGGTATAGAACTTCAAATTGAAATAAAACACAAGAAAATCGTTTTAATGTCCATCAATTTGGCTTTATTGGAAGGATAATTTTATGCCATTAATGTTTAAATATGATTTCGGGCATGTGGCCGCCGCGGCTGGCTCGAATAAAGCCAATTCTACAGGTCCAATTTTCAACCACTTTTTCGAGCATATGGGGCCGTATGTTGGCAATAACGCCACGAATGTTGGCTTCCAAGTCCCCTAACGTTTCTGGTTTGTTGGCGTAGACGAGCGACTTCACATATCCCCAAAGAAAATAATCCAATGGTGTCAAATCACACGATCTTGGTGGCCAATTGACAGGTCCATTCCGCGAAATTATGCGCTCATCGAATGTTTCCTTCAATAAATCGATTGTGACGTGCGCTGTGTGGCATGTAGCGCCGTCTTGTTGGAACCACAACACATCCACATTCATGCCATCCAATTCGGGAACAAAATAGTCGGTTATCATGGCTCTATACCGGTCTCCATTAATCCATCGATTCATTCGGGTCCTCTTCAACACTTTGCTCTACAGCGGCAATTGTTTCTTCGGTGCGCACTGTTCGACGTCTCTGCGGATGCGTATTATCACATAGAGTAAACGTAGTGCGAAAACGATCCATGGTTAACCGAATTAATTGCTCTGATGGACGATTATGTCGACCATAAAATGGACGGAGCTTGCGGTAAACTTCGCGAACTGAACTTCGAAATAAATTTGCACGATTTGCAAGCGTTTTTCTTTTGTCAACCTGTTCATGATGAAATGGCAAACCAAACTAAATAATAATCACTTGACAGCTGACAAAATGACCGCCAGTTAAAAAAGTGATGCCAACTTAAAGTTCTATACCTCAATAAAAAACACCCTTTACATAAGTCTGTATTAAGAAGTGGTTGCACTTTTGTGAGAATATGCTCTGCTATAACAACGCTCAAAAAATCTTAATTTTTAACGTATTGCTGATCAGCGTTGTCAACTCGGTGCTTTTTGCACCGTTTTTAGTGCTTTTTGAAATTTTGGACGCGAAAAATTTTGAAGTTAGTGCTCGGTGCTTTTTTAAACTAATTTTTTGTGCTTTTTATTTCTTTTGAAGAAGTCTAAAGTGTCCAGGAGATGTACAAAAAAAGCCATCAATCGGTAAGAATGTGTTAGTGTCGTTTAATTGATGATTTTTCGGAGACGTACAAATAAAATCGTCAATCAGCATTTTAATTTTGTGTTCGTTGTGTGCGATGGCATATATGTCTTCATCGGATGATGTTTTTTAGGGTTCCGTACACCAAAGGTGAAAAGGAACCCTATTGTTTTCGCTACGCTGTCCGTCTGTCCGTCACACGGTATTTTCTCAGGAACGGTAAGAGCTACGGACCTGAAATTTGGACACAGTATGTAGAACCTTGGCCGCTACAACAACAAATACATGAGAATTAAAAATTAAAGGGTGTTCCAAAACGAGCAATGAAATATGTTAAAATCCCATGTAATATACATACAATTGTATGAACATATGTATATTGAAACTTGAAATTTGTAAAATTAGTGTATTTTTATACAGACTACAACAATTAACACTAAAATTTAAAAAATTTAAATTAAAGTGTGGTCAATCAGTTAATGCAATTTTGACTATGTAATTTTGACAATTTGCTATATCTTGGAAACCGTAAGAGGCAAACACTTGAAATTTTCAAAAACGGTAAAACTAAAAAAAAAACGAAAATTAATAAATCGCCAAACCAAAAATTAAATAAATCGCCAAATTCGAAAAAATCGCCAAAATGAAAAAAAAAACGCCGAAATGAAAAAAACGCAAAAAATTGAAAAAAATCGCCAAAACGCAAAAATGTCGCCAAAACTAAAAAAAATTTAAATAAACAAAAAATCGCAAAAATTAAAAAAAAATCGCAAAAAAAAAATCGCCAAAATGAAAAAACCCCAAAAAACCGAAAAAATCGCCAAAACAAGAAAATAAAGTGTCTAAACTAAAAAAGAGCCAAAACTTAAAAAAATCGCCTAAACCGAAAAAAACGCAAAAAACGACAAAACAAAAAAACCGAAAAGACCCCAAAAACGAAAAAAATGCCAAAACTATATATTATATAGGATGAAGTTTGTATTAAATTACATATCTAGTGTTCGTATGGAACCCTATGTGCGCGAGTCATAGTCGCACTTTACTGAATTTATTTGTTATTAGCGGCATTAAAACTTTATGAAATCTTTGTATAAAAAAGCACATTAAAAAAATATACAGAGCTAAATAATAATTTTTCTATCTTCCACACTAATTTTTCATCTATTATTATTATTATTTATAATAATAATAATTCTAGTTCTTCAAAACACTCTAAAAAAACAAACATATTTTCCTTAAAAAAAATTCGAAACAAACAAACGATTTTTAATATAAAAACAAGACATTGGGTGTGTGAATAAAAAAATATGTACATACTCGTATGTATGTATTTGCTTTTTAGTTAAAAATTTGTTTTAAACACAAAATTCACATACATAAATACATATGCATTTGGGGTTTTAAAAATAAGTATTTTTTTTATTCACACTATCCATTAAGATTAGAAAAATTAGAGAATATTATATTCTCTAATATTTATAATAATCATACAACTGTTTGTAGACTTTTGATTGTTTGGTTTTTTACAAAGATCAATGGTACATTTTCATAAAGTGCAAATTAATTTTTTTCATCCGCGTGCTTCTCCATGTCGTCACAGAACAAATAACACAAAGCAAATGACGTTTTTTTTTCGTCAATCAGATTTGGAGATTTTTTGATTCTCATCAATCAGTGCCGACAACGTGTACGTGTAGCCGAAAAGAAACGACTGCACGCACACAACTATGTGATTGATGGGTTTTTTTTGTACGTCTCCTGGACACTTAACATTTGAAAAACATAAGCACTGAAGTTAAATGGAACATTTAAAAATATTCTTATAAGATTGTACAAAACTTGGTTGAAGAAATACGTGCATTTTATTCTCAAACTTTCACATTCTAAGCACAATTAATGGAAACAGTGTTTTGCCACACGACAAAGAAGACGTAATGCAAGTATAGTCCAATAGCGAAATATTTTTTCTATAGCGATAGTTCGCTATCGAGTTTTGGGAAGAAATAAAGTCTTATAACGATTCATTTGATATAAACTTGTTTGGGGCATTATCGAAATTGCATTCTCATCAAACTTTAATGTTTAAACGCAGAAGTTGATCACGTTTTTATCTTTATTACTTTATTCAAGTCTAAAATAAAAGCTGTGTGAAACGAGAAAATTGTGTTGCATATTTAGGTTACATATTTATAACCTACTTCGTTCCTTTTTTCTAAAATAATAGTACATATAATTTAAGTTTATATAACTTGGTTAACTTGCAAATTACTTTTTTTTTTTAATTTTGTAACTTTGTTATTAATATTGCGTTTGCTGTGAAAGAATGTTTCAACAGCATTGTTTAATAAAAATCAAATTTTGAAAGTCTTGACTTTAAAAAAAATTAACTACTACTCCCATCGAGTTTAAAATCTAATCAGCAAGTCAAAAAGACTTGCCAAATGCTGCTAATTTGACTAATTTCAGGTGATTTGTTTCACCGTTGACGAAAAAAATTTAATTTTTTATAATAACTTAAAAAGGTTTCGTTAAATTGATTTTAGAATTCACTGATTCTCATAAAATCAAAATGTGTATCGGATGCTGCAAATTTGAAGTTTTAGGAATAAAATGCAAGGTAAACCGATTTCTATATTTTTTATTTACAAAATTTTTTTTATAAAACAAAAAATTTTATTTTAGTGCTTTTTTACTTAAATTACGCATTTTTTTCCTGGTTTCAGAGCTTTTTGAAATTTAAAAGTTGACAACACTGTTGCTGATTTTATGAATGGTAAAGTTTAATGCACCATTGGGTGCGGCTTGAAAAACTCTTTCAGATGATCTTTTTTGTTAAATGTTGTCTTAAGAGAAAATATGCAAAAAAAGCTACAAAAATAAGCATTTTAAAACTTTGTATATCGGGTAAAAATCAATTATCTAATTACGGATAATATTAAAAAAAAATGGTAAATACCTACAAAAAAAAACAACAATATTGTTTTCTTGTTCGTAAGTAACTGCAAAAGTAAAAAAAGTGGGATTATTATTATATGTCCAATTTTCTTCACCGAACTTAGCAAAACTAGTACTTGTATAGCGGTTGGCAATCCTGCAGTCAAAATAGCTTTAAAGATTTTCATAAAAAAAATAAACCAAATTATCAGCCAATAGAAACGCATTATGCGTGACGTCACACGTCTACTATTTTTTTTTGCACTGGCGTAATCTTGTAGTTTATCATGCTTGGTTCAAAGTGATAAGTCGTTATGAAATTTTAAATCCGTGGTCGGCAACCCATACCATTACATTTTACAATTGTGTGCGTTATACTCTTACCACAAACCGGTGTTGCCAGTGAAATTTTTGTCTCATTTTCCTAACTTGAAATTTTAAATATCCAAAATCAAACTTGATTTTATTATGGTCAGAAGAAACATTCAAGTTTTGTTTATGAAGAAATACATCTTCTCTTATTGCTACGCCAATGTAAAAATGAGTAAACAGATAGTTTTGTAGAAAATTTTCTTAAAATAATTTAAATATATGCTTGAAAATGCCTTTGCATGTCATATTTGTGCATGCATGACAACGTACGTTGACAAACCAAGTTTTCTGGTTTGCCACAATAATTTTCTGAAAATAAAAAAATTAGTTAATTCTCATCACACATATTTTCTTATTGTTGGCAACGCTGATTCTTAAGAGTATGCCAGGGAAGGAAAATGATTTCTTGGATTTTGTACCAACTATGAAAATAAAATGTACTTTTTAGACCATGACGGTACCATTTTTTTTAAATATTTATTAATAAAAACAGAAACGTAAAAAATGTGTATACAAATTCAGAAGTTTACAATAAAAAACATAAACTTAGCACAAATGTGTATAAAAATTCAGTATACAATAAAAAATATGTTATAAATATATATATATATATATATATATATATATATACATTCGTACATTCGACTATTCTATTAGAGATTAAAATAAAACACACACAAAAAAATTAAAGAGAACATATTCAAAATTAGTGTTACCATATAGTGAAACATTGACATTTTGAAATTGTACCAAGTAACTCACGGTAGTACCACGGTACCAACAAGGTCAAAAATGTACCATAAAAAGTACAATTGTACCATGATTTCCATCCGTGGAGTATGCGATACACACAAGTTGTTCTCAGTAATGCGTGTGTACACATACGTAATAAAAGAGTATAAGTAAAGGCGCGGAGCCCTTAATTTGCCGACCACAGCTTTAAATGTGTTTTTCTCAAAACTTCATTTTCACACACTATGTCCCTTTTCTCAGACTTAAAACTCATGTTGCGGTGTTAACTTAAATACTTATAGAATTTATTTTCTCTTTGAGGAATTCATTTATATAGAGCTTATTTAAAATCTTGCATAGACGAAAAAACAAATAAAACGAAAAATTTCATTATATTGATGAAAGCTTCGTAGTATCAATTAAAAATTATCCCATTAATTAATCACAGTGTTATTAAATTAATTTTAAGCTTCAAATAATAAAATAAAATTTTAATTAATTAGAGCAATTAATATATTAATTGGAGCAATTACAAGTTTAATTAAAGCAACGAATAATATTTTGATTGGATCAATTAAAAGTGTAATTGAATTAATTAAATTTTTATTGAAAATATTATCCAATGAATTTGCACAAGTAGACAAATCGATAATATCAGTTAAATTTTTTAATGCGTGAAATATTGAAAGAAATTAGGGTTTATAATAGAATTAAAATGTATTTGAAATCCATTTAAAAAAAATTTAGTATGTAAAAAATTTTAAACGAAATATACATATATCACTCATTTAAAATTTTATTTATATGGGGTAATGAGCAACAAAAAGTTTAATTCACTCAATGAACTTTTTAATTGAAAATATTAACTAATAAATATTTTTCATGTTGAACAAGGATTTCTGAAAGAATCTGCCACTGCCGCCGTATCCTTAACTCGCTAAAGCTAAAGCTAAATATCTATTGCTAAAATTCTGAACAAATTAAAAATTAAACATTTTTGGCGATGACATAAAACAGTAAAATTTCGGCGGTTGAAAATTGTATTCGTAGCCAAAAATCAATAAATCGACTTTATAGATTTTTAGCGACGGAGATTTCGCTTTAGCGAAATACATAAGACGGGGCCTGGATATCCTTCCTTCATTAATCGATTTTGATGAAATTTATAAAAAACTAATGTGAATGACAAAATTACAGAAAAATTTGACAGCATGACTCATACGCAGAAATCTTTTTCCAATTAAAAACTTTAATTGAAAAAAATAGTCCATTAAAATTTTAAATTAGTCAATTAAACTTTTGTTTAAAAATCTAGTATATTGAAAATTTAATTGAGGCAATTAAACTTTAGTTTAAACATTTTGTTGATTAAAAATTTAATTTGAGTCAGTTAACAAATTAAATTATTACATAATGTTTAAGTTTATAATAATAAGTTAATGTAATTAAATTTTTAATTAGTTTATGGTTTTTTTTTTCATTAAAGATGTTTTTGGAGAAATATTTTTTTCTCTGCGGAATATTAACAAGCATAATATATTTTAGTGAAAATATTTTTCAAAATACCAAAATTAGAACAATTTTTATTTATTTTAACTTTGTTGTAGTTTTGTTATTATTACAAAGTTCTAGATATTTTTTTACAATAAAATTCTATATATCGTATTAAATTCTAGTACAAATATATAAGTAATTAAAAGTAAATAAAAGAGGACCAGAATTTCTAACTTGTTGCGATATCTCATCAATGTTTGTTAAACAAAATAAATAAAATGTTTAAAATTTTTTACTTTTATTTAAATCTTACTTTGTCATTATTATTTCTTTAATAAAATATTAATTTCCAAATAGAGCCCACCCCAACTAAAGATAGTTAGTTCCCTTGGATGTGAGAAATTTTTTTTATTTTTATATTTGTTTTTTATGTATATTTTTCACACCTGATATTAAAAGGTGTGATATTTAAAACACATCATTATTTTTTTTTGTTTCAGTTTTAACTTTAAGGTGTTGAATAAATTTTAATCATTTTTTTTACAACATGTTATTTTATGCGTTAAAAGCTGCTGGATGTCAGCTCTGAGTTTGAGTAGTTATTCCCATAACAAAATTATTTTGATACTATAAAATATTTCCTACAAGCTGTTCTATATGCCGAGTACACATTATGTCATTTTGTTACATCGCAATAGTGTGTATTAAGGATGCCAATCGGGATCGATTTTTCGAAATCCCGGGATTCGGGATTTTTTAATCCCGATCCCAAAAATCCCTGGATTTTCAGGATCACGGGATTTTCGGCATCCCGGGATTTTCGGGATCACGGGATTTTCGAGATTTCGGGATCTAAATATTTTTCGTAAAATAAATTATTTTTTTAAATAAATATTACTTTAATAACAATTTAAAAGGTTTTATGTTCATAATTTATCATTGCACAATTGTCTTTAAAGTGAAAAATTTTCTAATACGAGTATGAAATAAAAATCAAAAGAATTTTTCTCATCTATTTTTAAGTTGATTAATCACATTTGATGTTAGAGAATTTATAGTGAAAACAATAACTAAATATGAAAACTTGATTTTCTATTATCTAAACCAAAACGAATATACATTTCGGTGGACTTTTAGCACTACCGCTTAAGTTGACTTACGAAAATTTTTAGATTCGCTTTCATACAAATAAGTTACAAAAACAATATTGTTTTGTTAAAAATATATCTACTAACGTTTTTTTTATTTTTTTAATTGATTGATCAACAAAAAGTACAACGGTTGTTACATATGTATGTATAACAAGTATTATCTAATTTTTTTTTATCGATTTCGTTACGACTATGACAACGATAATGAGACTGAACATGTCGAAAAATTAAAAGAAATGTATACACTATTCTAATCAAATTCGATTAATTACGTCTAAAGATCACATTTTTATAGGCACATACATACATTAAAAGTTTGCCTGAGCACTTGAACAGTATTTTTGCTCTACTGAAAAATTTTAAATTAATACATAAGTTTTTTTTTACAAGTTCAACAGATACATATGAATGTATTCATAAGTTCGCTAAGAGGAGTATGGTTTATTAGTGTCCTGGCCTTCTACTCTGCAACTCGAATACAACTATAATTGAGTCGAACTCATTCAGTCGGTCGTTTTTGACTAAAACTATTTATCAAATCCATGTAATTTAAATGGGTTTGATCTTAGGATTGTATCAAAAACGACCTAAACGGTCTAAATAAAAAACAAAATAATTTTGAACTGCAATGTAAAAAACATACATACATACTCCAGCAGTTTTTTAGACAAAATACTCCGGATTATTCTATAAATATTTCTCGCTTTTACGTCAACCCGACAACAAAAAGTTTTCACTTGCCTTGTATTGTATTCTACTCCAATTGTAAGGAGGTGTCCATAGTACTCAATTGTTACCGACAAGTAGATAAGTGCTAATTTTTTTTAGCGTTGAGGAGTCGACATACAGATAGTTCTATACTGCAATTATGAATAAATTTCCGCAAGAAATGTCTCCCTTTTCCAATTACATTTTTTCCCTATTATTTGCTACTGTTTGAAATTATTCCCCGGGAAAAATTTCTCGTGGAATTTGAATTATAATTGCCCGCATAATATAGAATAAGACGGAATAAATTTGTCAAACTTATGAATTTTTCAAATTTTATTTTCCTCCCAAATGTAATATCCCAGCAAAAAAATTTGAAGATTTTGTAATGGGTAGTACTCTTTTAATGGCTTACAAAGTAATGAGTGGTACTTATTTATTTAATTATTTTATGTGTATAATAATGACTGTCTTGTAATGAATAAAATAACAACTTATTTATATCATTACATGAAGGTACTTATTGTAGTACTTCCTAGTTAATCCTGAAATCTATCTAAAAAATATTTATTGATCGTGGAGGTGAGCTTCGAAAACAATAAAATAACTTTGGTTTACTACAATATTTATAACAAAATCTAAGTATTTTCGCATATTCTTCAATATACGTATTCATATATTTGCTTTGTAAAATTATGATTTTCAACAATCCCTAAAAAGGTTCAAATTTTATAATTATGTTACAAAATTCTATTTGTTTATAATTTTTGGCTATTTTATTAAATTTTGCATTTTTGTGAGCATAAAATAACCCATTATATTTTGAATACTTTTAGGCAATCAGTAATCTAATTATTAACCTTTGGATATTTGTAGGCAAAAACTATAGTTTACCGCATACTTTTTGAACTTCTGATACAAAAATAATGGCTTATTCAGTCAAATTGTAAGTACTCACGACTGGAGAGTACATACACTTTTTTGCATTCTAGTAGGCAAACTTTTTTGCTGGGATGTTTCTTTTGTTTTCAAAATAATTCTAAAATGTACATAGTATATTGTAGCACCTTTGATGAAAATAACCGTAAGAAAGTAGTTAATTTATTTGGCTCTTGTTGTTAATTTATAAGAAATATATCACGAATAGTCATTAAATTGTTAAAACTGTACGTATAAAATTGTATGGGACTTTTAAATATTATAAGAAACACCTTAAAATCAACGAAAATTTCAATTTATAAAGCTTTTATATAAAAATTGCTAAGAAATCCCGAAAATAAAATCCCGGGATTGAATTTTACAAATCCCGGGATTCGAAATTTCCCGTTTGGCATCCCTAGTGTGTATGCACTAGTGGCAACGTATGTTATTTCTGATATGTTTTGTTTTTCGTTTTCCATATAAAAAACATATCACCCTTATTCCAGTTGTCGACAACGACGTCACTTTAACACAATACTAAAAAATTGGGGCTGACAAATCTATTTCCGTTCCCAAAGATCTAGAAAATAGCATAAACCTGCCAACAGGTGTCGGTTGTTTCCGACAACGGGTGCGCAAGCCCCAATTTTTTGGTATTGTGTTAAAGTGACGTCGATGTCGATAAGTGGAATAAGGGTGAATGTGAACGTAGTTGTACACATTTTGAAAATGATACCACAAAATTACAACCCAAAAAATGTCAGATGTGTGCTCAGCAATAGTATTGTATTTATAACCATCGTCTTACATCACTTAATGAAAAGCTTTCATCGTATTTCGCTGTTTGTAATTTTTTAAGTCACGGAAATATAACCTTATACGGACACCACTACGTGATAAAAGACCAAAAAAAAAGCGCCTTGTCTCCCAGTTTTGCCACAAGGCATACACTTTTTTATGAGCCCCAAAGATTTTTGGCCTCTGTGTCATTTTTGCATTTTCTCATATCTTGCAAACCGTTCGGAATTTTGATTTACACTCTGAGGCAAAGTTGTAGCTCTTGTCATAAATAACAAAAATTCTAAACATATAAAATAAAAAAAAAGCAATGTGAGTCCGATCACAGAGGAGATGTGTAAACATCTACTAATGAAAATTTTTTTTAAGTTGGAAGTACTTATGCTTTTAGTATCTTTTTTTAAATTATTTAATTAAAAGTATCAAAACTTTCAATATTGTAAATACATAGGAATTTGTCCGTTTTTGTTTGTTTTATTAAACTTATTTGGTTAGTAAATGGGCACACTGCAGTATATGTAACTATATGTACTGCATTCAAAATTGCAGTAAGCAGTAAATTTACTGATTACTAAAAAAATCCAGTAAATTTTTACTGCTAATAAAATTTAATTTGAATTACCAGTAAAATCGTAGGGCCGTAATCATAATAAAATTGTAGCAAGTGGCAAAGTTTTTTCATTCAAATTTTAAAACTTTTGTATGAAAAACATTTAACCACTTGGTAGAATTTCATTATGAATACGGGCATTACTGATTACTGAAAATTCAATGCACCTCATCATATAACACATCATTTAGGCAATTTATAAAAATTGCAGGAAAAATTTTAGTAATCAGTCAAAATTTACTGGTTAAAAATTTTTTATTGTTTTTACTGAAACAGTGCTCATCTATGGTAAATGCCTTTACTTTTACTTTTTAATTTTTAATTCCTTCTCGTTCATCGTTTAGTTATTGCTGTTCTTGTTGTTGTGTACGCATTGCAATTAAAATAAATTCAGTAAAGTGCGACTTTGACTCGCGCACATTCGGTTTTGATAATTTTTTTTTTTTTTGATTTAGCTTTCTTAATTTTTTAGGTTTTTTCAGTTAAAACGATTTTTTTTTTCAGTTTTATCGCTTTTTTGTCGTTTGGCGTTTTTTTCTCTTTTTGGGTTTTTTTAATTTTCGCAATTTTTTCATTTTGGCGATTTTTTCATTTTGGCGATTTTTTCCTGTTTTTTTTTTGGTTTTTTCATTTTGGCGATTTTTTCTGTTTTTAGGGTTTTTTATTTAGGCTATTTTTTCATTTTGGCGATTTTTTCATATTGGCTGGCGAGTTTTTTGTTTAAGGATTTTGTTCATTTTGGCGATTTTTCCGGTTTTTCGCGGTTTATTTTCGTCCTAGAGATTTTTTTTAATTTGGTGTTTTTTTTTCGTTTTGGCGATTTTTTTTATTTTTGGCGATTTTTTTATATTTGACGATTTTATATTTTTTGACTTTTTAGTTTTACCGTTTTTGAAAATTTCAAGAGTTTTGCTCTTACGGTTTCCAAGATACAGCAAAATTGCATTAACTGATGGAACACCCATTGATTTAAATTTTTTAAATTTAGTGTTAATTGTTGTAGTCTGTATAAAAATACACTAACTTTTAAAATTTCAAGTGCATATATGTACATACAATTGTATGTATATTACATGGGATTTTAACATTTTTCGTTGCTCGTTTTGGAACACCCTTTAGTTTTTAACTCTCATGTATTTGTTGTTGTAGTGGCCAAATGTCTACACATTGTGTCCAAATTTCAAGTCCGTAGCTCTTACGGTTCATTTTCACCTTTGGTGTACGGAAATATGCAGAAAAATAACCGGCGGCGGCGCACCGTCGGCTTCGAGCCGGTCGACTTGTTTCTCTGCTTGGTATTGCTTCTTTCAAACACTAATACACTCATACATAGCTCACACCGATTTGACAATGCAAAGCAAAATAAATCTCAGCAAAGAAATCTCAGCAAATTCAAAAGATTTTTACCCCCTAGCGTATAGATGTTTACACATCAAAAAAAAAAACCTCATCTTCAAGAGCAAAAGCGCAAAAAATTAAAAAAAAAATCTATTAATTTTTTACTTTTTTTCCCCTGTCCAGGTCCATAGGTAGCAAATCGTTCAAAATTCAAGGAAATAATGAACTACAAAAATGTACCTAAGATTTCAACTAACAACTTTCTAAGTAGAACATATGATTTACCTAGGAATGATTCTTAACACCGTTTAGGTAGCGCTTAGGTAGCGGCAAAAGTGAGTAATTTCCAAACAAATCAAATTAAAAAATTTTCGGAACATTTTTAACTTTTGCGGCTACCTAAGCGCTTCCTAAACGGTGTTAAGAATCATTCCTAGGTAAATCATATGTTCCAGAAAGTTGTTTATGGAGATCTTAGGTACATTTTTGTAGTTGATTGTTTCCTTGAATTTTGAACGGTTTGCTTTGAAAAGTTACCAAACCATTGGTCTTTCTAATTACAATGTTGAGCTGAGAATAGGTCATAATCTATTTTTAATGCATATAAGTGGGCTGTGCCACGCCGCTTCAAACTAATTATCGTATATCTTGAAAGCTGTTATAGCGAGAGCCTTCAAATTTGCTATGGACTCTGTTGAGATCGAGATGCGAAATAATTCAAAATATTGAGGGCCATCGCACATACAAACTAATTAATAATAATATAATATCTTGAAAGCTATATGAAAACTTGTCAGATCGATATGCGAATTAATTTAAAAAAATTAATGGAATAGGACCGGGGGAAAGCCACCCCCACATTCAAAGTAATTTTAAAAATCTTATATATGAAAGCTACAATGCAAAAAATTACACATTACCATCGGAACTACTTGCCATATAATGACTTACTTTTCTGATTACCAAATTTCGTTGCTCGCTTACAAATCACATTACCTAAAATTTAAAAAAAAATTGATATACAATTTGCTAAATGAGGAGAATGATGATTTTAGATTAAAAGATTACGTGAACATGTTGACAAATAAAAAAAAATAAGTACTTCTCAAGAATCGATTATATTAGTCCAGTAGGGAAGTGCTTCCACCAAAAATGCTAAATTTCAAACTCGATTCCCTTTTTTGAAATTTTTTGCCGGGAGTCTTCAAATTTGGTATGAGTTAATTTGAAAACAATTAATATACATAAAAGTGCAAAGTATAATAAATTTAAAAACAATCAATGTTTGTGTTTTTTTTTTGTTATTTTTATATTCCGTCATCGTTCACAGCAATCCCTGCCTCTATCACTTATATACCACATCCTTACACATTTACAATGAGTTCGATATTATTCTCTACCA
The DNA here is from genome assembly GCA_949987645.1 of Tachina grossa. Lineage (NCBI taxonomy): Eukaryota > Metazoa > Arthropoda > Insecta > Diptera > Tachinidae > Tachina > Tachina grossa. The sequence goes on along the minus strand of OX465278.1, from coordinate 130,696,928 downwards.
TAGAAATTCCTTAAAAATAATTGATGTGGCAAAACAACGTATGCTGGGTTAGCTAGTACATACGAGGGCGGATCAATAAGTCCGTGACTTATTGAATGAAACACAGTTTTGTTTTTGTAAAACAACAAATTATTTTTCAACATAATCTCCTTTTAACTCAATACACTTAATCCAACGTTTCCCCTGTTTTTGTAACCCTTCCAAAAAATAGGATTTTTCGAGGTCCTTAAAATAGGCGATAATTTCATCGTTGGAGCTAAATCTCTTTACACCGAGCCATTTCTTTAGGTTTGAAAATATGAAGTGGTCACTAAGGGCTACATCCGGAGAATATGGCGGATGTGGTACCAATTCGTAGCCCAGTTCAAAGAGTTTTGCCATTGAGACTGCACTCCTGCATTATCTTGATGAAAAATAACTTTTTTTTTTGGCCATATGGGGTCGTTTTCTTTTTTAAATCCTCATTAAATCGGTCTAATAAGTTGGCATACATATTCGCCGTTTATTATTATTCCCTTTTGAAGGTAATTGATGTGCATTATCCCACTTGCATCGCAAAAAACTGTTGCCAACACCTTGGCCTTCTGCGGATTAGGTTTAGACTGCTGCTTGGTATCTGGAGTACAGTAATGGATCCATGATTCATCCACAGTTACAAAACCCCGCAAAAACTTATTCGGTTTGCGGTTAAACAACTCCAAACGATCCTTTGAAGTTGTCACACGTTTAGGTTTATGGTCAATTGAGAGCAAACGCTTCACAGCAGACAACTTTTTTTTAAAGCCAGCTGATCATTTAAAATCGAAATCACACTGTCATATGAAATGCCTTTGGCATCAACAATCTCAAGAAATTTTACTCTTCGGTCGGCCAACATGGTGTGGCCGATCGTGGATTTTTTTTTAACATTTTCGGGTGTACTGACCTCAATTGGCCGTCCAGAACGTTCAGTGTCATTTTTACTTGTGCGATCGCAACGAAAGTCAGTAATAGTATGTTTCCACCGGATTGATTTAGACAAATCATGATGATTTGTGCAAATCATGTTTATTTATACATGATTTACCATACATTTTGTATATGGATAAATCACCTCAAAGTAGTAGATTTATTATAAATAATGTCGAAAATACTATTTTTCGAACTCAATTTATATATGCAACCCTGCGTTGCTTTTAAAATTACAAACTGCATCCCTGGGTCATCCATCAATAGTGATTGACAATTGCGAAAAAATGACATTCAGGAATATTTAATCAATTTTAAATGTCAACTAAATACATGTGAATAAAATTCACATTACAGCTGCGGCGCACACCTCATAAAGCACGTGCATAAATTGAACACGAAAATTCGAACAACAAATCACTCACAAGCTCGGTGGAAACACTTTGAAGTGATTTACTTAAACCTACTTGATTTAAAGTCGGTGGAAACATACTATTAACCACTTTTTTAACATCGAAATCGATGGAGCAGAGTCCCCATAGTATTTATCGAGGTTTTCCTTGGTTTGATTGACGTTTTTTTTTCTCTTTTTTTTGCAATAAATAATGTTTAATGAGCACACGAAATTCACTTTTTTCCATTTTATTCTCAAAAGGCGAGGTAGTCTGTTATCAGCGGCTGTCAAACACAAACTAAATGACACAGCTTGTTAAAATTTAGACAGAAGTCAACTGACATGACAGTTGCCTCTTGGTATGAGCAGTGTTGCCATTGCAATCAAGAGGCGGGAAATTCAATAAGACACAGTTAATAATCCACCCTCGCATGTAAATTTCAGGAATAAATTGATTAATCTAGGCTATTTGTCAGCAAATGTGGTGAACAATTTTATTAAATACAAATATTCTTACATACGTATCAATTTAGTTTTTTAATTCTTATACTACATACATTATAATTTTTAAGGACTTGAGATTTGACTAATTTAATATCTTACGGCGTTTTTGTTTTTATATATTTTTCTTTTCAACGAAAATTCGCTATAAAATGTTTTTTTTTTTTTTTTTTTTTTTTTTTTTTTTTTGGAAATAGAAAAGAGTTGATATCTATATAATTAATAGGCGAACATGTTTTTTGTAATCCCTTTTACGCTGGTACCACTGCACCGATTTTAAAAAGATTTATATGGTTTTAAAGGATTTTCTGTACAGATGTGCAGAATCTATATTTTATTGAAACCGGTTTAGTATTTTGGGAGCTATAAGCGATTAAAGTTGCTACTACTACATGCGCACATATTCGTCGCTGTTTTAACTAACTGACCTAACTAGAATTTTAAAAATTTATCAGGAGAGCAGCTTTTATGGTTGTTTTATACATGCATTCTTATGGATGCGTCAGAAATATTTTTACTTATATAGGCACAAAAGTAATGCTTACAGTCATGAAAGTTGTAGACAATCAGGGCAATTCTGTAATAAATTCCGCAGGGAATTTCTCCCTTTTCCAATTAGAATTTTTTGTTTTCCCTATCATTTGCTATTAGTTGGAATTGTTCGCTGCCCTGTATGTGTATTATGACTTATACAGGGCAATTATGCATAAAATTCCGCGGGAAGTTTTTCCCTGGGAACAATTCCAATTAATAGCAAGTAATACGAAAAACAAAAATTCCAGTTGGAAAAGGGAGTTATTCCTCGCGGAATTTTATTCATAATTGCCCTGATAAAGTCTAGTAGATCACTTAACTCATTTTTCAAAAAAATTTCAGTTAGGTCGGTTAGTTAAAACATCGACGATATTAGACACGCATTTATTAGCTTACAAGTAAAAAAGAAAGAAAACATGTGTGTGTGTGTGTGTTTGTAGTACAGGGTGGGCCAAAAGAAACCAAGGGGTGTAAAAGTTTAATAACTTTTTTGTTTATTAATTTTTTTTTATTTTTTCTTTCAGATTATATAGACAACACTTGGAGAATTTATAATGGAGAGGTTCACAACTGAACAGAGAACCAGAACAATAGAATTTTATGAAATCAACTTTATTGAAAATTTGATTATGAGTGATGAAGCTCATTTTCATTTGAATGGCTTTGTTATTAAGCAGAACTGTAGGTTCTGGGGTTCTCAAAATCCAAGAGCCATTCATCAACGCCAATTGCACCCCATCAGGTGTACAGTATGATGTGGGATCACATCTGAAAATGTCATTGGGCCCTACTTCTTCGAGAATGAAGATGGAAGTGCTGTAACCGTAAATGGAGAGCGGTATCGGTTTATGATAGAAAATTTTTTACGTCCTGCTCTTAAAAACAGACCTGGTATGTGGTTTCAGCAGGACGGAGCCACTGCCCATACTGCCCGAGACACAATGGCACTTTTAAGTCAAATTTTTGGAGAGCGAATAATTTCTTGAAATTCGGAAATTATTTGGCCAGCTCGATTGCCAGATTTGACAGCACCCGACTATTTTCTTTGGGGGGTTTTTGAAGGAGCGAGTGTATGTGAACAAGCCAGAGACAATCCTTGAACTCAAGGCAAACATTGTTGCAGAAATTCGAACGCTACAGCCACAAGTTTTGAAAGATGTTATGGAAAATGCTCTAAAAAGAGCCCATCAGTGCGAAGCTGAAAACGGTGGTCATTTAAGAGACATCATTTTTCATACTTAGTGTAAAAAAATTTCCATTTTGTATATTATATAATCTGAAAGAAAAAATAAAAAAAAGTTAATAAACAAAAAAGTTATTAAACTTTTACACCCCTTGGTTTCTTTTGGCGCACCCTGTATTTCCCTTGATCTAGCAATTTTTTTTCTCTTATTTGTTGTTGTATGAAAGCCATAACACTTAAAGGAAGAGAATTGAATAAAGTGAATTAGCTTGGTTGAAGGGATTTTGTTTATGTTTTTTTAATTTCATGTATTATTTAATTATGCTTGCATATGTATGTAAGTTTGTGTGGGGCTGTGTTTTAATGAATTTTTTATGACGTTTAGATACATTTTCTTTGAATCTTAAATTATTTACATTTTGATTCTAGAATACGGACGAGTGTGTCGTCCGTTTGGTATATCTAGTTTGAAATTATTGTATCAGCCCTTGCGAGTGTAAAGTTTTGCTTTAAACGAACGCTAAATATAATTTTTCTTAATAAAAAATGGCAGCTTTTTCTTTAAAGCTCAAAATCCAGCATTTGTCCTGCTTAAGGCCAGCCTTACGAAATCTTTTAAATATTGTATAGATTTATACTTTCATTATGCAGACTTAAATATTTCATTCTTTTGTGAATATTTTTTTTTTAAGAATTTAACATCAATATTATTAGCAGGGGCGAATCTGTGTCTTACATTTTTGTTTCATCTTAAATTTCTCAATAAACCTGTAAACTTTTGAGAAAAAAGTAAAATGAAAAAAAAAAAAATTTTTTTTTATCTCTATTTAATATCAGCATCATGCACAGCATACAGCTCAAATAATCATATCAAAATGCAAACAAAGATGTTTAAAAATGTGAATTCGTGGTACTCGTACCATATTTTAAGTGTTGTCACACCTGTATACCAAAATGCACATAAATTATTTTTAAATCATGCATGCATTCGGTCGCAGTATACGGGAGTGAGTGAGTGAGTATGTGCTGTGAATGAGAAGTAGCGACGAAAAAGCATCAAGCTACTGAAACAAATATACATATGTATGTAGTAAATGGAATTAACTCCGACAATTATTACATGCTATAACAAATTTTAAATTTCAGAGTTTGCAGAAAAATATTCAATATTAATAGCAATGATAAATTATTCATTAAATACTTGTAAATAAAACAAATAAGCAATGTGAGTCCGATCACAGAGGAGATGTGTAAACATCTAGTAATGAAAATTTTTTTTAAGTTGGAAGTACTTATGCTTTTAGTATCTTTTTTTAAATTATTTAATTGAAAGTATCAAAACTTTCAATATTGTAAATACATAGGAATTTGTTGGTTTTTGTTTGTTTGAGTAAACTTATTTGGTTAGTAAATGGGCACACTGCAGTATATGTGTATGTACTGCATTAAAAATTGCAGTAAGCAGTAAATTTACTGATTACTAAAAAAATCCAGTAAATTTTTACTGCTAATGAAATTAAATTTGCATTATTCATAATAAAATTGTATTTAGTGGCAAAGTTTTTTCATTAAAATTTTGAAACTTTTGTATGAAAAACATTTATCCACTTGGTAGAATTTCATTATGAATACGGGCATTACTGATTACTGAAAATTCAATGCACCTCATCATATAACAAATCATTTAGGCAATTTATAAAAATTGTAGAAAAAATTTTTAGTAATCAGTAAAAATTTACTTGTTGAACATTTTTTATTGTTTTTACTGCAGTGGTACTGCAGTGCTCATCTATGGTAAATGCCTTTACTTTTTAATTTTTAATTCCTTCTCGTTCATCGTTTAGTTGTTGCTGTTTTTGTTGTTGTGTACGCATTGCAATTAAAATAAATTCAGTAAAGTGCGACTTTGACTCGCGCACATTCGGTTTTGATAATTTTTTTTTATTTAGCTTTTTTCCTTTTTTAAGTTTTTTCAGTTTAAACGATTTTTTTTCAGTTTTGTCGCTTTTTTCGCGTTTTGGCGTTTTTTTTTCTCTTTTTGGTTTATTTTAATTTTCGCAATTTTTTTCATTTTGGCGATTTTTTTCTGTTTTTTTTTTGTTATTTCATTTTGGCGATTTTTTCTGTTTTTAGGGTTTTTTTATTTAGGCGATTTTTTCATTTTGACGATTTTTTCATATTGGCGATTTTTTTTGTTTAAGGACTTTTTTCATTTTGGCGATTTTTTCGGTTTTTCGCGATTTATTTTAGTCCCAGAGATTTTTTTTAATTTGGTGCTTTTTTCTTTTTGGCGATTTTTTTTTGTTTTTGGCGATTTTTTTATATATGGCGATTTTATATTTTTTTGATTTTTTAGTTTTACCGTTTTTGAAAATTTCAAGAGTTTTGCTCTTACGGTTTCCAAGATACAGCAAGTTGTCAAAATTACAAAGTCAAAATTGCATTAATTGATGGAACACCCATTGATTTAAATTTTTTAAATTTAGTGTTAATTGTTGTAGTCTGTATAAAAATACACTAACTTTTAAAATTTCAAGTGTATATATGTACGTACAATTGTATGTATATTACATGGGATTTTAACATTTATCGTTGCTCGTTTTGGCACACCCTTTAGTTTTTAACTCTCATGTATTTGTTGTTGTAGTGGCCAAATGTTTACACATTGTGTCCAAATTTCAAGTCCTTAGCTCTTACGGTTCATTTTCACCTTTGGTGTACGGAAATATACAGAAAAATAACCGGCGGCGCACCGTCGGCTTCGAGCCGGTCGACTTGTTTCTCTGCTTGGTATTGCTTCTTTCAAACACTAATACACTCATACATAGCTCACACCGATTTGACAATGCTGTGAAAGAAAAGCAAAGAAATCTCAGCAAAGAAATCTCAGCAAAGAAATCAAAGTCAAAATATTTTCACCCCCTAGCGTATAGATGTTTACACATCAAAAAGCGTACATACAAGCTATATTTTATTTTCATTCTTGTTCAGTTATCGCTCTAAGGCATGCTCTACTAATACGAGCAAAGCAATCAGCAAACGTTCGCGAAACGGTTTTTTATGAAAAAAGAAAGAAGAGAGGTGTCTCAATACACCCGGTTATAGCTATGCTGCTTAGTTATATAAAACAAAGGCGAATTCAGTATCAGGTGACCTTATCAGTACAACAATTTTACAATACAAAAACTAACAAGTAGTAGTAGTATGCTACAAAACCAATCTGTCAAACGATTTCTGAGCAAATTTTGACATTTTGGTTGAAATTGCTCAATTTTGCATCAACAGCTGATAATCAGCCGGGCGGATAAGGTCATCTGATACTGAATTCGCCTTGATGCAAAACCAATTTCATATGTGAAATAACAATGCAATAAAATTATATTATATGATGATGTCAAATTCTCTGCAAATATTTCGAAAAGTTTCCGTTCATTTCTCATTATTTTCTTTTCTAGCGGCGTACGATGAAATTAATTATTTGTGGCCGGTCGGCCGATCGGCTGTGTTCTCTGGTTTGTGCTCATGTGCAGAAACAAAACAAAAATAAATTGAGCAACCGTTCTCATTGTTTTGTTTTTGTTCCACTCACTTCATAGAACGAGACAAAACAAAATGAGACAACTTGTTTCCGGGACTCTCAGATATTGCAATTTCTCGTCGAACGTGGCGATTTTCTAACAGTGATGCCAACTTTTTTGGCTCTAAAGGCACATCAGAATTTTAAAAAAGCACTAAAAAGCGTAATTTTGAAATCTGATAAGCGTAAAAAGCACCAACGTGAAAAACTAGTGAAGTTTAATAATGTTTCTAAGCTATTCTCTATTTCGGCAATATTATCAACATTTTTAATGAAATATATATGAGACGAAAAAGGTATGCTTTACACTAAACAAATAAATACACCAAGTTTTTATTAAATTAATTTTAAGAAGTATACAAATTTCTTAAAAGCACTACTTAGTCCTTTTTCTTAGTCTGGCACTAACGCTCAAAATTTGGCGTCTTAAGTCTTCAAAAAGCACTAAGAATAGTGCCAAAAGCACCAAGTTGGCAGCGCTGTTTTCTAACTTGTTTGGCGTCCAAATTTTCGGTTTGGCAAAATGGCTATTTTTCTGGTGATAAATAAATTTTTTGAAATTAAAAATGTTTCTAATTCAGGAAAATTAGTTTCTTGAATAAGTTGTTTCGAAAATAACTCCCTCCAAAACTAGTCTGCAAGAAATTAAATCAATTTGATTTTGATGATTTTTCTTATATTAATTATAGAAAAAATTTACAAGAAATAGTTTTTGGCGATTTAATTTTTTTTTTTTGAGGATTTTCTGGTCAATTTTGATCAGAAGTGTTATTTAAAAAAAAATTAATAGCAAATAAATACTAAGAAAAACTATATAAATTTTTAAAATCAATTTGGCGAAATAGGTCGGAAAAAATCTGAAAACCCTTTTTGTTTCGTTTATTTTTGTACTCTGCATTTAAGTACAAAGAAATCAAAACAAAAATAAATTTTATAACTGTAATAGTGTCAATTATTTTTGTTACGACAATCACCTCCTAGCTGCTGTATCGCGCAATAAATAGCATAGCTATAATAAAATAAGTTAATTTTGCTCTCAATATCGTGCCGTAACCGCCAAAAGAGCTTAAGCGACATAATTTTTGAACTTAATTTTTTCAATCCGTATAAAAAATGTGTCGGTTAAGTTTTTTTTTTTTTTGGCGGTTATGGTACGATATTTCCTTTTGTAGCGCTGTTTATGCCGAAGGGTTAAAATACGATTCGGTAGTAAATAGCACAATTGTTATCTTTATATACAGGGTGGGCCAAAAGAAACCAAGGGGTGTAAAAGTTTAATAACTTTTTTGTTTATTAATTTTTTTTTATTTTTTCTTTCAGATTATATAGACAACACTTGGAGAATTTATAATGGAGAGGTTCACAACTGAACAGAGAACCAGAACAATAGAATTTTATTATTTAAACCAGAGATCAATTATTTTAACGCAAAGAGCATATCGTCGACATTTTAACGTCAGAATTTCGCCCTCTGAAGCGATGAGTCGTTGCTTAGTTAATCGTCATCACAAACATGGCAGCGTCAGAGATTTGCCTCGAACCGGTAGACCACGTTTAAGTCGCACTGCGGAAAATATTGAACGAGTACAGCAAAGTGTTAACGAAGCACCAGAAACATCTGGCAGAAGGCGTTCTGCTCAGCTAGAAATGTCTCGTACGTCACTACGGCGCATTTTAAAAAAAGATTTACAGTTATACCCATATAAGGTGCAATTGGTCCAAGAATTAAAACCCGCAGATCATCGGCAACGTCTAAATTTTGCAGTTAAATTTCAAGAGTTGGCCAGAAATGAAATCAACTTTATTGAAAATTTGATTATGAGTGATGAAGCTCATTTTCATTTGAATGGCTTTGTTAATAAGGAGAACTGTAGGTTCTGGGGTTCTCAAAATCCAAGAGCCATTCATCAACGCCAATTGCACCCCATCAGGTGTACAGTATGGTGTGGGATCACATCTGAAAATGTCATTGGGCCCTACTTCTTCGAGAATGAAGATGGAAGTGCTGTAACCGTAAATGGAGAGCGGTATCGGTTTATGATAGAAAATTTTTTACGTCCTGCTCTTGAAAACAGACCTGGTATGTGGTTTCAGCAGGACGGAGCCACTGCCCATACTGCCCGAGACACAATGGCACTTTTAAGTCAAATTTTTGGAGAGCGAATAATTTCTCGAAATTCGGAAATTATTTGGCCAGCGCGATCGCCAGATTTGACAGCACCCGACTATTTTCTTTGGGGTTTTTTGAAGGAGCGAGTGTATGTGAACAAGCCAGAGACAATCCTTGAACTCAAGGCAAACATTGTTGCAGAAATTCGAACGCTACAGCCACAAGTTTTGAAAGATGTTATTGAAAATGCTCTAAAAAGAGCCCATCAGTGCGAAGCTGAAAACGGTGGTCATTTAAGAGACATCATTTTTCATACTTAGTGTAAAAAAATTTCCATTTTGTATATTATATAATCTGAAAGAAAAAATAAAAAAAGTTAATAAACAATAAAGTTATTAAACGTTTACACCCCTTGGTTTCTTTTGGCCCACCCTGTATATATAATTCTACTGTACGTGTGTACGTCACAGAACTCCTCCTAAACGGCTGGACCGATTTGTATGAATTTTTTTTTTATACGTTTGGGATGGTTTAGATTCATATATCAGTGCATAATATGGCTCTGCAGTCGGTATCTAGGTTATTTATCTATACTGCAACTAAACGGCTGGATCGACTTAAATGAATTTGAATATATGAATGAATGAAATGCAAATACCTCTTGTGTTTTAAATGTATGTTTGTAGAATGTATTATACTAAACCAATAATAAATGATGTCGTTTAATAAGCGAAGTGTAAGGGTTAAAAAGGATGTATCGCTATGTAATGTTACAAAGGATGTGTAATGGTAGTGTGTTATAGACTGTATGTGGCCCTATAGTCCCTTGGTTATTTTGTACAGCTGTCAGGGAGTCCAGCTTATCATTAGGCGCTCAAAAGAGGCAAGTTGTTGCCGGTTTATGTTCACAAATTAAAGTCTGATTTTATTTAACATTTTTACTGCTTATATACTATTTTACATTCTTCAATTTTTGTGTTTCTTTATGTCTTTAGTTTTGCTATAACAACATAATTTATTAATAAAAATAAAAGTGTGTCATTTAAATATTACAAAGTAAGCGTTCTGTTAATTATTACAATGAACTGTGTTGCAATGCAATTAAACTATGATACAGTGTATTATAGTAAGTGAGGTACACTACAGAAGCACTATGGATGTATTGATGTACGTGTATATGAGTGTTAACAAGCGATGTCGCAAAGACTTCTTGTTTGTAACAAACACTCAAAAGAAGTAGTGTTGATGCGTGTATGCATGTTATTTTGTATATTGTACGTTTGATAGTGTGTGTGTGCAAAATATAGATGTTAAGCTATTATGTGTTTAAGGGTGATTTTTTAAAGCAAGCGCATACAACTAATGTCAATGCATGTGCGCGTTTGTATGTGCGCAGAAAAATAAAAAAAAATAGTGTGTGCATATGTACTTGCATGACGTTTGTATACGCGCCCTTGCGTATGAAGAAGCAAGCATCACAAATTCTTCCGTCACCAAGTATTTTCTTCTTTAATGCTATACATGCAATAAATGAAACAAATTTGTTGCAAACAGTGTTTTTTAGAGTTTTTTATTATATTTATTTTTTTTAGCGTTTGTCTTAGTAGATTTCGCTGTATTGAAGCATTTGAAAAATCCCTTATGTCTTAAAAGTTTTTGTAAGTGGTCTAGTATGCATTTAAGTGGGGGCATAAGACAACGTTTGTCGCGCTCAGTTAGTGCAAAGCAAACGTTTTCTTCTGCTGATTTTCGCACCCTGTTGAAAATAGTTTATAAAAAAAAATATCAAAAAGCTCAGCAATTTTAACCCAAACTCCTGCAGTCACACAGTGCATATTGCACAGTCTGTCCCGGCTGTAGGGTATTATTAAATAATGCATGTTTATTTGGTGCCAGTAGTATAAAGTAGATGATGACTGCAGTGTGACGCTTTGAATACACTTAACAACATTAACTTTAGTTAGCACCTCATTTCATTCTACTTCCAACGAATTTATTTATGTATGTGTACTCGGTATAACAGAAAAGTAAAACCATTCTTATTTACATGTTGCATACCCTGCACGGGAGTCCATGTGTCTGTCGTTCAGTTTTTAAGGAGCCAAAATAAAGATATCATTCTTTCGCTATAGCGGTTCTTGTTTAGCACTAACTTGCACTCTCCTTACCAACTTCTTTGACAATGTGATGCATATCTAAAGGAAATTTTTTAGATTTTATATACATAAAAGTACGTAACGTATGTCTTTATAAAGCCCATTTATCAAACTGCTTGAAATTGATGTTGCATATTTAGTTTATACGCGATTGTGTATTTTTACTTTTCCTTTATGTATTATTTTTGTTATTAAGAAGAATATGTCAAAAGAAGAAAAAAATCTCTCACATGCTGAACAACACCTTTACGGCATTTCTGTTTGGCAGCTATTGAAGCTTTTTTGTTGCTTTGTCGGACTTTACATTATTTCATAAATTTTACATTTTCCGTTACTCGTATGTAAGAGAAAAAAGGTGCACTTTTTTTTTCTTATGGCAAAAACCAAAATCAATTTTTAAATGTAAAAGTCAGTCATTTGCAGGAAACACATTTTGCGCTATTGCACTGTGTTTTTTATAGACTTAAATTTAAGCAATTTCCATTACATTAATTTCAATTATATGTAATTGAAATTGAGATTTTTTTTAAACTACAATTACATAAAATGTAATTTTGTAATCAATTATTGCGAAAGTCTGTTTTAAAAAAATGGAAGTCATTCGGAAGGAACCACATTTTCATTGCTTCCAAAAAAGCGATATTTTTAATTTGCCGATAGTTAGCAGAAAACCAAGTAAAAGTTTATTCTAATCACACAAAACCTTGTAGTTTTTCCATAGTTTTAGTAAATACTCACCAAAATGTTCAAAAAAATCGATTTTTTTTAAAGAAATTTATGAACTAATTTTGGCCTAAAATTTAGAAGTTATTTGCTTAAATTTACATGAAAACACTGTTTCGTGTTTAAATTCGTATAAAAAGAAACGAATTGTTAAAATATGTAACTTTTTAAAGTTTTTCCTAGATGAAAATATTACCATAGAACACAAAAAAGGAAATTTTTCTTAAAATCGCTTCTAATTCGGTGACTAGGCATCGAAAAAGAGAACTTCTTGCAATGACAACCCTATGTAAAATTCATTAGATCGGATCGAAATTTGAACTACTTCCACACTGCAAACTCTACATTTTCACGACTTCTTTGGAGTGTCTTGTTTTACTGGCTTGTTATAACATTTTAAACTTGAATATGAAGTGTGAAGGAAAATGAATTAATATTGTAACTAATCCAGGCAGAAATAAAAATATTTAAAAATTATTTCTATGGGCACAGCACAAATATCATGACTACGGCAACTTTGTAATGGTTGCACTAACCAATGTGTGATTGAAACAATTAAAATTTTTATATTTTCCACTGTTAGAAACGCAAATTTAATAAAAAAAACAACTTACTCCTATTTCTATATTCGGACAGAAAAAATATTTTTCCAGCCAACACCTTTAATGAAAAAAAAAAAATTATTGCTCCAGTTCAGTTTTTGGATTCATTAATTCTTTTAACAAAAGTGACTTATACTAAATTAAATTTTTAATTCAACTTTTAATCAATTGAATTTTTAATTAACCTTTAAATCAATTATATTCTTAAACAAAAGTTTAATTGACGGAATACAATTTTTCAACAAAAACTTTGACAGAATAAAATTTTTAATGCAACTATTATTCAATTGAATTTTTAATTAACCTTTAAATCAATTAAATTCTTAAACAAAAGTTTAATTGACAGAATACAACTTTTAAACAAAAACTTTGACAGAATTAAATTTTTAATGCAACTATTATTCAATCGAATTTTTAATTAACCCTTAAATCAATTAAATTCTTAAACAAAAGTTTATTTGACCGCATAAAATTTTTAAACAAAAACTTTGACAGAATTAAATTTTTAATTCAACTTTTATTCAATTGAATTTTTAATTAACCCTTAAATCAATTAAATTCTTAAACAAAAGTTTAATTGCAGAATACAGCTTTTAAACAAAAACTTTGACAGAATTAAATTTTTAATGCAACTTTTATTCAATCGAATTTTTAATTAACCCTTAAATCAATTAAATTCTTAAACAAAAGTTTATTTGACCGCATAAAATTTTTAAACAAAAACTTTGACAGAATTAAATTTTTACTTCAACTTTTATTCAATTGAATTTTTAATTAACCCTTAAATCAATTAAATTCCTAAACAAAAGTTTAATTGACCGAATAAAATTTTTAAACAAAAACTTTAATTGACAGAATTAAATTTTTAATTCAACTTTTATTCAATTGAATTTTTAATTAACCCTTAAATCAATTAAATTCTTAAGCAAAAGTTTAATTGACCGAATAAAATTTTTAAACAAAAACTTTGACAGAATTAAATTTTTAATTCAACTTTTATTCAATTGAATTTTTAATTAACCTTTAAATCAATTAAATTCTTAAACAAAAGTTTAATTGACGGAATACAATTTTTCAACAAAAACTTTGACAGAATTAAATTTTTAATTCAACTTTTATTCAATTGAATTTTTAATTAACCCTTAAATCAATTATATTCTTAAACCAAAGGTTAATTGACAGAATACAATTTTTCAACAAAAACTTTAATTGACAGAATTAAATTTTTTAATTGATAATTTTTTATTTATTTCTTAATTTTTTATGGTAAAAAAAAAACTAAAAATCCATTAAAAATTTTATTGCGTCAAGTCAGTTTTTGATTAATTAATCTTTTTAGCAAAAGTTTGAGTGACTTATACTGAATTGAATTTGTAATTAAACCTCTAATCAATTCAATTTTTAATTGAACTTTTAATCAATTAAATTTTTAAACAATAGTTTAATTGACCGGATAAAATTTTTAATTGATCAATCAAAAATTTTATTCAGTTTTTGGATGAATTAATCCTTTTAACAAAAGTTAGAGTGACTTATACAGAATTGAATTTGTAATTAAACCTCTAATCAATTCAATTTTTAATTAAACTTTTAATTAACTAAATTCTTAATTAAAAGTTTATTTGACAGAATAAAATTTTTTAAACAAAAGTTTAATGGACAGAATTAAATTTAATCGGCACAATTAAATTTTTGATTGATAATTTATTATTTATTTTAATATTTTTCTTTACAAGTTTTAACTGCAGAAATTTTTTTTCTATGTCTGAAAAACAAACCAGGAAAATCAATTGAAACTTTATTTGCGTTAACAAAACAAAAGTTTGACTGACTCAATTTAATTTTAATTAAACTTTTAATTGACTCAATTAAATTAAAACAAAAGTTTAATTGACATAACTAAAATTTTAATTGATTATATTTTATTATTTTTTTTGCTCTAAAAGCTTTTAATTGGAGAATTAATTTTTTTTCTTGACTATTAAACTTTTAATTGGCCCAATTAAATTTTTAATTAAACTTTCAATCATTTAAACAGAAAACAAAAAACAAAAGCTTAATTAACGCAACAATTAACATTGTAATTGATTATTTTTTATTTGTATTTCATTTTTAGGGTTCCGTACACCAAAGGTGAAAAGGAACCCTATTGTTTTCGCTACGCTGTCCGTCTGTCCGTCACACGGTATTTTCTCAGGAACCGTAAGAGCTACGGACCTGAAATTTGGACACAGTATGTAGAACCTTGGCCGCTACAACAACAAATACATGAGAATTAAAAAATAAAGGGTGTTCCAAAACGAGCAACGAAAAATGTTAAAATCCCATGTAATATACATACAATTGTATATTGAAACTTGAATTTTGTAAAATTAGTGTATTTTTATACAGACTACAACAATTAACACTAAAATTTAAAAAAATTAAAATTAAAGGGTGGTCCATCAGTTAATGCAATTTTGACTATATAATTTTGACAATTTGCTATATCTTGGAAACCGCAAGAGGCAAACACCTGAAATTTTCAAAAACGGTAAAACTAAAAAAACCGAAAATTATAAAATCGCCAAACCAAAAAAAAAAAATCGCCAAAAATTAAAAAAAAATCGCCAAAACGAAAAAAAATCGCCAAAAATTATTAAAAAAATTTTCTAACACTAAAATAAATCGCCAAATTCGAAAAAATCGCCAAAATAAAAAAACGCCAAAATGAATAAAACGCCAAAAATCGAAAAAAAATCGCCAAAACGCAAAAATGTCGCCAAAACTAAAAAAAATTTAAATAAAAAAAAATCTCAAAAATTAAAAAAATCGCCAAAAAAAATCGCCAAAATGAAAAAACGCCAAAAACCGAAAAAAATCGCCAAAACAAGAAAATAAAGTGTCAAAACTAAAAAAAAGAGCCAAAACTTAAACAAATCGCCAAAACCGAAAAAACGCAAAAACCGCCGGAAAAACGCAAAAACCGAAAAGACCCCAAAAACGAAAAAATTGCCAAAACTATATATTATATAGGATGAAGTTTGTATTAAATTACATATCTAGTGTTCGTACGTAAGGAACCCTTCGTGCGCGAATCAGAGTCGCACTTTACTGAATTTTTCTATTAAAGGTTTTCATTGGAGATTTAAACTGTTACCAAGCAAAAAAATTTAAAATGAACGTATGTCAAGCGTCTTGTTTTGTTTATATCTAATAGAGAGGATTGTATTAAATTCCAGGGTTTTAATTATTATTTTTTAGCTTGTTTTTTTTTAACAAATTTTAAATTAACTGCATAATTAATAATTACCATCATAATATTGTCGGTTAAAGCTTACAGCTTTCAGTTATTAAATCATTCATTAAAGGGCTTCAACATCATTGATCAATGACAACAAAATTATTTATTTCTGCCTGATTTTATTTAAATATTTATGTAAATTACTGTGTGTTTGTTGTCCCTGGCGTAGGTTTTGTTATTGAAGAAATCATCACTAATAAATCAAATTTAATAACGTACTCTTATGTATATTTATTTCTGGTTTTTATATTTGCATTTATTCGAGGTGTTCAAAACAATTTTTTCATTAAGTTGCATTACAACACCTTGTCACAGTGCTATGAATCTCCTTTAAGGACTAAAAGGCAGAATTTAATCAATATCCTGCAATGTTTCTCAAACATTATTTTGCGAATAAATTAGTTTTTGAAACTTAAAATAATGTAGAAAATAATGTTTCTTGAGGCATTTGGCGAATATTGGCCACATTGATATAAAATATCTTATACATCTTTTTTAAAAATATTAATTTAGAAAAGAAATTTACTCAAACCTTAATAATATGTATGAACGAGTATAAACGAGTGTGTGTGCGAATGCATTTCTGAACATTTTTATATCGAAATATTAAACCTGTTTCCATACTAAATTTATTTTTGTATTATTTTTCTTTTATCACTTTTAATGTGCTGAAATCTTTTTACATTAACAAGACTGTCATTATGATAATTACTAGTCGTATAATTAAAAAAAAAAGTGTAAGAAAAAAACTATCAAAACACATGCATGTACATTAATTTTTTCATGTTTATCATTAAGAATCATGGAAAGCACAAAGAAAGCTTTTTAACAAGTTTTCGTTTTAATATGAGAAAACAACTGGTCTTGCTCCATTATGGAAGGCAAATTATTTTTTTCTTATCCGTTTTTTTTTTGTTTGTTTTTTACTACAAACTGATAAATTTATTTATTTTTTTATTTAATCGTTGTGTTGCTGTCTTAAATACACTAATTATTTCTGGATCCTGTGGATAAAATTTCAATTAAAGTTTGTTCACTGATTTGATCTGCTGTTATGAAAACAAAACATATTTCTTGGAAAATATTATTGGGATATTCAAACGGTAGTGTTAAAGTCATAACGTCATAATGTTCTAAACTTTTAAACTAGTTTAAAATGCGACTGCTGTGAGCAACCCCTAATATTTTAGTGTGTTAGTTAAAACATAAACAATATGATACAAAACAAATGAGAAAAAATATTACAAAAATTAAATAATATTTGGTACGAATATGCAAAATTATGAGAAAATTATTTAACGGCTTCTATCTTTTTCCGAAAATTATTTGCGAATTTTCGCAATATGTAAAACAAAATTTTTTTCGATCATTTGCCCTTTTAAAATTTTAAGGCTTTGGAATTTATTTGCACATTTTCTTAAGTTTTGCGATCAGGTAATTTTTGATAAAGCTTATTGCTCTTGTGTGTAATTTTAACAAATTAGTATTGAATCAAGCCACATCATTGTCTGATTGAATTATTTTTGTTGTTGCAGTTTTTGCCTTTTTTACACATTTGACGACTTTTATTTTATATCACACTTTGCTATCTTTTTGGTATTAGCAAGTTTTTGCAAATTTTCAATTTCGCCAATTTTTCCGATTTTTTGGAATTTCTTATATCTTTTAGTATTTATGTGTTATTTTAGGGCTTGCCTTTTTACCATTTAACGATTTTTAATACATCTATCTATTTGTGCGAATTTTCATAATTTTTTCAATTTTCTGCGATTTTTGGAATTTCTGATATCTTTAGGTATTTGTAAGTAATTTTGGAGCTTGTTTACAATTTCGCAATTTGTTGCAAATTTTTGCAATAAAAGTGATTGTTCCCAATTCTTTGTTTTTTTTAAAACAGTTTTAAACTTTTTTTTATTAAGTATCAGACTTTAATATATTTTTGATGTCACCAAGTTTTTGCGAATTTTCGTAATTACGGATTTGTAAAAGTTTTCTGCATTCCTTACAATTTAAGCATTTTTTTTAAATAAATTTTAGGTTTTTTTCAATTAAAAAATTATTCGCGAATTTTCGCAAATTTTTTGCACGTGAGATAATTTTTGATTCATAAAATCTACTGAGTTTGCTCGTTTACAGTTTTTGAGGCTTTGGAAATTTTTAGAAGATATTCGCATTTTTGCAAGTTTTCGCGATTTATATGCTGTCAGTCTATACTCGAGTTATTACTTTTTTTTGCGGTCTATATAATTAGCTTTGGGAGATTTTTTCCATTATTTTAATCCCTTGCGAATTTTTATATTTTTTGCAATATATAATGATTTGAGTAGAAACTTTCTAAAGAAAAATGCCACGTATTTAAACGTAAATGGACATTTTGTCGAAAAAGAAAAGTAAAAAGCAAAATAATTAGTTATGACAATAACAAATACATAGAGTGAAGAATTGTATTAATATAGTACTCCTTTTTTACACAGAAAAAATTATTCCAAAAAAATTTTCAAACAAACGTGTGTTTTGAAATATAATTTAGTTTCAGTAAATATATTTTACTGTTCCAGTAAATTATTTGTTCCAATTTTATTTTATGTAAAAAAAACTGTATAGAATGAAAATTATCTATATAAAGTAAAATTTCTAAAAAAAAATTTTAGATTTACTTTTTTTATATTTAAATTTATTTTTATATACTGTAAAAAAATTTGTCTAATTTTTTTTAATTTTTTCTACAAATTATTTTATAGATATAAAAAACATTTTATTTTTTTTAAGATTTTTGTTTGAGGTTTTCAAACTTATTATGTTTGTTTATTGTGATTCTCAATGTAGTATTAAGAATCTTACTTTAAAGATACGGAGTTTGTTAGCTAAATTAAAAAATGTTTTGGGTTGAAGTCTACTGACTTTCGTTCCAAAAGCGGGAACGAAATGCTTAACCATAAAACAAGCCAATTTTTTAAGGTAAAAAAAAATAGTTGAACCTTTCATTTGATTCAGTTATTTTTTTTTTTTTTCAAATAAAATTTTAACTAATTTTTTTTAAAAAAAATTTCTAAGAATTGTTATTGTTTCAGTTAATTTATTTTCTGATAGATTGCCTGAAAATCTACTCACAAACTAGATTTAGTTTTGTATGGGCAATCAAGTAAAAAGCAGTTAGATTTAGCTCGAAATCTTGTAAATACTAGATTTTGAGATAATGTACACAGAAAAAAAAATATCATCGAAATACAACCAACAAAACAAATTGTTAAAATTTAATTTAAAAATTAACAATCATCATTGTTGATATAACAAATTAAAAATTTTGTAGTCAATTAAATTACTCAACAAATTTATTTGTTAAATTATATCATAACGAAATGCTCACATATAGAAAAAAAAAGACATCATGTTTTGTATGTATTCATTATTTGCTTATCTAATAAAGTGTTGCTCTTCAGCTGAGAGGTAAGCGAGTTAGTTTATTAGTCCTGAGGTTGCCGGTTCAACTCCGCCCAAAGACATTTAGTGTTTTTCGCAGACAAGCAAAAATTGTTTCGAGGATAGTGATTGTGTATAAAAAGCTTGTTAATATAACAAATATGATATGAAAATTCAACAATTCAGATTGTTAATATAACAATAACTTTAATTGAAATAACTTTGAAATCTAACAAAAATAAATGCTGAAAAAATAAATAAAATTCAACAAATTATTTGTTGATATATTTAATTGAAAATATTTTTAAGATTTTCCTTTAACTTACAATTTCGTTAATTGTATTTACAAAAATCGTTGTAGGTGCAAAATTAATTAATTAGTTATTTAATTGATATAACAAATAAATTAATTGTATTTACAAATCATTTTTTTCTGTGTAAAATGCATTATTATTTTGTATGGGAAATCAAATAAAAAGCAGTTAGATTTAGCTCGAAATCTCGTAAATACTAGATTTCGATAATGTAAATGCCCTATAAAACAAATGTATGGCTTAGGTATGTATGTATTTTATTTACTTCCAATCAGTTTGTGAAAGTTAAAATAACATATTCTTCCCAGTCATCAATTCCAAAAGTGTGTTTGATTAATCACTTGAGAACAAATACAAAATATGCAAAATGTGCGGAATCATAAAATAATCGTGCAGATATTCATAACATGACTTTGTTCGAGTCACAAAAGGCTTTTTAAAGCCTGGATCACACGATCGTTACAGTGTACCAATTTTCGTCGGCTCACTGCAATAAAGTCATAAATAATAAGCCAAAGTGACATTATTATTTAATTAATTCTTGAATAAGTCTATATGGCTTTTTATTATTAATGCAGTGTGGTACAGTTATGTAATTATACATCAACTAATTGAGAAATAAGGCAAATTTACTTTTGTTACTTCTGAATTTATTTCAGTGAGCCCACGAAAATTGTTACATTGTGGCAATCGTGTGATTCATGCTTAAGAGAAGAGTTAAATCCGACGTGTCATACCATAATGCCATAGACACAACCATTGTCATAATCATAAATATGTTTGCATAACAGCTGATTATATTTTGGTTTGTTTTTTCCATTTCAACAACAAAAATGTCTAATCATCCGCAAACAACCTTTTATGGTTACGGCCAAAACCCAAAATTCAGTTCGTTTCTCTGAAGTCACCATAAGTCTGTCACGAACAGCTGTTTTGTATGGTTAGAATCAGTGATGGGAAAGTTGGTATGATCGTATTTTTTTTGATACTATTTGACAATAAAAAGGACCGTAGTACTCCCGCAACACGTTTGATACTCTCACGCCCAGATTAGAAATATAGTCGGAAGACGCGCGTATGCATATATTTTTGCGAAGAATTAAATTTCTTTTTCGACAACTGGCACGAAACTTTATTAGTAAAGACATTTTAGAAAAGTGTACCAAACCAATCACAATTAAATATAAATGAAAACTATATTTGATTCAATGATATTTTGTGTGGCACGGAAGTTGATCTCTATGTAAACAGAAATCGTATTGAAACAACTGTTTCAGTTTAAAGAAAATTTTAAAAAGTTTATAAAGGGTGTTTTTTATTGAGGTATAGAACTTTAAGTTGGCATCACTTTTTTAACTGGCGGCCATTTTGTCAGCTGTCAAGTGATTAATATTTAATTTGGTTTGCCATTTCATCATGAACAGGTTGACAAAAGAACAACGCTTGCAAATCGTGCAAATTTATTTCGAAAATAATGGTTCAGTTCGCGAAGTTTACCGCAAGCTCCGTCCATTTTATGGTCGACATAATCGTCCATCAGAGCAATTAATTCGGTTAACCATGGATCGTTTTCGCACTACGTTTACTCTATGTGATAATACGCATCCACAGAGACGTCGAACAGTGCGCACCGAAGAAACAATTGCCGCTGTAGAGCAAAGTGTTGAAGAGGACCCGAATGAATCGATTCGCCACCGTGCACAGCAATTGGAGCCGACTAACCGACTATTTTGTTCCCGAATTGGATGGCATGAATGTGGATGAGTTGTGGTTCCAACAAGACGGCGCTACATGCCACACAGCGCACGTCACAATCGATTTATTGAAGGAAACATTCGATGAGCGCATAATTTCGCGGAATGGACCTGTCAATTGGCCACCAAGATCGTGTGATTTGACACCATTGGATTATTTTCTTTGGGGATATGTGAAGTCGCTCGTCTACGCCAACAAACCAGAAACGTTAGGGGACTTGGAAGCCAACATTCGTGGCGTTATTGCCAACATACGGCCCCATATGCTCGAAAAATAGGTTGAAAATTGGACCTGTAGAATTGGCTTTATTCGAGCCAGCCGCGGCGGCCACATGCCCGAAATCATATTTAAACATTAATGGCATAAAATTATCCTTCCAATAAAACCAAATTGATGGACATTAAAACGATTTTCTTGTGTTTTATTTCAATTCGAAGTTCTATACCTCTTAAAAAAACACCCGATATTACATTCTGTGAAGTTCTTAGAGCAAAAGTGGACTTTGACAATGAAATGTTAGTTTGGTTTAGTAAGTATCCCTCTGAAAATGTTTTATTTTGTAGTTAAAGTAGTATACTTTTAATTAAAGTGTTTCCCAGAGAAAAGCTAAATTTTTAAAATATTAACAACCAACATAGAGCATACTATGGAATAACTGAAGCCATTAACAACAGAAAATATACATATGTATGCAGTTTCTGGAATTCCGTGGCTATATCTAAAAACGCATTGGACGAATACATGTTTCCTGGTAAATCGAGAGTAGCTTACGGAATTATCTCCATACCTCACTCCACGATCTCATGAAAACAAAACAAAGGAATAGGCTTTATGTTCCAACACTATAGTCTTATGCAGGCCAAAGATTTATTGAAGTCTAAACTGTTTTTGTTATAACTTTAATATTTATACCCACCCAGACAGAAAAAGACAATCAGCACGATTTTGTTACGATGGTCTGCGGGTACAACTAACATCAGTATAACATCTGTTTACCATTATTTTAAGGTACTAATAACATTAAAATGGTAACACGGAATGACCGTTCTCCAACTCTTGTTTTTAATGTTGTTGCAACACTCTAAATACAAATTTATAAGGTCGTCACAATGGAAATTTTCAAACTTAAGTAAAATTTTTGTATTTAAGGTGTTGTAGTGGTATAGGATTACTAAGAACACGGCATTTGTAAACACAAAGTCATATTTTTGTGTTTGTAGTACTGTGGTGGTACAAAATTTTTGGAAGAGTCATAATTTTGTATTTGCAGTGTTGTGGAGGCACATACTTTTTGCGCAAAATCACAATTTCTGCCTGGTTATGTACCCAGCAAAAAATTACACATTACCATCAGAACTACTTGCCATATAATGACTTACTTTTCTGATTGCCAATTTTTTTTTTCATTACTCGCTTACAAATCTCATTACCTAAAATGTAAAAAATGTATGTACAAGTTGCTAAATGAAGAGAATGATTTTTTTAGATTGAATAGATTACGTGAACAAGTTGGCAAATTAAAAAAGTAAGTACTTCTCAAGAATCGATTATTTTAGTCTTACGCCTTGTTGAAATCATTAAGTTGGTAATCCAGTAAGGAACAGCTTCCACCAAAAATGCTTAATTCCAAACTCGATTACTTTTTTTTGAAATTTTTTGCTGGGTAAATATGTATATGCTTTGTGTTCATTTTCTTATTTATTTGTAATAAATTTTATATAATTTTTTATTAATAAAATTTAAATAAATAAATAGTTTTTGGTACTCTCGGGATAAAAAAGTACTCAAAAAGATTTTTTTTTTGGTACCGAAATGCAAATCTCATTTCCCATCAGTGGTTAGATTTATGGCACGTCTAATTGAACCATAAGGCACCATTTTATCCCCACAAAACAGTATTTCTTGGCTCAAAATGGAGCACATAGATGGCTATATTAACCGCACAGAGACGTCGAAAAAGACTTGAATTTGATTAAAAAAATGCTGGCTGGGTTGTAGCCCTTAAGGTGTTGGTAGTTTGTACTTGTGTTGTGTGTGTGTGTTTGTTCCCTCATACCAACTACAAATAAGCCATTAATGCTAATTTGTAGTTCCTGTTGTACATATATATACATATGTACATATGTATGTATCCATGTGTGCATTTGTTTGTGTAACTTCAGTTTTCGTTCTGTTGATGTGTTTGATGTTATCATTTCCTTCACTTGTTTGATGTCATGTCAAAATATGTTTTCCATAATTTTTGACACTTGATGACATTTTTGTCGTTGACTTGTTTTTATGCAAATTAAAAGTAAATTCAAATAGTGGTTGAAAAAAAAAATAACAAACAATAGTAGATACTACAACAGCAAATGACTAGCTTGTGTTTAAATTGAAATGTGTGTGGTCGGTCGGAGGGTCGTTTGGTACGTCCGTCTGTTCTGGTCGAAAAGAAAATCTACTAAAAGAAGAAACCAAACAATAGAAACAAAAAAAAATCGCTTAACTAAAAATCAATTTCACAGTATTTAAGTCAATTAAATTTGAGTATGAGATCGCCTGAAAGTCTTCTATGAAGACATATACACACATACACACTAGAGAGCTGCGTAAACAGTCTTGAAATGTAAATACCCTATCGGAAATTTGACTAACTTTAAACTAACTTTAAGCTAACTATTTCGCAACTAGTACTGACTACACTTGGATTACTTTGCAATATAACCAACTGACTATTTTAACATAGTGATGTCCTAGGCGGTAGTCAATTGTCTCACTAAGCTAACTTAAAGTTGACTTTTTTAAATCACTTGGTAGTCAGTAAATTAAAAAATTTTTTCTGGGGCTCGAACATGTAACATCACACGTTGCGTACGAAACACGCTACCACTCAGCTAAGGTACCATCTAAAATAACAACAGAAAAATGTTAATATAAAACTGAAATGAGTTTCAAAGTAGCTGAGAATAAATTTGTTGGCTCTCACCAAATTCGATTACGTACTCAACTTTAGAATTAATTTTTGGTTTGTTCTGGATGACTTTGCAGCTAGCTTTTGGTCAGTCTAAGTCTAAGCTAACTATTTTTGTAGTCAACCACACATTCTCCAACAGGGTACGTCTTGTTTTTCAAATGTATTGTCGTAGTATGTATTAAACTAAACCAATAATAAATGATTTCGTTTAATAAGCGGGCACTATAAATATATTGATATACGTGTGTGCGTATGGACTTGTATGACGTTTGTATACGCGCCCTTGCGTATGAAAGAGCAAGCATCACAAATTCTTCAGTCACGAAGTATTTTTTCTTCTTTACTCTTATACCTGCAATAGCTGAAAAGAATTTCTTGCAAACGTTGTTGTTAAGAGTTTGATTTAGAAGATTTCGGTGTAATAAAGCATTTGAAAATTCCCTCATGTCTTTAAAGTTTTTGTAAGTGGTCTTTTGCAGGAGTCTAATACACACAAGTTTAAGAAATTTGTGTATAAAAATATGTATACATATATAGAAAAATTTGTGTGAATATTTTGCTAAAAGCTTAATGTGGGCATCGAAGTGAATTGAAGCAATATAATTAAGTATGATTAGTTTCATGTCTATTTTTTTATGATTATTGTTATTCACATAACCATTATGGGAACAACAATATGAATAAAAGTGACTTTCGTATTTATTATAAGTTATTTTTGGGTGTCATTTTAAGTGTCCATTTCATTTTTGATTGTTATGATAAAAGTTGTGGGAAAAATATTATTGAAATATTAAATAACCTATATAATTTTGTGAACAATTTCTAGAGACTATACTTAATTCACAATCTAGGCGCTAATTCAAGCGATTTAATTGAAACTTTGCTTACACGTTCAACTTATTCAAGGCTATAAATTTTCGTTTTGAGAAGTAGGCATTAGCCTTGTGTTTCATGTACTTAGGCTTAGAAGATTTAAATCGGTTATTGATGTATTTTTTGTTAGATTTTTCATTTGAAACTTTACACTATAGATAAGTACTGGCCAGTGAAAAATCTTTACCTTAAAAAGTTAAAATTTGCGCTAGAAAGCTTTAATTTGATGTCCATGTAAGACTAGATGAGTGACGAAGTGTAAAAGTATGAAAATTTAAAATTTAAAGCAGGTGGGCGCGACCACGCCTTAAATCTCAAAATTAAAGTTAAAGGGGTTCAAACTGCGGCAATACTATTGAAATTGCACTAATGTATATTTTTAAATGTGGGCGTCATTACGCCAATAATATAAATATATATAATATTAAAAAAAAAAAAACCTGGAAATCCCAATCCCTGGAATCCCCTTAAACTTAAAGCTTTAAATTAAAATTAATTAGTCAACACGAGGCATTATATTGAAACTTTGCATGCAGTTATGCCAAACTTTAATTATGCGTTCTCAAAACCCTGTGGACTTGGACTAAGCAAGCTTGAATCTTCTAAAAAAAGCAATGTGAGTCCGATCACAGAGGAGATGTGTAAACATCTAGTAATGAAATTTTTTTTTAAGTTGGAAGTACTTATGCTTTTAGTATCTTTTTTTAAATTAATTAATTAAAAGTATCAAAACTTTCAATATTATAAATACATAGGAATTTGTTGGTTCATTCAAAATTGCAGTAAGCAGTAAATTTACTGATTACTAAAAAAATTCAGTAAATTTTTACTGCTAATGTACCAGTAAAATCGTAGGGCCGTAATCATAATAAAATTGTAGCAAGTGGCAAAGTTTTTTCATTCAAATTTTGAAACTTTTCTATGAAAATCATTTAGCCACTTGGTAGAATTTCATTATGAATACGGGCATTACTGATTACTGAAAATTCAATGCACCTCATCATATAACAAATCATTTAGGCAATTTATAAAAATTGTAGAAAAAAATTTTAGTAATCAGTAAAAATTTACTTGTTAAACATTTTTTATTGTTTTTACTGAAACTTTAGTGGTACTGCAGTGCTCATCTATGGTAAATGCCTTTACTTTTACTTTTTAATTTTTAATTCCTTCTCGTTCATCGTTTAGTTGTTGCTGTTCTTGTTGTTGTGTACGCATTGCAATTAAAATAAATTCAGTAAAGTGCGACTTTGACTCGCGCACATTCCGGTTTGATATTTTTTTTGATTTAGCTTTCTTCCTTTTTTAAGTTTTTTCAGTTTAAACGATTTTTTTTCAGTTTTATCGCTTTTTTCTCGTTTTGGCGTTTTTTTCTCTTTTTGGGTCTTTTTAATTTTCGCAATTTTTTTTCATTTTGGCAATTTTTTCATTTTGGCGATTTCTTTCTGTTTTTGGGGTTTTTTTATTTAGGCGATTTTTTCATATTGGCGATTTTTTTGTTTAAGGATTCTTTCAATTTTGGCGATTTTCCGGTTTTTCGCGATCTATTTTAGTCCTAGAGATTTTTTTAATTTGGTGCTTTTTTCGTTTTGGCGATTTTTTTATATTTGGCGATTTTATATTTTTTTTGATTTTTTAGTTTTACCGTTTTTGAAAACGGTTTCCAAGATACAGTAAGTTGTCAAAATTGCATTAACTGCTGGAACACCCATTGATTTAAATTTTTTAAATTTTTGAAATTTCAAGTGTATATATGTAAAGGGTGTTTTTTTAGAGGTATAGAACTTCGAATTGAAATAAAACACAAGAAAATCGTTTTAATGTCCATCAATTTGGCTTTATTGGAAGGATAATTTTATGCCATTAATGTTTAAATATGATTTCGGGCATGTGGCCGCCGCGGCTGGCTCGAATAAAGCCAATTCTACAGGTCCAATTTTCAACCACTTTTTCGAGCATATGGGGCCGTGTGTTGGCAATAACGCCACGAATGTTGGCCTCCAAGTCCCCTAACGTTTCTAGTTTGTTGGCGTAGACGAGCGACTTCACATATCCCCAAAGATAATAATCCAATGGTGTCAAATCACACGATCTTGGTGGCCAATTGACAGGTTCATTCCGCGAAATTATGCGCTCATCGAATGTTTCCTTCAATAAATCGATTGTGACGTGCGCTGTGTGGCATGTAGCGCCGTCATGTTGGAACCACAACTCATCCACATTCATGCCATCCAATTCGGGAACAAAATAGTCGGTTATCATGGCTCTATACCGGTCTCCATTAACGGTAACTGACTCTCCAGCATTATTTCGGAAGAAGTATGGCCCAATGACTCCACCAGCCCATAGAGCACACCAAACAGTCAGTTTTTGTGGATGTAATGGCGTCTCAAGGGTCTCATGTGGATTCTCTTCACTCCAAATGCGGCAATTTTGCTTGTTGACGTAGCCATTCAACCAAAAATGAGCCTCATCACTGAACAAAATTTTGCGATGAAAATCAGCATCGAGATCAATCTCATTTTCGGCCCATACACCAAAATCACGACGCATTGCATGGTCTCGCGGCTTTAATTCTTGCACAAGCTGGATCTTGTAAGGTCGCAAGCCAAGATCTTTGCGCAAAATCTTCCATACAGTTGATGGACAAAGCTCCAATTGCTGTGCACGGTGGCGAATCGATTCATTCGGGTCCTCTTCAACACTTTGCTCTACAGCGGCAATTGTTTCTTCGGTGCGCACTGTTCGACGTCTCTGCGGATGCGTATTATCACATAGAGTAAACGTAGTGCGAAAACGATCCATGGTTAACCGAATTAATTGCTCTGATGGACGATTATGTCGACCATAAAATGGACGGAGCTTGCGGTAAACTTCGCGAACTGAACCATTATTTTCGAAATAAATTTGCACGATTTGCAAGCGTTGTTCTTTTGTCAACCTGTTCATGATGAAATGGCAAACCAAACTAAATTTTAATCACTTGACAGCTGACAAAATGGCCGCCAGTTAAAAAAGTGATGCCAACTTAAAGTTCTATACCTCAATAAAAAACACCCATTATTTAATTTTTTTTTTTCATTTTTTAAATTTCGGGTTTCGGATTTTTCTTAATCTGGGAGTTTTTTAGTTTAGCGTTGGTGATTTTATAATTTTTGGATTTTTTTTTATTTAACCGTTTTTGAGAATTTCAAGAGTTTGCCTCTTACGGTTTCCAAGATAAAGCAGGTTATTAAAATTACTTAGTAAAAATTACATTAACTGATTTAAAGGAAAAAACAATGAAAAATAAAATGAGTTCACCTGGATATAAATTATTTGCTGGGTTTTGTATCAGTTTCAAATCCTACTAAAGCTATGTACAGACGGTTGTCAGATCTTACAATATTGTCAGTAAAATGTGCTAAAAATTTCTTACAACCGTGTGAACTGGCAATTTTTGCCAGACGACGTTGCTAGAAAAAGCATTGTCAGTCCATTGCAAGACTAGCAACTGGCAACAAATTGTCAGACATCTTACAATCGTGTGAACACATTGTAAAATTATTGCCAGATATTTGTCAGACATTTTAATATTGTCAGATGTGCGAAGTTCATGCATCTGACAATGGCGTCATTGTAAGATAATTCTTTCTATGGGCAACACTGCACACACTTTATTTTAAAGAAAAAGTTTATTATAAAATATATGCAGACAAAATCATTGCAATTGCTTCTTTATGGTACATAATAATTTATACTTTCACTTTTTGCATTTAACACAAACACAAACGATAAATATTTAACAATTTCCAACAAATGATTTAAGTCTGGCAACGCATAACAACAGATCTAACAATTTTTCTACTGACGATTTTGTCAGATGAATTTATTGTCATACAACCGTCTAGAAATAAATTGTAAGATTTTCTGACAACCGTGTGAACTGACAAGAAATATTGTGCTGGCAATTTTCGATTGCCAGTACATTGTCAGCACATTGCCAGATCTGACAATATTGTAAGATCTGACAATCGTCTGTACATAGCTTAAGCTTATTTTGGCTTTTGTGATTTTCAAAAGTATTATTATTTTAGGAATTCTCATATAGTTTTTGAAAGTCTATGCATAAAGTAGGAGGTTGGTGACTGTTTAAAATTTGTGGTTAAAGTCTACTGATGATTTGGTTCAAGCGCCAATGAAACACGTATATAGACATGCTAAACTACCAGCAAATAAATTTCAATTATTTTATTAACTGATTTATTTTGATTTTTTTTTCATTTTAAATTGCAGTGTTAAATGATTTGGTCTGCCTTAAAATACTCTAACTTTTAAAATTTCAAGTATGTATATATCGATGGTCTCAAGTAGGAAGGACCTAACTCGTATTTATACGAAATTGAGTTTTTCAGTGATTGCAATACATTTCACCCAAATACACCTCGTCACAAAAATTTATTGCAATAGTGTAAAAACTAACGCTTTTACAAGTAGTTCTACAACATAAGTTACATATCGAATAGCGCAGTTTCTATTACGTGTTTACCTTCTCCTGTAAAGTTGCAATGATTTGAGTTAGGGCCTTTCTACTTGAGACCAACGATATAATTTTCTTTATATTACATTAGGATTTCAACATGTTTTGTTGCTCGTTTTAGTACAGCCTACACTCAAAAAAAAAAAAAAAAAAAAAAAAAAAAAAAAAAAAAAAAAAAAAAAAAAAAAAAAGACTATTATTAAGGAAAAAAGATTCAAAATTTAAGTAAAAAAAATTTCTAAGTTTAAGTAATTTTTTCTAAGTTTAAGTAAGTTTTTACAAAAATCTAGTAAAAATTACTTAATATGAGTAAAAAATAAAAAGTTCATATTCTCAAAAGTAGTTCATAAAAATACACACAAAAATTCTCACATTCAAGGTCAAGTTTACTGGTTTAAAGGAAATATTTACCAAAAATTTGAAAATGGTTTAAAAGTTTAGGGAAAATGTATCCTAAGAACTAGTCAATCTCGTTTTAAATCAAAAAATAAATTTTAGGAAATGACTTATTCATAATTAGTTCATCAAATTTGACTTACTTGAAAGATATAAAAAAGTATTCTAAATTTTAGAAAAATATTTATCAGTTTTAAGTATTTTTTGTTTAAATTATGGAATATATATTTTGTTTGCATTAAGCAAAAAATCTAAGTAAGTTTTTCATATTTTCGAGGAATATTTGAACTTAAAATATATTTTTTTGGAAATAAAATAAAATTTTAAAACTCAAAAATTTCAACGCTTATTCAGGCTGCCCTGTTAGGCAATTGGTTAGAGTGCTTGCCTATCAGTCAGAAGTTTGTTGGTTCAATACTTGTATCCTCTCAAGGAATTTAAATGTATGTATGGTGAATTAATTAATTAATTAAGAATATAATATGAGGATATAATAAAAAACAAAATAAAAATAAGTTCCAGAATTAAAGACATAAAAAAACTTTAAAAAATTTACTAAATTTGAGATCAAAGATGAAATTTTTTTTTTTGCAAAGCTCCGAATTTAATAAGAAAATTTTACTTAATTTTAGAAAAATTTTACTTAAATATAAAAATATAATTACTATAAACTAGTTCATTAATGAACTAGAAAATTAGTAAATATTTTACTGGTTTCAAGTAAAAAACAGCTTTGGCGCCATACGACAACTTTTTTTTACTAAAATTTAGAAAATTTTCCAAAGTTTTAGTTAGTTTTTTTTTTGAGTGTATAATTTCCAACTGTCATATATTTAATTTTTTACATATGCTGTAAATTTTCAGCTCCGTACCTCTTACGCTTCTCGAGAAAACAACCTTTAACAGACAGGCAGTCAGACGGACAGACGGACAGTCAGACGGACAGACGGACAGCGTAGCGAAAATAATAGGTTGCTTTTCTTTCAACTTTCGTGTACGGAACCCTAAAAACCTAAATGAATTTGAGTTTGTGATTTTATTTATTTTTTTACTTCAACCGACAGAGAATATTGGTAAAATATGTTACTGGATAGCAAATTCGATATAATTTCAATACGATAATCGTAATAAAAATTTCTGATTCTCTCTTGTTTTAAGAATTTAAATAAAAATTTTACTTGAAAAGCAATAGTTGTGGAATAAACCTAAAAAACTCTCACTTATTTAAAAAAAATTTTTTTTAACTTTCATGAAACTTTTGTTGATTTCATCATACCAAATAACAAAACATCACATAAAAAAATACATTTATATTTCCATATACACATTTTTGGTTAAATCAAACAAACTTGGCCTTCATACATTTAAATTTCCAAGTATTAAAATGTAAATTAAAACTGACCAAGTTTAATGTTAAATAAAGGCAAAATGAAAACAAAAATATCACTCTTACCCAAATACATACTGCTAAACCCATTTTGATACTTTACATTGTGTGTGGAACAACTCATTCTTTTGTTGGACCACACAATATGAAATCATAAGAAATATGTATACATATTTATGTATATTTGACTACGAGAAGTACAAATGTAGATTTCATTTAAATTGAGCTCTTACATCTTTTAGCCCGTCCTGTC
This sequence comes from Tachina grossa, assembly GCA_949987645.1. Taxonomy (NCBI): domain Eukaryota; kingdom Metazoa; phylum Arthropoda; class Insecta; order Diptera; family Tachinidae; genus Tachina; species Tachina grossa. Next base: position 130,665,044 of record OX465278.1, on the reverse strand, counting down.
TGCCAGTGCAATAAATCCTTCTTAAAATTTAAAGACACAGCAGGCTGCCATTTGGTGCTTTTCATAAGGGATAAACTATGTTGACGGCGCCAAAGCAAGTTTAATGTTTTTTTTTTCTTAACTTATGTTGCATGTAGTGGTACATACATTTTAACATACATACGAGTATTTATACATTAATTGCTGCTTGTTGTTGTTGCTTGTGTGTTTCCTTTGGACTTTCAAACAAAAAACATACTATATGCAAAATGTATTGGTTATTAAAAGACTTTATAATATGCGTACATACATGTATGTACATGCATATCGAGCCATAACCGCCAAAAAAACTTAACTGACACATTTTTTGGACCTCGTTTTTAAATCGATTATTTAAGGTAGAAAATAATCGAAAATTATGTCGCTTAAGCTTTTTTGGCGGTTATGGCACGATATGTTTGTAGTAGACCCCTCCACAAGACCACTTACAAGCACTTTTAAGACATGAGGGATTTTTCAAATGCTTAACTACAGCGAAATCTTCTAAAACAAACGCTAAACAACACTGTTGGCAAGAAGACATTTGTTTCAGTTATTGCAGGTATAGGAGTAAGGAAGAAAATACTTCGTGACTGAAGAATTTGTGATGGTTGCTTCTTCATACGCATGGGCGCGTATGAAGAAATGTGATGCATGTATGTACATACGCACTTACGGAGAGTATGATCTTCTATTTTTATGCGCTCATACAAACGCACACATGAATTGACATTAGTTGTGTGCGCTTGTTTTAAAAATCCACCCTTAAACACGTAATAGCTTACCATCTGCATCTTACACACACACACACACACACACACACTCAAACGTACAATATGCCAAATAACAAGCATACACGCATCAACACTACTTCTTTTGAGTGTTTGATACGAACAATAAGTCTTCGCAACATCGCTTAAAAACACTCATATACGCAGTGATGCCAACTTTTTTGGCTCTGAAAGCACAGTAAAATTTAAAATAAAGTCAGTAAAGTGCGACTATGACTCACGCACATAGGGTTGCGTACGAACACTAGATATGTAATTTAATACCAACTTCATCCTATATAATATATAGTTTTGGCATTTTTTTCGTTTTTGCGGTCTTTTCGGTTTTTTTGTTTCGTCGTTTTTTGCGTTTTTTTTCGGTTTTGGCGATTTTTTTAAGTTTTGGATTTTTTTTAGTTTAGACAATTTATTTTCTTGTTTTGGCGATTTTTTCGGTTTTTTGGCGTTTTTTCATTTTGGCGTTTTTTTATTTTTGGCGATTTTTTTTTCAATTTTTGCGATTTTTTGTTTATTTAATTTTTTTTTAGGTTTTGCGACATTTTCGCGTTTTGGCGATTTGTTTAAATTTTTTGCGTTTTTTTCATTTTGGCGTTTTTTCATTTTGGCGTTTTTTTCGAATTTGGCTATTTATTTTAGTGTTAGAATTTTTTTTTCAATTTTGGCGATTTTTTTTAACTTTTGGCGATTTTTTTTTTTTTTTTGGTTTGGCGATTTTATAATTTTCGGTTTTTTTAGTTTTACCGTTTTTGAAAATTTCAAGTGTTTGCTTCTTACGGTTTCCAAGATATAGCAAATTGTCAAAATTACATAGTCAAAATTGCATTAACTGATGGACCACCCTTTAATTTAAATTTTTTTTAAATTTTAGTGTTAATTGTTGTAGTCTGTATAAAAATACACTAATTTTACAAATTTCAAGTTTCAATTGCTTAATTCACAACAATCTTTATCGTGTATTTGTGTATCAAATACACTTTTGGTTTTTTAATTGTGAACACCCTCTGTGTAGTGTATTAATTTATTTCGTATTTTTAATGAAAAAAGAATAACAAGCTACATACAAATTTTCTCCGAGAGCCTCTGTTTGAATACAACATTTTAAAAACATATGAAATAAAATTGTAATAGTGTATTTCATTTTTATATGAAAATTCCATACAACAAATGTTACTTACACTCTTGTATTTAATATGATAATACAATCGATACAGAGATACAAGAGGTTTTGTGAATTAAGCAAATATACATATGTTCATACAGGGTGGGCCAAAAGAAACCAAGGGGTGTAAAAGTTTAATAACTTTTTTGTTTATTAATTTTTTTTTATTTTTTCTTTCAGATTATATAGACAACAATTGGAGAATTTATAATGGAGAGGTTCACAACTGAACAGAGAACCAGAACAATAGAATTTTATTATTTAAACCAGAAATCAACTTTATTGAAAATTTGATTATGAGTGATGAAGCTCATTTTCATTTGAATGGCTTTGTTAATAAGCAGAACTGTAGGTTCTGGGGTTCTCAAAATCCAAGAGCCATTCATCAACGCCAAATGCACCCCATCAGGTGTACAGTATGGTGTGGGATCACATCTGAAAATGTCATTGGGCCCTACTTCTTCGAGAATGAAGATGGAAGTGCTGTAACCGTAAATGGAGAGCGGTATCGGTTTATGATAGAAAATTTTTTACGTCCTGCTCTTGAAAACAGACCTGGTATGTGGTTTCAGCAGGACGGACTTACTGCCCATACTGCCCGAGACACAATGGCACTTTTAAGTCAAATTTTTGGAGAGCGAATAATTTCTCGAAATTCGGAAATTATTTGGCCAGCGCGATCGCCAGATTTGACAGCACCCGACTATTTTCTTTGGGGTTTTTTGAAAAAGCGAGTGTATGTGAACAAGCCAGAGACAATCCTTGAACTCAAGGGAAACATTGTTGCAGAAATTCGAACGTTACAGCCACAAGTTTTGAAAAATGCTCTAAAAAGAGCCCATCAGTGCGACGCTGAAAACTGTGGTCATTTAAGAGATATCAATTTTCATACTTAGTGTAAAAAAATTTCCATTTTGTATATTATATAATCTGAAAGAAAAAATAAAAAAAATTAATAAACAAAAAAGTTATTAAAATTTTACACCCCTTGGTTTCTTTTGGCCCACCCTGTACAATTGTATGTATATTACATGGGATTTTAACATATTTCATTGTTCGTTTTGGAACACCCTTTAATTTTTAATTCTTATGTATTTGTTGTTGTAGCGGCCAAGGTTCTACATACTGTGTCCAAATTTCAGGTCCGTAGCTCTCACGGTTCCTGAGAAAATACCGTGTGACGGACAGACGGACAGCGTAGCGAAAACAATAGGGTTCCTTTTCACCTTTGGTGTACGGAACCATAAAAAGCACATAAAGCGTAATTTTGAGATCTAAAAAGCGTAAACAGCACTAACGTGAAATAGGAGTGAAGATCCAAACGAGTGAAGTTTAATAATGTTCATAGGCGTAGCTAGGCCTAGGCATTGCCCCCCCAGACTTGATTTTGCCCTTCCCCCCCAGGATTTATTACAAATTCTTTTTAAAACATATTCCTTTGCCTGTATTATTAAAATTTTCTATTTTTTATTTATTTTGAAATTACTCATGAAAATCACCAGTAATTTTTATACAAACTTTTCGAATAATCGCTAAATATGCATACTTTTATTAGATAACAAATACCCAAAAAACTGTAAGTTTACAGCACTTCAAAACATCACAAATAGTAAAGTCCATGAATTTATAATGCATGTGTGTAGATATGTATGTGTGTATGTAGCTTAAGCTACAAATTCTTAATAAAATTGTATTAGTGTACGTAGTTAGTAGCAAGACAAGTTGTTTTAAGGTGTTCTTAAGATTTTCTACTGTCAATTTTTTTGTAACAATAGCCACCACTTTTTATTTATTTTTTTTTTATTATTTTGTTGGAAACGAATATTAATTTTATTATTATTTAGTTTATTATTATTAGATTATTATTATTATTTAGTTTTTTTCTAATACATACTTTACTTTTTGTTTATATATTGTTTTTGTTTTGAATGTTTTGTTTTTCTAGTTTTAATTATAACTTAATTTTTGTTATTGAAACTGGACTGTTAATTTATGTTTTGACTTAAATAAAAAAAAATTTTAAATAAAAAAAATCTGTATAAAATTTTTTAAATGCACTAATAATCCCAAACCAATATTTTACTTATTAATATTTTACTTATTAAGTAAAATATATTTTTTTAATTTCCAATTTCAATGTATTTTTAATAAAAAATATATATTTAACTTAATAAGTAAAATATTAATTTGGGATTATTAGTGCGTTTAAAAAATTTTAAGCTTAAATTTTAACAATTCCCATAAAAAAACACTAATTAAAAAAAATTGTGTTTGCCCCCCCCCCCCCCCCCCCAGAAAAAATGTCTAGCTACGCCAATGATAATGTTTAATATTTTCGAAGCTATTCTCTGTTTAATGAAATATATCAGACGAAAAAGGTATTCTTTGTACTGAAAAAATAAATACACCAAATTTTTGTTAAAGTAATTTTAAAAAATACTCAAATTTCTTAAAAGCACTACCTAGTGCTTTCTCTTAGTTTGGCACTAACGTTCAAAAATTGGCGTTTTGAGTCTTCAAAAAGCACTAAAAATAGTGCCAAAAGCACCAAGTTGGCATCGCTGCATATACGCGTCCATCGGATGTATTGATGCTTCGTGCTTCGCTTATTAAACGACATCATTCATTACACTATGAAACATTTTTGGGATTATTGTCTGGGGGGTGAGAAATTCCAAGTCAGGGTGATGGTACTAGGTCAGTATAGTAAAACCCTCAAAGGGTTTGGCGTTCGTATGTGTCAGTTTTTTTATGACCTTTTAAATTTTTTCCTTATCTTGATGTTTTTTCGCTTAGTTGTAACATTTTGGCAAAAACGTAGTTTAACATAACTCGAGAACCACTTGTCCGATTTTGATGAAACAAACTCAAATAAATTTAGAATTACAATTTCTTTAATCCGTTTATATAACGTTTTTCTTTATAATCAACAGTTTTGCCGGTAAAAATAAATTTGTGGAGGCAAAAAAATATTTTTTTGCCTAAAAATTAAATTTATTTTTTTTAATTCATAAAAAATCCAAAACGGAAAAAAGGATCAAGTGTTATTAATTTCGTGTAAAGTCACATAACCTATAAACAAAATGCGACATAGATGATAGAAATCGATTAACGCGTTCTGCTTTTATTTACAATTAAGTGAAGGTATCCCATTTTGACAAGAATATTGATATTTGTTTTTATTCAAAAAAGTGTCATTTATCGCCTTTTTTATAAATTTTCCCCAATAACTCCAGACTTCTGGCCATAAACTACTAAAAAAATTAAGTAAACATTTTTATAATTTTTTATTTTTATTTTATTTATTTATTTTAATAAATATTGCCTAGACTTTTTCGATGGTGGTTGTTCGGGTCTAGTGGCATCGCATTCATCGCTATCATCAGTTTCTGAACCACACGTAATGTCAATGTGTGACTCCACTGTTGGCCCTTCTGCATCTCCTGAAAATTCTTTATCATCAAGATCATCCTTGTCTTGCCACACAAGCTTACTCCACCAGCAAATTTCCGCAATTATTGCACTCGGCGACTTTTTGCCTCTATATCTGTAAGTTTTTGTTTTATTAAAATGAGTTTGAAAAAATAAAAAATCAGTATTACCTCATTTCAAATGGCATAGCAACTTGATGATAGCGTTCACCTTGTTCATCAGATTCGGTAGCCAATTGTTTGCTGAAGTAGTCCAGATGATGATGTAAATAATGGATTTTCAAGGACATGTGGACACCAATTTCCGAGAATGCTCTTAACATCCTTGCGACAGAAACATCGTAGTTGTTAGAACGATGCTTTCCCAACAAGCAAGAAACGCGTGCATCGATTTTCATGATCTATCCCTTTTTTTTGCTCATGAGTTATGTGACTTTACGCGAAAGTAATTAGTTTTGGCACTTTTTTTCATTTTGGATTTTTTATGAATTTAAAAAAAAAATATTTAAATTTTTAGGCAAAAAATACTTCTTTCCCTTCATACATTCATTTTTAACTTCGAAAGTGTTGCACATATAGGAAAACGGTATAGAAACAGATTAGAGAAATTGTAATTCTAAATTTTTTTGAGTTTGTTTCATCAAAATCGGACAAGTGGTTCTCGAGTTATGTTAAACTACGTTTTTGCCAAAATGTTACAACTAAGCGAAAAAACATCAAGATAAGGAAAAAATTTAAAAGGTCATAAAAAAAACTGACACATACGAACGCCAAACCCTTTGAGGGTTTTACTATACTGACCTAGTACCATCACCCTGACTTGGAATTTCTCACCCCCCAGATTGGCTGTTGTACTGTGTTATTGGTTCAGTATAATACATGCTACTACAATACATTTAAAAAACAATATGCATTAACATTTCAAGACTGTTTACGCAGGCCTCTAGTATGTATTTGCGTACATATATACATCCACACACATATATAATATGTATGTTTGTATATATTTTTTTTTTTTTTTTTGCTACTAAATGACTTTGCCATTATCAAGACCTGGCCTTCTTTTTGCTCCCATCTATATTTATTTCACAATGTATGTGTCTGCATATGTGTGTGTAAGTGCGTGTGTACACGTGAATGTAACTGAGAGCCTGTGATCTGTTGAGTTCTTTTATAAGTTACACGCAAAATTTTCTTGAAAAAAAAACTTGATGATTTTTTAATTTCATTTTTATATTTCTTCTTTATTATTTATTTTGTTAAATATATTTTTTTTTACTCCTGTGTTGTAATTTTATGGTACTCCTTTGTTTGCTACCCGTTCCTGATTTTAAGAATTTATTTTCATTCTGTGTCATTAATCCTTTTTACCTTAATACTGCTACATACATGGTGCAGCATTAACGCATAAAGAATATTTATATTAAAATACATATATATATATTTTTTTATATATTTTTTAACTAAGTAACTTCGGAACTAGTGTCCAGGGCAGACAAGGTCTTTCAGTAAATTATATTTAAAAAATATGCTATTTTATGGGTTGCCAAGTGTTTAATAAAATTGGCTTTAAAAAAATCTTCGCTTTAAGGTACACAGAGAGAAAAGATTCGTTGTGACAACCGAATTTGTTGCCAATTGAATTTTGGCGGTTGCAGCAACTATCATAGAATTCTGCTATAGCGACTGAAATTTTCTTGTGGTACCACTATATTTTAATTATAACCCTAAACCCAATAGTTGCAGCAATAGAAAAAATTGGTTGACAGTATGGAATTTGAAATAAATGTTACTCTTGCTACCGAAAATTTGGTTAATATAATTACAAAAATATCATAATAAACAATAAACGCAAATAAAAATACACAATTTAAGAAATTCATTATTTGACATATTGTCATGAGTTTATCTTAATTGAAATTTATTTTCTAATGGTGAAGCATGTCTATAAACATTTCTTCAACCACACATTTTGAAAAGCCACAAACCAGTTATCTTATGCACAGACTTTCAAAAACCATATGAGAATTCAAAAATCATAATACCTTTGAAAGTCACAAAAGTTAATTTTTTAATTTGCTGCTATAAACTATGATAGTAAACTCAACCTCTAGTTAGTTGCAGCAACTGATTGAAGAAAGTTTTTATTTTAATTTTAATATAGAACGTCAATTTTTTAGTTGCTAATACCAAAAGTTGGTGGTAAAATTCAATTCGTAATATTTTATTCGGTTGGGTTAACCAATCAGTTAATTAGTCATGACAATCAATCGGATGATACAATCACTTTAAGTATTGTCGCAATCATATCTTTGTTACAATTATGCCCTTATGGCAATGAACATGGATTGTTTTTTGGATTAACAGAAAATTGATAGAGTGAACTGAAATATAGTTAATGCAAATCATATTTTATTGGACTAACCGTTTTCCAACCAATCTTTTTTCTGGGTGTAGGAGTGAAGACGAAGTTTTTATTATCTTCTTTTATTACTTTTTACTACAGTAAAAATTGTCACTGTCACTCAAACAGTAGGTTTGTCGACAACAATTGGCTACTATTAACATGCTACACTAATTTTCAAACCCTTAGACATTAGTCAGACATTGTCAATAAGTGCCAATTGCTGCCGATAAGGAGAAGGCAGGTGACAATAATATTTTTGCTACTGCCCAGCAAAAAATTACACATTACCATTAGAACTATTTGCCATATAATGACTTACTTTTCTGATTGCCAATTTTCATTACTCGCTTACAAATCACATTACCTAAAATTTAAAAAAATGACGTGCAAGTTGCTAAATGAAGAGAATGATTTTTTTAGACGAAATAGATTACATGAAATGTTGACAAATAAAAAAATGCAAGTACTTCTCAAGAATCGATTATTTTAGTCTCACGCCTTATTAAAATCATTAAGTTGGTAATCCAGTAGAGAAGTGCTTTCACCAAAAATGCTTAATTCCAAACTCGATTATCTTTTTTGAAATTTTTTGCTGGGTGGTACTACTTTGGTTACAGTTTTACCATTGCTACTTTCACTATTACAAATTGTTGCTATAAAGACATTCCACTTTTGAGGCTGATATTTTTTTTTGCTACTGGTACTACTTTTGAGAATATTATGCAATTGCTACTTTCAGTATTAGAAAATTTTACTACTTTCCTTTTAAAACTGCACGATTTTTGTCATTTTTTGACACTTTTGTTACTGTTAGTATTTTTGCGACAGGTACGACTTTTGATACTATTATACAATTGCTACTTTTACTATTAAACATTTTTACCACTACTTTTTGATGTGTAAACATCTATACGCCGCTAGGGGGTAAAAATCTTTTGACTTTGATTTCTTTGCTGAGATTTCTTTGCTTTTCTTTCACAGCATTGTCAAATCGGTGTGAGCTATGTATGATTGTATTAGTGTTTGAAAGAAGCAATACCAAGCAGAGAAACAAGTCGACTGGCTCGAAGCCGACGGTGCGCTGCCGCCGGTTATTTTTCTGTATATTTCCGTACACCAAAGATGAAAATGAACCGTAAGAGCTACGGACTTGAAATTTGGATACAATATGTAGACATTTGGCCACTACAACAACAAATACATGAGAATTGAAAATTAAAGGGTATTCCAAAACGAGCAACGAAAAATTTTAAAATCCCATGTAATATACATACAATTGTATGTACATATATGCGCTTGAAATTTTAAAAGTTAGTGTATTTTTATACAGACTACAACAATTAACACTAAATTTAAAAAATTGAAATCAATGGGTGTTCCATCAGTTAATGCAATTTTGACTTTGTAATTTTGACAGCTTGCTGTATCTTGGAAACCGTAAGAGTAAAACTCTTGAAATTTTCAAAAACGGTAAAACTAAAAAATCAAAAAAATATAAAATCGCCAAATATAAAAAAATCGCCAAAAAACAAAAAAATCGCCAAAACGAAAAACGCACCAAATTAAAAATCTCTAGGACTAAAATAAATCGCGAAAAACCGAAAAAATCGCCAAAATTAAAAAAATCCTTAAACAAAAAATCGCCAATATGAAAAAATCGCCTAAATAAAAAAACCCCAAAAACAGAAAGAAATCGCAAAAATTAAAAAAAAACCCCAAAAAACAGAAAAAAATCGCCAAAATGAAAAAATCGCCGAAATGAAAAAAATGGCGAAAATTAAAAACACCCAAAAAGAGAAAAAAACGCCAAAGCGAGAAAAAAGCTATAAGTAGAACAAAAAATAAGCAAATTAACTAACATGTGTATAATTAGTAAAATAACAAAACGACATTGGTAAGACTGTTGTAAATATAGAGATGGTAAAATTGAGCTTACAATACAAAAAAGCTCTCAGCAAATTGAAATACGATGAATCAAAGCAATTCACATATTCCATTTGCAATAACGCTAAGTATATAAAGCAGAAATCTACATCAAGTGACACCACACACAGTGGACCAAACACAAAAGAACGCTGATGATGAAGGTTTAGTGGCCTTCGAAAACGGCTGGCTGTTCCGTTCAACTATGTGTTGTTAGTCAGATTATTTACAACAGACTTTGGTGTTATTTGTTCATTAATAATTATCACATGTAATTTGGCTTAAAAAGCGATACGAACTTTAGCCTGTTAAAAATCATAAATGTAGAAACAAATGGAGTTCGCATAATAATTAAAATTAACTGAAAAAAATCGTTTAAACTGAAAAAAACTTAAAAAAGGAAGAAACTTGAATCAAAAAAAAGAAATGATCAAAACCGAATGTGCGCGAGTCAAAGTCGCACTTTAACGAACTTATTTTAATTGCAATGCGTACACAACAACAAGAACAGCAACAACTAAACGATGAACAACAGGAATTAAAAATTAAAAAGTAAAAGTAAAGGCATTTAGCATAGATGAGCACTGCAGTACCACTAAAGTTTCAGTAAAAACAATAAAAAATGTTTAACAAGTAAATTTTTACTGATTGCCTAAATGATTTGTTATATGATGAGGTGCATTGAATTTTCAGTAATCAGTAATGCCCGTATTCATAATGAAATTCTACCAAGTGGCTAAATGTTTTTCATACAAAAGTTTCAAAATTTGAATGAAAAAACTTTGCCACTTGCTACAATTTTATTATGATTACGGCCCTACGATTTTACTGGTAATGCAAATTAAATTTCATTAGCAGTAAAAATTTACTGATTTCTTTTAGTAATCAGTAAATTTACTGCTTACTGCAATTTTGAATGCAGTACATATACATATACTGCAGTGTGCCCATTTACTAACCAAATAAGTTTAATAAAACAAACAAAAACCAACAAATTCATATGTATTTACAATATTGAAAGTTTTGATACTTTTAATTAATTAATTTAAAAAAAGATACTAAAAGCATAAGTACTTCCAACTTAAAAAAAATTTTCATTACTAGATGTTTACACATCTCTTCTGTGATCGGACTCACATTGCTTTTTTTTTTAAGAGAAGTAACACTCAGGCAATGAGTGTTACCTTGTTTAGGAAACGTCTAGTGATAGAGTAGATATGTGGTGAAGGAAGAGACAGAGGCAAGCCTCATTCTTTTACAGCTCTTACTTTTTAATTTGCACGTTTCTAATAATGAAATGTTGCAGCGCCTCTGGTGTCAAAGAGGCATATTAAATTTTTGAAACTGTGTTTTAGTAACCATTTTATTGGCTATTTTATTTCGCCGATGATTCTGCTGCACATGACTTTTGCTAATGCTATTTAATGGGATTATATATTTTTAATTATATTACTTCATTTCATATTACTGTAGTATTACGTTCATCTTTTTCTGCTGCTACTATTGCTCTTTTACTTCTCTTGTTATCTTGGCAACATCTGCTAGTCTGAGCTCTTTTACTTTTATTCCCTTTGTTACATTTTTTACTTATCTTTTTACTATTACTAATGCTTTTACTATTTTTTTTTTATATCAATTTATGCTTTTTTCACCGCTTTTAGTATTTTTTGGTCCTTTTTATTACATTTAGTACTTTTGCTAATCAAATCAATGCAAACGCAAATTTATTGCATAAGCACTAAATTTTATGCTTTTAGTGCACTATATTTTGCATTAAATTAAAGTCTCTTCCAAATAATGCATTAATATTGCATTAAGTTTGGTATTTTTAATGCACTATTTTTTTTTTGCCTTGAATTAAAATCTTGTTGCAGTTGTCGACATCGACGTCAATTTAATAAAATACCAAAAAATGGGGGCTTGTGTACCCGTTGTCAAAAACAACTGATTCCCATGTAATTTTAATTATTATTGTTCGAACTTCATTTGTTTCTATATATGTGACGCGCAAAATAGAAAGGTACCTTAGGGTAAAAACCGGTTTTGTTCAGGAGAGCCATTTTAAAGATTAAAATACGTGTATCTTTGGTGTACTTCAATTTCATAAAACGCGCATATCTCTGGGAGGGAACATTTTTGGGGCATGGGATCGGTCTCAATCGATGCTCAGATGTTGTCCACATAAAAAAAAGTGAAAATTGATTTTTTTTACCATTAGGTCCCTTTCTCTATATATTATATACTTTGATCAGGCTAAAGCTCGTATCGCCTTGTGAGCCAAATTAAATGTGATAATTATTAATGAACAAATAACACCAAAGTTAATTGTAAATATTCTGACAAACACTTAGCACAGCGGAACAACTAGCTGTTTTCAAAGGCCACTACAACTTTATCAGCAGCGTTCCTTTTTGTATTTGGTCGATTGTATGCGGTGTCAGTTGATGTAGATTTCTGCTTTATATACTCAGACGTTATTGCGAATGGGATATTTAAATTGTTTTGATTCATCGTATTACAATTTGCTGAATGCTGTTTTTGTAATGAAAGCTCAATTTTACCATCTCCAAATTTAAAGCAGTCTTGCCATTGTCGTTTGTTCTTTACTAGTTATGAAGATGTCAGTTAATTTGCTTATTTTTGTTCTACTTAAGACAACTCCTGTCGGCAGGTTTATGCTATTTTCTAGACCATGGAAAACGGAAACCGATTCTCAGTAGCATAAAATTGCTCTCAAAAGGGGTAAAACAAATGTGACGTCGTTGTCGACAACTAGAATAAGGGTGAATACTTCGTTTAATTTTGTTTATTTTAAACTTTTGCACTAAATGTGTGTTCTGCTATTTTTTGTTTCTTTTACTAATTTTACTACTTTTAATATCTTTGCTACTTTCGATACTTTTGCCACTAGCACCAATTTACTATTTTTTATTTTTTTTTTTACTACTTTTGCTATATTTACTAGGGATGTAACGAATGTTCGCATTCGCAAATTATTCGCTTACTTTTGATATTTGCATTCGCTTTTGCTTTCGCTAAAATATGCGAATATTTCAAGCGAATACTAAAGACAAAAAAATTTTGTACTTCTTTTAAGAAAATAGTTTGCGATTAACAAACGTCAAAGACTCGAAAAATTTTTATAAGCCAACATGAAAAAGATACATATACTGACAAGTAAAGCATTCTACTCAAAGCTTTAAAATTTTTGCGGAAAACTTTTCTATAAATAAGTTCTCATAAGTACAAAAATGAAACGAAAATCCAGCGGTGTTTGGAAATTGTTTTAAACTTTTGAAACATAAAAGGCAGTGTTTGATTTGCGTGAACCCATTTCCTACTTAAGACTAACTAGTCTGTTCAAACTTTTGCAAAATGTTGAACAACATTTATTACTTCATACAAAAATTCCAAATGCGAGCAATATTAACTAGTCGCAGGAAGCTTAAAATGTTGAAGATATATTTTTTACGTTTTTCTCAAGATGACCATGAAACATTTCTTTATGAACAATTCATTCCAATTTTTCTCAATATGACAGCATTTCACATGAAATGTTGAACATGGTAACACGCTTTAGGGCCAAAGTACGAATGGGTTGATTGTACAACATTTTTAATTATCTATATTTATTTTAATATAATTTCATGAAGAATTTGTATTTTTAATAAATTAACAAATATTTTCTCAATTAAAAACTAAATTTAAATAAAATAATATATGTAGTACATCTATGTATATAATACAACTTCATGTTCTTAAATAAATTTATTTTCATGTGATTTTTAACGTATTGTAATATTTGCATTCGCTTTCGCATTCGCATTCGCTTTCGCAAAAATTAAAATGTGTTATTCGCTTTCGCATTCGCATTCGCTAAACTGGTATTCGTTACATCCCTAATATTTACTACTTCAAGTGGTTTTGCTATTTTTATTACGAGTACTTTTGCTTTCTCATTAGTTTTGCTGTTTTCATTTTCTTATTTTTTTTTTACTAATTTTGTTGATTTAGCTGTTAAGAAATAACAGTATTCTTTTGTACAGTTTTTTTTTTGTTATTTCTGCTATTTTAATACATTTAGTAATTTTGTCACTTCTGCTACGAAGTTTTTTCAAGATATTTGCTTATTATACTGATTTTATTACTTTACTTTATATGTATATAATTTGTTGTAAGAATAGTGTAGTTTGTTCACTTTCTTATTTCTTTTTGTTGCTATATTTGCTAGTTTAGCTACTTATACTACTATTATAACTTTCGTACACTTTTTCTTAGTTTACTTTAATACTTTTATTGTTGTTTATACTATTTTTGCTATTTTTACTATTCTTGCTATTTTAGTACTTTTAATAATTTTGCCATTTCTGCTACGGAGCTTTAAAGATATTCCTTTGTTGCAATGATTTTGTTACTTTACTATTTATACTATTTAAACTTTTCTTAATAATAATCTAATTTGTTTACTTACAAAATATTTTAAGGGCGACTTTTTGGGATCGATATTAAGATTAGTTTATTTCTATAATTAGCTAATCCGAAAATTAAATTAATCTCAAATTAATTAGTTTGATATTTCTGAGTGGTAGTTTAAACTTCTTATTTGTAGTATTGCCATACTGAGGAACAAAATAGTGGCAACATTTTCTGTGTAAAAGTCATACATGTTATCAACACACTTGGATTTTTTGTGGGAAGAAGAAGAAACTGCCATGTTGTATTATTTACAAGTAAAATATTGCGCGTGTTAAAGGAAATGGATACATAATATAAAACACATGTATTTATTTATGTGTTTTTAAATTATTTTATAATATAATTTTTACAAAAAGTTATAAGTTTCACAAGTGTATGTTGTCAATGTTAATGAATGATTAAACCACTTCGATTGCCCGCTTAAACTAGCAAGTAAACCATATAATCGACTACCCAAAAATCACAAATGAAGATTAAGGTTAATTTAATCTCTAATCTTGAACTCAAAAAGTCGCCCTAAGTGTTATTACCTTTACTACTCTTACTATTTTTAAGCGTTTTACTGTGTTTACCAAGGATACAAGGGTTTAAAGTTATTAGTAGAAATAAAATGGTAAGAAGTTGATAATTTTTGTTGAACACCCCGACCACACCAAGCGTGTACAGTTTTGTAAACTCAATAGCACTCGTAGCATTTTCTTAAGCAGGACGACAACCCTTTTTTAATCTTGCATTATAAATTGCATGTCTTCTGCTCATATTTATTAATCATGCGGCTAAAATTTATATAATTATTATTTTAATTTTTTTTAAGGTTTATTATTAATAAGCCCTTTATATTATTGCATACTCAAACACACAAACGTATTAAAATACTCGCAAGCGAACGTCAACAGTAGATTAACGTACATTTGAAATCATTAACCAGTAAATCATTTATTCTCTACTTCTTTCTCTTCTACTTGGTTTCTCAACAGAGAAACAAACAACTATATAACAAAAAAATATGAAAAATTGTAATGCACAATGGGGCTGATTAGTAAAATATTGTTAAATTAATTTTAGCTAAAATTATCACTAAGCTAGAACTTAAAAAAAAATGTGGGTTACTATTCACACAGTCTACATTTACGATATATCAATATATCTTCAGCTGAAATGCAAAACCACACAACTACCAAAAGTTTCAATATTGCATATTTAGTTAAATATTGGGTATAACATCAAAACACGTGTCGCTACAAAATTTTAAATCTTTATCATAACAATCAGCCGAAATAATAATTCTTTCTGCCAAAAAATAGAAACCGACTTCAATGCAAAAATTTGATAGAAAAAAATAAGAAGAAGTACGTGAAATATAAAATTAAATTTTAAAGGGCGTGTCTCCGCCTTTTTTTTTAAATGTAAGATTGTGTGTTTTTCAGATCGGTAAAGTAGAACCACTTAAAATAAAATATTAAATTTTAATGGGCGTGCCTCTGCCCATTTTTTTAAATGAAGGATTGTGTCTCTTTTAGAGCTCAAAATGTGTGGTAAGTTTCGTAAGAATCGGTTTTGTGGAACCACGTGAAATATTGTAAGAAATTTTAGTGGGCGCAATCCCGCCCATTTTTTCAACTTGCAAATTGTATAATTACAAGAACCAAACGTGTTTTATAGGTTTCGCTGCAATCAAATAAGTAAAGGGTCCGCCATCTACCGTTTTTTTCTTCCAACTAGTGCTTATTTCGTGAATGATGACACTTAGCTCATGTCTGATTTGACAGATAATTAGTTTTATTCTTCCGCTGAGCGAGCCAACTGCCCATCAAATGCGTTTTCACTTCGCTAAGTGGGCCTGCGATCGACTTACAGAAGATGCCGATTTTGCCAAAAAAAAATCATCTTTTCAGATGAAGCTCATTTTGATCTTGGCGGGTATGCAAACAAGCAAAATTGTGGCATTTGGGGCATAGAAAACCCGCACGCATACATTGAAAAGCCGACGCACCAAAAACGAGTCATTGTTTGGTGCGGATTTTGGTCCAGAGGCATAATTGGGCCATTGAGCAAGAAGTGGCCGTTACAGTCAATGGCGATCGTTATCGGGCCATGTTGAACGAATTTTTGTTCACAAAAATTGAAGAGGAGGATATTGGCAACATTTGGTTTCAACAGGACGGCGCTACGTGCCACACAGCCGAAGCTTCAGTAGTTTTTTTTTATAGCATTTTCAAAAAAAAAAAGTTATCTGGCGGACCCTTTATAATATAATAAAATTAAATAAAAAATGGTGGGCGTGTTCCCGCTCACTTTTTTAGAATGGAACCAATGCTATACCCCATAAGACACAAAAAGAGTTTTGCAATCGCTTTAAAAGGTACCGAGTTATGAAAAAAATAGAGACGAATTGTTCAAAATTTACTTCAGTCAGTTGAATAATTTTATTTTTTTAATTTTTTTTTTATAAAATTAAAAAGGGTGGTCGCGTGATTTTGCGTTTTAACTATTTTCTACGACCTCCAAAAAAAAAAAAAAAAAAAATTTATACATATATATTTTTTTAAACAAATATTTTTGCGAATCGGCCCCAGTGTGCAGCAGCTGTTTCATCTGCAGTGTTTAAGGTATCAACAATCCTAGTGAAATATTGCATGTAATTAATATTGCCTTTTAATGATGACAATTCAACAGAGTATTAAAAATAAACTTCTCTTAACTATAAATAAACATTAATTTGAATAAAAATTTTTCAGTTTCTTTAAGTTTAAATTGCAACAAATTAAAAGGAAATCATAATACTGAAAAAGTAAGTTAAGCAAACACTCCCTAAGGCAGTGTGGTCAGGTGTCCAAAAGGCTTACACCCCCTTATGCAAAAAGGTTTGTTAAAGTTAAAACATGTGTTAAAACCGGTTTTGACATTCAAAATTCGTTTGCTAAACCAACTTTAAGTTTAACAACCGTTTTTGCATAAGGGGGTTAGAATTGAGCTAAAATATCAACTCCTTAATATAAAGTTAACATTTCTCCCAACTAATTTTTGTTAATCCCTCTTATTGGATTGTTGTTATAATATTTTTAAGGGATTAAAAAAGAACGACAGCAATTCTTGGCTTGTCTAAATTTTTATAGAAGAGTTCTTTCCATTTAGTTTGACCAAGAGAAAAGTTATTTTGTGATAAAGGTAGACAGAGGTTGTTTTTTTAGGCTATAAAATATTTTTTGGGGAAGTATTTTCTTTCCATTTAAGTTAAATGTTTGTATTGTATAAAAACTAACAATTAAATAACCCCAAAAATAAAAACTTGTTTGACACATTTTTATTTTGTAAATTATTTAAAGGAAAATTGTTAACTAACAATTTTTAGCTCTAGGAATTCCATAAAAAATCATTTTTAAATAATTTTTGCATTCACGTTATTCTTACCCTCAACGCAGTTCATTTCTTGTAATTTCTAGTTTCATTAAAAAAACTGTATTTAAGCAAATATTTTAATAGTCCTCTTTTCTTTTCTTTTCAGCCACATTTTGCGAAGTGATAATGTGAAGTAGTGGTAAGTTTTTCATATCTTTTTATATAATTATAATGCAATAATTTTTGTTAGATATCATTAAGAGAACGACTTACTTTTAACTATATTTTCATCAGAATCCTTTAATTTTGTATAGTTTTCAATAAAAAAAGGTTTCCATTTAAAAATTAAAAAAAAATGTTCAATTAAAATACTGCAAGGTAAGAACTCTTTTGTTTAAAATTAAATCGACAATACAAAATGAAAATTGTGTAAACTTTTCTATGGGAAAAGTCTGCTGAGACACAGTGACCTTTTCTATAAGGCAAGTATGATGTGACACATTCAGCTTTTCTATAAGAAAATTATGCTGTGACACAGTCTAATTTTCCATAAGAAAATTATGCTGTGACACAGTCTAATTTTCCATAAGAAAATTGTGCTGTGACACAGTCTAATTTTCCATAAGAAAATTATGCTGTGACACAGTCTAATTTTCCATAAGAAAATTATGCTGTGACACAGTCTAATTTTCCATAAGAAAATTATGCTGTGACACAGTCTAATTTTCTATAAGAAAATTATGCTGTGACACAGTCTAATTTTCTATAAGAAAATTATGCTGTGACACAGCAAACTTTTCTATAAGAAAATTATGCTGTGACACAGCATAATTTTCTAATTTTCCATAAGAAAATTATGCTGTGACACAGTCTAATTTTCCATAAGAAAATTATGCTGTGACACAGTCTAATTTTCCATAAGAAAATTATGCTGTGACACAGTCTAATTTTCTATAAGAAAATTATGCTGTGACACAGTCTAATTTTCTATAAGAAAATTATGCTGTGACACAGCAAACTTTTCTATAAGAAAATTATGCTGTGACACAGCAAACTTTTCTATAAGAAAATTATGCTGTGACACAGCAAACTTTTCTATAAGAAAATTATGCTGTGACACAGCAAACTTTTCTATAAGAAAATTATGCTGTGACACAGCAAACTTTTCTATAAGAAAATTGTGCTGTGACACAGCAAACTTTTCTATAAGAAAATTATGCTGTGACACAGCAAACTTTTCTATAAGAAAATTATGCTGTGACACAGTAAAATTTTCTATAAGAAAATTATGCTATGACACAGTAAAATTTTCTATAAGAAAATTATGCTGTGACACAGTAAAATTTTCTATAAGAAAATTATGCTGTGACACAGTAAAATTTTTTATAAGAAAATTATGCTGTGACACAGTAAAATTTTCTATAAGAAAATTATGCTGTGACACAGTAAAATTTTCTATAAGAAAATTATGCTGTGACACAGTAAAATTTTCTATAAGAAAATTATGCTGTGACACAGTAAAATTTTCTATAAGAAAATTATGCTGTGACACAGTAAAATTTTCTATAAGAAAATTATGCTGTGACACAGTAAAATTTTCTATAAGAAAATTATGCTGTGACACAGTAAAATTTTCTATAAGAAAATTATGCTGTGACACAGTAAAATTTTCTATAAGAAAATTATGCTGTGACACAGTAAAATTTTCTATAAGAAAATTATGCTGTGACACAGTAAAATTTTCTATAAGAAAATTATGCTGTGACACAGTAAAATTTTCTATAAGAAAATTATGCTGTGACACAGTAAAATTTTCTATAAGAAAATTATGCTGTGACACGGTAAAATTTTCTATAAGAAAATTATGCTGTGACACGGTAAAATTTTCTATAAGAAAATTATGCTGTGACACAGTAAAATTTTCTATAAGAAAATTATGCTGTGACACAGTAAAATTTTCTATAAGAAAATTATGCTGTGACACAGTAAAATTTTCTATAAGAAAATTATGCTGTGAGGCAGTAAAATTTTCTATAAGAAAATTATGCTGTGACACAGTAAAGTTTTCTATAAGAAAATTATGCTGTGACACAGTAAAATATTCTATAAGAAAATTATGCTGTGACACAGTAAAATTTTCTATAAGAAAATTATGCTGTGACAGTAAAATTTTCTATAAGAAAATTATGCTGTGACACAGTAAAATTCTCTATAAGAAAATTATGCTGTGACACAGTAAAATTTTCTATAAGAAAATTATGCTGTGACACAGTAAAATTTTCTATAAGAAAATTATGCTGTGACACAGTAAAATTTTCTATAAGAAAATTATGCTGTGACACAGTAAAATTTTCTATAAGAAAATTATGCTGTGACACAGTAAAATTTTCTATAAGAAAATTATGCTGTGACACAGTAAAATTTTCTATAAGAAAATTATGCTGTGACACAGTAAACTTTTTTATAAGAAAATTGTGCTGTGACACAGTAAAATTTTATATAAGAAAATTATGCTGTGCCACAGTAAAATTTTCTGTAAGAAAATTATGCTGTGCCACAGTAAAATTTTCTGTAAGAAAATTAATTATGCTGTGCCACACTAAAATTTTCTGTAAGAAAATTATGCTGTGCCACAGTAAAATTTTCTGTAAGAAAATTATGCTGTGACACAGTAAAATTTTCTATAAGAAAATTATGCTGTGACACAGTAAAATTTTCTATAAGAAAATAAGTAAATAAGTAAAATTTTCTATAAGAAAATTATGCTGTGACACAGTCTAATTTTCTATAAGAAAAGTAAGCTGTGACACAGCAAACTTTTTTATAAGAAAATTATGCTGTGACACAGTAAAATTTTCTATAAGGAAATTATGCTGTAACACAGTCTACTTTTCTCTAAGAAAATTATGCTGTGACACAGTAAAATTTTCTATAAGAAAATTATGCTGTGACACAGTAAAATTTTCTATAAGAAAATAAGTAAATAAGTAAAATTTTCTATAAGAAAATTATGCTGTGACACACTCTAATTTTCTATAAGAAAATTTTGCTGTGACACAGCAAACTTTTTTATAAGAAAATTATGCTGTGACACAGCAAACTATTCTATAAGAAAATTATGCTGTGACACAGTAAAATTTTCTATAAGAAAATAAGTAAATAAGTAAAATTTTTTATAAGAAAATTATGCTGTGACACAGTCTAATTTTCTATAAGAAAATTATGCTGTGACAGAGCAAACTTTTCTATAAGAAAATTATGCTGTGATATAGTTTACTTTTCTGTGAGAAAAGTAGAAGTATATTTCCAAGCCACGTTATTTATTTCGACTTAAATAAATAAGCTTTTATTCTATATTTGCTCTGGGTGTATGTTCTTTCCAATTAATTAACAATCTGTTATTAAGCTATTTTTTCACCTCTTACAAATTTGCTTTTAATTTGCTTCTAATTAAGAGAAAAAAAATCTTTTCTAAATTAATTCCACAAACAGTTGACAAACTTAATGTAACACATTTGTGATTTTTTTATGATGGATTACTCTGATATTTTTTTTATTATTCATTTTCTACGCATAATATACTTAAAGTTACTAAACAAATGCGGAAAAATTATAGTGGCAAAATAAAAAAAAGAAAATGAATGGAAGTCTGTGCGACAGCAGACTCTTAACTGGAAGCACATACAGTGAATAATATATTTTACGTAGAAACAAATTTGCATATGCATCATGTCATAATGTCTGTGAAAAAAGGAGAATCGGAAATTACATGTTACATATTTTGCTTGCAACTTGCAGCTTATTGTTGAACATTAGTCACACAGGGATTCTTAAACTGCTAAAGAAATATTTTGATAGGAAAGTTTTAATAAATTTTATGATATATTTATCCGGGCTACTTTTTTTTTGTTTCTTACGACACTTTCAAAAATCTTTTGGATGTTTGAAATATTAAAATAGTGAGTTTAAAAAGTGGGCGGGTTCATGAACTTTGAAATTTAATTTTACATTTTATGGGCTTCTACTTAATCCATTTGTAAAATCCTTAGAGCTTTTATCACCACAAAATTTCGAAAAAGGTGATCGGGTTTTATACTTAAGCATTTTTGGTGGAAGCTCTTTCCTTCTGGATTACCAACTTAATGATTTCAACAAGGCGTGAGACTAAAATAATCGATTCTTGAGAACTACTTAAATTTTTTATTTGGCAACATATTCACGTAATCCATGAAGACTGAAAGAATCATTCTTCTCATCAAACAACTTCTACATATTTTTTTTTTAATTTTATGTAATGTGATTTGTAAGCGAGTAATGAAATTTGGCAAGCAGAAAAGTAAGTCATTATTTGGTAAGTAGTTCTGATGGTAATGTGTAATTTGTTGCTGGCATTTTATGCTCTGAAGGCAATACCATCTTGCATTTAAAAAGTGGGCGGCACCATGCCCAATGTGATTTCTTAAAAATTACAACAAAAATTAATCTAGGCTTTAGCTAGGGGGAATGTCGACATTTTTCTGTGCCACCACGCATGTCCTCATTACCCATGTCTAACTAGTTGGGCGTGACTGCTGACATCAGCCTTTTAAGATTAATTTTTAACAAAATAGAATATGAGAAGTGAAGAATTAAAAATACTGAACTTGAGGCCGATTAAGAAATTATTCCTTAGATAAAAATTCACTATAGTTCAATTAAAAATAATACGAGTATGTATATGTATAGGCGTCACAAAATTTAGAAATTTAAAATTTTTTATACAAAAAAAAATAGGAATTAATTGATTTATCATTTATTTCTGCAAGTCAAAGAGAAAGATTTAAAATATTTAGGGATTTTCAAATATGGTTCAATAAAAACATGTTTGAAGCAATGAAAAAAAAAAATAAAAAAATCACTGTGCCCTGTAATGATTTTTATCTAAAAATTTTTAAAAAGAAAGCTCAATTTATAATAAATTGCAGATGTAAAATCTTCAAGGACTTTGCAATATACATAAATAGTTCAATAATAATTCTTTCTGCCATCAAAACACCGACTTCAATACAAAGATCTAATAGAAGAAGACAAAAAGAAGTACTTTAAATATAAAATTAAATTTTAATGGGCGTACCTACGCCCATTTTTTAACTTCAAGATTGTGTGTTTTTCAGAGTTCAGGGTGCGTGTTAAGTCTTGTAAAAATTGGTAAAGTGGAGCCATTTAAAAAATTAAATTTTAAGGGGCGTGACTCCGCCCATTTTTTTTAAATGAAGGATTGTGTCTATTTTAGAGCTCAAGGTGTGTGGTATGTTTCAGTTAAAATCGCTTGAGTAGAACCGCGTGATTTATTATAATAAATTTTAATGGGCGTGACTCCGCCCATTTTTTCAACTTTCAAATTGTGTAATTACCCAAACATGTTTTATAGGTTTCGCAGCAATCAAATAAGTAGAATATCATGAAATT
This sequence comes from Tachina grossa, assembly GCA_949987645.1. Lineage (NCBI taxonomy): Eukaryota > Metazoa > Arthropoda > Insecta > Diptera > Tachinidae > Tachina > Tachina grossa. The sequence goes on along the minus strand of OX465278.1, from coordinate 130,642,052 downwards.
AAATAAAAAATTGTGGGCGTCTCCACGCCTACTTTTATAAAATGTTACCAATGGGAAGCTATAACCTCTCAGACGAAAAAATAATTTTTATAATCACTCTAAACGGTATCGAGTTATGAAGCAAAACCCAAAAAAAATTGAGACGAGTTTTTAACCTCCTCCTTTTTTTTTTTTTTTTTTTGAAGTCGGTGAAAATAAGTTTGAAGACAAAATTTGTAAAAATTTTAAAAAAAGAACACTGTACATTGCACAGGAAATTTTCCCCCTTTTTTGGCCAAAATTAATTACAGCCAAACGGGTGGACTGATTTGAACAATTTTTTAGATTTGATTCTTGGTGAACACTTAAGAGAGAGGGAGCGACCGAAAAAGTTTTTCATACACGCAGAAAAAAAGATAGTAAATTTAACTTAAAAATTAACAAATAGTTAGTTGTAAGAAGGGGTTAAGGGTTATAGGTTCCCGCATCCAAGATTTTTTTAGATCTTTGATAGATAATGAAGTAACAAACAAAGTCATGCTTAAAAATTATTTTATTCAATAATTTAATTTTCCAAACCGTCAACTAAATGTAATATTAGAGCTGTGTCGTTCATGAACGAACGAGTACAAATGAACGAAGTGAGCCGGTCACTTTACTGAGCTGTTTTGGCTCAGCAGTGCTGATAAAAACTACAATTGAACGAAATGAACGAACGAGCGCACTTGGGTGTTTTTGTTTTGTTTTTTTTTTTGCTTTTTCTTTATTCGTGCGAGATTTTTTGTCACATTCTTGTTTTCATTTGCCTGCTTTTAGTAGCAGTATGACCATTATGAAATTAATAAAATTGCCATTAATATTTCTTAAGTTTTTAGAACATATTAAGAGTTTTTTTTTAAAAATTTACCTATGTAGATAATAATATTATAGACAGTCTATTTTGATTCTTTATATGTGGCTCTTTTGCCAATATGAATCTTTTGATTTCTTATTCCTTTAATATTTTAAACATTTTACTTGCTGACTTTTTTTTTAGTTTCCTATATTTTCTATTGTTTGTTTTGCTTAGTTTGCAAAACAATTCATAACAAACTCACTGGACAAATGCCCTTTTTATTTGACGAATCAGCTTTTGTTTTTTTTTGTTTTTATTTCATTCTATTTCTTGAAAAGAGCGGATGAACGAAATGAACGAACTCGTTCTTTTTTTTAGAAAATGGACGAAAATGAGCGGTCACTTGAATGAACGATTTGTCACAGCTCTATGTAAAATACATGGATTCAAAATGCCACCACTCTCCATTACTTCATCTTCATCAACTCGTCGTTTTCTTCTCTTAGATTTTTGGCAAAAAGGTATCTGCGGTCGTCCTGGTTTCGATTTAATGGAGGCACACTGCGTTTCACATTTTCACTGTCTTTAAGCCAAACAGCATGATGTTTTTTCAAAAACTTTCAAATTTCTCGAACTATTACGCCATTTTATATTCATATTTGAACAAAATAATCGTGAATGGTCTTTAAAATACTGTTTAAAGTTTTCGGAACAATCACTCAATCAATGTATGACAAGAAATAGCTGCTCTTTTGTCAATTTCGTCGTGTTTCTCTAGCCATATATTGAATAGTTCTAAATTTGGCACGCAATTGAAAAAATTTAACGGGTGTTTTTTTTATAGGTATAGAACTTCGAATTGAAATAAAACACAAGAAAATCGTTTTAATGTCCATCAATTTGGCTTTATTGGAAGGATAATTTTATGCCATTAATGTTTAAATATGATTTCGGGCATGTGGCCGCCGCGGCTGGCTCGAATAAAGCCAATTCTACAGGTCCAATTTTCAACCACTTTTTCGAGCATATGGGGCCGTGTGTTGAATAACGCCACGAATGTTGGCTTCCAAGTCCCCTAACGTTTCTGGTTTGTTGGCGTAGACGAGCGACTTCACATATCCCCAAAGAAAATAATCCAATGGTGTCAAATCACACGATCTTGGTGGCCAATTGACAGGTCCCTTCCGCGAAATTATGCGCTCATCGAATGTTTCCTTCAATAAATCGATTGTGACGTGCGCTGTGTGGCATGTAGCGCCGTCTTGTTGGAACCACAACTCATCCACATTCATGCCATCCAATTCGGGAACAAAATAGTCGGTTATCATGGCTCTATACCGGTCTCCATTAACGGTAACTGACTCTCCAGCATTATTTCGGAAGAAGTATGGCCCAATGACTCCACCAGCCCATAGAGCACACCAAACAGTCAGTTTTTGTGGATGTAATGGCGTCTCAAGGGTCTCATGTGGATTCTCTTCACTCCAAATGCGGCAATTTTGCTTGTTGACGTAGCCATTCAACCAAAAATGAACCTCATCACTGAACAAAATTTTGCGATGAAAATCAGCATCGAGATCAATCTCATTTTCGGCCCATACACCAAAATCACGACGCATTGCATGGTCTCGCGGCTTTAATTCTTGCACAAGCTGGAACTTGTAAGGTCGCAAGCCAAGATCTTTGCGCAAAATCTTCCATAAAGTTGATGGACAAAGCTCCAATTGCTGTGCACGGTGGCGAATCGATTCATTCGGGTCCTCTTCAACACTTTGCTCTACAGCGGCAATTGTTTCTTCGGTGCGCACTGTTCGACGTCTCTGGGGATGCGTATTATCACATAGAGTAAACGTAGTGCGAAAACGATCCATGGTTAACCGAATTAATTGCTCTGATGGACGATTATGTCGACCATAAAATGGACGGAGCTTGCGGTAAACTTCGCGAACTGAACCATTATTTTCGAAATAAATTTGCACGATTTGCAAGCGTTGTTCTTTTGTCAACCTGTTCATGATGAAATGGCAAACCAAACTAAATATTAATCACTTGACAGCTGACAAAATGGCCGCCAGTTAAAAAAGTGATGCCAACTTAAAGTTCTATACCTCAATAAAAAACACCCATTATTTTTTTAAACTCGCAAAAAATTCGCAGATGAAATATATTAAATTTGGAAGATAATTGATTGTTCTAGAGAATTATTATGATATTATGTCTAACATGTGTTATAATTTTTTTGTAAGTCTATATAAAATTCTAATTCATAATTCCATTACTTAATTTTAAGCTCACTTTACTTTTTCCAATTTAATCGATTTTATAGCTGAGTTTACCAATATTTTGCTATGGAATGTAAAAGTACTTACCTTCGGCATTACTTCCCATTTTTTCATTTTTCAAAAATATAAATTTTTGTTATTAAAACTTTTATAAGAAGATGTCACAAAATTCACTGCACTTCAAGGTTTTCTGTTAACCGGTTTAGAAATCGTAATCAAAACAACTGTTTAAGTAACAAAAATTAAATTTTTTGCAAAAATTTTGAAAGCTATGTATGTTTATTTTGTCACATTTTTTACAATAAACTTTGCGAAAATTCAAATTTTTTACTTTTGGCCAAAAGAAATGGTTGGAATTTCCTATAGTGCACTGTAATGATTTTTATCTTAAAATTTTTGTAAGTAAAGCTCAAATCCAATCTTTTTTGCTCTATATTATTGTTTCATGTGTTAGTTTTGTAGAGCTATACTGTTTTGCGCCACGACACAGGAGCTAGGACGCGATTCTCGTAACAAATATAATCGACATTATTACAGTTAATTTATTTTGTTTTGATTTCTTTGTACTTAAAAGCAGAGTACGAAAATAAACGAAGTGAAGTGAGTGAAACAAAAACAATGAGAACGATTGCTCAATTTGTTTTTGTACGAGTATTGTTGTTGCACATGAGCACAAAAAATGAAATTTGTTTTATATAGCTAAGTAGAATAGCTCTAAAGGCTCAATCAGACGTGACATAACCATAGCCATAGAGAGCAACCGTTCGAACCAAACTAATGGGCAACACTGTATTCGATTATACTTGACTCGCCATAACGCCATAACTCTCACCATAGAAACCAATTGAATTTTGGTTAGGTTATGGTTATGGCGTTATGGCTATGTCACGTCTAATTTAAGCTTAACCGGGTGTCTTAAGACATTTCGCTTCTTTTTACCCGACTGCACAAAGCAAATAAGGGTATTGTTTTTATCAGTCTTTTATGTATGTATCAGAGAACTGTTTGAGTTGATTCACTTTCGCTGTCCACTCACTTTTACAATGCTTTGTTTTGTTTTTTAACATCAATATGTAAATGATATTGCTTACAGAGTTACCTCTCTAACAACTGACTGTCATTAACTCTCTCTCTCTTTTTTTTTTGTGCTGTTATTAAAAATCAATAAAAATTCTTACTGTTTGATTGTTTTGTATATCAATCAAATAACTCAAAAGCATGTTGACTAGATGAAGTCAACATGGCGTATTAATTTATAGTTTTCTCGTATCAAAGCAGTTTATAAAATAAAATTGGGCTAGTTATTTTATTATATAATATTACTTAAAACTATCTTTGTCAGAAGGGGTTTTAGGAAGTATTCAAAACAATCATACTGATTCATAGCTTTAGTGAATGCTATGAATGAATAGAGATTGCAAGCAGTGGCATGCGTTTTTGATGTGTAAACATCTATACGCTAGGGGGTGAAAATCTTTTGACTTTGATTTCTTTGCTGAGATTTCTTTGCTGAGATTTCTTTGCATTGTCAAATCGGTGTGAGCTATGTATGAGTGTATTAGTGTTTGAAAGAAGCAATACCAAGCAGAGAAACAAGTCGACCGGCTCGAAGCCGACGGTGCGCCGCCGCCGGTTACTTTTCTGTATATTTCCGTACACCAAAGGTGAAAATGAACCGTAAGAGCTACGGACTAGAAATTTGGACACAATGTGTAGACATTTGGCTATTACAACAACAAATACATGAGAGTTAAAAACAAAAGGGTGTTCCAAAACGAGCAACGAAAAATTTTAAAATCCCATGTAATATACATACAATTGAAATTTTAAAAGTTAGTATATTTTTATACAGACTACAACAATTAACACTAAATTTAAAAAATTGAAATCAATGGGTGTTCCATCAGTTAATGCAATTTTGACTTTGTAATTTTGACAACTTGCTGTATCATGGAAACCGTAAGAGTAAAACTCTTGAAATTTTCAAAAACGGTAAAACTAAAAAATCAAAAAAATATAAAATCGCCAAATATAAAAAAAATCGCCAAAACGAAAAAAAGCACCAAATTAAAAAAAATCTCTAGGACTAAAATAAATCGCGAAAAACCGCAAAAATCGCCAAAATTAAAAAAATCCTTTAACAAAAAAATCGTCAATATGCAAAAATCGCCTAAATAAAAAACCCCAAAAACAGAAAAAAAATCGCCAAAATGAAAAAAACCAAAAAAAAAACAGAAAAAAATCGCCAAAATGAAAAAATTGCCAAAATGAAAAAAATTGCGAAAATTAAAAACCCAAAAAGAGAAAAAAAACTCCAAAACGATAAAAAGCGATAAAACTGAAAAAAATCGTTTAAACTGAAAAAACTTAAAAAATTAAGAAAGCTATATCGAAAAAAATGATCAAAACCGAATGTGCGCGAGTCAAAGTCGCACTTTACTGAATTTATTTTAATTGCAATGCGTACACAACAACAAGAACAGCAACAACTAAACGGAGAACAACAGGAATTTAAAATTAAAAAGTAAAAGTAAAGGCATTTAGCATAGATGAGCACTGCAGTACCACTAAAGTTTCAGTAAAAACAAAAAATTTTTTACTGATTACTAACATTTTTTCTACAATTTTTATAAATTGCCTAAATGATTTGTTATATGATGAGGTGCATTGAATTTTCAGTAATCAGTAATGCCCGTATTCATAATGAAATTCTACCAAGTGGCTAAATGTTTTTCATACAAAAGTTTCAAAATTTGAATGAAAAAACTTTGCCACTTGATACAATTTTATTATGATTACGGCCCTACGATTTTACTGGTAATGTAAATTAAATTTCATTAGCAGTAAAAATTTACTGAATTTTTTCAGTAATCAGTAAATTTACTGCTTACTGCAATTTTGAATGCAGTACATATACATATACTGCAGTGTGCCCATTTACTAACCAAATAAGTTTAATAAAACAAACAAAAACCAACAAATTCATATGTACATATTTACAATATTGAAAGTTTTGATACTTTTAGTTAATTAATTTAAAAAAAGATACTAAAAGCATAAGTACTTACAACTTAAAAAAAAATTTCATTACTAGATGTTTATACATCTCCTCTGTGATCGGACTCACATTGCTTTTTTTTAACAACAGTCTCAATGATATGAATCATGCAATAGCATCATTAATCATTTTAATGTTAAGTGCTAGCTCAATATTCATTTTAGAAAATGCAGAATTATGCCGTTTGATTCGAAATCATGCAGATCACTGGTATATATGTATGTATGTGTGTTCCTTTGCGGCCATATAAAAACCGAAGATGTGGACCAATTTTGATGATTCTTACGTCAATCGATTTGTCTTAATGCCGTTAGTGCCACTAAAGTCAAAACTCACTATGGCGGCCAACAGACGCCATTTTGTACTATGTGTTGTCAGAATATTTACAACTAAGTTTGGTGTTATTTGTTCATTAATAATTATCACATGTTATTTGGCTTAAAAAGCGATACGAACTTTAGCCTGTTAAAATCATAAATATTAGAAACAAATGGAGTTCAAATAATAATTAAAATTAACTAAAAAATAAGTCGTTGAACTATAGTAAAATTGGTATCATTCGAGAGGCATTTTAAAATCATCTTTAGGTTTTGAATGATCAGTTAGGATATTTAACGGTTGAAAGTTTATCGCACTCGGTTTTTTTTTGTTTTTTTTTTTTGTTTGTATAAATACTTGTTCACAAAGTTTTAAGCTAAGAAGGCCAAATAAAAGTATATTTGGGAACCTCTGCTGTTTGTACTAGGACACTTTTGGAGAAGTTTTATTTTATTTTAGTAGCAGCAAGTGTTATAAATGAAAGTGTTAACATAATATTCAGGTCTATTCGAGAATACGCGCTTCACTTCTTCGTCGTCGAACGTTCACTTTCGACAGGTCGACGTCGACAGATTCTAAAATACGTGCGAAGAAATATCGTTTTCAGTCATCGATATTATGTTATCTCTTATAAAAACGTCATTAACATTGAAAACAGCTGACTTGTATGCAGAAAAAGTTGAAAACAAAAAGGGATTTAAGAAGTAATTTAAAGAAATAATTAATAAAAAAAACTTAACAGTACATGTGCTAAGCAACATAAAAAGAAACAATAAACAGTAAAAGTGAAATTAGTTACTTCTTTTATTTGTTTTAAAGCCGTGTTTACATCTTTGAAGAACTTAAAGGAAACTCGTCTTGTAGAGCCTGGCCGAACGCCATTAAAGCTTAATTAACAGTGGTAGACACCATATAAACACTTCGTATCTCTTTTTTCTTTATTTATTTAAACTTAAAGCGCTAAAATTGGCGTCGAACGAATATGACATTGTTCATGGTGACGAAGTATTTTAGAACACCTCCAAAGTGAAAGAAAACATATGTTTTCTATCACTCATCTCCAACGTAGTCTTTTAGAATAGCAAAAAGTGAAAGATGCGCGTATTTGTGGTGAAAGTGACTTCCCGAATAGACCTGATTATTTTTTAATACGAGGAATTGAATTTTTTTTTTTTTTTTTTTTTTTTTTTTTTTTTTTTTTTTAAGAAAATATCTCTTCCTTTAAGTTGTAAACAAAAAAGGAATTTTTCACTTTACCAAGAATTTTCTTTTAAAAGAACTTTTACATGCAAATAGTAAAAATGTTTATAAAAGTATAAATTTTACGACATAAAGGCAGTGGGACAAATATGTGACAGCGCACAGAGAAAGGGACCTAAGCGTAAAAAGAAATCAATTATCACTTTTTTTTTTTTTTTTTTTTTGATGTGGACAACATCTGAGCATCGAATGAGACCGATCCCATGCCCCAAAAGTGTTCCCTCCCAGAGATATGCGCATTTTATTCCGTGATGGTACACAAAAGATACACGCATTTTAATTTTGAAAATGGCTCTCCTGAACAAAACAGGTTTTTACCCTTAGGTCCCTTTCTATTTTGCGCGTCACATATACTCAGTTTAACCAAAAGTTTAATTATTCTCTATTATATATTGGCCTGCTTTTTTGTATATTTTTCTAATGTTTTTATTACTTCTTAATAATTTAAATTACTTTTCTCTCAGATTTTGCTCTAAATTCTCTCCATTAAAAAATAAATATCTTTCACTCACTTATTTAAATTAAGTTTAACTAAAAAAAAGTGCTTGCTTTAGGGAATTTCTAGGAAAAACTTTAGCAAACAAATAGTTTTTCAACATATTTTCTTTTCCATATTTTCCATTTATTATTTTGTTGTTTTTGGAAAATCTTAATACTTACAAACATTCTAACTAAAAGCTTAGGCGAATAACTAAAAGTAAACTGTTACTGTTTATTTTATATATTTAATCTTTTGCCTTTGTGCTGTGTCGAGCGAGCATGCACTTTCTTTATATGTACTTTATATAGTTTTATTTGTTTCAATTATAATTAATTTGTGGTTCTTTGGTGGTTTATTCCTTAGAACTCGTTACACTTTATTTCCTTGCACTCTTCTAATATTGTATTACTTTCATGTTTGTGTATTTAACTTTACTCTTGTACTAACTTTACTCTAATATTAAGGATTAAAGCAAGCTGGATGATTCATAACTTTTCATTACAACAGTTTTAAGGAAGTGCACAGGGAGCTGCTTTTTTTCCATGCAAATTGTAACAGAATGAAAAAAAATTAAATAATACAAAAAAAAAATGCAATGTGAGTCCGATCACAGAGGAGATGTGTAAACATTTAGTAATGAAATTTTTTTTAAGTTGGAAGTACTTATGCTTTTAGTATCTTTTTTTAAATTAATTAATTAAAAGTATCAAAACTTTGAATATTGTAAATACATATGAATTTGTTGGTTTTTGTTTGTTTTATTAAACTTATTTGGTTAGTAAATGAGCACACTGCAGTATATGTGTATATACTGCATTCAAAATTGCAGTAAGCAGTAAATTTACTGATTACTAAAAAAAAATTCAGTAAATTTTTACTGCTAATGAAATTTAATTTGCATTACCAGTAAAATCGTAGGGCCGTAATCATAATAAAATTGTAGCAAGTGGCAAAGTTTTTTCATTAAAATTTTGAAACTTTTGTATGACAAACATTTAGTCACTTGGTAGAATTTCATTATGAATACGGGCATTACTGATTACTGAAAATTCAATGCACCTCATCATATAACAAATCATTTAGGCAATTTATAAAAATTGTAGAAAAAAATTTTAGTAATCAGTAAAAATTTACTTGTTAAACATTTTTTATTGTTTTTACTGAAACTTTAGTGGTACTGCAGTGCTCATCTATGGTAAATGCCTTTACTTTTACTTTTAAATTTTTAATTCCTGTTGTTCATCGTTTAGTTGTTGCTGTCCTTGTTGTTGTGCACGCATTGCAATTAAAATAAATTCAGTAAAGTGCGACTTTGACTCGCGCACATTCGGTTTTGATTTTTTATTTTTTTTATTTAGCTTTCTTCCTTTTTTAAGTTTTTTCAGTTTAAACGTTTTTTTTCAGTTTTATCGCTTTTTTCTCGTTTTGGCGTATTTTTTCTCTCTTTTTGGGTTTTTTTAATTTTCGCAATTTTTTTTCATTTTGGCAATTTTTTTCATTTTGGCGATTTTTTCATTTTGTCGATTTTTTTCTGTTTTTTTGGGGTTTTTTCATTTTGGCGATTTTTTTCTGTTTTTGAGTTTTTTTTATTTACGCGATTTTTTCATTTTGGCGATTTTTTCATATTGGCGATTTTGTTTGTTTAAGGATTTTTTTAATTTTGGCGATTTTTGCGGTTTTTCGCGATTTATTTTAGTCCTAGAGATTTTTTTTAATTTGGTGCTTCTTTTCGTTTTGGCGACTTTTTTATATTTGGCGATTTTATATTTTTTTGATCTTTCAGTTTTACCGTTTTTGAAAATTTCAAGAGTTTTGCTCTTACGGTCTCCAAGATACAGCAAGTTGTCAAAATTACAAAGTAATAATTGCATTAACTAATGGAACACCCTTTAATTTAAACTTTTTAAATTTAGTATTAATTGTTGTAGTCTGTATAAAAATACACTAACTTTAAAAATTTCAAGTGTATATATGTACATACAATTGTATGTATATTACATGGGATTTTAACATTTTTCGTTGCTCGTTTTGAAACACCCTTTAGTTTTTAACTCTCATGTATTTGTTGTTGTAGTGGCCAAATGTCTACATATTGTGTCCAAATTTCAAGTCCGTAGCTCTTGCGGTTCATTTTCACCTTTGGTGTACGGAAATATACAGAGAAATAACCGGCGGCGGCGCACCGTCGGCTTCGAGACGGTCGACTTGTTTCTCTGCTTAGATTGCTTCTTTCAAATACTAATACACTCATACATAGCTCACACCGATTTGACAATGCAAAGAAATCTCAGCAAAGAAATCACAAGTCAAAAAATTTTTACCCCCTAGCGTATAGATGTTTACACATCAAAAATTATTTGTTATTTATTCATTTAAAAACATTGAAATGCAATCAGTTAATCCTTAATAATATGAAATATGTTTCTTATAGAAAAAGTTTGACTGTGTCACACAGCATACTTGTCTTATAGAAAAGTCACAACACGATCAAAATATCTATGTCCTTTTTTCTACTCAGCAGTAAACACTTACAAAAAACGCTTCTAGACAACAGTAATTGATGCCGTTTGCAGAGACTTTATCATCCTCTCCCTTGAAGGATAATTCATATATAATTTTGGAAATTTAAAATTTATTCATGATTGCAAACTTGCTTTGAAGTTTATCATATCCAAACATTAATACGAGTAGATGTAATAGCCAAATAAACTATTAATTATAAACTACCAAACATCACAGGTGCTTCTGGTCTTTGTGGAAATAATAGCCCAACTTTAACTATAAATTTTACTTTACCGCATACATGGAAATAAATTTTTAGTAAAATGCATGTATATCTCTTTGCTATGCGATGCCAAACATTTGTATGCACAATAAAACTGACTGATGCTGCCACCCTTAAACTTTAGTAATACATACTAGTTTTGTTTGCCAATTTTATTAGCATTAGTTTCATTTAGATACATATTCTCTTTGGTTGGAAACCACACTCTAATGCGGACAATAAAATTGGTAGCTAAAGAAATTATTTTCTTTGTATTCATTACATGTGTAAAAGCAAACTCTTGGTAAACTATTTTCATTTTAGATTTAAAACAAAATAATTTTCAGTACATGATGTGCTTTCTCCGTCCTGCCGTTTACATCTTAACAATTATGTGGATTATTTACAAAATAAACTTTTGCAAAATGCCAAAGAAAACTGAAAGAAATCTAAAGTTCTTTTCTAGAGCATCTGCATACATACTTGCATGTTCTGTTGTTGTTGTTGTTGCACTCGTAATATTAAGTTGAAGTTAACATTTTATTTTGTTTTGCATTGGCGCCTTAAAGCCAAAATTTATTAAGTTTTTGTCTTCTATTCGTGTGGTATTTGTGCAGTTTGTGGTCAGGTTTAAGTTTAGTTGCTTTTTGTTTTTATTTATTTTTTCTAAATTGCCAATGGCGTGGTTAAATAAAATGTAAATTTTCGCAAAAACATAAAGTTAAAAAAACAAGTAGCAATTTTCAAGAAAAATCTAAGCAGTAAAGGATAACCTGTCATATATCCTTAATTTTGAAAATTTAATTTCGTCTATGATTATTATAAAAATGCAGTGGAAATATGCAAATATATGCAGAATTGTGTTATAAATTTCATTTAATCTGATAAAAGGACACGTATCCTTAATTTTTATAATCAGCCTGAATACACTGTTGTTATTAGTATAATGGATGTGAAACTCTACTACTACTCGTAGAATTCCAAACTAGACATTTTCTACAAGTTTCAATACGATCGGCTTAAAAATGAGCCTTCCTGCCGTATATCCTTTATTTTAAAAATTCAAAAATTCTTACAGTTTTGCCAGCAATGCAGTCCAATTTATCAAATATACTTAGAATTATTGTATGTTCATAATATTTAATAAATTCCTCTATTCTCGCTGTAATGACCAACCTGCCTCCTATACATATATCCTTAATTTTAAAAATTTTAGGTTTCCTTACCAAAAGCATCAAAATCAAGTTACGCTTTATAACTATTTGTAAAATTGTGCATTTTAAATGACCCGATGATTTTCAATAAAATTGTTTTGAGAGAAAATCTGGTCTACCATATATCCTTTATTTTAAAAAATTGAACTCCAGCTACTATTAAGTTATTTTTATTACTATATGACCAAACGCCTTGTTACAACTTTGTTTTATTTATTTTAATGTAAATACAGCTTGCCTCCCCTATATTCTTAATTTTAACAAAAATCAAACCTCAGCTGCAGTGCGCAATTAAAATAATATACAAAGTTCAATTCAATTGACGCAAGTACATGCCTACCTCCCAGATATCCTTTTTTTTTGCAATTTCAATAACAGCTCAAATAATGCTCAGAATGAATTCATATCTTGGTACTACTCCTAGAATATTGATTTTTAAGTCTATAAAAAATTTAATTACACTCGGAGCAAGGACATGGCTCTCTTTCATATATCCTTTATGCAGTTGTGATCAAAATGCAATAAAACTTTGTTACTACTCGTAGTATTGTGTGGTAAAATGATATACAAGGTTTACTACAATTGGTGTAACTACTTGCCTGCGTCGCATATGTCCTTTAAAAAAAAAATCTAACAACAGCTACAATACTGTTCAGAATAAGTTAAAATCTTGAAACTATTCGCAGAATATTGGTTTCTTAATATATGAAATATATAAATACAATCGGTGCAAGGACTTGGCTTTCTTCCATATATCCTTTATGCAGTTTTGCTTGAAATTCAATAAAACTTTGTTACTACTCGTGGTTTTGTGCGGCAAAATAATATACAAAGTTCGCCACAATTGGTGCTAGTATTTGTCTCTCTCCCATATATCCTTTTTTTAAACAAACCCAATAGCAGCTGCAGTATTATTCAGAATGAGTTCAAATCTTGATACTATTCGTAGAATATTGTTTTTAAATCTGTGAAAAATTTAAATACATACAATGGGGGCAAGGACATGGCTTTCTTCCATATATCCTTTATGCAGTTGTGCTCGTAATTCAATAAAACTTTGTTACTACTCGTATAATTGTACAGTTAAAATAATAGACAAGATTCATTACAATTGGTGCTAGTACTTGTCTCTCTCCTATATATCCTTTTTTTTAACAAATTCAATAACAGCTCAAATATTGTTCAGAATGAATTCAAATCTTGAAAATATTCGTAGAATATTGTTATTTACATCTATGAAAATTTTAAATACATTCGAGGTAAGGACTTGGCTCTCTTCCATATATCCTTTACGCAGTTGTGGTCAAAATCCAGTGAAACTTTAATACTACTCGTAGTATTGTGCGGTAAAAATTATGTATAAGGTTCACTACAATTGGTGTCAGTACTAGCGTATCTCCCATATATCCTTTTTTAACAAATCTAATAACTTCTACAGTATTGTTCATAATAAGTTCAAATCTAGATACTATTCGTTTAATATTGTTTTTTAAATCTTTGAAAATTTTAAACAAAAATCGGGGAAAGGACTTGCCCTCCACCCATATATCCTTTTTTTTAATAAACCCGATAACAGCTACAGAATTGTGCAAAATGAATTCAAATCTTAATACTATTTGTAGAATATTAGTTTTTGATTTTCTGAAATATTTAAGTACAAATCGGGGCAAGGACATGGCTCCCTCCCATATATCCTTTTTTTTAACAAATCCTATAACAGCTACAGCATTGTGCAGAATGAATTTAAATCTTGATACTATTCGTAGAATATGGTTTTTTAACTTTGTGAAGTATTTGAATACAAATCGGGCCAAGGACATGCATGGCTTTCTCCTATATATCCTTTATTTTGAGATTTAAATTTCAGCTGAAATTAGAGTGAACTCTTATATGTTTTCTTAAAATTTCAGCCTTATTATTAGTTTTATTTTCTAGTTCAACTTCGGTATTTCGATTTCTTTCGTTTATCTAACGCATTTGAACTCTAAATATATTTTGATGATGCTCCCTTAATAAACATTTTAAGCCACGTTTATTGGCTGGTAGTAGTGAGTGAAGTGTTATTTATAGGATTTATTTTAATACAATTTTTGTTAAATTTACTAGAAATATTTATATTTAGTTTAATTTACCAGAAGACTTTAAACAATTTGTTGGACAAAAAAAAAAAACTTGCAACATTTTATTATAATTGAAAATTGGCAAAATAAACCAAAAATATATATTAATACCTAAGCTTATAGTATTTTTTCAAGGACTATAAATGGGCTAAGGAAATCTAGATTATAGAACAAAGGGATTCTTCGTTTTTGCAAAAATTATTTCAAATAAAGCTTAACGAAAGGAAAATACTAAATTTAAAAATGAATATAAAGGGTGTTTTTTATTGAGGTATAGAACTTTAAGTTGGCATCACTTTTTTAACTGACGGCCATTTTGTCAGCTGTCAAGTGATTAATATTTAGTTTGGTTTGCCATTTTATCATGAACAGGTTGACAAAAGAACAACGCTTGCAAATCGTGCAAATTTATTTCGAAAATAATGGTTCAGTTCGCGAAGTTTACCGCAAGCTCCGTCCATTTTATGGTCGACATAATCGTCCATCAGAGCAATTAATTCGGTTAACCATGGATCGTTTTCGCACTACGTTTACTCTATGTGATAATACGCATCCGCAGAGATGTCGAACAGTGCGCACCGAAGAAACAATTGCCGCTGTAGAGCAAAGTGTTGAAGAGGACCCGAATGAATCGATTCGCCACCGTTCACAGCAATTGGAGCCGACTAACCGACTATTTTGTTCCCGAATTGGATGGCATGAATGTGGATGAGTTGTGGTTCCAACAAGACGGCGCTACATGCCACACAGCGCACGTCACAATCGATTTATTGAAGGAAACATTCGATGAGCGCATAATTTCGCGGAATGGACCTGTCAATTGGCCACCAAGATCGTGTGATTTGACACCATTGGATTATTTTCTTTGGGGATATGTGAAGTCACTCGTCTACGCCAACAAACCAGAAACGTTAGGGGACTTGGAAGCCAACATTCGTGGCGTTATTGCCAACATACGGCCCCATATGCTCAAAAAAGTGGTTGAAAATTGGACCTGTAGAATTGGCTTTATTCGAGCCAGCCGCGGCGGCCACATGCCCGAAATCATATTTAAACATTAATGGCATAAAATTATCCTTCCAATAAAGCCAAATTGATGGACATTAAAACGATTTTCTTGTGTTTTATTTCAATTCGAAGTTCTATACCTCTGAAAAAAACACCCGATATATATAGAGTCGAATGCACAAATTTTGGAAAATTTTGTCCTAAAATTAAAAAAATTCTTTTACAGTTTAAGATCCTAAATGGTCACTAGAAATGAAAAATCATAAGAGAAACCTAAAGATAATTTTCAAATGCAAATGGCGCCTGTTGCCCGCCATATTGAATTTTGACTAACCGAATAAACTTATGCTTCATAATTTAATATTCTTTAATGGTCACTCTTTTTCGAGCGTATGTATATGGCTTAAATATTAAAAACATATGAAATTATGAAGGATAAAATCAAACGCTTATATAATATTTTTTAATAGGAATTTTTATTTCTATTGCATCATGTGTTTTAAGCAAATAAATTTATTTGTTTATACACCACATGATAAATATTATCGTTTATTTATTTTTGTTGATTTGCTTTATATGCAATACGTGCTCAATTTAGATTTATATTATAAAAACTCTATGGCATATATATAACAAATTTATATATATATATATATATTGTATTAAAGGTAAAAATTTATTGTTTTCTGGTTTTTTCTCTCTCTTTAATTTCTATCTCTTGTTTGTTGTAAATCATTGGTTTGGGTCCAAAATAATATTTATGTACGTATGTGTATGTGCTGCGTTCACAAATCGTCACAAAAACGTTGCCAGGATCATGTGTTTGTTTACATTTATAATTAAGTATGGAGTGATAAACGAGTTCAATTTACGAAATTCATGATTTTGTGGCAAATGAATTCAATTTAAAAGCAATCACCGCAAATGCCTGCCTGCTACGCGCAGTATGGATGCTAGTAAATATGTATGTATAAGTATAAAAGTATACGTTGCATATGTGATTTTTATATATACATATATGTACATTTAAAAATAATGTGCGGATAAGCATTTTAGATTGCAAATATTTTGCAAAAGTTCTTTTGAAGGCATTAGAAAATGAGTCAAACAAATTGAATCAAATTTATTTTGAATGTGTAAAGTGTTACGAAAACAAGTCCTTAAACAAATAGTTACTTCCCTAATGTATATGTTTTTCAATAAAAACTTTAACCATTATGATAAACACACATTAGCTAAGAGCGTCATAGGCAATAGAGGGCTGCATAAACAGTCTTGAAATGTATTGTCGTAGCATGTATTATAGGTATTGCCGTTCGGTTTTAACTGAAACCGAAACCGCGGTCTTTAAACCATAAAAACCGAAACCGGAACCGACAAAAAAAAGGTCGGTTTTTAAGTTTTACTTTAACATTAATATCTTGTTTAAAAATACAGCAAATGTACTTTACATTGAAGACTTTTATACATTACTAAGCATTCTGTAACAATGAAAGGTAAGAAAATAGTAAAATTTTAAGAAAATTATAACAATTCTTTGCAGGAAGAATTGTAATCTGTTATCAAAAAATCTCTAGCATATGTAAAGCAAAAATACCATAATTTTAATGTTCTTCGGCAAGAATTTTTACTTTATAAAAAAAAAACGAACAACAAAACAACTAACATATTGTTACGAAAATAGCCGTCAACAATGTTAAGCAGCATTACACAAAAATATTCCAACAGGGTTAATGTAAATGCTACGCGAAAATATTCCTACAGGGTCAAAGCAAAGAATATTCTAGAATAGTAGCCAACAACTAAATAAGCATGCCTAGCTTGATTAAACAAGCAAAAGCAACAACAACAAAAAGCGTCTGCTATTAAGAAGATTCACATATTTACACACATACATACATGCCAATTCAAACGAAAAGCAAAAGATAAACAACCACCCTGTATTGCTTAGTTAATGTTGTACACACGTACGCATATACACATGTATGTACATAGTTACCACATGAACTTAATTAGGCAGCATATAAGATGATAATGATCGTCTGGACATTGCTTGAAACTTCTAGTGGAATTTGTGTGAAATATAAAAAGAGGTGACGCATCCAATGAGTGAGTTAGTTGCAGTGTGAGTCAGTTACGAACAATTCAGTCGCGAACAAGTCAGTCATTTGCAAGTAAACAAGTCAGTTGATAATTAAGTTGTGAATTAATAATAGTCTGTCGTGGAATTGAGATTATTGTGTGGTCTATCGTGTCGACTGGAGTAAAGGGAACAGCGCAGCGAATAGACGTGTATAAGGGTGTAAGTAAAGCCAGTGAGTCTTTATTGGTGTACCAACTGTGAGTGACGGCAGAGAGAGTCTCGTAAGTGACGGCAGCAGACAGAGAGGTGTCACGTGAATACTTGCGCAGTCAGATAAGAGACGTGTTTAAATTACAGCGAGGAAGGCGTAGTGGTAACCAGTTGTGAATATCTGTGTGTAATTTATTAGTTTAAGTTGTATTAGTGTATTTAAGCTCTTGAGTAATTTAGTATAAGTGTATTTGTAAATAAAACTTGTATCATTCTTAACCCTAATTACTACATTCGGCTCTTGTATTCATTTGCAAATCTTCGGATCTACGGAAAAGCGTTTTTATAGAGAGAAAAACGTAACAATATTATTGCTTCACAAGGCAAAAACACAATAAAGCCCTCTTCAACTGAAAGCGAAAGAGTGTTTTCTGTCGCTGGTAACTTCTGCACAGAAATAAGATTTCTTTTAAACGACTCTACATTGAACGCTTTCACGTTTCTGAAATTTTATTACTTGGATAATTAAATATACATTTTTTATTCTTAAGCTTTTTATACACATACTCACTACTAAATGTTCCTTTTCTAATGGGCCTTATTACGGTTCTCGAATTTTTAGATTCGACTTCAACTTGCTGTACTAGATTAAAGAAACAGACAAAATTTTTCTTTAATCTGGTAGAAACTCTCGAAGTCGAATCGAAAAATTCGAGAACCGTAATAAGGCCCAATATATAAGTACCTGAATTAGAGCTGCAAAACTATCGATAGTGGCTCCATTCGATACTTTCGATAGTATTCTTTGATGCCATCGATACTATCGATAGTTTTTAATTATTAAGGTAGAAGTACATAGCACGCGTAAGTTCATTATTTTTTTTATTTATTGACGACTGATTAGTTGTCAAAACAATACAATGCGTTAAGAAGTTAAAAGTTAACCAATTTTCTGCTGCAAACACGTCAAAGAGTTTCGTATGTTAAGGTGCAATTAGAAGTGCCATAATGCCATAGCCGTAACCAAACCAAAATTCAATTGGTTTCTATGGTAATGGCTATGGCGTTATGGCGAGTTACCTATAATTAAATGCAGTGTTTCCCATAAGTTTGGTTCGTACTGCTGCTTTCTATGGCTATGGTTATGTCACGTCTGAGATTGCACCTTGTTGTATGCAAAAAATGCTATTTAAATTTTTTTTGACAGATCGTCGGTTGGTTATTGGTTTGCTGCAGACATGATGTATTTTGAATATACTGTGCCGCAAACCAATAACTAACCGACGAGATGTCTATGTATGTATGTATGATGTATTTTTCGAATGTAAAATCTTAAATTTTTTAATCATTCCTTAAAGTAAAAAGAAAGTTGATTTTTTTAACTTTTATTTCAAACGTTTTTAATATATATACATATTTACATATGCGTATACGTATGTGTATTAAAATTTAACGAAAAAACAAATAAAACATGTATACACAGTTCTATAAAAATAATAAACGAAAAGGCAAACAAAACGTATACGTCTATATATAGATCAATAAAAAATAAATTAATAAAAAGGATAAAAAGTAAAAATATTATTTCATCATTGCATAAACTATTGCAGTTAGCTAAAAAGTATTGATTTAACATAAGGAGAAGCAAACTATTTAGCGTCACCGTTTATTTAAAAGTCAAGAGACTGTGAAGTAGGTTGGGTTTCCATCTGTATGCCATGTGCCACACAAGCCTAAAAAAAGCGTAACCACTAATTGCTAATGAAAAATTTTTCATCCAGACATGTATTTATTAAGTTAAATAGTTTCATACATAATTAATAGACAATTTTATAGAATCCAACGTAATTGGAAAAACTTTAAATCAATAAATAAATGTCTGAATCAAACAGTTTTTCATTAGTAATTAGTTGGTTACGCTTTTTTGAGCAAATGACACACAAGAAATACCAGATGTAAACTCAGCCGTAGTCGTCAAATTTAGCCGCCGCCAAACTTATTCATGTATCAAAGCCGTTGGTACATAATAATGGCTCGATTATGGATGGCAACCGAACTTTGGTTGCGTTGCTAGTTGCCGAAATGGTATTAGGGATGGCAACTGGCAACTAACAGCTGGTAATTTCAGTTGTCATATTGGCAACCACAAATTTGTAGTTGCTGCATAGTTTAAAAGCAAAAAAATTTAAAAATTAAACAGTAATTGCAATATTATTTTCATTTTTGAATTTCTTCTCTGCATATTTAAGGAAAATATGCTTTACAGCTAAAACACAGATTGTTCAAACTTATTTTAGGCAACAACATTTACTCACAGCAGATGCGGTAATTCTAAAGAGTCGTCTAATAGATTAAACTTTTGTACTTCCTTCTCTTCACCAATAATTAATTTCACTTAACTAATAATTTTTATGATCAGTAATGTTTTTAAGCACTTTTACTCAATAATTTTCTTTTTAGCACATGTATTTCTTATATTTTAAATATTTGTTTATATTATTTTCAGTTGCCAATATGTCATAATAGTATTTTCGATAACTTTTTGGCAACTGGAGGAAGTTGCTATACATAATACAAATTTTAAGTTCAGTTGCGTTGCTAGTTAACTCGGCAACTAAAGTTCGGTTGCCATCCATAATCGAGGCATAATTGTATTTTTTCTGCAATTTGCTTCTAGTAGTTAAAAACTGACATCTTATGTTGAAACAAATCAAAACCGTTATTATAAAGGTTTACAGGCGGCGAAATATTAAACTTGCACCTTTTATTCCACAGTCGACGTCATACCGTTTTTATTGACTTTGTTTTTTACTTTAGTAATAGCCTGCTTTTGCCGATAGTATCGCTATCGAAAAAAAAAATATCGATAGTCCACTTAAAATAAAACTATCGATACTATCGATATTACCATCGATAGTTTTGCAGCTCTAACCTGAATTGAATACAAACCAGATAAACTCTATCACGCCTATAGTAACTATTTTTTCCCTCGAAAAATTTTTCCCAGAAATATTTTCCCTTTTTTGGTTCCCCTTATCATGAATAATCTGGGGGCAAATCACCGCATTCGAAATCGAGTACTTTGTCATCGAAATGTTGCTAACGTGGATAACGGCAATCGTTTTCGAAACGTATCTACTCGAAGTTGCACTCGATTGGTAATCTACTATCGAAAACAAGTAAACTCTAGCTTTTTGCCCCGAAACAAACCAAAGAAACAAAACAAAGAAAAAAAAATAAAGAAGTAATAACAATATAAGTATTTTTCTGATATTTTCGCACAATTAGTTTAGAAAATATAACTTTAATTGTTTTTAGGGAAAGTGAATATGAATACAAAGATTTCCCAATAGACAGTGCAAAAATAAATAAGGGAAAATCGCTTCCACAACAAATACAAATAAAGTAAATGGGAAACAAAAAGATTTATTGAAGCTATTTATGATGGAACATCATGTTTCGTTTTGTTTTCCTTATTTTCATATGCTAACAGCAATGTAAAAAATAGTAGTAGGTAACATACAATACGATCGAATACCGTGATCCAAAAAATTGCAGCCATCGAAATATTTCTCTACACGAACCTGCACTTGATTTCGAATGCCGTGATTTGCCCCCTGCACAGAAAAAACTAAATTGCATTTTCAGTAACCAAATTCGTTGAATCAGTAAATATTTTATTTGAATGCGGTCCTACAAATAATTTTGTAAATTCTGATAAAAATTTTGTAAAAATTTAAATTAATCATAGTTCGGCTGAGTGAAAATGTTATTTCAGTGTGTTGGTGTTTATCTTGCTTGTTGATAGGAACAACGTGCTGTTGTGCGGTTGTTGTTGTTTAGTTGTTGTTTATTTTGTTTGATCGTGTTGTATACATGTAAATGCCGAAATGTAGCCGACAAACGTCGTGGCCTGTTTCTTCTCTATACAGTGTTTTGGTACAAATTATTTTAGTGGAACAGTACAGAATATTTACTGAAACTAAGTTTGATTTCAAACAAATATTTGTTTAAAAATTTTTTGGGAATAATTTATTCTGTGTGCCTTATTTAAAATACAACTACGACTGTTTGGCAATAGATTAAAGAAAAACTGTCTTCATTAAGAATATTTTTCACGTGAATTTTTTCACTTTTCCCTTGGTTTTGTTCACTTTATTTTTGCAGGCGAACTGAATTATTACATCGAATAGTTTCGATATTTTTCTTCGAATTGTATATTAAAAGTTAAAATTATTTATTTTTACGACAATAATTCCCTACAACACATTTTGTCATAGAGTATGAATCTCTTCGGTTCACAGACAGTAAATTTCATGGTGGTGCACCACGGTGGCATACTTAATGAAAAAATAGCTAAATCAACAGAAGCACCTCCATGGGTACAACTTTAAAGTTAAATAAGTTTCATTTATAACCTAAAATGTGTGTGATTTTTTTTTTATTAAAATTAAATTTGTTCGATTTTCAATTAATTCTTAAGCTTTCCTTTTTTACATTCACGTGGACTGATAGCGGGGAAAAAATTTTACGGGATATTTAAGATATCATTTTTCTCTTCGAGGGGAATGAAAATTTCACGTGAAGAAAAATTCTATTTGTTTTTCACGATAGGGATCTGAAGTGGTCTTCTTCAGGGGTCTAATAGACATTCACACAACCACAAGTGTAATACGATTTAAATATTAAAAATATTAAATGTTATATCAAATAAAAAAACTAGCTGCTCGGGGCCAAACTAAACTTGATTGTTTCACATCAATTATTTTCTTAGGAAAAGTTGACTGTGCCACAGCACAATTTCCTTATAGAAAATTGAGAATTTTAGATAATTCGTATGTTTTACTGTACACCAGTGATGGAAAAGTTGGTACGATCGTACTTTTTTTTGATACTATTTGACAATAAAAAGTACCGTAGTACTCCCGCAACACGTTTGATACTCTCACGCCCAGATTAGAAATATAGTCGGAAGACGCGCGTATGCATATATTTTTGCGAAGAATTAAATTTCTTTTTCGACAACTGGCACGAAACTTTATTAGTAAAGACATTTTAGAAAAGTGTACCAAACCAATCACAATTAAATATAAATGAAAACTATATTTGATTCAATGATATTTTCTGTGGCACAGAAGTTGATCTCTATGTAAACAGAAATCATGTTGAAACAACTGTTTCAGTTTAAAAAAAAATTGTAAAAAGTTTATATTACATTCTTTCAAGTTCTTAGAGCAAAAAAGGACTTTGACAGTTTGGTTTAGTAAGTATCCCTTTGAAAATGTTTTATTTGGTAATTATACTACTTTTAATTAAAGTGTTTCCCAGCGAAAAGCTAAATTTTTAAAATATTAACAACCAATATAGGTCATACTATGGCAGAACTAAGGCCATTAACAACAGAAATTAGACATATGTATGCAGTTTCTGGACTTCCGTTGCTATAACTAAAAATGCATTGGACGAATACATGTTTCCTGGTAAATAGAAAGTAGCTTACGGAATTTTGTTCATACCTCACTCCTCTGTTAATATCGAAAGGATTTTCTCTTACCACAATCTCATGAAAACAAAACAAAGGAACAGGCTTTATATTCCAACACTATAGTCTTATCCAGGCCAAAGATTTATTGAAGTCTAAAAACTGTTTTTGTTATAACTTTAATATTATACCCACCCAGACAGAAAAAGACAGATGTGCAATCGCTTTACGTGAGTACCTGCCGTTACGGCCTTATCTCACGTGTGCCAAACGCCCCCATGCACCCTTTTAGAATGAACCTATGGCCCACTCCATAAGGCACATAGGTTGCAATCTTTGAATATAGTTATTCCTGTATTATATTTAATTACCTTGCTGAGGTAATTTGAGCTATCTAAACTCTGCTGTTATGTCCGTGCCCATAGCAGCTCTGTTGAATGGCAACAGCACCTAGAATAGTGTCTGGCTGACCGCGTCACACCAACCACTAGCATTGATTTAACACTGGGAAGCCAAGACTATTCTCCCAGCGATTTTCGTAGCAACCACAACCACCACGATAATTCTCCGGCTTCCACGCTTAGGTGTTGTGTATACACCTAAGCGAGCTCCCCTAGAAAATTCCTCAACCATTGCCGGCACAGCTAACCACTCATCCATAATGAATGCATGCCTGTGTCGCCAAATAACCAGTGCCTACTCCACACTTACCAAAATCATCCCTTTAACCCCGTAGGGTATACCCCATTGGGGTAGGACGAACTCGGCATTTTAGCAAAGGAAACTGATGACCGCTACATGCACTCACGCGAGAAGAACGCAAGCTCGCCACCGAAATTTCTGCGCCTACTAAGACCCGACACTAAAAAGTGAGAGTGTCCTGGGGTCGTATCCAGGACGAAAAGCCATTTCAGCACAGAATCTTGACAACCACAATGCATTTATCTCTAAGCAGCCCAGCTGTCGGGCAACCGGCACCCGTGGTACCAGAAGTAGCCTCTGGTTAGACCTCGAAGTTCCACCACAAGGGCTTCACCTCTATCGTGTTTTCAACTCAGGGGCAGTGGTAGTCAGGGGCAGTTCTAGGTGACGCTGCACCTAGCTGACAACAACGGGCGTACAATATTTGTTTTCCTTTTATAAATATGTGCACATCCGTTACTCTGTTTATATTCAGAGATTGGGTAGTAACACATAAGTTTTACGGGTAATGAGCCAAGGGTCCGTCAGCGGAAAAAGCTACATTACCCTAGCTGGGGGCCCGGGATTGCCACACCCGTAGTCTACAAGTAGACTCCCCTGGGGGTACAGAAAAAGACAATCAGCACGATGTATAACATCTATCTATCTATATCAGTATAACATCTGTTTAATTTTAAGGAACTCATAACATTAAAATTGTAACGCCGAATGACCATCCTCCAACTCTTGTTTTTAATGTTGGTGCAATACTCTAAATACAAATTTATAAGGTCGTCACAATGGAAAATTTCAAACTTAAGTCAACTTTTTGTATTTACGGTGTTGTAGTGGTATAGGATTACTAAGAACACGATATTTGTAAACACAAAGTCACATTTTTGTGTTTGTAGTACTTTGGTGGTACAAAGTTTTTGGAAAAGTCGTAATTTTGTATTTACAGTGTTGTGGAGGCACATAATTTTTGCGCAAAATCACAATTTCTGTCTGGTTATGTACATATGTATATGCTTTTTGTTCATTTTCTTATTTATTTGTAATAAATTTTATATAACTTTTTGTTAATAAAATTTAAATAAAAAAATAGTTTTTGGTACTCTCGGGATCAAAAAGGTACTCAAAAAAATTTTTTTTGGTACCGAAAAGGAAAATCTCATTTTCCATCACTGCTGTACACTTTTTATAGAAAGGTCGACTCTCTCTCTCGCTCTCTCTTGTAGACATGTTGAGTCTGATTAATAATTTACACACAATGTTAAAGTTTACAGAAGGAACGATTGCTGATATATAAATAATATTTTATGCTAATAGAAACTTGGCCAGCAAATATTTCAACACTTTTCAATTCAAGCTGAATATACAAATGTGTGCAAATCAGTGCATTAACTTGTTTTCACAGTGGGTGGCAAACTTGACCAGCATAAAAATGATCAAAGATCTACAATGTTAGGTAAGGGTAAAAAGTGTTTCTTGTTTTTGAAGGGAAAATACAGTCAAATCCCGATAATTCGTACCCCGATAAATCGTAATTCCCGATAATTCGTAATAAACTGTCGGTCCCTTGAAAAAATCTCATTAATTCGTAAAATTTCCATACATTTTGGTCCCCTCGCTAATTCGTAATATTTTTTTCAAATAAAATCTTCTTTACCTCTTATAAATCGTAATTGTTTGCTAACTACCACTTATAATTCGTAATAAAAACAAAAAAAACATGGAAACAATGATTTTTTGTTTACCGCTATTTTTTGCGTGGGTTTTTGCTTTTGCTTGTTTGTGTGTGCGCACGCATAAGACTTTGTCGGTGTTACAAAAACAACAAAATTTTTTTTTGTATTTTATTTTTAACAGTTTTTTATGCTTTTTTTAATCGTTTTAGTAAATAAATTCAAAAACCCCGTTAATTCGTATTTATTTTATTTTAACACCGTTAAATCGAAACCCTGCTAAATCGAAAAACCCCTACAATTCGTAAGAAATGGCCGGTCCCTTGCGATTACGAATTATCGGGATTTGACTGTACAGGCATACATATCGTCATGTGAGAGCTTAAGTGTCCAATACGCCACTATAAACTATTATATATTGGACACTTAAGTTCTCACATGACGATATTGCAAGACTGTCGCACATTTTCATACAAATCTCTTTAATTTAATACTTGCAGGTGCTTTTGTTTTTATTTTACCTTCCCGGACTTGCGTTTGTTATAAAATTAAAAAAGTTTCTCAAAATTTTGTTTTTTTTTAACTTTATAAAACTTGCTGTAACGATAATGTCATTGTCTAAGTTCTTTTTTACAAAAGTGGACAGCTGCGTTTTACGAGTTTTACCCTGCGTTTACACATGCAAGTACCTTCCATGCAAGCTCTGTGTATGTATTATCAACGAAAATTTCATACAAATGCCCGACTGTCTTGCAACTTGCATGTTTGCCTTTTATTGCAGAGCTGTCCATAACATAAAAAAGTTTAATTTTGAGGGAACCAGATAGTATTGAACTTAATTCGTATTATTTTAATATTAATTATGTCTAAAAAATTCATTAACCGCTTGATTTATGAATATTTAAGAAAATAAATATTAAATTAGCTTTTAAATGTATTTGAAATTAGTAAAAACTCATATAACATTACACTGAAATCCAGTTAATTTCTACTAAAGTATTAATAGGGCAACACTGTTAGCTAACTTTTCACTTACTTGCTGCAAGTGAAACAAGTCACTGTCTTGTAAAATTCCTTGGCAGTTGAGTTGGAAGTAGACTGCAAGTGCCGAAAGTGTAGTTGTGTTAGTAAA
Source organism: Tachina grossa (assembly GCA_949987645.1). Lineage (NCBI taxonomy): Eukaryota > Metazoa > Arthropoda > Insecta > Diptera > Tachinidae > Tachina > Tachina grossa. The sequence continues at coordinate 130,615,460 of OX465278.1, read as the reverse complement.
AGAGTTTGAGTGTATTGAGTTTTTCGAACTTGCACTTGCACGTGTAAACCCTAGGTTAACCGCTATATTATGTCGAGCCACAAGCGCTAAAAAAGCGTAAAGGGCTGGGGACCATACTACGCGTTACTCGGCAACGCATTTCTGGCTTGTTAAACATTTAAAGCTGTACAAATGGAAAGTTACATTCATATTAGTGGCCAAAAGACTTACGTTTTTTCAGTATACAATTCCTTGAGTTGAGTTGAACGTGCATTCAGCGGCGTGAATTTACTTAAAACAAAACTTAGAATTATATTTACTTTAAATAGCATCAATTCACTCTCAAAAAAAGCTGCGTATTTAAGTATAAATGTTTTTACACTTTTGAAAACTTTTTTATTTTTTATAATAATTAATAAATAAATTCTTTTAAAAATTATTCAATATATTTTATTTCATATATATATGTATATGTATAATAAAAAAATATTTTTGTTCATGTCCCAATAAGCACTCAAAAAACTAAAATTCAAGCGCTTGAAATTTAACTGGAACCAAAGTTGAATTTAAGTAATTTTTCAAGTAGTTTACAAGTTTGAAAATATTTTTAAATAAAAAATCAAACAACATACAATATGTTAAAACCTTGTCAAAACAGTAATTTATTTATTATTAAAACTGAAATTGTGTTGAAAATATTAAAAATAAATAAATAAAAATGTGAACTTGAAAAACAAAGGTGAGTAAGATCGTGAAAACAATAGCGAAGGCAGATATGCGCATAATTATTATTAGAAAACAGGAAGTTGCATTTTGTTTTCTATTTTTAAAAGCATTGTTTTCGAAGCTTGAAATATACTTGAAGTCAACTGTAATACAAGGTTTAATTGTAGTATAATTCAAGGCTTGAATTACAGTGTACTAAAACTGAATTGTTTGAATTGAATTCAAGCTCCTTTTTCACTGGAGAATGCTATTGAAATAAAGTGTAAATCAAGTATAATTCAACCCTTGACAATTGAATGTGTGGCTTGAATAACAGTTGTTTTACACTTGATTTCAAGCAAAATTGCTTATTGGGGTTGTTTTTTTTACGAAAGTAGACTGATTTCATTTTCAGATTTTTAAAAAAATAAAAAAAGAAGGGAGTTATCTTAGGACAACCGGTTATAGCTTTGCTGCTTACTTAAGCAATTTTGCTTGAAATCAACTTTAAAAAAAGTGTCATACAAGCCACACAATCAATTTTAAATTTTTTTTTTCAATTTTCAAGGGTTGAATTGTGCTTGATTTACACTTTAATTCAATAGCATTCTCCAGTGAAAAGGGAACTTAAATTCAGTTCGAACAATTCACTTGTAGTACAGTTTATTTCAAGCCTTGAATTATACTGCAATTCAGCTTTGTATTACAATTAAATTCAAGTGTATTTCAAGCTTCGAAAACAATGATTTTAGCATAGAAAGGAAACTGCAATTCATTGGTTTTTAAATAATAATTTTCTGCAAATCTACCTTCACTGTTCTTTTCACGATGTTAATCACCTTTTGTTATTTAATTTTTTTTTTTATTTATGTGTGATATTTTTCATAATTTCAATTATGTATTTGACACGCCTTAAACATATATGTATGTTGTTTGATATTTTATTTCAAAATATTTTCAAACTTGAAAATTGTTTGAAAAAATGCTTGAATTTAACTTTGTTTCCAGTTAAATTTCAAGTACTTGAATTTTAATTTTTTAGTGCTTATTGGGGCTCAGGTGCAAAAACAAATCGAGCAATCGTTCTCATTGTTTTTGTTTTACTCACTAGAAAGAACGAAACAAAACAAAATCAAACAATTTGTTTCGTTTATGTTCGCACTCTGCTTTTAAGTACAAAAAAATCGAAACAAAAATTAATTGATAACTGTAATAGTGTTGATTATTTTTGTTACCAAAATCACGTCCTATAGCAAAGCTATAAAAAATTCTAAATAATAATTTTTCAAAAATTTGGAGTAATTTTATAATAAAATAAAATTTAAAATTTGTTTTTAACTATTTCATGTTTACCTTCCAAGTTTTTTTTTTCATAGAACCTAACTTTTTCTCCGCCCTAATAAACACTAGCAAAATAAATTAGCATAGTTGCGGACATGCGTAATCGTCTATAAAATACATATCGCTCATTTACTCAAAGATCGTTTTAACTCAAAAAATGGAATTTTTGTTTTAATGATGCAGAATTAATTTTCATATTGTTGTTAATATTGTGTAAAAATTTCATACAAATATCTTTTTTACTCAGCTATTGAGAGAAAAACGTAATATCTATTTCCATTGAGTTGTGTGTAAATTGAAAACTTTTAAACTCCTTTTCTGGCAAATTTGTTTTTTAAGTTATTACATTGTTTTAGTAAATGAGCGATATGTATTTGCATACACACATACATGCATATACTTACATACATTTTTATGTATGTCTTATAAACATTTGTAGGCGCATGCGTGTGGCTTCCTTATGACTCTTTTTTTGTATTGAACTGCTGCAAACACTTTTATTGTACGTTTACTGCTGCTAAGAACTTAAAGATTTTTTAAACAGATTTATTTTGCTGTTTTTAATGATTTTTTGCAAAACACTTAGCAAGCTAAACATGTTCAAAAGTGCCAGTACGTACATACATACATACCCTGTCGGAAATTCCGTTAACTTTAAACTAACTTTAAGCTAACTATTTCGCAACTAGTACTGAATGACACTTGGATTACTTTTCAATGGCAGTATTCGATTGTCTCACTCTGCATTACTTTTCAACTAACTGAAAGTTGATTTTTTTTAAATCACCTGGTAGTCAGTAAATTTAAAAAAAATTCTGGGGTTCGAATATATATCATCACACGTTTTGTACTCAACGCGCTACTCCCCAGCTAAGGTGCCATGTAAAATAATAATAACTAGATATACCAAACGGACGACACACTCGTCCGTATTCTAGAATCGAAATGTAAATCATTTAAGATTCAAAGAAAATGTACCCATCTAAACGTCATAAAAAATTCATTAAAACACAGCCACACACAAACTTACATACATATGCAAGCATAATTAAATAATACACGAAATTAAAAAAACATGAACAAAATCCCTTCAACCAAGCTAATTCACTTTATTCAATTCTCTTCCTTTAAGTATTATGGCTTTCATACAACAACAAATAAGAGAAAAAAATTGGTAGATCAAGAGAAATACTACAAACACACACACACACACACACTTGTTTCTTTTTTACTTCTAAGGTAATAAATGCGTGTGTAATATGTGTGCATGTAGTAGTAGCAACTTTAAACTCTTATAGCTCCCAAAATACTAAACCGATTTCAATTAAATATAGATTCGGCACATCTGTACAGAAAATCCTTTAAAACCATATAAATCTTTTTAAAATCGGTGAAGTGGTACCAGCGTAAAAGGGATTACAAAAAACATGTTCGCCTATTAATTATATAGAAGATAACAGCATAATCTTAATATTAATATGAAACTGAAATGAGTTTCAAAGTAGCTGAGAGTAAATTTGTTGGCTCTCACCTAATAAGATTACGAACTCAACTTAAGAATTAATTTTATGTTTTTTATGGATGACATTGCAGTTAGCTTTTAGTTAGTCTAAGATAAGTTAACTATAAGTTGATTATTATTGTAGTTAACCACACATACTCCGACAGGGTAGTTTTTTCCTTTTCTTTTCTAAGTCTCTCTACCTCAATCCTTCCCAATCATTTAAGTAAGTCAGCAGTAGTGACAACAGTAACTACAGTGGTATGTTAGCCTGTCAGTCATCCAGTTAGTTTTGAAATCGTTAATTCCATAATGTCAGTTTACTCAGCCATTTGATTAGTCAGCAGTTTTTCTCTCTTTCTCTCAAGTTACAAAATTTTTGATGACTTAGCACGATTGTTAATATTACATGGCAACTTTGTTTGTTATTTTTGTGAAATGTAAGCAATTGTATTTTAAACAATTTAGTTGCGTTTTTGTATCGTCCTTATATAATACTCATACTCTTAAAGTTCTTATAACTAACACATCAAATTTTGGCTCTGGCTTTGTTTGATCTTTTTTTTTACAATTCTTCTTGCTTTTTCCTATTCAAACTTTTATGTAGTTTTATTTTTTTCTTTTAGCTTTTTATATTTTTGTTCTATTCATTGCTCTTTAGCACTTTGTGTTGCTAAAGAGGCTTTTAATTTATTCTATTGCGGTTTTTATAGCATTTTAATAACACTGTCATTTCGTTGTGGTTTGTTTTTAAGCATTTTTAGCACTTTCTCCGGATGCAAAGGAACTTCAGCAAGATGTTTTTTTCTACTGCATTTAGTGTTATGCGAATTATGCAAGTATTTACTTTGCTTTTACTTATGTTTTATATTTCTAAGATTTTGTAAGGACGATGATTTCAAAAGAAGAAAAAAAGTGGGATGAGGTTAGAGATAAGGCTTAAATGTTGCTATAAAGGACAAAAATTCTCTGGAAATATGTATTTTCAAGATCCTACTGTAAGACGGCTTTTCCACACGCAAAAAAACCTCCCAATCTCTCTTCCCTTCTCTGCCAGAGAAGGGTAGCTCTTTTTTCCTTCTCTCCGGCCCAAAAGTTTGCAAAACAAATTTTTATTGTGGCAAAGCCGCCTAAAAATTTATGCATATACACTAGGGATGCAAGTCGGGACCAATTTTCGGAATCCCGGGATTAGGGATTTCAAAAAAATAAATTCCGGAATTTCGGGATTGGTATCCTTAATATACACCAAGGTTAGAAATCACTACCTGGCTTCACAAATTTTTATTAAGATAATCGTATCGCTATAATAAATATAACGAAAATTTATCGACTTTGCTATTCAGTAAAATATTTTAAAGATATTCGCTGTCGGTTGGAGGAAAATAAAATAAAGTCACAAGCTCAAATTCATTGAGCTTTTCTTTATCATTCTCTATGCTTTTCGCTTATTTTTACATTTTCTATACAGAGATAGCACATAATATTGAATTAAATGGAGATTAAGATTAGGGATTGCCGTTCCGTTTTAACCGAAACCGAAACTGCGGTTTGTAACACATAAAAACCTAAACCGACAAAAAAGCGTCGGTGCTCGTGCGTGTCGTGTTGGAAAAATTTGACACGCGCCCATCTCTATTTCAAAGGTTCAAAAGGGCCCTAAAAATTTTTCTCATGCGATTGTACATAAAATTTTTAAACACTTTCTGTATCTAAAATGCAAGGGATAATAATGGATTCCTATGCCGATTATCTAAAGTAGTAGACAATTGTGAACTGTAGTCTTTCCTTTAATAACAGTGCTAGGTTTTAACCTTTCAAAAATGCTTTTTAATTCGAGTTCGATATTGTACATAAAATAATTCTTTCTGCCAAAAAAAAAAAAAAAACCGACTTCAATGCATAGATCTGATAGAAGAAGATAAGAAGTACGTGAAATAAAAAATTAAAATTTAATGGACGTGCATCCGCCCATTTTTTAAGTGCAAGATTGTGTTTTTCAGAGCTCAGGGTACATGTTAAGTCTTGCAAAAATTGGTAAAGTAGAACCACTTAAAATAAAATATTAAATTTTAGTGGGCGTGATTCCGCCCATTTGTTTAAATCGAGAATTGTGTCTATTTTAGAGCTCAAGGTGTGTGGCAAGTTTCGCAAAAATCGGTTAAGTAGAACTGCGTAACATACTATAATAAATTTTAATGGGCGTAATCTCGCCCATTTTTTCAACTTTGAAATTGTGTAATTACAAGAACTAAAGGTGTTTTTTTTCATAGGTTTCGCAGTAATCAAATAAGTAGAATATCATAAAATTATATTGAAAAAATTGTGGGCGTGTATCCGCCCACTTTTTTTGCAATGGGACCAATGGGAATCCATACCCTCTCAGACAACGAAAAAAATTTTACAATCGCTTCAAAATGTACTGAGTTATGAAGATCCCCACCTAAAAAAAAAAAAAAAAAATAGAGACGAATTGTTAACCTCCTCCTTTTTTTGAAGTCGGTTAATAAACAGTGACACGTATGTAGTTTCTATTTGATTACATCGCTGTTATTATTCAATACTGTTATATAAGGCGTTAACTAGGGTTTCTAATTTCCAGAACTTTTCCAACTCCCGGGAATCAAAAAAAAAATATCTATTCCCGGGAATTTCAAAAGCATACGAATTTAATTAAATGGCCTCAATAAAAAAATATAATTTTATATAAAAACAAAAATACAAGATTTAAATTAAAAGTAAAACAACTTGATTCGTTCATTTCAAGAACAAATCAAAAACAAATAAATTCATATGCTTTGAGATAAACCATGGATGTAAATTCCATCTACATTTGCCAATCTAGATACAATTTCCTATAGACTTTTTTTAGGTTGAAACGATTTCGTAACGCTTGAAGTTGTTGGAGTCTTATATTATGCATCGTTACAAAATTAAAAAAAAATATAATTCCCGGGAAATCCCGGGATTATTTTCCCGCGTAGAAAGTCTAGCTTTAACACAACAACAATTTTAATTCTTAACATAAAGCTTCTAAAGAATGTTGGTAACATAAGGCAGCTTTCATCACATTCAATGGTTTTGAGGGTTCCGTACACGAAAGCTGAAAAGGAACCCTATTGTTTTCGCTACGATGTCCGTCTGTCCGTTACAGGTTTTTTTCTCAGGAACTGTAAGAGCTACGGTAATATACATACAATTGTATGTACATATGTATATATATTGACATTGATTATTATTTGAAAATTTCAAGAGCTAGCCCCTCACGATTTCCAAGATACAGCAAATTGTCAAAATTACACAGTCAAAATAACATTAACTGATAGAATACCCTTTATTTTTGGATTTTTAAATTCCAATGTTGATTGGACACTAACTGCCGAATTAATATTATGGTAAAACTCTCTCAATGAGCGGCTAGGCCCCGTAAAACGCTCCATAGCGACTGTATTTCCAAGAGCCAGTCGAACTAACGATTGACATACCCGTCACGACCCTTTCATTCCTTGCTTTCGCGTAGTAAACTAAATCACAAACAGTCACAACTAAAAATTATCAAAATAGTTTTTGTTTCTTCATAAACTAGTTCACTGAAGAAATCTCTTACGAACGCAATAATTTCACCTAAACACTCCTAAACATCTGCAATTTTTTGAATTGTGACGTTTTATGATTTAGTATGCAATATATAATCTCTCCTTTGGGACGCCCGATATAACATAAATTGTTTTAAAATTTCTTTCACTTTGTATACAAACTCTAAACCGAAACGGTAAAACTAAAAAAAACCGAAAATTATAAAATCGCCACACCAAAAAAAAAAATCGCCAAAAATTAAAAAAAAAATCGTCAAAACGAAAAAAAAATCGTCAAAACGAAAAAATCGCCAAAAATTAAAAAAAAAAGTTCCAACACTAAAATAAATCGCCAAATTCAAAAAAATCGCTAAAATGAAAAAAACTCCAAAATGAAAAAAACGCCGAAAATCTAAAAAAAAACGCCAAAACGCGAAAATGTCGCCAAAACTAAAAAAAAAATTTAAATAAAAAAAATGCAAAAATGAAAAAAACCGTCAAAAATAAAAAAAAATCGCCAAAATGAAAAAACGCCAAAAACCGAAAAAAATCGCCAAAACCGAAAAAACACCAAAACAAAAAAAAAAACCGAAAAGACCCCAAAAACGAAAAAATGCCAAAAATATATGTTATATAGGCTGAAGTTTATATTAAATTACATATCTAGTGTTCGTACGGAACCCTTCGTGCGCGAGTCAAAGTCGCACTTTACTGAATTTTTTTATTTAAATATTTTTTTTATTTTGATATGTAAACATCTATACGATAGGGGGTAAAAATCTTTTTCACAATACAATCACAAATTTTGAATAAGATGCCCACCGCGTTGTGAAATCGGTGTGAGCTATATATGAATGTATTAGTGTTTGAAAGAAGCAATACAAACTTATTTAAAATGTTGTTAATACATAGGAATTTGCTGGTTTTTGTTTGTTTCATGTAAGTTGACAATTGCTTTATTAGGGTTCCTTACACCAAAGGTGAAAATGAACCCTATTGTTTTCGCTACGCTGCTTATCTGTCTGTCACAGGGTATTTTCTCGAGAACCGTAAGAGATACGGACCTGAAATTTGGACACAGTGTGTAGACATTTGACAACAACAAATACATGATAGTTAAAAATTAAAGGGTGTTGCAAAACAAGCAACGAAAAATGTTAAAATACCATGTAATATACTATGTACATACAATTGTTCACTTGAAATTTGTCAAGTTAGTGCATTTTTATAAAGACTACAACAATTAACACTAAATTAAAAAAAATTTAAATTAAAGGGTATTCCATCAGTTAATGCAATTTTAACAACTTGCTGTATCTTGGAAACCGTAAGAGCAAAACTCTTGAAATTTTCAAAACCGGTAAAACTAAAAAATCAAAAAATTACAAAATTGCCATATCTAAAATTCGCCAAAAATAAAAAAAATCGCCAAAGCGACAAAAAGTAAACAATTAAACAAAATTTCTAAGACTAAAATAAATCGCAAACAACCGGAAAAATCGCCAAAATGAAAAAAACCTTAAAAAAAATCGCCAAAATGAAAAAATCGCCAAAATAAAAAAACACAAAAACAGAAAAAAAAATCGCCAAAATGAAAAAAAAATCGTCGAAATGAAAAAAAAATCGCCAAAATTAAAAAGAAATTTCGAAAATGAAAAAAACCCCAAAAAGAGAAAAAAACGCCAAAACGAAAAAATCGTTTAAACTGAAAAAACTTAAAAAAAAAGAAAAAAAGCCAAAAAAAAAGAAAAAAAAATTTCGAAAATGAAAAAAAAAACCCAAAAAGAGAAAAAACCCCAAAACGAGAAAAAAGCGACAAAACTGAAAAAATCGTTTAAACTGAAAAAACTTAAAAAAGGGGAAAAAAGCCACATCAAAAAATGCTCCAAACCGAATGTACGGAACCCTTCGTGTGCGAGTCAAAGTCGCACTTTGACCAGGACCTGCGGTTTTGTAGCTAACTACTTCAGCTAACGCCACCCTCTTGTTCTTTCCAGCAACATAAATCATATTATATATTTTTTTAGTTCACATTAAAATGTGGTCGAGGGGAACTTCTTCTCATTTCTCTGTATTAGAGTTGAGCGATATTTAAAAACCTGTTACTTTTTCACAGCGATTGAAAAATCACAAATCACAACTGTGACTGAATTTATCAAGTAACAGGTTTTGAAAATATAGTTCTCTCATACAAACTGTGATTGTTCTTGCATGCAATAAATAAAGCTACTACATTAATTTTTTTTATGCCTTCAGCTTTTGTCAGGAAAAAAATCGTCAAATCGCGTCAAATCATCTTTTCTGGCAACTATGTACAACTCACATTTTTATATTTGCAATTTTATTGTCTCTCTGCCTCTTATATATATATTTTTTAATTTATTCTCAATATTTGAACGGCTGCTCTTCTTATTAGTATTTATCAAAACACCAATACTAATAAATACTTTTAAAGCAGAAGAGCTGAAATGTGTTAAATCGTGATCACAGTCACTGTTTAATTTCACTGCTGCTCTTCTTATTAGATTTTCTCAAAATAACAGAACTGCTACAAACAAAATACTGCTAAACTGTGATCACAGTCACAGTTTAAAAGAACAGCGATTTAGAAATCACGTTCACAAGGAGCAACATTATTAAAAAATCGCGCTATCGCTCATCACTACTCTGTATGTCATGCACTCAGCAAAAATGTTTCGTTTATCTTCTGCCCATAATTAATTACATATTCATTTTTTTTTACTCTTCGCAATTATTTTGCTACAATTATTCCCCTCAATGCCACCCATATTCGTACTAAGTAATAATAATTTGCAGCTTCATTTAATGGCTTAATAAATTTTTAGGATTTTCTTAAGAATCAAAAGAAACTTTGCCATTAAGGTCATAAAAAAAGTTTACATACATATGTGAATATTTCAGCTCATAAAAATTGCCATATGATTTCTGATAATTTATACTATACATTCATATATATTTTTTTTTTTGATATATACAGTCATCTGCTTAATCATAAAGCAACATTTAAATCATTGTGATCTGTTTGGCGGTGCAGAGTCAACAAAACATAAAAATAAAAATAAAAATCTTGTAAACTTAATAAAATGTGTTTAAAAAAAAATATTTCAACAAATAATCGTAAAAGAAAAACTTTAGCAATAAAATGGCATAATGAAAAAAAAATGCTAAAAGCCATAAAAAATTAACTGCATGCAATGAGTAAAAATTAGTTTTGCCTAATTATACGGTTATCCATCCATCCATCCTCTGATTATGTTGGCCAAAGCGCCACGCGCAAATTTACACAAAAAATTTGAGTTGTAATTTTCATGCTTTTTATTATTAATAACCAACAAGCCAACATCATCATCATTCTGATAAAAGTAAACATTATTAATTTATGATAATTAATGCTTTTAATCATGAATAATTATGGTGGTCGACTATAAAAAACTTATACATATTAGACATGCTTACAAATATATATTTTATAGCTTCAATATTTTTAAGTGAAGTTTTTTGGTTTTATGAATTTAAGCAGAATTGGAAGGAAGTAATTAACAGACTATAAAAAAGTTTATTGGGCCAGAAAGTACAGAAAATGTTAAATAACATGTAAGAAAGATACGAGGGTAGTTCTAAAATTAGCTGAGCTCACATAGAAATGCTGGAAAGTGGCAACGTTATGAAACGTGTATTTTAAGTTTCAAGACTTAATATTTTTTTTATTCCAGACATCAAATACAAATAGAATAGAAAAAATTGGTCACTGTTATGTAATTCAGTACTTTCATTCGAAAGCTCTTGGTCCAAAAAATATTAAATAAGAGTTAGATTATACTCTAAGAGAGTCTGCTCCTTCGTTAATTTTTTTTTAACAAACACAACCCGCGAAGTGATTAGTTTGTCTGCAGAAAAACACTCAGAGTCTATGGCGGGAATCGAACCCACGACCTCTGGACTGAGAGGATAGTATCGCTACCACTCGACCACAGTGTCACCCCAAATAAAATATTAGTGGGCAAAATTTAAACGAGCCGTATCAGCTGCCAAGGTGAACACCGTAGTGGCGAACAATTGACGTTTCCACGCCAGAAAATAGTAAGAAAATCCTCAAAATCGTATTGAATGATTAACGGCTGAAGGTCCTTGAACAAATTAAAATGATAGGAATTTCAAAAAGTGCTGTGCACTGCATATTCACCAAAAATCTTAAAATTTAATTTTTCTCAAAAATAATTTCTTAATCGGGCTTAAATTCACTCCAGTTTAATAAAATTTAATATAAATCATTTAATTTTTCTTTTAAATTTTAAGTAAATTTTCGTTTTTTATGGCGATTTTTTGGTTTTGGCGCTTTTTTGTTTTTCGGATTTTTTTTCAGTTTATGGCGTTTTTTTAGTTTTGGCGTTTTTTGTTTTGGCGGTTTTTTAATTTTCACACTTTTTTCGTTTTTGAGATTTTTTTGTGGGTTTTTTGCTTTGTTTTTTTCGTTTGTTTTACTTTTTGTTTTGTAATTTTTTCGATTTTTGGCGGTTTACTTTAATTTTAGCGATTTTATCGTTTCGGCGATTTTTTCGGTTTTTCGCGCTTAAAATGGGATAGCTGGTGCCGCGTTTGATACAAACAGGGAAAATTTCAGTAAAGTGCGACTTTGACTCGTACGCGAAGGGTTTCGTACCAGCGTTGTCAACTTTGAAGTTCCAAAATGTACCGAAATGGAGGAAAAACGCTCCATTTATTAAAAATCGCACCAACTTTAGAATTTCTTTTTTATTTCAAATGTTTATTGAATTAATGGGGCATATCGTGTTGCGTGTTTCGACTTCGACTACGACATTTTGTGTCCTAAGTTAAAAAAAATGTTGCCATTTTCTTTAATCTATTAAAAAAACGTCGTAGTCGCAGTCGAAATGCGCCAACCACGGATTCTTACATAAAAAGCATAATATTTTTGTACTACAAATTTAACAATAAAAAGGATTTTACAATATTCAGGGTTTAAAAAAAACACCACAAATAAAAAACTAAACAAATTTGTTTGTATTCTTTTGTACTAGATAAAATATTTTTTTTTAATTTCATAAATTCTGTACAAAACTTTTTTAAAAGAGATCAACGATTAAAGTAAGGATTAAAAATAAATAATAAACAAATAAACAATAGCTCTGTGTTTATCATTTTATCACGTAGTTTTAATGCTTTTTCTTAGTTTTTGCGCTTTTGGGATTTCTTTTTCTTATTTTTTGTTGTTTTTTTTTAATTTTGGCGTTTTTTTATTTTTGGCGGTTTTTTGTTGCGTTTTTTTCGGGTTGGCGACTTATTCTAGCTCTAGTTTTTTGGATTTTTTTTCGGGTTTTGACTTTTTTTTAGTCTTGGCGTTTTTTTTTAATTGAGGCTTTTCTGCGTTTTTTTTCAGTTTGGCGATTTATTTTAGTTCCAGCGATTTTTTTTAATTTTGGTGCTTTTGCTGAGAATTGTCGCTCTTTTCGTTTTTGAAATCTGTTTCGGTTTTTGGGTTTTTTTTTTAATTTTAGCGTTTTTTTTTTGTTTTAGTGTTTTTCGGTTTTTGGCGATTTTTTTCGATTGGTAATTTTCTTAATTTTAGAATTTTTTATTTTAGCGTTTGTGAAAATTTAAAGAGTTTTCCTTTTATTGCTTCCAAGATACAGCAAGTTTTCAAAATCACATTAACTGATAGAATACCTTTTAATTTTGTGTTTTTTAAATTTCAGTGTTAATTGGTGTAGTCGCATAAAAATACACTAACTTTGAAAATTGCAACTGCATATATGTATATAATTTCCTGTATATTACATTAGGATTTCTAAATTTTCGTATGCTTGAAGTCTACTGATGATTTGTTACATCAACAATGAATTGCATATAGACAATGTTGAACTACCAGCAAATAAATTTCAAATTAAAACACCCTTTAATTTTTAACTGTCATATATTTGTTGTTGTAGCGGCCAACGTTTAACATACACTGTGAAAATTTGAAACTCCTTAGCTCTTACGGTTCTCGAGAAAACAGCCTGCGACGGACAGACGGACATCCAGCGAAAAGAATAGGGTTCCTTTCCTTTTCACTTTTGGTGTAATGAACTCTGCACTTGATTAAAATTTATTATTTCATTTTATATATTATCTATTTTGTCAAAACAAAAAAGAAAAAAATGTAATAAATTTTCTTGCCATTGTTCATGTCCTGTTGATTCGTGCGAGCGTAATAATAGCGCCAAAAGCAAAACAGCAATTAAAATAAGTTTAACAACAAAAGAAAAACTCCAACAAAAAATCATTAAAAAATAACTTGGAATTTTATATGTCTTTTAAACTTTATTGTTTGAGGTCATTCCTGAAACATCTGGTACTTATAGTTGTTGACCCTGCTGCTGTTGTTGTTATTGCTTTTATTTATATTTTGTTTGTCTTTAAACGAACCATTAAAACTGATACTCTACTACACCCACAATAATCATCCTGAGTGATAAGTAGAAATAGCAGAAATAATAGAAAAGTTTATCATAAACATAATACTTCGCAAGGATTGCTTCAGCTTTTATTTACTTTTTGGAATTTTTAATGGCGTCTTTGGCTGTTAGAGGGAAGAAAATCTTCATCAGCTGAAAGGTTTTAAAACAGCGTTACCACAAACTTTGGTAATAAAAATCCTTGTTTGAGAAAAAATAATATTTATTTTGAACAATAAAATATTATTTTTTTTATTGCTAAAGCTTTGATTTAATCATATAATAAAATTATTATTAGCTTTATTATGATTGGATTGGTGTTGTTCCTAATTTTACAATTTTGTTTGTTGCCCAAACCTCTTCAACAAGAAATAGACTTCATCGTTGAAGGTGATTTTTCTATACAAATTACTAGCGATTTCCAACTGCTCTAGGACCCATTCAAAGAATACAAGTAATTGAATTCGGTCATTTACTTTCAGCTACTGAGTCAGTTGAATCTTGGTCGATTGCAGGCCCAAGTCAAACTTTTCCAAGTTCTGATCAGTGCAAGATAGAGTTTTCGTGAGCGACACACAGTCGACTGTCTTGGATTCTCCTACAAACTCTAAAGTACAGCGGCAATGATTTTTATCACATCTTGCTTTTCGTTAAAGTACGTGTTGTGGGTGATTATTTACTAAACTTTATTGACCAAATTTTATCCACCCTACTGCTGCGAATAGTCTTCTCGTTATGACGATTATGGCGAGCGTAAAATGGGTGAAGCGCGGAGAACGTTGCCCGAACAGATCAACCATTTTTATTAAACAATTTTATCATTTGCACTTCCATGGTACTAGATAGGTAATGGTGGACGAAATCCTCTTTTGGGAATTCGAAACCGGCAAAGACCAAATATGGTGGCAACCCTGTTACAAATGGGGTATTGCCATACTGAGATGTCAGTATATATGTGTGGTTGTGTATATGTGACCGTGTGAATTTGTGTGTGTGCGAAAGAGTGATTTTTTTTGGATAGCTGGGATCTAATCGCCGCTTTCGATAACGAGCTGATTCGATCACGTTTTATCTATTTGAAATTATGACATTCGCTATCTAACAATGTAATAATACGGTTCGATATCGAATGCCATAGTCTTAAACTGAAAAAAAAAACGTGATCGAATCACCCGATCTGGCTTTCAGATCAACCACCTCATAACCTGAAAACATTGCAGCATGAATATCCCCAAAATCCCCAATTTTTAACAGGGTTACCACCATTTTTTGTTTTTTCCTGGTTACGAATTCCCAAAAAAGGATTCAGGCCACCATTACCTATCTAGTCATTGTGATTTTGAAAAACAGTCGGAATAAATGACAACCAATTCCAAAAATGTGGCTTCTACAAATGGCCACTATCAATGTTGAAGGTTCTTAAGACCCTATTGGAGAACCCTTTAAACAAAATCCGAGACCGAAAAATGCAGTTATTTTAATATCTTATTATTATTTAACGCGTATAAAAATAAATAGGAATTAAAAAAAAGTGCGTTTAAGCGTGTTGTTTAAGCATGTCTATGTGCATTTTGTTGCTGCTTAAGCAATTCATCAATACACCAAGAGAAAAAAACAGCTTAAAATCAATAAAAGCCATATTGAATTCATAAGACACATTAACGTATTTCTAGTCATGTTGAAATTTCTTATTTCAAAATGGAAAAATATTAATTTACGGTATTAATTCGTTAATAATTTTATTTATTTTTAAGTATCTCAATATACATTTTCTATTATATTGAAAATTTTTGCATTAATGTGATGCGTTCTTATTTTTAAGTTGCAGCTTTTCCCTGAGTGTATGTTTTTTTGTGAATTGTATTTGAAGTCCATCGATGAGTTGTCTAATCAGCAATGATATGCTTTTAGATGCGCTTAACCAACAACACAATTATTTTTTTCAAACTTAATTAAAATGTTTTGATTTTTTTATTTCGATATCGAAAAAACTGTTATTTGCTCGCTGATCTTGTTATAATTATAACCTCTCATCTTAAGTTAATAAGTCAGATTTTGGTTAAAAACAATTGCGTGAGTGGCTGTCACATGAGTTCTCACCACGTCTGCCCCAGTTGCCTTGAATTTTTCTTTAGGGACTTGAAATTAATGTAGGTTCCATAATGAATATATTATTTTTATATATACCATGTAAGTGGAAATACATATAAACCAAACAATATCAAGGTTCCTAAGCCAGATAGAGATTTTTTTTTCATCTACTTCAGTATAAAAGGACAATACCAGTTCAAACTCTCGATTCTTAGTGATGAACTGCTACCAAAAGCAGTCAAGTTATAAAAATATAATATTTAGTTTTAAAAGAAAAATTCAAACCTAAGCATCATGCAATATTCTTGAAAATTTTGTCATGAATGTCAAGACTCAAATGTATACATACATACGTACATCGATAAATAAATACATACATACCCAATTGACCAAGACATTCGTTAATTATATCCATTTCGTATATGTCTCGCATATTAATCTTGTAAAATTATCGAGAATGACACTCAAAAATGAATCGAAAAAAGTTTAACTGTCGCGCTCAGTTTTGTTAAAAAAATATTCGATCTCGAAGGTTCGCTAGCAATGTCAAAAGTAAGCCAATATCAAACTAATTTCGATATCGCTAAAAGGCAGCAGAAAAAAATTCAATTTTTAATTTAATTTATTTTTTAATTCTATCAGCTAATGATGCAGGATTTGAATACTATGCTAACATAATAGCACACATCCACTACACTATTGTCACACATTCGAGAAACTATTGAGAAAAGTTCGCTTTAGGGAACATTCGAATTTTTTTTAGATTAGCGAACAAATATCGAAAAATTTTGTTTCGAAAGTTCTTCGCTTAAGTGAGCAAGTGGGTGGAAAGCATAATCCTATCTTCATAGATACTCTTTCTCAAAGTTTATGTGAAAAGTTTTTTTTTATTATTATGCCGGCAAATATTATCCCAACAAAAAGCAAACCTAAAAAAAAAACGTTTTCTTGATTATGCATATCAGACATGTATTATATCCGATATCTGGCATCTGATTCAATTAAGCCATTGAAATTGAAATGACATGTCCACAAAACACGCATGCAAACTTTTTCCTCCTGCTTGGAGGAAATATAATTTAAATGATACCGTCAGTCTGTTTCACGTACGCATATACATAAGTTTGTAGTTTCTTTTGCCATACATTTATATATGTACATCTATTTGCGTTCACTTCTCACCTCAGTAGGTGTAAAAAATGTGTCACTTAAAGAAAGGATGCTTTTTTTTTGCTTTGTCCTCATATCACACATAAAATACTTTACATGCAACATTTGTCGCACTTTTGTACCAGAAAAAAAAACAAAAATAAAAATAAGTTATTGCATGTCATCTTATTTTATGAAGTAATATAAATCTACTTTAAATAATTAATCTCACAACATGCGATTAATTAGATAAGTGCTTTTGAGTTTTAAAAACTATTTTCATTTAAATCCTACTGTGAAAGGAAGTTATTTAAATAGAGAATTTATTATTTGGAATTTAGCATTTATAATATCGCTATTATTATAAAGGGTGTCCCATCAAGAACGCAAGATTTAAATTTTAAATAAAACACATATTAAAAAAAAAATCGTGAAACTTAATCATATCGTAAAGTAGACAAAATGAGGTTATGTGTGGAACAACAAATCGGGCAAATGGCCGTCGCGGCTTTGCTGGCACACACGCGATCTTTTAATGAAATTTTCAATGGCAGTTTTGCATAAATGCTGCGGTATTTCATTAATGCAGGGTCCAATTTCCTCTTTTAAGGCTTGAGTCGTCGTGGGCTTATTCGCGTAAACCATCGACTTCAAAAAACCCCAAAAGAAAAAAGTCTAATGGTGTTAAATTGCACGATCTAGGCGGCCAATTCTGGTCTCCAAAACGCGAAACAACACGACCGAGAAATGACTGATGTAGCAATTGAATTGTTTCTTTGTCTGTATGACATGTGGCGCCGTCTTGTTGAAACCACATGCCCTCCACATTCATTTCTTCAATTCTAGGCACGAAAAAACTGGTTATCATTTCACGATACCGAACACCATTGACTGTTTGCGCTTGACCTGCGTTTGAGCGACATCATCACGTACAGCTGCGACATTTTCGGTCGATCGACCTGGTCGAAAGCGCGTTGTTGTCTTTACATCACTAATAGACACAGTTTCGGCAAATTTATCCATTAATCTCTTTACAGTTGACTTTTTTGGAGCATTATTGTGACTCCCAAATTGATCGCAAGTTTGCGAACTGTAGCCGCAAAACTTTCACCATTTTGGTAAAACAATTTCACAATGAGAATGCGTGGTTCATTCTTGTAGCGCTCCATTTTTATTAACCTCGTACCTTCTACTAGCAAACAATAACAATTGTTCAAATGTCAAACAATGACACTTCGAATGGCGCCAAATTTAAATCTTGCGTTCTTGTTGGGACACCCTTTATTAATCGTGTTAATAAAAGCCCTTTATATATAGAAGCACTAATGAAAATCTCTTAGATTTTTTAATAATGCTGATAAAACTGGTACAGCGGTGGCACGCAATATTGAACTTAAATTTCAATTAAATTTTATATTAAATGATCAATTAATTCGCGATGAATTAAAATTTAATTCCTAATGATATTTAATTACTATATACATATGTAAAGAATATTTAAGGCTTTTATGGGTGCAGCGTTAAGCGCAGTGACAACCATGCGATGAGTCCCAATTACTTACATATATTGGCCGGGGAAGGCAACACACAAACATTTTCCTTATGACTGTGTCGCGATACACACAATCCCTTAAGTTGAATAATTAATAAAATAAAATAACTAACTTTAATTAAATTCATGTTGTTTCAACTAGAAATAACTTTGATTCACCATAGTTCTTCCTTATATTTCAGTATCAAATTCACGTTGTTTCAACTTGAAATAATTTTAATTTAACATGATTTTTCATTTAGATTTATTAGTATTGGTATGTGAAATCAACATGAAATAAAGTTTTTTTCAAAAAGGAATGTTTTTTTAAGTTTACTGTAATTCATGTTGAATTAACATGAAATAGATGTGAAGCAAAATCATTGAAAAAAAATTTTCAATTACATATATTTATTTTAGTAGATTTTAATATGCAATTTTTCTGTGTATGGAACGTATTACTGAGTTACACAAAAATAATAATTTGGCGACTGTAGCTCGTAAAATATTCTGCAATAAAGAAGCTCTCATAACTTAAATGCATCCACCATAGCTTTTATTCGAAATTGAATAAAGAAAAAATTAAGAGAGTGGCACAACTTTGGAAGTTTTAAAATAGAAATGAGCAGTTTATTAAAAAACGGTAGAGATCTTGGAAGGTGTTAATAAGTGATGCTATAGAAGAGACTTATCTTAAAAAAAAGTGCAGCGAAATTCACCGGACTTGGTTTGTTCTCTATAGAAAAAAAACATTTTTATAAAATTTTTCCAAACATACAGAAATCAACCTTCATATATAATTATAAATATTTTGCTCTCGCCTGAAAGCCGTCGTATTAAAAGTCCTTGCACATGTTTTTGTGCTAATTAAATCTATTATTATTATTATTGAATGCATTAACCTTCTACATTTGAATTTATGGAAGCCTTGAACTTAATGCAAACAATTTTACAAAATGAAAAACATGCGAATTCATAAAGAAATTCAGGTATAATAAAGAAGCAAAATATAGCAAAATAAAAATATTGCATATGTGTGTTTTAAAGATGAGTATCACTCACGTGATTTGCATGCATTATGTACAGGTATGGGCACCACTACATTGAAAGCTTAGCATGTGTGGCATTGTATTGGTTTTTTATTTTTCTCATTTACTGAGATCCGATGCACGTCTGCTTCGATCGAAATTTTCTGCTAGACTAAGCACAATATCATTCCTCTGCTTCGCTCATCAATTTTGTGTATGTACACATCGTTCGCTCTTTTTGCATTTTCATTTTGCATTTGCCCATACATGATTATGCATGACTATGACAGTTCGTGAGCGAATTATTATTTCAATTAAATGGGCTTTAGTCAATATTCATTGCGGTTATGCTTCCAAAAAGCAATTTTTGTGGAGTTTTTTTATTTATATCCTGCAAAGTTTAATGCTGAAATACAAAAAAAGAAAAAAAAAAAAATAAAATAATTAATTCTAAAATATTTTTGAGGTCAGTAAGGAGTTTCATTACAAAACGCAATAGTATATTATAATCAATTAAATAATTTTCAATTAAAATTTTATTTATGATGATATATAATAAGTGTGTATCTAAAGAATATTTAAGGTTGCTGTGACTGCAGCGAGTTGAGTTCCCAGCTAAAATATTGACCGGGTAAGCCAACTATATACATACAAACATTTTTCTGATGCCTGTGCCAATATAAACACCTATGTAAGTAAAATAATTAATAAAATATAATTACGTTAAATTAAATTCATGTTGTTTCAACTTGAAATAACTTTGATTCAACGTGATTCTTTATTTTGATTTAACAGTGCAGGAATGTTAAATCAGCATAAAATAAAGTTATTACAAAATAATAAAAGATCTTTAAAAATTTAACGGTAAATTATTTTAGATTAACATGAAACACATATGATGCAAAATCATTGATGAAAAAGGTTAAATTAACCTTGTTTACATAGATTTCAAGTTGAAAATTTTTCTGTGTATAGAATTATTCATTTATCGGTTTAAAAAGTACACAATGAAATTATTTTTATCGCATTATAATGCTTAATGCTAGGAACACAATTGGGACGAACGCCGAATTTCGTCCACGTCGGCGAATTCGTCGATAAGAGTTCGCTGCGTAAATTCGTCGTGTGAAGCACAATAACGACGAATTTACTCAGCGAATTCAGCTTTCATAATTGATAAAATTGGTTATTGTCAGTGTGACCATATTAGCTAATTTTGGGCTAAATTTAGCTTATTTCTTCTGGATTTAGCTTTAAAATTTTCATTAAGCTCTTAGCTTATTTTTTTTAGCTTTTTTTAAAAACGGATTTAGCTTTTTTAGCCTTTCTTAATCCAAATTGCGTATTCTCTAAAAATATATTAAAGACATACGTAATTTAGCTTAATTTTATTTTGACATCTGGTCACACTGTGTATTGTGTATGTAAAGAGAGTGAGAGAAAATAGTTTTTTTTGTCGTTCGTCGGGGTACAAAATAGAAATAAATCTATCTCAGAGTTCGTCACGCACGACGAATTTCGTTCTACGGCGGTATTGTGTTCATTATCATATGAACAAATGTGTTTAATTTCTGATGACGTCGTTCGTCCCAATTGTGTTTCTAGCATAAACCTTGCCATTGCGTACGAAATATATTGTCATATAAATGACGGCCTCTAACTTGGCTGCAAAAGCGGTGTCATTAATGATCTGTGAATCAATCACTAGTGACCCACATACCATCTCCGATATGTAAATACAAATTAACTTAAAAACAGAACATTTAAAACTCTGAAAAATTCAACATCATTAATTTTAATTATGAAAAAAAACTCGCATTTAATTTTCAACTTTATACTCGTAGTCAACTTTAAAGTGCAGTGTCAATGCAAGCATACAAAAAACATAAAAAATAAATCATAATAAAAATTAAACAATAATGACGTCAGTATCACCCAGCATTGAAATTCAGTAATTAAAATGCATAAGCAAAAGCGTTTATTTATTCTTGCAGCATTTACGAAAATTATTTGCATCATAAAAAAAAAATCAACAACATTCGTTCGCCCATATGTAAACATAAAATACAATAATTGTGAAATTGCATAAAACAAAAAGTTAAATACAGGAGCAAAAAACATAAAAAAGAACAGCATTAATTTATGGTTGACTTGCTTTTGCAACACCAAAGAGCAATCGACACATTTGATAATTATCAATGGAATTTGAGTGAGTTAAATGTATAATAATAATTTTTATGTCACCTTATTTTAAATGGCAAAATATGAAGTGAAAATAAAATCATTAACAAAATTTTTGCATAAATTATAAATTAGTACAAAACTCTGTAAAATAAAGGAATCACTCAGAAAAACTGCAACTTGAAATCTATGCTAACAAGGTTAATCTAACCCGTTTCGGCAACAATTTTGCTTCATATGTGTTTCATGTTAATCTAACATGATTTACACTAATCTTCAAAGACAACTTTTCCTTTTGAAATCCTTTTTTTTCATGTAGATTTAACATTCCCATAGTGTTAAACAATAATGAAGAATCATGTTGAATCAAAGTTATTTCTAGTTAGATTATCGTAAATTCGATAAAGAAATAATTATTTCAAGTTGAAAAAACATGAATTTAATTTAATGTAGTCACTGTATTTTATTAATTATTTAACTTTTGCTGAGTATATATCTGTTATATCTTGTGATGTCATTTTGTGGTGTAATTTTGAAAAGGTGTGCAACGTCGTTCACATTATTATTTTTTATATGTCACACTACGAAAAATATTGGAAATCATAAACGTTGCCACTATGTAGTACACTTTATTGCGATGTCACAAATTGCCAATGTTTATTCGGCATTACGTGATGCTCAAGCATCCCAAAAGATTTTGTAGTATTTATTTGGCTTCCCCGGTCAAGATTTGAACTGACAACTCGAGATGAGAGCGTGTAGAATTCTTCCAACGCGACACGACACGAACACGAATTCTAAGACGCTCAACACGTACGAAACACGTATGCGAAAAATTTCATCAACACGACACTGCACAGCACGCACGAATTATTATTGTTATAAAATTGAGGATCAGAAAATTTAATTGATTTTTTTTATGAGTCGCTTTTCAAAATATCACACTGCGTTGGCAGTGCCACCCAGGGATGCGAAATCAGATATACAAATTGTACTAATTTTCAAGAAAAATTGTACTTTTTTCAGTACGATTGTACCAAATTTTTTATTTCTATTTTTTAATACTTTTTTAAATTACCTACCATTTACACATGAAACTAATTGCAAGAAAGTAGCAATACAATCATATTTTTTCACTACCACACTCACATTGTTTTTAATTTCCAGGCAGCTTTCAACGATTTTTTCAAGAAAGTAAATTTTTGATGTTTTCAGAAAGTAAAATGAAAAAAAAGGTTAACGGTGTTACCCCCTTTAAAGATTTGTACAAATATACAGGATTGTGGTAAATAGATATTATAAATTATCCTAATTTTTTATAAATATTTAAAGAATTATAATATCTTACGTTCGAATGTACAGGAAGAAGACAATTCATGCATTTTGAAAACAATAATATTATCATAATATTAACACTAATACTTATTCCCAATTTATTGCCTTATGAATTTGTGTGGGTGACATTTTTGGTAACCCTAATTAAGAAGTGAACAAAACAATTTTATTCAAATTTATTTTTCGCCGACATTTTTAAAATGAACTTTCACTTTCCTATGAAAGTTAATAAGAAATTTTCATGAAAGTCATTTATTTCATTAAAATTTTTATTCATAATATGTATACAGAATTTTCACGAAAGTGCTTTCATGTGTAAATGTAGCGTTAATAAAAAAAAACGTACGCATATGTAGATGTGTAAAAACTTAAAAATTAGGAATAACAAAATTCAATTATTATAATGTTATTAAATTAAAATTATGTAATTAATATTATTCTCTAATGGCAGAAGGTACAAAAAAGACTATAAGTTGCTGAGACCTGAATATAAAAGTATCATTTGGATATACTTTTCCATCCTTTATTTTGATTCGATTGGAGACAGTCGATGCAAATAGTCCATAGATAACATTCCTCAAGCAATTCTTGAAATATCGCAAAACATCGGTTCATATAATTTTTATTTCTAATACCTGGAGTAAAAAGCACATATGTTGTTTCTTAAGGACTTAATAACTGCTTTATCAACCAGCGCTCGAAACTTGTTGTTTATAGATTCAATAGTTTTTAATGCTATTTTTGGCATGCAACATAATAGAAAATGTTTTCAATAGTGCTAAATTGGTCATTGGGGTGCTACGGTACTTTTGGCATTCACATAGTGCTCAAAATGCTACAATTGTACCAACTTTTCCATCCCTGCTGCTACCTGATACTACCTGCCACCACAGCTGATGCATACAATACCGTAAGTTAAATAATTGATAAAACAAAATAACTAAATTAAATTATATTCATAATGTTTCAACTAGAAATAATTTTTATTCAATATGGTTCTTCGTGTTATTTCAGTATCAAATTCACGTTGCTTCAACTTGAAATAATTTTGACTTAACATGATTTTTCATTAACTGGAATGTTAAATCTACATGAAATAATTTTATTTCAAAAAGGAAATTTTTTTAAGTTTGCTATAAATCATGTTGAATTAACATGAAATAGATATAAAGCAAAATCATTGCCAAAAAATTGTTAAATCCTTATTTTGGTATTTTTTAATGTGCAATTTTTCTGTGTATAGAACTTTTTTCAGAGTTTCATTTTAGCTCGCAAAACGGTTTACGTACAGAACTTCAAGCTTCAGAGGCTCATACAATATCAATAAAAACGCTGGTGTTGTGTGTTTGACGATACAAAATATTAAATTTTTTCTCTACTGCAAATTCATTCATACATATTTTAAATATAAGATCGTTTCGTTTTTTTCGTGTTTATTTTGTTCAACATGAAACGAACCGTACACGCATGAAATATGATTTTTAGTCACGAATACACACGCCCATCTCTACTGGGAACTCATCGCTGTGTAGCCCACACAATTACCGCTGCAGCCACAACATCCTTAAATATTCTTTGGATACACACTAAAGGCCATATAAAAAAAATTTGAACTTCTAAATAGTATTCTTTTGTCAAAATTTTTATGGAAATTTTTGTTTTAACGTACACTCCAAGCTCAAATTATTCCCCCTTATTGTAAATGGCGTCGTCGACGTCGCATTAAGACGACACTAAAAATTGTCACTTGTCTACTCTTTGTCGACAAAAATTGGCTAATATTAACATGCTCCATTAATTTACAAAGCTTTAAAAATTAGTAAGAGATTATCAATAATATCCAATTTTTGCCGGTAAAGAGTATACAAGTGACAAAATTTGCTGTCGTCTTGATGTGACGTCGACGACGCCATTCACAATAAAGGGGATTGTTTTTGGATATCATTAATAAAATTTTAATACAGCATTATTTAATTTATTGAATTATACACAGTGTAGTGTAATTTTCTACTTCATGGTAATATAACCATATACGGACACCACTTCGTGATAAAAGACAAAAAAAAAAAAAATACCTGTGTTTCCCAGTTTTTGCCAAAGTCATGAATTTTTTTATGGACCCCAAAAATTTAGGGATTGGTGTCATTTTTTCATTTTCTCAGGCCCATATCTTGCAAACCGTTCGGAATTTTGACTTGCTCTCTGAGGCAAAGTTGTAGCTCTTGTCATAAAGAACAAAAATTGTGAAAATATGAAATCAAAAAAACTTCATCTTCAAGATCAAAATCGCAATAAAATTAAAAAAAATAAAATTTTTTTTACCCTTTTTCCCATGTTCAGGCCCATAGGTAGCAAACCGTTAAAAATTCAAAGAAACAATTGACTACAAAAATTTACTTAAGATCTCAATAAACAACTTTCTAGAACGTATGAACTTCCTACGAATGATTCTTAACACCGTTTACGTAGCGCTGAGGTAGCCGCAAAAGTAATTTTTAAATTTCATTTGTTTGGAAATTTTAACATTATAAAATTTATTAAGGCTTAATAAAGGGCTTTTGTAAATAATTTTTATAAATAACTCTTTAAGTTAATACAGGGTATCTGGTGGCAAATTTATATTTTTGAATACAATTATTTCCAAAAGCAATAAACGGTACGGAGGGAGGGTGGCGCCATTGGAATTATCGATTGTGCGGATTTGTTAGTCACGATGTTGCTAATTACGTGATGAAAATCCGCGAATACGGAAAAGAGCAGCCTCACTGAAACTTGCAAGAGCGATTATTCATGAAATTGTAAAAAAGGATCTGAAGTTCCATCGTTTTAAAATTCAAATCATTCAAGAACTGAATGAAAGTGACTTTGATTTATGTAAAAATTTTTGTGAAACGTTGATGGAGCGTTGTAGCGCTGTAAATCCAACTTATTTTCACTCAAACGACCACGTCAGCAAGCAAAACTGCCGTTACTGGTCTCCAAGATGGAGGAGCTTAACAGTCCTAGTAAAATTAATGTTACAGATCTGATTATTCAAATTATTCCACTTGTATATACAACAGATCTATAAATAATGCAGAAACTTAGTTTTAAAAAATGCCCTAGTGGCAAATACAGGGTGGGCCAAAAGAAACCAAGGGGTGTAAAAGCTTAATAACTTTTTTGTTTATTAATTTTTTTTATTTTTTCTTTCAGATTATATAGACAACTCTTGGAGAATTTATAATGGAGAGGTTCACAACTGAACAGAGAACCAGAACAATAGAATTTTATTATTTAAACCAGAGATCAATTATTTTAAGCTCATTTTCATTTGAATGGCTTTGTTAATAAGCAGAACTGTAGGTTCTGGGGTTCTCAAAATCCAAGAGCCATTCATCAACGCCAATTGCACCCCATCAGGTGTACAGTATGGTGTGGGATCACATCTGAAAATGTCATTGGGCCCTACTTCTTCGAGAATGAAGATGGAAGTGCTGTAACCGTAAATGGAGAGCGGTATCGGTTTATGATAGAAAATTTTTTACGTCCTGCTCTTGAAAACAGACCTGGTATGTGGTTTCAGCAGGACGGAGCCACTGCCCATACTGCCCGAGACACAATGGCACTTTTAAGTAAAATTTTTGGAGAGCGAATAATTTCTCGAAATTCGGAAATTATTTGGCCAGCGCGATCGCCAGATTTGACAGCACCCGACTATTTTCTTTGGGGTTTTTTGAAGGAGCGAGTGTATGTGAACAAGCCAGAGACAATCCTTGAACTCAAGGCAAACATTGTTGCAGAAATTCGAACGCTACAGCCACAAGTTTTGAAAGATGTTATGGAAAATGCTCTAAAAAGAGCCCATCAGTGCGAAGCTGAAAACGGTGGTCATTTAAGAGACATCATTTTTCATACTTAGTGTAAAAAATGTCCGTTTTGTATATTATATAATCTGAAAGAAAAAATAAAAAAGTTAATAAACAAAAAAGTTATTAAACTTTTACACCCCTTGGTTTCTTTTGGCCCACCCTGTAGAAACATTCTACATGTATTACTAACTTTTAAAAATTCTATATATATTCAAAATTTGCGATAATTCATGAAGTATTTAAATATCATATGTATTTACAGCCTGTTGTCTTGCTTACACAATTTATCTTGCCTTAAGTTGTGATAAAAGCTGCACAATAACCTTTTGAAAACAAATTTAAGAAGCGTGTAAAATACGGGATCATTATAATCCACGTTAACCTAAATCACGTCTACTTACATACAGAAACATGCCCATCAATAGCATTTCTAACGATTGCGGTTACACCATATTCCAGCCATATAAATTTATCCACACTTCACAACTACACTTATACATATATGTATATATAAAAATGTCTACATACACACAAATAAATGGGCGGCTGTGTGTCATATTTACTTATATACATAGATACATATATATGCACATATAACTTTATGCTTGTAAACCTATAATCACTAATTTTCACGTTGATACTACATACACATTCGTATTTCAATGGCAAAAGGATGTTGCGGTTGGTAGAATATCAAATAGTTTCTTGACTGCCATCAATTTTGATTTTCGTAAAATATTTGCATATATGTATATGCAAAGAAATCATAACGATGAACTAGTAGAATTTGTAAACCTATTTCATCTTTATATGTTTAAAAAAATAGATTTCGGACTTAATTTAGAACACAATTTTTTTTAGGAATGTTTAATAATTTATTTTCATCGCTAATTAAGTGTTTTAATTATAAGTAATGTTGGAAAAAGTAAAATTCGGAATAGATTTCGAAGACCATTAAGGAGCTCAAACATATACTTAATGTAAACTATACATTATTAAAAGAGAAAAACAGATCACAAAACAAAAAAGTTTGTTACAAAATTACTAAAATTTTTTTTGCCAAATTTCGGAGTTAGTAAAACTACTCAAAATACATCAAAAATAAATCCAATTCAGCTATAAAATTCAAGAAGAAGCTAGTTAGAAGGAGACATATAATTCGGAGAATGTTAAGTAAATCGTTTTATAGCTCCGAAAACAATTCAAAAAGACATTTTGTAGCCAATATGGCAACTCTTAAAAATATTGACTGACAAGTATATACATAGAAAATAAGTAGTAGATACACACTTGAGATTGAATTGTTGTAAGCACATGCATAACCTCGTCTGACGGAAATAAAAAACTATACAAAGATAAATCTAATAAGCTGTGTCATTAATTATTCTAAGGGAATTGAAATAATTAATATCACTAACGTTAGAAAGAGAATTTACAAATTTAATCAGATCAATAATGTCAAAAATATACTATTGGCTTATTGAATTGAAAATATGAAAATTCGGAGAAAAATTCAAAAAACCAGTCATTAGCTATGGCTTAAAATAATTATTAAAAAAGTTCGGAGTAAATTTATAAAACCATTCAGGATATATTCAATCGAATAAATGTTTCATAAACATTAATCATAAAAACGTCAGGAGTATTTAAACTGCGTAAAAAATATGCAGCTTTGAAATTTTCGGAGTCAGTCAAGCTTTTTAATAAATAACTAATTTAGCCAAAACAAGTATACAATTTACAGTACAGCAATTTAGGACGAAAATTAAAATTCGCAGAAAGTAAGCTTAAAATTTAATACAAAATAATAAAATTATTTAAAATCTTTGCATTAAATACCCGTTCATTTAATAATATTGTTTCGAATTCAATAGCTTAAACGCTACAATTAACATTAGCTGATCTTTGAGTCATTATTGTAGACTTTAATGTGAATACAATGACCGCTATTACAAGATTTTACAAAAAAATTCAATAAAATTGTAATTGGCATGAAAATATTAAATAAATATGCTTCACAAAACAAACTAACCATAATTGCTTCCAACTGTTCAACGCTCACTCAACGTTTATTGTTGTCATATTCCATCTGTAGGTCATGCTTATCAAACATTTTAATTGGCCTGTCAACACACTGGCCAGCTATTTTTTTTAACTGTGCTTTATAGACATTTATTTCTCAAGTCCTTGCCAAATAATTTTGTTTCTTTTTCCCTTTTCTTATTGCTTGCACGCTTCATAATAGGAAAATAAGAAACATGATTTTCAATATACTCAGCAACATTTTTATTTTTTCAATAAATCAAAATACATAGAAAAAATTTCAAAACTTTCCCGCCCTGTTTATTTTCTTAAATGGAAATACAATAAGATTTTTAAAACTATTTCACCTTTATTTGTTTAAAAAAATACATTTCGGACTAATTTTAGAACACAATTTTTTTTAAGGAATGGTTAATATTTTATGTTTTAAGAAGCAGAGTAAGTAAACCAAAGCATGCAGAAATTTTTGAAAAAAAAAAAATAATTATAAAAGAAAACAAAAATTCGGAGTATAATTAGATAATCGTTTGCGATCTCTGATATGGTAAAAAAACCATTTTATATCAATTGGCAATGAACTTAAATAATAATATTAAAAACTTAAACTGAGTTAAGATTTAAAAATTCCTAAATATATTTCGGAGTTAGTTTAAAATTGTGTAATTGTTAGAGTAATCCTGTACATAATTTTAAGTTATTTTTGAAAGTTAATTTGAAATTAAATAAGAAATGCTAACATTTGATATAAGAGTCGAAATAAGTGTGTCCGAATTTCGGATAAATATATAAACTTGCTATATATAATAAATCTAAGTCCTGTGTCCTTATAGTAACTAAAGGATCTAATATATAATTATAATATATCTAGCTATCTAGATGGGATAGGCTGTTTATTAAACAAATTGCTTAAACTCGAAGATTTCTTTAACTCCGAAAATCTCTTTAACAACACAAATGACTTGAAACTGTTTAAAAATGAAGAATGTGAGTTGAAGCTTGGTAAAAAAAAATCTTATACGATATACCGAAGAAGCGAAATGTAATTGCGGGAAGAGAAGAAGATTTATAAGGTAACCATCATCAAACTTTACTCCGAATGTCAGAAAAAGTGGTTAAAGTGGTTTTATTTTTAGAAGTAGTGCTATTACAAACTTCTTTCGCCCTAAATTTTACACAAGACTTGCAAAATGTAATATAAACTTATTTTACAATCAAAAAATAGAAAAGGATTAACAAAGAGTGGAGAGTTACAAGTTTTAATGTTCGAAAATATTCTTACTTAAATAAACTGCAAAAATTTCCCAATCCAACCAGAAGTTTTAAAATATTTTTTATAAAATTCTTTTTCTTTAATAAGTTTAAAATATGATTAATTTTGTTAAGGGTGTCTAGAAGTTGGCCTAAGCCACTCTGGTACTTCCTATTCACTGCTTCTTTTTTGTTGCCAAATTGTGTTTTTACAAACAAGTTTTGTAATTTTGTCTTCGTCATACATGATCGTAAAAGTGTTCTGTTAGTTATCGCTGCTGCTGCTGCTGTTGTTGTTGTTTATGTTGTTGTTGTTGTTGTTAGTTTCTTCTGGCATAATTTTCCTTGACGGTTTTTTGTATGATTACGTTTTTTGATTTTGTGATTCGTTAAGACAATGTAATTGGTGGTCCTTTTTGGATTTTTTTTCTTTCCAGTTTGTCGCATGTTTTGCTGGTGTTTTTTGTTTGCCTTTGTAACTTGGCTTGCAGTTGCATTTAAGACATTCATTTATACATTTTGGAGCTATTTATTTTTATATCAAATTCTTGAAGATTTTTAAGTTTTTGCTTGTTCCGCTACTGACAACTAAATTGATTTAATGTTTCTTGTTTTTTGTGATTGAAGTTTTGTTTTCTTTACTTTTATTGATTTACCTGCTTTAATGCATTAAATTGATGTTGACATTTGTTGCATATGCACGCAAAATAAGAACACAGGTGGTGCTTAACATCTTCTTTAATTGGCAGTTTAAATGAATATGTGGAATGCATTCCAAGTGATTTATTTATGATGGCCTGTGCTATATTTAATTTCATATGTTTGATTTTTTGTATTTTATAAATATTTGATCTACATATCGTTACCTTAATATAGAAAGACCCTAACTCGTTATTTTTTGGAAATCGACTTTCTTGTATATTTTTATGCAATAACATCTAATGTATCGAAAAATGCAAAAATCACGATTTCAAAAAAATAATGAGTTAGGGCCTTTCTATATAAAGGTAACGATATGTATCACAGAGTATAAATTTCTATATTTTATCATCATTTATTTATTATTATTAGAAAACCAAAAGAAAATTTTTCTAACTTTGACTAAGCTATTGAACTGCTTTCAATTTAAAGATTTTCTATCCTTCAAGGAAATAAAACAAAACGTATGATATTTAGGCTCAAATTTACAGTCATTAATTAACTAATAGCAATAGTTTAATCAATATTATTTGATTCACAGCTCTTTGTTTACTATTAGTTAAACCGCCAAATGTCAATGGTTAACAAATAGTTAGACAACAGCTGATTCGTTGCAAACTTTATTGGTATTGTTGTTTTGTGAAAAATTTCATACACATTTCACACATATATTATCAAGCATTTTCTTTGTATTTAGCTGTAACACATTCCTTTTATTTTATTTTCTATTATATTTTGGGTTTTCCGAACCAATTTCAGTTACACGAGCGAGCACTGTTTTATCAATGTTTAAGAAATAATAAAGCAAATGTAAACAAAAACCATGTGCTATATCAGAGCTGCCAATATTGAAACGTACTTGCTTGATAGGGTTACCATTCTTTGCTCATATTAAGAACTTTAGTTAAACAATGCACTGTGAATATGAAGTATTAGTTAAACAATAGTTATCATAATGGGTGTTTTTTATTGAGGTATAGAACTTTAAGTTGGCATCACTTTTTTAACTGGCGGCCATTTTGTCAGCTGTCAAGTGATTAATATTTAGTTTGGTTTGCCATTTCATCATGAACAGGTTGACAAAAGAACAACGCTTGCAAATCGTGCAAATTTATTTCGAAAATAATGGTTCAGTTCGCGAAGTTTACCGCAAGCTCCATCCATTTTATGGTCGACATAATCGTCCATCAGAGCAATTAATTCGGTTAACCATGGATCGTTTTCGCACTACGTTTACTCTATGTGATAATACGCATCCGCAGAGACGTCGAACAGTGCGCACCGAAGAAACAATTGCCGCTGTAGAGCAAAGTGTTGAAGAGGACCCGAATGAATCGATTCGCCACCGTGCACAGCAATTGGAGCTTTGTCCATCAACTTTATGGAAGATTTTGCGCAAAGATCTTGGCTTGCGACCTTACAAGATCCAGCTTGTGCAAGAATTAAAGCCGCGAGACCATGCAATGCGTCGTGATTTTGGTGTATGGGCCGAAAATGAGATTGATCTCGATGCTGATTTTCATCGCAAAATTTTGTTCAGTGATGAGGCTCATTTTTGGTTGAATGGCTACGTCAACAAGCAAAATTGCCGCATTTGGAGTGAAGAGAATCCACAGGAGACCCTTGAGACGCCATTACATCCACAAAAACTGACTGTTTGGTGTGCTCTATGGGCTGGTGGAGTCATTGGGCCATACTTCTTCCGAAATAATGCTGGAGAGTTAGTTACCGTTAATGGAGACCGGTATAGAGCCATGATAACATGCTATTTTGTTCCCGAATTGGATGGCATGAATGTGGATGAGTTGTGGTTCCAACAAGACGGCGCTACATGCCACACAGCGCACGTCACAATCGATTTATTGAAGGAAACATTCGATGAGCGCATAATTTCGCGGAATGGACCTGTCAATTGGCCACCAAGATCGTGTGATTTGACACCATTGGATTATTTTCTTTGGGGATATGTGAAGTCGCTCGTCTACGCCAACAAACCAGAAACGTTAGGGGACTTGGAAGCCAACATTCGTGGCGTTATTGCCAACATACGGCCCCATATGCTCGAAAAAGTGGTTGAAAATTGGACCTGTAGAATTGGCTTTATTCGAGCCAGCCGCGGTGGCCACATGCCCGAAATCATATTTAAACATTAATGGCATAAAATTATCCTTGCAATAAAGTCAAATTGATGGACATTAAAACGATTTTCTTGTGTTTTATTTCAATTTGAAGTTCTATACCTCTAAAAAAACACCCGTTATTACTTTACTAATAATTAACTAATGCATGTAAATTTGGCCTTTAATGTTTGTGAAAATAAATTCGAATTTAACTCAAAGAGACAGAAAGTAAAAATTTTTACATAGCATGTTAAGCACATAACAGAGCACTGTTAGCTATTTAACAGTAAGTCGCTAAATTGATTAGGATCCAAATCCTTGGAGCTGGATCGAGATAAATATTGTTTTTTTTTTTTTTTTTTTTTTTTTTTTTTTTTTTTTTGGAAAAATTGCTCTTATAAATTAGGTTAAAGATAATTCTGCCAAAAGACCGAATGCAATAAAAATGCCAGATAAAACTCTTTCAAAAAAAAAAAAAAAAAAAAAAAAAAAAAAAAAAAAAAAAAAATGGTTAACACGAAGTATATGAAATATAAAATTAAATTTTAGTGGGCGTGCCTCTGCCAATTTTTTAATGCCAGATTGTGTGTTTTTCAGAGCTCGTTAATTTTTTTTATAAAAATCAGCACCACTTAAAATAACATATTAAATTTTAACGGGCGTGACTCCGTCCATTTTTTAAAATAAAAAATTGTGTCTATTTCGGAGCTCAAGGTGTGTGGCAAGTTTAGTTAAAATCGGTTAAACTGAACCACGTGAAAGATAATAACTAATTTTAATGGGCGTAGCCCCGCCCATTTTTTTCAACTTAAAAAGTGTGTAGTTACAAGAAGCAAAGGCGCTTGCTAGGTTTCGCAGCAATCAAATAAATAGAATATCACAAAATCAAATATAAATATCTGTGGGCATCTCCCCGCCCACTTTTTTACAATGGGAAGCTATACCCTCTCAGACAAGAAAATAATTTTTTCAATCTGTTACTTACCCGGTAAGTAACAATGTCAAAAAAATACAGATGAATTGATAACATCTTCCTTTTTTCAAGTCGGTTAAAAACAACATAATTTCCTTCAGAAGATGAATATAAAGCTTAATATTAAACCGTTTTAAAAAGCTACAAAAAAAGCAAAAACTTTTAAGCTTTGAATAAACTATTGCATTATCTATCTATCTATCTTCATAAAAAATAGCATCAACAACTTGTGATATTTATATTAATATAAAGTTTAATTTTATATTGCTTATGATTATGTTTTCTATGTTAAATAAGTATGACTACATGACTTTTTTATGTCACAAAAGGTCACGCTTGATGCTATACACACCATCATCATTAATAAATCTATTTTTATATTAGACAAGTGTGAACAATAATTATTTAAAAAAAGGTTAATATTATATTCTAATAATAGATGAATGAGTACGTGATAGCTAAAATTCAGGCTTGGTCACGCTTGGAACATTTTCACAAGTTAGAAGTGGCCATGCGAGAAGACGCGTGATCATATATACTCATTAACAAAGTATTCTCAAATATTACACAATACTGCCTTAGAATTTTTTTAGAATTATAGCATAGACAGACGACAGCGTTAAGACAGTTAATGCAAATTATCTGGTGAATTATCCTCATTTGTAAATGCACTAAGGGCCAATTTCACCAACTCTATTTAAATATCAATTCATATTTAAATGTCGATTTTGATTAATTTTTGTATGGAAAAATTATTTTTAAATATGAATTGATATTTAAATAAGTTGGTGAAATTGGCCCTAAATGACAGTGAATTAATACTGAATTCAGCTGTATGATAACACAGTTCTCTTATGGTAACACCGTCACAATCAAACAAATGTTGGCCAATTGTTTTGGTTTTCAAAATTAAAATGCGATTCGGTCAGAAAATATAAGTTATTTTAATTGTTTTTAGAAAAAGAGCAAAGAAATATTAAAATCGAGACACATTTTTTCCATTTCAAAATTATCGAAGTGTGGTATGAACATATTTTGTTTACTTAATGCAAATACTGTCGTCTGTCAGGGTAAATTTTTAATTCACATTAGTGATATTTTAATGCAAATTAACGCTGTCGTCTGTCTACGCTATTAAGCTCTTAGCAGAGATGAGCGTGTGATTATTATAAGTCACGCCTAGTCACGCGTGATGAATTACATGGGTTAATAACTTTTCCTAACTCTGAAAGCTTACAGCATAGTAATGTACATTATTCAACGTAACTGATTGTCCAGAATCATGCTTGTCACTTTTTCTTGTATGTATGTTAATCACTTTGTAGGCTCTGTACTTATTGAAAATTTCTTTATTATTTTTGCTTTAATATATCTGAAACGTAACAAATTAAAAATCTCTGGTTATGTTTTTTCCTTCACGTTGCTTTATAATAATATAATATATTATAAAACTAACAGCAAGTAATAGGGAAAACAAAAAATTCTAATTGGAAAAGGGAGAAATTTCACGTGGAATTTTATTCATGATAGCCCTGAATATGTTTTCTATGCGGTTTCTCAGTGAGTTAACAAGTAGGGACTGTATACAGTTCAAATTTCAGATGAAATATTCAGCAATAAGAGTTTATAAATTCTAAAATTTATTAAATGGTAGATAATGCCAAAAGCGAGTATTTTTTTGTGTATAACAAAATTTTGTTGAATTCGTGTATTTAATCGATCAAATCGAAATTGTTGAAGTGACTTTAAAATAAACTATTAGAACTTGTCTTATTTCATTTTGATAAACAAAAGTTATAATTAAAGTTTTTTTAATGCATGCTTAAACCAAGGTAAAAGGTCTAAACAAAGAGGCTTTAAAAATACGTGAGCGTGAGTATACGTGAGCGTGAGTAAAAAATTAATTAATTAATTTTTTTTTTGCTTAAAGAGAATAACAAAGAAAACAACCCTTTATAAAATTTTTCGACAACTTTGTACAGTGTGTGATTTAAAATAACGATTGGGGCGTAGTAAAGGTTTTTTCCTTTTGAATAATTTCAAACAATAGCATTTAAACAAATTCTAATTGGAAGAAAGAGAAATTTCTCACGGAATTTTATTCATGATTGCCCTGAATAAAAATTTATAGTGTTTGACAATTAAAAAAAATTCAAATAACATCGTAGGTGAGTTTATTATTGTAATAGTCACGCGTGGGTGATAAAAATAAATTTTTTTCTTCGTGAGATTAAGTGATGCAAAACTTCAAGAATGTTAAAAGAAAAGCTTCCAAAGTTTGATTCTAAAAAATTATGTCAATCGGTCCTGCCGTTTGGCTGTAATTAATTAGGACTACAAAATGGGCAAAACAACCTATGTTGCACTCACTAGTTTAAAAAAAATAGCTTTAAATATAAATGAGAGATAAGCACATGATTGGCACAAGTCATTTTAGGTCACGCATGAACAAACAAAGCTTTTCACTATAAAAAAATAAAATAAGACCCGATAAAACTAAGGAATTTTTAATATATTTCCCAATAAGCAATTTTGCTTGAAATCAAGTGTAAAACAATTGTTATTCAAGCCTCATATTCAATTGTCAAGGGTAGAATTATGCTTGATTTACACATTATTTCAATAGCATTCTCCAGTGCAATGGGAACTTGAATTCAATTCGGACATTTCAATTGCATTACAGTTCAATTCAAGCCTTGAATTATACTGTAATTCAACCTTGTACAACAATTGAATTCAAGTATACTTCAAGCTTAAAAAATTATGTTTTTAAAATAAAAGGAAAAATGCAATCGACAAGTTTTCTTACAATTATTTTCTGCATATATACCTTCACTATTGTTTTCACGATTTTAATCACCTTTTGTTTTTAAAAAAATCACTTTTTTATTTATATTTGATATTTTTCACCAAAATTTTAATTTTATTAAAAAATAAATTACTAATTTGACAAGGTTTGAACATGTTGTATGTTGTTTGATTTTTTATTTCAAAATATTTTCAAACTTGAATATTACTTCAAAAAATGTTTGAATTCAACTTTGTTTCCAGTTAAATTTCAAGTTCTTGAATTTTAATTTTTTGAGTGCTTATTGGGTTATTTATTTATTTATTTGTTTCCATTAGACTTTAAGAATACAATTCTTTTATAGTTAAAAAATTAAAAATTTTATATTTATATATTATCTGCCTTATTCATAATAAAGCCTTATTCATAATAAATATTTCAGGTTTATTAAGCGCTTATTTGACGTATTTCTATGGAAAATTTGTCAAATAAACCTGTAATAAACCTAAAATATTTTTTATGAATTATACCGTATATAAATACATATATATAAATACAAAAAAAATTTGGCCTCTTTTTTTTTTTTTTGGGGAATTCCCATGAGTTTAGTTCCCTTCGTCCATTTTATTTGGGCTTTGTTTCATTTATATTGATTGTTTTTCATAAATTTTCGCTTGAGCCTTAATTAAATAGGCCCTATTTCATATCTGATTTTGCACGATTTCTTTGGGCCTTATTTCATAGCGCCTAATACTCCATAAATACAAGTGGATGCGTGATAGTGATGAAAATATTTCACGTGAGTAAAAGCCTAGTCATTTTGTATACTAGCTGATTGCGCATGCCTGTGATATACAAAATATTTAGCTTTCAGGCAGGGTGTGGTGTTGTTCCAAGAGTTTTGCTTAATACTTCCTTAAACTCCCACGAGCGTGTGATTATTTAATATTTTGGCACTCGCGACCGTTTATACTCACTTATAAAAGCTACTCACCTTGTCACCTCTACTTCGATTGCCGTCATATTTCTATAAAATAAAAAAAAGACCGAGGAGAAGAAAAAAAGTAATAATTGCTAAAAAGAAATATAATGCTGAAATTTCTTTTTCACTTTGCTGTTTGTCAAATGTTAACTGAATGAGTCAAGCGTGCAAAAAGATATCTTAAACTTTGTAACAAGAAAGTTCAAAGAACCGTAATACTCTGCTGAAAAGATGTAATCTAAGAAATTTTTGTAATTGTATTTAAGGTCTGCCAAAAAAATAAAACGTGAAAAAATTATAATGCATTTGTTGTGGGAACAAATTATTTTATTACCTTGTAGTTATGTCATATTGTAAAATAACCTTTCTTTGCTATTGTTTTTTATGAAAATAAATAATTGTTTTTCTTGGACTTTAAATTTTAATCACTACGGATCAATAAATATTTAAGTTGATAAAATTTTGAATAGCCAATTAATTTTATGTTTTATTTTGCTTTGAATAGACATTAAATTAATTAAAATTAATTTTTTTTCGGTAGTCTTTTTATTGAAAATTTTGTTTATTATTATTATATTTTATTATTTTATTTATTTTGCTCTATAGACGACTTCTTGTAAAATCTTTAATGTTTAATAAATATTAATAATTAGTTCACAACTTTGTCAAAATCAAAACTTGTGCAATAAAACTTGATGTGTGTAAAGCAGATTTGATAGTTTATTTTTATTGGATTTCACTTTTGAAAAATTAAATATTATCAGCCTTATTTATTAAAACTATTATCGCTTTATAAATTTGTTTATGAAAATTTGTTTTAAAACGCTTTTTAAAGCCTTAATAAGTTTTAAAAATGAGGCTGTATATATAGAACTTGTGAATTATAAAAAATAATTATTTTGTTTTTATTTTTTTAACATTTGTTTAGCATTAGTTAAAAGCTGATTTCCCCAAAAAAAATTTTAGATTTTGAACACTATGGTACAGACGACTACTCTCTTAAGCCAATCTTAATTTAGGGTGAAGTTCTCTACCGATTTTTATAAAAAATATAAAAAATTTGCTACCTTTGACAGCTCAATATAATGACTAGAACAATGGGTAATGCCACGCCCATTCAAAGCGAATTTTTTAAACTACTCATACCACTACTACTCCACACACATTAAGCTCCGCCATATATTCAATATTATGATAAGAAACATGGGCAGTGCCACGCCCGTTAAAAAGAATATCTCTTTTCCAAGTATTTATACTTAACCGAATCTTGAAAAACTTAAAATGCAATATTCCTTTTACTTTCTCCAGATAAAGGGTTACATATCCCTTGATTGTGAAATCTGTTGAAGAAAAAATTTAATGGTTGAATAAATTTTGAGATTCAGTGTGAAGTTGTCTAGATAATAGAAAAATGGGCAGTACCACGCCCATTCTATGGAATCCCTGCTACTATATGATAATAAAAGAGTTTATAAAATAGTATATCTTGATTTTTTATGTCAAATAAAACGTAATAACGACAACGAACAGAAAATGGAGTGAACTTCTTTGTTTGAGAAGGAGGGAGGGAGTATGGTGTGTAAGTTGCACATGAGAACAAAATATTTTCACACAAGCCAATAAGAAATATGTTAGAGATATATAGACTTTTATAGGGGTTGGCGGAGGTTAGTATTTTTCTGACCCTGAGTCCTCATTCTTCTACTACTTGAAAAATTCTTATTTCAATGTTTTAGTTATGCTTTCAAACATTTTTGAAAGTTTCTTTTTAGAGGAATGACTATTTTTAAAAAGTTTAATTTTTTCGAAAAAAAAAATCGCAGTACTTCAGTCCAATATTCTCTAAAAGTTTTATGCTGTAAACTAGTGAAAGCTTATGTGAAAGAAAGAAACAGTGATTTTATAAGTTATGTGAAACACTAACACATTTTGAATATTAGAAAATTTTTTTAGTTGCTTGTTCTCGTTTAAATTAATCTAAACACCATTATGTGCCTTTGCCATATATTTTTGTTTGCAGGTAAAATTAAAAAAAAAAATCTTGTTTTCCAATTAGAAAAAGTTGAACTTATAATCAAACGTTTAATTAATTTTAAATATCATACTTGGTGTTTTTTTTATGGGAATTGTTACAATTTAGTTTAATATTATATTTAAAAAAATAATTTTTAGATTGCGTTAATGCAAATGCATCAAACAAGATAAATTTGACCAAATATAGTGGCCGTCTGAACCATAGTGCAACACTATAATAGAGTGTTTGAGGTTTTCCTTCTATTTTTTGTTTGTTATTCCAACCCATTTTATTTACTTTTAATTGAAATCAAACAAAAAAAAACTACTCTTAGCAAATTAAATTGTACTCTTAGCAAAAAAAACTATATAAAATTCTTAAAAGACGCACAGAAGAAATAATGCAGTAAATCTTTAGTCTAGGCAAGGATTTTTTTTGAAACTGAATAAAAACTTAAAACAGTGAGTCAGAAACTCTAATAGCAATTACCATAAATGGGTTTATTTTATACTCAAGTTAAATTCCATTAAAACACATAAGTTTGAATTCTCATTCTTATTTGCAATTCCTAAGATTTTTCTTTTGCTACTTTTGGTAACGTTCCTTCAAATGAAAAATGCATTTAGAAAATATCAAATTGTAGATTCATGTAGGCTTTTCATTACTTTTTATAAAGATAGTTATTTATTTATTTTTTTGCCTTAAGTTGCTTTCACCAAAATGTAAGAGTAATAAAAAGTATTCCATTGATTACAAAATTCAAAGTTTTATGTAAAAATCATTGGAAATGATGTAAGTTGCACTACTTCCGGTTAACAATAATTGGATCTTTTTTTTTCTTCTTGATATTACAGAGTAATGTAATAGTGGGCTTTCAACTCTTCTTGTAATATCAAGAAGAAATAAGGAAAATAAGGTCGTTTAAGTATCATAATAATTGGATCTTCTTAATTTTTTGGGAAGGTATTTTTTTTTTTTTTGCTGAAATACTTTGGGAATTTGGTAAAAGTTTTGCAATTGAACACCTGTAATTGTCTATATATATATAAAAAAAATCAATTTACACATTATTAGCTTTTACACGCGGCTCCCCTCGCGTTGATCTGATGTTTGGAAAACTGTACTTAAAATTTATGAATGTACATTTTATATTTTTCACTCGTTGATAATATTAAAAAAAAAAACGATAAAAACCGACAAAAAAGCGATAACAAAATATAAAACAGAATAAAAACTGGTTTTAAAACTGGTTAAACAAGCAAACCCGAAATGAAAATTGTCCTAACCAGCCCAAAAATGTGTTTTTCGGAAAAAATCCGAACTTAATTAAAAAAACCGGTTCCAAACCGGATAAAAAAATAGGCGATGTTTGACGCTGGTAATGTAGCTCTCTATTGGTGAAAGAATTTTCAACTTGATTTTAGCTGCTTGACAATCCGTACCAAACAAAAAACCGGTTGCGAACCGTATAAAAAATTAGCTATAATTGACGCTGATAATGTAGTTGTTTTTACTGGATTAGTGGTTTGGGCGTGAAAGCGTAGCAAACACACAAACAAGATCATTGTGACATTTATAATATTAGTTAGGATATTAAGGATGTTGTTTTCGAAGTTTAATTTTGGTTTCAGTTCTCTCCGTGTATCGTGGAAAAATATGTATTTTAAACATAATTTATACTCATTATCTAAATTAGTATAATAATTGATCTATAAGAATGCTATAAAAAATTACAGCCTTATTTATAAAACTTATAAAGCCTTTAAAAAGGTTTTTTAAAACAAATTTTCATTAAAAATTTGTCTTAAAAAGCCTTTATAAAGCCTGTTTAAGTTTTATAAATACGGCTGTTAGTTTAAATATTATAACATTTGACACATCTTGTACGAAAATTTAAAATTTTTAATTTTAATTTAATTTTTTAAATGTAATTAATTTAAAATTTTTCGGCAATGATTTTGCTTTATATTTGTTTCATGTTAATTTAACATGATTTACAGTAATATTCAAAGAAAATTTTTCTTTTTGAATATCTTCATATCATGTGGATTTAACATTCTAGTATTAATAAATCAAAATGAAGAATCATGTTGAATCAAAATTATTTCGAGTTGAAATAACATGAATTAAATTAAATGTAGTTATTATATTTTATTAATTATTTAACTTGCGTTATTGTTTGTATATCAAAATTGCTAAAATTTAACTGCAATAAAGTTATAATTGTATTTAGTTGGAGAGTTTGTTCCTAGTACCAGAACCGTTCAATGCTTTGTTTTGCATATGAAACAACGAAGGACTATTACGTAGAGGCAAAACAATTTACTTCTGCTTTACCTAATATGAGAAATTTTCAATTACTAAGAACTTTAATTTCAAACTAAATAAGTTTTATAAGAATTGATTCATACTTGACTTTATATAGATATTTTTTTTACAAATTATTTACACATATGTATATTTTCCTTCAAAACTTTACTCTTTAACGCGCTTAAAATTATTCATTTGATAATACATGCTTAACTTTTTTTACCATAACTTTCTAAAAATGATTTAGGTTAAGGTTAAAAATAATATCTTTTTAAATTTAAGGCTCCT
The DNA here is from genome assembly GCA_949987645.1 of Tachina grossa. Lineage (NCBI taxonomy): Eukaryota > Metazoa > Arthropoda > Insecta > Diptera > Tachinidae > Tachina > Tachina grossa. Next base: position 130,573,252 of record OX465278.1, on the reverse strand, counting down.
ATTGCTTTAATATGACAGTCATAAAAGCTGTTTGCTACATATTTAATATTTTAGTTTAGTGTTAAAAATAAGACGTTTAGTTTAATTCCCTTAATACTTATCCTTTTACTTTTACAAGGTTTTTATTTTGTATATTTTTTTCATCCTCAAAAGCTAGAACTACACGCAGACATACACACACACATTTACAGACACATACCCACACACATACACGGCTGACCTCAATCTAAAAACCTTAAAAACCATGAAAACTATAGAATCATTCCGTTTTATCTTTAACCATTAACTTTGAGAGAAATAAATAAAGGGAAAATTTATAAAGTTTTCATAAACGATATTCCCTTAAGAATGGTCTCATTTTTCTTAAAATATATTTTTAAACACGAATACATTGTGGCTTAAGAATAGCCAAATCCATTGTGCTTAAAGAAAAATAATAAATATTTCTTTTTTTTTTTGATTTTATAAATAAAGTAAAATATTGCTCTCTAGCCACATAAATTAAGTTACGAATTTAATAATAAATTTTAAATATTTTGCAAAAAAAAAACTTTAAATGAAATTCCATTTTTTATATAATCTTATTTTTAATTTATTTGCAAGGAATTGAAAGAAATATTTTGTGTACTTTTGTTAAAGGAGCACAAGAAAGATTATTTAATTTTGTATTTATGAAACACATATCTTGTATATCTTAGAAAATAAACATAATGATTAATCAGCTATTGGCCTAAGAACTAATATTTTAAATAATCTTTCTGTTTTCTGCAATTAAACCGACTCGTTAAATAAAAGCTTCCTTCCTTCATTTTAGCTGACCTCAAACTTTTAGATATAATTTTGCATGAAATTAATTATTGGCGATTTACAGATAATTATACCATTATTCATTAAAACCGTTTCATGTCCTTTCATTAATATCTTTCATTTGCGTTTTGTTTCCAGTACCTTTTTTAAGCTTATTTCTTTCATTTTAAAAATATCGATTTTCCCAACAAAAAAAAACGACAACAAAGTCTGGCAACACTGACGATGTATTCACATATTGGCCTTTATTTTGCTTAATTTTTTTTTCATTATAGGCGTTATGGGGCTACATTAATATCTTTTAGTTAAGTTACGTTTTCATTACCTTTATTTTAAGTCTTTTTCTCGTATTTTTAGGGTTCCGTGCACCAAAGGTGAAAAGGAACCCTATTGTTTTCGCTACGCTGTCCGCCTGTCCGTCTGTCCGTCACACGGTATTTTCTCAGGAACAGTAAGAGCTACGGACCTGAAATTTGGACACAGTATGTAGAACTACAACCGCTACCACAACAAATACATGAGAATTAAAAATGAAAGGGTGTTCCAAAACGAGCAACGAAAAATGTTAAAATCTCATGTAATATACATGCAATTGTATGAACATATGTATATTGAAACTTGAAATTTGTAAAATTAGTGTATTTTTATACAGACTACAGCAATTAACACTAAAATTTAAAAAAATTAAAATTAAAGGGTGGTCCATCAGTTAATGCAATTTTGACTATGTAATTTTGACAATTTGCTATATCTTGGAAACCGTAAGAGGCAAACACTTGAATTTTTCAAAATCGGTAAAACTAAAAAAACCGAAAATTATAAAATCGCCAAACCAAAAAAAAAAAACAAAACCGCCAAAAATAAAAAAAAATCGCCAAAATTATTAAAAAAATTTTCTAACACTAAAATAAATCGCCAAATTCGAAAAAATCGCCATAATGAAAAAAAAACGCCAAAATGACAAAAAAACGCCAAAAATCTAAAAAAATCGCCAAAACGCAAAAATGTCGCCAAAACTAAGAAAAAATTTTAAATAAAAAAAAAATCGCAAAAATGAAAAAAATCACCAAAAAAATAAAAAAATCGCCAAAATGAAAAAAACTCCAAAAACCGAAAAAATCACCAAAACAAGAAAATAAAGTGTCAAAACTAAAAAAGAGCCAAAACTTAAAAAAATCGCCAAAACCGAAAAAACGCAAAAACCGCCAAAACAAAAAAACCGAAAAGACCCCAAAAACGAAACAACCCAACAACAAACAAATTATTTTTTAAAGTCGTATTAATTTTGAAATGCTTTAAATAAAAATAAGAAATTACCAAAAAAAAAAAACTATATGTCCTTCTCCGAGAAAAAGGACTTAGTGTGCCAAAAAAAACGGGTTTGGAGTAAAGAGTGGATTCTGATACCTAAAAGGGTGTAGATTAAGATGAAATGAGTTAGATTTCTGATTCCATAACTAACCATACCAAATCGCATCTTCCAACTGATAGTGTGTTCAAAATCAAGAATGATAAAATGCAAGATTACGCCAATCAGAGAGTTTACCGTTAGACGTGACGTCACACGTCTATTGTGAGAGTTGCCATAAAGGCTGGGAAAACTCAAATGAAAGACTTAAAGCATAAGTATGGGAAACTAAGAAATTTAAACAAAGAAATTGCAAAAAACAAATTCTATTCTATTATTTTATTTTTTCTACAAAAATTTTTCTTATTTGTTATTGAGAGTTTCTGTTATTGTTTTATTAATCTTAACAAAGCGCTTAATTTTGAATTTTATTAGTTATTTAATATATTCTGTGTTAATACATAGCATCAAATCGAAACATACCAAAACTAAAGACTCTAACTATGATATATTTTTAAATAGCTATTTTCTAATATAATTCACACTGAATGTGTTATTTGTTTATTTAGTAATATTTTTTTAATAAGAATATTACTAAAATATTAGAAAGTAAAATTTTAAATTTTAAAACATCAAAAATGGTACATAATTTTACCAAATAAACAAATAACAAATTCAGTGTGAACGGTACTAATATTTTGTTTGCATAACACCCCTTCTAGCGGGTACATTATATAAATGGAATGACATATTTATATGTATATATACATTCATAAAAATAGGTGTGTATGTACATAAGTCTGTATTAAGAAGTGGTTGCACTTTTGTGAGAATATGCTCTGCTATAAAAACGCTTAAAAAATCTTAATTTTTAACGTATTGCTGATCAGCGTTGTCAACTCGGTGCTTTTTGCACCGTTTTTAGTGCTTTTTGAAATTTTGGACGCGAAAAATTTTGAAGTTAGTGCTCGGTGCTTTTTTAAACTAATTTTTGGTGCTTTTTATTTCTTTTGAAGAAGTCTAAAGTGTCCAGGAGACGTACAAAAAAAGCCATCAATCGGTAAGAATGTGTTAGTGTCGTTTAATTGATGATTTTTCGGAGACGTACAAATAAAATCGTCAATCAGCATTTTAATTTTGTGTTCGTTGTGTGCGATGGCATATATGTAGTTATGTCTTCATCGGATGATGTTTTTTAGGGTTCCGTACACCAAAGGTGAAAAGGAACCCTATTGTTTTCGCTACGCTGTCCGTCTGTCCGTCACACGGTATTTTCTCAGGAACCGTAAGAGCTACGGACCTGAAATTTGGACACAGTATGTAGAACCTTGGCCGCTACAACAACAAATACATGAGAATTAAAAATTAAAGGGTGTTCCAAAACGAGCAATGAAATATGTTAAAATCCCATGTAATATACATACAATTGTATATTGAAACTTGAAATTTGTAAAGTTAGTGTATTTTTATACAGACTACAACAATTAACACTAAAATTTAAAAAATTTAAATTAAAGGGTGGTCCATCAGTTAATGCAATTTTGACTATGTAATTTTGACAAAAAAAAAAATCGCCAAAAATTAAAAAAAATCGCCAAAACGAAAAAAAATTGCCAAAATTAAAACAAAAAAATTCTAACACTAAAATAAATCGCCAAATTCGAAAAAATCGCCAAAATGAAAAAAACGCCAAAATGAAAAAAAAACGCAAAAAATTTAAAAAAATCACCAAAACGCAAAAATGTCGCCAAAACGCAAAAATGTCGCCAAAACTAAAAAAAAATTTAAATAAACAAAAAATCGCAAAAATTAAAAAATCGCCAGAAATAAAAAAAACGCCAAAATGAAAAAACGCCAAAAAACCGAAAAAATCGCCAAAACAAGAAAATAAAGTGTCTAAACTAAAAAAGAGCCAAAACTTAAAAAAATCGCCTAAACCGAAAAAAACGCAAAAAATTTTGCGAAAAGACCCCAAAAACGAAAAAAATGCCAAAACTATATATTATATAGGATGAAGTTTGTATTAAATTACATATCTAGTGTTCGTACGGAACCCTTCGAGTCGCACTTTACTGAATTTATTAAAATCTTGAACACAGAAAAAATTATTCCCAAAAAAAATTTTCAAACAAACGTGTGTTTTGAAATATAATTTAGTTTCAGTAAATATTTTTTACTGTTCCAGTAAATTATTTGTTGAAAATTTTATTTTATGTCAAAAAAAACTGTATAGAATGAAAGTTATTTGTAAAAAAAAAAATTTTTTTATAATTTTTTTTTATATTTAAATTTGTTATTTTCAGTTAAATTTATTTTTATATACTGTAAAAAAATTTGTCTGATTTTTTAAATTTTTTCAGTTAAATTTATTTTTAACCCCCGACTAAAAAAGGAGTGTTGTAAGTTTATAGTGTGTGTCTGTGTATCTGTGTGTCTGTCCGTGCCCACGTACAGGCCGAACGGCTGGGCCGATTGTCATTTAGTTTTTTCTGTTTGAAAGATGACTTGATCGAGAGGGTTCTTAGCTATGCTTGAAGAAAATCGGTATAGCCGTTTAGAAGATATAACATCTTTTCTGAAAAAAGTCGGGGTTTTTAAAATTTTTAATTTTTGTTATTATATACTGTAAAAAAATTTGTCTGATTTTTTTAATTTTTTCTACAAATTATTTTATAGATATAAAAAACATTTTATTTTTTTTTTAAAGATTTTTGTTTGCGGGTTTCAAACTTATTATGTTTGTATATTGTGATTCTCAATATAGTATTAAGAGTCTTACTATAAACATACGGAGTTTGTTAGCTAAATTCAAAAAATTTTTGGGTTGAAGTCTACTGACGAGTTCCAAAAGCGGGAACGAAATGCTTAACCATAAAAACAAGCCAATTTTTGAAAGTAAAAATATAGTTGAACCTTTCATTTGATTCAGTTATTTTTTTCAAATAAAACTTTTACTAAGTTTTTAAAAAATTTTTTTTTAGAATTGTTATTGATTCAGTTAATTTATTTTCTGATAATACGAAAAATTTTAGTGAATGTGTTTGTAAATTATAAAAAAAATTTGCTGAATAATACAAAAAAAAAAAATCTGCAAAAATGTTTTTCTGTTCCTATTAATAAATTTGACTGAAAATATTTTGAGTTTCAGTTAACTCTTTTTCTCTAATGCCATAATAAGTTAACTAAAAATAAATTTTTTTTTTCAGTTAAATTTTTACAAAATTGTTATCAGAATCAACAAATTTCTTTGTAGGTCCGCATTCACACAAAAAATTTACTGATTCAATGAATTTGGTTACTGAAAACGAAATTTATTAGTTTTTTCTGTGAGCGGAACAACTTTTGAAGGCCACTACACCTTCATCATCAACGTTCTTTTGAATTTGGTCCACTGTATGTGGTGTCAATTGATATAGATTTCTGCTTTTATTGCAAATGAAATATGTGAATTGTTTTAATTCATCGTATTACAGTTTGCTAAAAGCTTTTTTGTAATGAAAGCTCAATTTTACCATCTCTAAATTTCCAATAGTCCTACCATTGTCGTTTGTTATTTACTTTGCTAGTTAATTTGCTTATTTTTTGTTCTACCTGAGACAAACTTTTTTGGTTTGTTACTATTAAGTATATATATATTTAATTTTTGCCACAGGCCCATGGCTAATAATTTTAGTTAATTTTAATTATGTTTGTTCGAACTTCATTTGTTTTTATATTTATAATTTGATCAGGCTAAAGTTAGTATCGCTTTGTAAGCCATATTACATGTGATAATTATTAATGAAGAAATATTACCAAAGTGGTTGATTTCGTTTATATTTTTATGTGTGTATTTTTTTATAGTTCCGTCTTTTGTAGAATGATTTGAAAAATTAAAAATTTTTGACTGATCGAATATAGCTTCCATTTGGAGAGCACGCCTACTAAATATGTTTCGTTGCATTTTTGTACTTTCACTTATCCGATTACTAGGAAACTTGACTTGAAACTTGCCACAATATATAATTTCGTGTAAAAAAAGTGGGCGGGGTATGCGAACTATAATTTAGTTTATATTGTATTTCATGGGCTTCTAATAAACCAATATTTATGAAAATTTGTGAGCTCTGAAAGTGACACAAAAAGTGGTGGGTCATGTTCCCTAAAACTAAGTCCTATATTATTTGTAGTTATACAAATCTAACTGCCAAACACTTGTGCTTTCAATATCACGCCCACTAAAATTGTTTGTGATATTTCACGTGCTTTTATCGATTGTTAGGGAATAAGCCTTTTGTTCTCCGAGCAACACTATCCTGCCTTTAGCAAAGTGGATGGTCCACGTCCCCTAGTCCTATATTGTACTTTGCCCCGAAACTTGATAACCACTTTACGTTCTTCGTATCAAGTAAATTAACATACTAGGCTTAGGCATTTAGCAAAGTGGCCACGCCCATTAATATTTAATATAGTATTGTATGCAGTTTTGCTAAAACGATTCCCAACGTAATTTGCATCTTGCACTGATGCCATCTGAGTTTTTATTTATTAAAAGAGAAGTAGCACTTAGGCAATGAATGCCTACCAGGGATGGCATTGAGAATTTTGAAATTGTACCAAAAACTAAAAAGATTTTTTTTTTAGTTCACATTACATATTTTTATTAAAATAATCGACTTTGTCCTGGCTACCGAATCGTTTTCACAAATTTTCTTGTAAGTTGGAATGTGAAAGCATATGGTTACAAATGTTTTAAGTTTAAATTTAAAATATACAAACTAATAGCATATGCTTATCATCCGAATTTAGAAGAAAAATGATTTGCAAATGAACGAGTTCACATTTTTTGATTTTCTCGGTGCGTTTTGCTTTCACAAGATGAATTTCAAGTGAGAAGAATATGAGTTTCATAGTTCTAAAGTTAAAATTGGCATATGCAATCGATTGAAAATAAATGCAGAGTGAAACTGGGGAGATTCTTTAAATGCACTAAATTAGTAATTGGTGTACTGTTGTACTTTGCGGTTTTGAATAGTACCAAAAAAAAGTACAAATGTACCAACTTTGCCATCCCTGATGCCTGCTACTAGTACCAGGTGTTGCCTTCTTTAGGAAAGGGAAGATATAGAGGAAAGCTCCATTCTTTTACAAGCCTGCTTTTTGCACATTTTTAATAATGCAGTGTGCCAGCGCCTCTGGTGACAATGAAGCATATTAAATTTTTTGAAGCTGTTTGGTAGCCATTTTATTAGTTTGTAAAAGTGGACATATAAATCCCAAACTATTTTAATAAATTCGATATTTTTTTTACCTTTTCTCCCCTGCTCAGGTGCATAGGAAGATAACCGATCAAAATTCAAGGAAACAATCAGCTACAAAAATTTACTTAAGATCTCAATAAACAATTTTCCAGAACATATGATTTACCTAGGAATGATTCTTAATACCGTTTAGGTAGCGCTTAGGTAGCCGCAAATGTGAAAACTTTCCCTAAATTTTTTTAATTTCATTTGTTTGGAAATTTTTCACTTTTGCGGCTACCTAAGCGCTACCTATTTACTTTAAAAAATTATTCCCGCTTTGTTTAAAAAAATAATATATTAAATACCTTCTTGTTTTTACTAAAGCTTTTAGTTTTTAGCAATTTTTTTGTTTACAACTAACCATTACTGGTGCAGGATATCTGGCCTCACTGGTGCTCAAAACAAAACTTAAATTGAGCAATCGTTCTCATTGTTTTTGTTTCACTTATATCAAAGAACAAAACAAAACAAAATTCAGCAATTTTTTTCGTTTAGTTTCGTAATCTGCTTTTAAGTACAAAGAATTTGAAACAAAAATAGAAAAACAGAATAATGAATAGTGATACTTACATATCGCACATCCAGTTCAAAACTGGATGTCATAACTCAAAAAAACTAGTTTTGCAGAAAACACGTTTAAAGTTTTCAATTTACATACAACTCAATGAAGCCGTAAACAAATATTCTTCTCTCAGGAGGTGATAGTAAAAGCTATTTATATGAAATTTGTATACAAGATAAAATACGAAATGCATTATTATTCTGCATTATTAACTCAAAAAAAAATTTTTTTGAGTTATGTCACTATTAAACTGAATGTGCGATATGTATTTACCAAAAGTAAAAAGCTTAAAAGTCTAGTTTAATGTTTCTTCTCTTCTTTAGAAACTCACATAATTAATAAAAATATTTCATTCAATAAGAATTGAAATTACTGAACTTAAGCCGAATAAGAAATTATTTCTGATTAAAATAGATTTATAACTTTAATAGTGTCGATTATTTTTTTTTACGAAAATCACTACCTAACACCTGTATCGTGCAATAAATAGCATAGCTATAAAAAACAAAAAGTTATAAAAAACCTGCCAAAAATGCTTCATAGACTTATACGTAATTTTTTAGACATTACTCCCTTCTATTGAGCTGTGATTAACAAATAGAAAAAATATTAGTGCAATAAGTTTCATGAAAAAATTTTGTAATATAAATTGGATAAAAAACTTTTTTTACATCTATGTAGCTATTTTTATTAACATTTTTGTACGTTTACATGTATTTTTAAAAAATTTTAAAACTTCCAATTCAATTTGAATCAGTCATACCAAAAAAAAATTGTTAAGTTAACCTTTGAACGAAAAACTTTTTGCAACTGTTGTTTTCATTTTAAAGCATTTGGCAGCAAGACAGTTAATTAACTTTAAAGCTTGTAAAATAAAAATAAAAAAACACATTCAAACTCAAACAAAAAGAGAATCATAAAGAAAATGTTCTGTTTTGTTGAATTTGCGTTTATGCAGCAGCGGTTGTTTTATGTGTTGAAATAAAGTTTTCCCCCTTTTTAACACTCGAAAGAAGAAAAAAAAAGAAAACATTTTTTTTTTCTCAAATTAACTTTGTTTTATTTGTTTATGCCGTTTGGTAATAAAAATTGAAAACAAAATTTGAAGAAAAGGTATATAAAAAAAAGTTTGCGAAATCAGATAAATAAATGTTCTGATTTAACTCACACTGTCTTAAAAAATATATATTTATGTATATGAACCCTGCAAGCATTTTATGAAAAAATTTATCATATTCGAGTTATTTACGATTCCTCTGCGCGACTCAAATAGGCATATTAGAGCTCATTTTCTGATCATAAATGATTGTTTTCTCGGGAGAAAATGGTACCCTACCCGCGACTCTTCTTGATGAGTCTTCTATTACCCGCTATTCGTATCATTTATGACTCATATATTTTAATGATTTGCGAGTCTTTTTCGAGTCATTTTTTAGCTGTATTTCTAATCGTTAGCGAATAATTTATGAGTCGTTTTTAGGGTTCCGTACACCACAGGTGAAAAGGAACCCTATTGTTTTCGCTACGCTGTCCGTCTGTCCGTCACACGGTATTTTCTCAGGAACCGTAAGAGCTACGGACCTGAAATTTGGACACAGTATGTAGAACCTTGGCCGCTACAACAACAAATACATGAGAATTAAAAATTAAAGGGTGTTCCAAAACGAGCAATGAAATATGTTAAAATCCCATGTAATATACATACAATTGTATGAACATATGTATATTGACACTTGAAATTTGTAAAATTAGTGTATTTTTATACAGACTACAACGATTAACACTAAAATTTAAAAAAAATTTAAATTAAAGGGTGGTCCATCAGTTAATGCAATTTTGACTATGTAATTTTGACAATTTGCTATATCTTGGAAACTTGGTAAGAGGCAAACACTTGAAATTTTCAAAAACGGTAAAAATAAAAAACCGAAAATTATAAAATCGCCAAACCAAAAAAAAAAATCGCCAAAAATTAAAAAAATCGCCAAAATTAAAAAAAAATTCTAACACTAGAATAAATCGCCATATTCGAAAAAATCGCCAAAATGATAAAAAAAACGCCAAAATGAAAAAAAAAGACGCAAAAAATTTAAAAAAATCGCCAAAACGCGAAAATGTCGCCAAAACTAAAAAAAATTTAAATAAACAAAAAATCGCAAAAATTAAAAAAAATCGCCAAAAATAAAAAAACGCCAAAATGAAAAAACGCCAAAAAACCGAAAAAATCGCCAAAACAAGAAAATAAAATGTCTAAACTAAAAAAGAGCCAAAACTTAAAAAAATCGCCAAAACTGAAAAAAAACGCAAAAAACGACAAAACAAAAAAACCGAAAAGACCCCAAAAACGAAAAAAATGCCAAAACTATATATTATATAGAATGAAGTTAGTATTAAATTACATATCTAGTGTTCGTACGGAACCCTATGTGCGCGAGTCATAGTCGCACTTTACTGAATTTATTTAGTCATATTTCTGATCGTTTGCGAGTCTTTTTTCAGTCATATTTGTAATCAATTGTTTGGCTGACATTACTTTTTTTTTATTTAAAAAAGGAAAAATAAAAAAATTAGATATCATAAAAACCAAAAAATATATATCCTGAAGAAGTTAACCGAAGGTTAACGAAATATTGAAATAATAAACTCAAAATATAATCTGAGCAAAAGCTCAAAAGAATAGTTTAATTTAACATATAAAAAACAGGTCGAAAAATTAGATAAAAAATTGTATTTATTTTTATATATATACTTTTAGAGATTTATAATGTATATAATTCAAACTTCAAAACAGTCATATTTCAAACACCGTTATGATATATTTTCGATTTCTGTATGTTTTCTTATTGTATTTTCAATAAAGTACTTTTAAAGCATAAGCACGAATCATTTTCGAGTCTTTTTTCAAGCGCGCAAGTGATTAATCAGGTTTAAGTCGTCAAAAGTACTCGAGGAAGACTTAGTTAGGTGATTTTTGATAAAACAATCTTCAAAATGCTAGTAGGGAAGATGTGTGTGTGTGTGTGTTTGTGTGTGTTGGGTGTATGAGAGGCCAAAATAAAGCAAAAGTTGGTAAAAACTTTTGTTTATGATAACAATAAAGTGTGAAAAAGAAATTGTTCTATTGGGAATATTGAAAGCCATAAAACATTTGCTGGTCGGTGTTGAAGTTCGATTTGTTGCTAAAAAAAAAAATAAATAAATACATAAATAAATTATACACTTGGAAAAAATAGCTGGTTGTGTAAATGAAATATTAAAATTTATGTTAAGCTATGTACAGACGGTTGTCTGATCTTACAATATTGCCAGTAAAATGTGCTAAAAATTTCTTACAACCGTGTGAACTGACAATTTTTGTCAGACGACGTTGCCAGAAAAAGCATTGTCAGTCCATTGCAAGACTAGCAACTGACAACATATTGTCAGACATCTTACAATCATGTGAACACATTGTAAAATTATTGCCAGATATTTGTTAGACATGTTAATATTGTCAGATGTGTGAAGTTTATGCATCTGAAAATGGCGTCATTGTAAGATAATTCTTTCTATGGGCAACACTGCACACGCTTAATTTTAAAGAAAAAGTTTATAATAAAATATATGCAGACAAAATCATTGCAATTGCTTCTTTATGGTACATAATAATTTATACTTTCACTTTTTACATTAAACACAAACACAAACGATAAATATTTAACAATTTCCAACAAATGATTTAAGTCTGGCAACGCATAACAACAGATCTAACAATTTGCAGATATGACAACCGTGTGAACTGACAATTTTTCTAGTGACGATTTTGTCAGATGAATTTATTGTCATACAACCGTCTAGCAATAAATTGTAAGATTTTCTGACATCCGTGTGAACTGACAAGAAATATTGTGCTGGCAATTTTCGATTGCCAGTACATTGTCAGCAAATTGCCAGATCTGACAATATTGTAAGATCTGACAATCGTCTGTACATAGCTTTACCATTTAAAAAACTTAAAAAAATATTAACGGCCCTTTTCACAATCTACAATTAAAAGCTAACAGGGACTTTAACGGCAAGTTTTGTATGAAGAAATGTCAGTTAAAGTTCAAGTTAACTATAAAAATACTATTATTCGTCCTTTTGTTATTTATTTATAGTTTATTTAATCATACATTGTGAAAAGGGACGTAAATGATGTAGTTTTTGTAAAATTTTAACTTGCTTAGCTTTCGTTCAGTGTAAAGTAATAAATATAAAAACTCTTATAGAAAAGTTATTTGACAATAAAAATGCGAAGTAGCAATTAAATTTTGAAGCTTTTATTTATTTCCACAATCTTGCATACACTTTAATATGTGTTTTCGAAATAGATTTAATGCATAAGAAAATGCTAGCATGCTTCTGGAAAGGAATGAAAGGTATTGCCGAACAAAGAAAAGAATTTTTCTATACAAACAATATATTAGACCCCTGCACAAGACCACTTCCAAATGCTTTCCTACAGAGAAATCTTCTAAAACAAATGTTAAACAACTCGGTTTGCAAGAGATTTGTTTCAGTTATTGCAGGTATAGGAGTAAAGAAGAAAGTACTTCGTGTCGAAAGAATTTATAATGCTTGCTTCCTTATGGATATGTATGATCTTTTATTTTATTAAGAAACATTTGAAGTAAAGAAAATAAGATCAATAATTTAGACAAAAATAAAAAATGTAGAAAATTAAGTTTTTTAATTAAAATTGGATTTTGAATATTTCGAAAAGTATTGAAGGTAGGAGAATAATTTTTTTTTTTCAGTTTGCAAAGCTAAATGTATACTATAGCAAAAAATTAAAATGTTTCCCAATATATTATTTTATAATATTTTTTTCTTATTGGGAAAAATTGTGTTAGAAAAATTTTAGCATTTTTAGAAAATATCCTCTCCTGCTTACATTTAAGTGTAGAATGTAAAGAGTTTCTTACAAGTTACTTAAACTAAGTTTAGTTATAATAAAAAAACAAAAAATTTTCAAAAACGACCGTTCGATTTTTTTGCCACATCCGAAAATTAGATTTTTTGAAGAAAAAAAAAATTGCTAGTTTTAGACCAATGCTGAATGTAGGGTGCACGAACAAAAATCTCCAAAATTTCTTTCACAGTCTTTCTTAATACCTCTTCTCTTAGAAACAATCAAATTTTTAATCAAATACTTAATAATTTTTTAAAATATTGCAAAAAAAATAAGAATACTTTTTTCACAAAATATATAAAATTTTCTCATATTTTTCGAAAATCCAAATTGAAAAATTAATCCTTACTATAACTTTTGAGATATCAAAATGATTTTTTTATATGACAATTTCTGCCAACTAATAAAGAAGCTATGTACTAACGATTAAAGAAAGTCATGATCAAAAATTAAAAAAAAATTAATTTTTTTTGAATGTCAAATAACTTGGAAGCTGTAAGATATAAAATAGTGCTTTAAGTATGTCTAGCTGAAAAAATTATTGAAATCGCTCCATATTTACAAAAGTTACAAGCTCCGAAAGAATTTCGATACTCGCAGTTTCCCACTTTGAGGCTCTTCGGAGCTACCCTGTATTACAACAGGGTGCCTCAAAATATGTTTTCTCAAAATTTCAACACTTCTACTTTCCAAAACAGTTGGTTTCATCGAAATCGGTTGACTAGTTCAAAAGTTGCGAACTTTTTACCACTTTTTTTTTTAAATTCACGCCACTGTGCGACGTCATTTGTAAACAGTCATATACACGAACAGCAATGCAATCATCGTGCTCAGCTTATTGAACTACATCATTTATTACTTCTTTAGTACAATACATGCTACAAAAATGCATTTAAAAAACAAGACGTATTTATATATCAAAAATGTTTATGCAGCCCTCTAATATATAGACATAAGTATATGTACACTTGCATTGTAAAATAACTACCATTTCTCTTTAGCAAAAGTCTCTAGTATTCTAGACATCAAATTCTTTCTTTTCCAATATACATATATTCAATACAATGAAACTGTTCAAATTTTTCTAATTGAATACAGCATAATTGATTAGAAAATCCTAAAATCCTTCTGTTTAAAGCAACTGAAATAAATTATTTCAGTAGAATTTCTCTTTGCTTTGTTTGAGTTTATTAAAAAAAACTTAAGCTATGTACAGACGGTTGTCAGATCTTACAATATTGCCAGTAAAATGTGCTCAAAATTTCTTACAACCGTGTAAACTGACAATTTTTGTCAGGCGTCGTTGCCAGAAAAAGCATTGTCAGTCCATTGCAAGACTAGCATCTGACAAAAAATTGTCAGACATCTTACAATCATGTGAACACATTGTAAAATTATTGCCAGATATTTGTCAGACATGTTAATATTGTCAGATGTGTGAAGTTTATGCATCTGACAATGACGTCATTGTAAGAGAATTCTTTCTATGGGCAACACTGCACACGCTTGATTTTAAAGAAAAAATTTATAATAAAATATAAGCAGACAAAATCACTGCAATTGCTTCTTTATGGTCCATAATAATTTATACTTTAGCTTTTAACATTTAACACAAACACAAACTATAAATATTTAACAATTTCCAACAAATGGTTTAAGTCTGGCAACGCATAACAACAGATCTAACAATTTGTGCATATGACAACCGTGTGAACTGACAATTTTTCTACTGACGATTTTGTCAGATGATTTTATTATCATACAACCGTCTGGCAATTAATTGTAAGATTTTCTGACAACCGTGTGAACTGACAAGGAATATTGTGCTGGCAATTTTCGATGGCCAGTACATTGTCAGCACATTGCCAGATCTGACAATATTGTAAGATCTGAGAATCGTCTGTACATAGCTTTAATTTTATGCTTTAAGCTTCCCAGTTTCAGTATACAAAACTCCATTTAATTGCTTTAAAATATTGTTGTGGCTATTGCTGCAGCTTCGTACACATAAACTCTCTAATGGGTCAATCGCACTCTTCACAGTGTTTGTTCGTGCCTTAACGAAATTGTTGGTGTGCATGTTGCAAATTTATAAAAGTTGCCACAGGATTTCTTTATGCTATACAGGCCAGTAATTTTTTTTATTTGGCAAAATAAGTTAAAAAGTTAATTCTTGCCTTGCAACACATTTAAGTTTGTACATAATAGTACTGCCATACATACTCGTATATTAAATTTATTAAACGAAAGGCTGACTAAACAATTGAAAATTGCTTTTGTACAAAAAGGCCAGCTGAAATAGGCTTTTGTATATTTTCTGTTTAAAAATAATTATAATAGTTTTGTATTTCTTCCCCAACGGAAGGTATTTAATATGAACATGGCTTTGTTGCAAAAATTTATTATATAAAAATTCTTGTTAAAATTCCTGATTTGATTGCAAGCAATGCATGCAAGTGCTTGTTTGCAAAAGTGAAATGCCAAGAATTGAGAAATTAAGTTTTGCAACGAAATAATTAATTAAAGTTTTAGTTAACGCTACATTTACACATGGAAGTACTTTCTTGAAATTTCTGTATACATATTATGAATAAAAAATTTAATGAAATAAATGACTATCATGAAAATTTCTTGTTAATTTTCATAGGAAATTGAAAGTTCATTTTAAAAATGTCGTCGAAAAGTAAACTTGAAAAAAATTGTTTTGTTCACTTCTTAATTGGAGTTACCCAGAACATCACCTACACAAATTTATAAGGCAATAAATTGGCCATAAATATTATTGTTAATATTGTAATAATATTATTGTTTTCAAAAGTCTTCTCCATGTATATTTGAACATGAGATATTATAATTCTTTACATATTTATACAAAATAAGGATAATTTATAATAACTATTTACCACAATCCCGTATATTTGTACACATCTTTAAAGGGGGTAACACTGTAAGGTTTTTTTCATTTTACTTTCTGAAAACACTTAAAATTTACTTTCTTGAAAAAATCGCTGAAAGCTGACTGGAAATTAAAAGCAATGTGAGTGTGGTAGTGAAAAAATTTGATTGTATTGCTACTTTCTTGCAATTAGTTTGATGTGTAAACGGTAGGTAAAGTCTTAAAGAAATTCGTATGAGATTTTATGGAAAAAAAGAGCAATAACCACCAAAAAAAAGCTTAAGCAGAATCATTCTCAAACTGAATTCTTTGACACAAAATCGATTATTTGCGATAGTAAATAATCGATTTTCGTAAAAAAAACGAGGTCCAAAAAATATGTCTCTTAAGCTGTTTTGGCGGTTATGGCACGAAATGTTTAAGAGCAAACTACACAGGGGGCAAATTACATCACTCGATATCAAAAGAATATAGTAAATATTGCAATAGAGTTATATGGAAATATTTTAAAATTTTGATGGATATTGCATGCCATAATTTTCCCCCAGAGTTTCAATAAAATTTATTCCAATAAAAATATGTTCGACATCAAATATATTCCAATAATTTTATCAATTATTGTCTCAATTTTACCATCTCTATATTTACAACAGTCTTACCATTGTCGTTTAGTCTTAAGTAGAACAAAAAATAAGCAAATTAACTAGCATGTGTATAATTAGTAAAAGAACAAACGACAATGGTAAGACTGTTGTAAATATAGAGATGGTAAAATTGAGCTTTCATTACAAAAAAGCTTTCAGCAAATTGAAATACGATGAATCAAAACAATTCACATATTCCATTTGCAATAAAATGCTAAGTATATAAAGCAGAAATCTACATCAACTGACACCACACACAGTGGACCAAACACAAAAGAACGCTGCTGATGAAGGTTTAGTGGCCTTCGAAAACGGCTGGCTGTTCCGTTCAACTATGTGTTGTTTATTCAGAATATTTACAACTAACTTTGGTGTTATTTGTTCATTAATAATTATCACATGTAATTTGGCTTAAAAAGCGATACGAACTTTAGCCTGTTAAAATCATAAATATAGAAACAAATGGAGTTCGAATAATAATTAAGAATTAACTAAAATAACATTTGATTTATTTATGTTTGAAAAACTGTATAAAGTAAGTAGATAAAATTTGTGGAACTTACTTATATTTGCCCCGAACTGTAATATTAAATAGATTAAAATATAATAAATTATTAAATAATGCAAAGCCATTTATCGTTTATTGGGCAGACAAAATCCTATCTTTAGCTAGAGGCAAGTTGTGAAAATGGCCCTTATACGAGTCGTTTTGAGTCGAAGTCTACTGATGAGTTCCATGAGCAGGAACTAAATACATAAAGGTTTTGCTTAATGAAAAAAAAAAATGCAAGTTTGACTCGCTCACAAAGGATTCCGTACGTACACTACATATGAAATACTAGTACACTCAAAATAAAAATTAATCCATCCGTACTTAAATCAATCCAAAGCGGTGTCATAAGTACGGTAAGTACGGATTTACTTAAATCAAGTACAGAAGGCTTGATTCAATTACTTGATTCAATACTTAATTTTATCCATATCTAATCCAGAATCCGTACTTGAAATAAACCCAAAACAGTATTGATTTCAGAAAACCTGAGATTGAATCAAATTCATAATGCGCTTGATTCAAGAATTTACTAGTGTATTCACGAATCCGTTTTTGAAATAATCCTAAAACGAGATTGATTAAGGAAAATCACAGATTCAATTAATCTAAAAATGGGGTTGATTTAGTGCTAAATCCGTACTTGAAATAATCCAAAAACGAGATTTATTTAAGAAAAAATTAGATTGAATTAATCTCTAAATGCACCTGTTTTAAGAAATCCTAGCTTGATTTATTGAATAAAAAGATTTAATTTATTTTTTAATTAACGTTACAATAATTTATTCGACCTTCTAGTCTAATATATACAAGTTTTATTTAAGCTTTAGGTCCTTTTTGTAAATAGTTGATAACAATATTTATTATTTTATCGATATTTCGCTGCAACGTTGTGTAGAGGCTCTCGATAAAATAATTAATATTGTTATCAACTATTTACAAAAAGGACCTAAAGCTTAAATAAAACTTGTATATTTTTTAATTAACTTTTTACTGTCCATATTAATATTTTATTTGTTTTAATTAGTTTATTCCACTTGAAAAGGTTTTCACCAAACTCCATGCGAATACCAAAAACGAGCATTGTTTCCTTTACGTCGCTCTGTTACATGTTTCGGCAGAAAATTATTATGAAAGAATGCTAAATGAGACAAAAATTACAGTTCTGCGGAAGGAAAAAATTATAGATTTTAAATTTATGTACATAGGTTCTCTTAGCAGTTAATTAAATGATTTTTTACTAAATAATAATAGGCACTTTACCTGCAAGATACTGCCTCTTTGTCATCAATAAATAATTATAGATTTTGCTCTCAACGAAAGCCCACGTTTCTAAGTTGATTACATTTATAATCGTTATCGCTCCAAAAGTGCAACCCCATCAGTGCTCTAAGGGAAACTATGTCATTAAGAAGCTAGGGGTTCTTGGTCACCTAGGGCGATAAAATATTTCTGAGTCCGGTCTTACAGCGAGTTCAGCAAAAAAAAAAATCGGTTCGATCGGTTTCGCGAAAACCCGGAAAATCGCCAAAATGAAAAAATCCTTCAACAAAAAAATCGCCAATATGAAAAAATCGCCTAAATAAAAAACCCCAAAACAGAAAAAATCGCCAAAATGAAAAAAACCCCAAAAAACAGAAAAAAGTCGCCAAAATGAAAAAATCGCCCAAAAAAAAAATTGCGAAAACTAAAAAAACGCAAAAAGAGAAAAAAAACGCCAAAACGAGAAAAAAGCGATAAAACTGAAAAAAATCGTTTAAACTGAAAAAACTTAAAAAAGGAAGAAAGCTAAATCAAAAAAAATCAAAACCGGATGTGCGCGAGTCAAAGTCGCACTTCACTGAATTTATTTTAATTGCAATGCGTACATAACAACAAGAACAGCAACAACTAAACGATGAACAACAGGAATTAAAAATTAAAAAGTAAAAGTAAAGGCATTTACCATAGATGAGCACTGCAGTACCACTAAAGTTTCAGTAAAAACAATAAAAAATGTTTAACAAGTAAATTTTTACTGATTACTAAAATTTTGTTTCTACATTTTTTATAAATTGCCTAAATGATTTGTTATATGATGAGGTGCATTGAATTTTCAGTAATCAGTAATGCCCGTATTCATAATGAAATTCTACCAAGTGGCTAAATGTTTTTCATAGAAAAGTTTCAAAATTTTAATGAAAAAACTTTGCCACTTGCTACAATTTTATTATGATTACGGCCCTACGATTTTACTGGTAATACAAATTAAATTTCATTAGCAGTAAAAATTTACTGAATTTTTTTAGTAATCAGTAAATTTACTGCTTACTGCAATTTTGAATGCAGTACATATACATATATTGCAGTGTGCCCATTTACTAACCGAATAAGTTTAATAAAACAAACAAAAACCAACAAATTCATATGTATTTACAATATTGAAAGTTTTGATACTTTTAATTAATTAATTTAAAAAAAGATACTAAAAGCATAAGTACTTCCGTTTTAAAAAAAAATTTCATTACTAGATGTTTACACATCTCCTCTGTGATCGGACTCACATTGCTTTTTTTTATTATTTCCAGGACTAAAGCGATAGCAATTATATATTGGGTTCACAGATGACAATTTCAGTTGAACAAATTTTGGAATTATGGAAGATGAAAGAGAAGATAATGAAGATGGGAAGTATCATATTTTCCTCTCTCGCGATGAACTAAAAAGTTGCTCAACTAAAATTGCAGTGTGTGCAACCGCACTTGTTAAATACAACACGCATAATCGATTAAAAAGACTCATATTTTTACTAACGCCTTAAATATTGAGAAACAGCACCGCAATCTAAGCCCCTCAGAACCTTTAGCAGTTTTCCTTTGCTTTCACTTTTTATTTTATTTATTTATTTATTATATATAGTTTTATTTTTTTCACTTTTATATTATTAAAAACAAACTTTTTCACACGAGTATTAAAAATCAACCGCGCCTAGTCACTTTTAAATAAAATATTTTCTGTTAGAAATACAAATATTATATAATAATTTTTGTTTTAATGTATTGATTTTCTCATTATATTGAATTTCAATCACAAGCACACTAATGAACTTGAAATTTTTTTGTTCAAAAGTATTTTTATTTTTCTTTTCATATGTGTATAAAGTAAGTACACAGCCGTACTTTAAGTAAGTTTTTTTTACTCAATTTAGGAACTTTTTACTTGATTCATATTTTTTAACATAATTTTAGCACTTCATACTCAATTTGAAAAACTCCAGGATTGGTTTTCCAAAGTAATCCCGTTTTTGGTTTGTTTTAAGTAAATGTTAGTGCTATTCGTACTCAAATTTGTAAGTACGATTCGTACTAAAAGTAAGTAGAAAAAACTTGAATTTAGTACGGCTTTTTTCTTTCTGTGTACTATTCGAACTTTAGCTTACATTTATAATCGAATATCGTAGATGTTCTTTAAATTTTTTTTTCGCATTGGGGTTTTTTATTTCAGCGATTTTTTTTGCTCTGCCGATTTTTTTTCTTTCGGTTTTTGGCGATTTTTTAGTTCCAGCGATTTTTTTATATATAGTTTTGGTGCTTTTTTTGGTTTTGTAGATTTTTTGTTTGCTTTTTAGTTTTAGCGACTTTTTGTCGGATTTTTTGCAGTATATGTCATTTAAGCGCTTTTTTCATCTTTTTTCATTTTGGCGATTTCTTAATTCTGCGTTTTTTCAATTTTTAAATTTTTTTTATTTAAAAAATTTACCCTTTTCGGTTTCCGAGATACAGCAGGTTGTCAAAATTACATTTAGTGCTAGGTTAACCTTTAATTTTGCATAAAAATATACAAGTATCATATATCGACTACGACTACGATGATTTTGTACTTAAGATTAAAGAAAAACTTTGGCAATGTTCTTTATTTAGACTAATACAAAATAATCGTTGTTTAAGTCGTAATACGACATCGTACGACCATTCGAATATTACTTGCTCGAACAAAGCATATTCGATTAAGATATCTTAAAAATAAATTTTTATTCGACTAAAAGTTATTCGAATAAAAATAAGTCGAATAAAAATTAGTCGAATAGAACGTATTTATAAAAAATATTAAATCAACTTTTGAATGAACAAAATGTATACCCAAAAATAAAAAAATTTATTCGATTAAATGCTTTTGGAAAATAAAAACTTTTTCGAATGATATTATGTATCATATTTAAAATAGTTGTACTAGAATGAAGTTTAATCAAGAGTAATTTCTTAATCAGGCTCAGTATTTTCAATTCTTATATAATATTTCGATTAATTAACTAATTCGAATAAATTAAATTCAATGGGAATTTCAACTAAATCTTATTAAAATAAATGCTGTTCGTGTACAAGTCATTTGAATGAAATATCTTCAAAAGAAGTTATTGGCATAACACTGATTGACCTCGGAACATTTTTAGGCCTGACCCAAGATATCGATAACGTTCGACTTGTCGCACACTTACATTTGAAACAACAACAAAATATTAAAATTTGTTATTGTTTTGAATGTAAGTGTGCGACAAGTCGAACGTTGTCGACGTCGTGGGTTTGGCCCTTAAAGCATGAAAAGGAAGCCTATTGTATTCGCTCTTATCTCCGTCTCTCAGTCTGTCCATCACAGGCTATTTTCTCGACCTGAAAGTGTATAGAAAATAAAAAAAAAATAAAAAAATAATAATTAAAGGGTGTTCTATCACTTAATTTAATTTTGACTATGTAATTTTAACAACTTGCTGTAGCTTGGAAACCGTAAGTAGCAAACTCCTGAAATTTTCGAAAGCAGTAAAAGTAAAAAATCGCCAAACCAAAAAAAAAAATATCTTCAAGAACCAAAAAAAAAAACGCCAAAACCAAATTAAAAAATTTCCAAAACTAAAATAAATCCCCAAAAACTGGAAAATCGCCAAAATGAAAGAGATTGCAAAAATGAAAAAAATCTCCAGAAACCGAAAAAATCGCCAAAAAATAAAAAAATCGCCTAAAACCGAAACAAATAGCCAAAATATCAAAAAACGCCGAAATGAAAAAAAATCTTAAAAATGAAAAAAATCGCCAAAACCGAAGAAATCGCCAAAATGTAAGAAAACGTCCAAATGTAAAAAATCGCCGAAATGTAAAAACTCGCCGAAACAAAAAAAAAAATTGCAAAAAATCGCCAAAACGAAAAAAAAGCGCCAAAACTAACAAATTTAAAAAAAAATCCGAAAAAACGCCATATTAAAAAAACTCTCAAAGCAGAAAAAATTCAAAAAAAGAAACAAATGCCAAAACTATATTTTATATAGGCTAAAGTTCATATAGTATTACATATCTACGGCCATATGTATAATCAAAAATTGGCATGAAGTTAGCATAAATGGCAAAATTTAACATGATCTTAACGTGTTTTGCCATATAATTTTACATTAAAAATCATGCTAGGATGTAATCCTGTGTTAAAACTACATTATGCGGGGATTTTTAATGTCAAATTGTATAGCGGAACTCGTCAACACTTAGTTCAATTTTGTCACTTATGCTAACTTCATGCCAATTTTTGATTATACATATGGCCGTTAGTGTCCGTACGGAACCATTCGTGCTCGAATCCAAGTCGCACTTTTCTGAATTTATTTTAATTTGCCTTAAGAAAAGTCTTTCTATGAATTCGATTGCCTGCGACAATGAAACAAATTAGCAAAAAATTAAAAAAAATTTTTTTTCTTAATATTCTCATTAGTGTGAGAGCTTAAGAGTAATTGCAAACACTCCCACACTTAAAAAAGGCTAACAGAGTGCTCCATGATGTTGAAAGGAAAACGTTCGTTTGACAATTTATACGGAAAAGAAAAAGTAATTTTCATAATTTGTTGTTGCGTTCAATAGAATGCGTGTAAAGAATGTTATAAGTATGTAAAGGGTGTCCCAACAAGAACGCAAGATTTAAATTTTAAATAAAACAGAGATATTTGAAAAAAAATCGTGAAATTTTATTATATCGTAAAGTAGACAAAATCAGGTTATGTGTGGAACAACAAATCGGGCAAATGGCCGCCGCAGCTTTGCTGGCACACACGAGATCTTTTAATGAAATTTTCAATGGCCGTTTTGCATAAATGCTGCGGTATTTCATTAATGCAGCGTCCAATTTCCTATTTTAAGGCTTGAGTCGTCGTCGGCTTATTCGTGCAAACCATCGACTTCAAAAAACCCCAAAGAAAAAAGTCTAATGGTGTTAAATCGCACGATCTAGGCGGCCAATTCTGGTCTCTAAAACGCGAAATAACACGACCGGGAAATGACTGATGTAGCAATTGAATTGTTTCTCTGGCTGTATGACATGTGGCGCCGTCTTGTTGAAACCACATGCCCTCCACATTTATTTCTTCAATTCTAGGCACGAAAAAAGTGGTTATCATTTCACGATACCGAACACCATTGACTGTTTGCGCTTCACCTGCGTTTGAGCGACATCATCACATACAGCTGCGACATTTTCGGTCGATCGCCCTGGTCGAAGGCGCGTTGTTGTCGTTACGTCACTAACAGACCCAGTTTCGGCAAATTTATCCATTAATCTCTTTACAGTTGACTCTTTTGGAGCATTATTGTGACCCCAAATTGATCGCAAATTTGCGAACTGTAGCCGCAAAACTTTCACCATTTTGGTAAAACAATTTCACAATGAGAATGCATTGTTCATTCGTGTAGCGCTCCATTTTTACTAACCTCGTACCTTCTACTAGCAAACAATAACAATTGTTCAAATGTCAAACAATGACACTTCGAATGGCGCCAATTTTAAATCTTGCATTCTTGTTGGGACGGACACCCTTTATAAGAATATATTTTAACAAATTCTATTCAAGAGAACTTAATTGACATTTCTATGTGCATACATATGTACATATATCTCGTTACCTTCATATAGAAAAGCCCTAACTCATTATGTTTTTGAAATGGAGATTTTTGTGTTTTTCGATACATTAGATGTTCTTCTATGGAATTATACAAAAAACTGGATTTAAGAAAAATATATATGTATATCTCGCTGTTATAAAATTATTCGCACATGTCGTGAAAACACTAGCACTCTCACGCATGCTGCACATATCGTCGCTGTTTTAACTAACCGACCTAACTGAAATTTTTTTGAAAAATGAGTTAAGTCCCCTACTAGACTTTGTAAGTCATAATGCATATTGTCTACAGTTTTTACGACTGTAAGCATTACTTCTGTGCCTATATAAGTAAAAAGATTTCTGACGCAGCCATAAGAATGAGTATAAAACAACCATAAAAGCTGCTCTCCTGTAAAATTTTTAAAATGTTAGTTAGGTCAGTTAATTAAAACAGCGTCGATATAAATCTCGTCTATTTCAACACTTTCAAAATTGTTGCTGTTGAAATTAAGTGCATAGAAAAAAAATAAAAAAAAAGAAATAATATTCTTGCATCTTACATTCCGTTTCTATTAAAATACAAATTCACAATTTCATAAAAGGTAATTTGTAAAAAAAACAAGAAAAGCTGTCTGCTTATCAAACGTGCGAAATTTCAAAATTAAAAAGCATTCATGTGAAAGTGAACAAAAACAACGCTAGAACGGCAACAGAAGAAAGAATCTGTTCATTATGAAAATTGGAATGCGAGCAATACACTCGTACATTTGAAAATAGCAATGCATTTTATTTTGCTTGCTTCGTTTCTAATTAACACTCACTGCAAATAATTCTACAAAGAAAAAGGCGTTGCAACGCGGTGACATGTAAAATGTGTGCTTTACTCTAATGTCAAAGATTTTTTACGACTAATTTGAACATGTGTGTGTGTGAAAATCGTGGTAATGAAATTTACGTTTGTATATTTCTACTCACAATATTTGCAAAAATTTATTTTGTTAAAGTTTAAAAGTCTACTTTCTAAAAAGGTAAAATACAATGCAAATCAAAATTCATAATCTTCCTTAAAATTAATACTATTTCATTGAAATGGAATTGCTGTCACCAGAAATAAAAATTGTTAAAGCTTTTTTTTATAAGAAATAAAAATCGTTGAAATTTTTAATTGTTAAATTAATAAATTACAAAATATAAACTTGTCGTTCTCTTTATTAGAAGCGGCTATTTGCGTGCATTCAACAACACTTGCCTCACACTTTGCGAGCTGTGTAATTATATTAAAGGGAACTTTAATTGCAACAAATTCAGTGAAGTGCGACTTTGACCCGCGCACGAAGGGTTCCGTACGGTCACTAGATACATATGTAATTCAATACGAACTTTAGCCTATATAATAAATAGTTTTGGCTTCTTTTTCGTTTTTGGGTTTTTTTCGGTTTTGGACTTTTTAGTTTTGGAGTTTTCTCGGGTTTTGTTGCTTTTTTAATTTTCGCACTTTTTTCCTCGTTATGTCGATTTTTTCGGTTTTTGGGTTTTTTCATTTTGGCGATTTTTTTCATTTTGGCGATTTTTTTCATTTTGGCGATTTTTCTAGTTATGGCGCCTTTTTCGCGCTTTGGTGATTTTTTCGGTTTTTGGGTTTTTTTTCATTCCGGCGGTTTTTTCATTTTGCCGATTTTTTCGGTTTTGCCGATTGATTTTAGTGTTAGAATTTGTTTTTAATATGGTGCCTTTTTCGTTTTAGCGTTTTTTGGGTTTTTGGTGATTTTTGTTGGCTCACACCGATTTGACAACGCGGTGGGCATCTGATTCAAAATTTGTGATTGTATTGTGAAAAAGATTTTTACCCCCTATCGTATAGATGTTTACACATCAAAAATTTAAATAAAAAAAATTCAGTAAAGTGCGAATCTGACTCGCGCACGAAGGGTTCCGTACGAACACTAGATATGTAATTTAATATAAACTTCATCCTATATAATATATAGTTTTGGCATTTTTTTCGTTTTTAGGGTCTTTTCGGTTTTTTTTTGTTTTGGCGTTTTTTGCGTTTTTTCGGTTTTGGCGATTTTTTTTAAGTTTTGGCTCTTTTTTTAGTTTTGACACTTTATTTTCTTGTTTTGGCGATTTTTTTCGGTTTTTGGCGTTCTTTCATTTTGGCGTTTTTTTTTATTTTTGTCGATTTTTTTTTTATTTTTGGCGATTTTTTCATTTTTGCGATTATTTTTTATTTAATTTTTTTTTGTTTTGGCGGCATTTTCGCGTTTTGGCGATTTTTTTCGATTTTTGGCGTTTTTTTTTCATTTTGACGATTTTTTCGAATTTGGCGATCTATTTGTGTTAGAATTTTTTTTTTAGTCTTGGCGATTTTTTTTTTTTTTTTTTTTTGTTTGGCGATTTTATAATTTTCGGTTTTTTTAGTTTTACCGTTTTTGAAAATTTCAAGTTTTTAGCGATTTTTTTAAGTTTTAGCTCCTTTTTTACTTATGACACTTTCAGCCTGGCCTACGATATCGACAACGTTCGACTTGTCGCACACTTACATTCAAAACAAAAACAAATTTTAATATTTTGTTGTTGTTTCAAATGTAAGTGTGCGACAAGTCGAACGTTGTCGATATCGTGGGCCAGGCTGTTTATTTTATTGTTTTGGCGATTTTTTTTAATTTTTGCGATTTTTTTTATTTAAATTTTTTTTAGTTTTGGTGACATTTTCGCGTTTTGGCGATTTTTTTTCGATTTTTTGCGTTTTTTTTTCATTTTGGCGTTTTTTTTTCATTTTGGCGATTTTTTCGAATTTGGCTTTTTATTTTAGTTAGAATTTTTTTTTAATTTTGGCGATTATTTTTACTTTTGGCGATTTTTTTTTAATTTTTGGCGATTTTTTTTTTTGGTTTGGCGATTTTATAATTTTCGGTTTTTTTAGTTTTACCGTTTTGGAAAATTTCAAGTTTTTGCGCCTCTTACGGTTTCCAAAATATAGCAAATTGTAAAAATTACATAGTCGAAATTGCATTAACTGATAGAACACCCTTTAGTTTAAATTTTTTAAAATTTTAGTGTTAATTGTTGTAGTCTATATAAAAATACACCAATTTTGCAAATTTCAAGTGTCAATATACGTATCGTGCAATAACCGCCAAAATAGCTTAAGCGACATAATTTTCGAACTTCAATTTTTGACAAAAATCGATTATTTGTGAATTAAGTAAGTTTATCATAACCAGGAAAACCGCAAATATGCAATTGCATGTTTTTTGTTATATAACGCATTAAGACGGGAACAAGATATTTATCCGTTTCAGAACTTTTTATGAATTTTGGCATCGATTTGTTAAAGCATATTTTTGCATATTTTATTATTTAAGGCATGTTTTTGCATATTTCCCAATTTTTTTTTATTTATTTATTTATTTTTGTATTCAAGTATACATATTTTCATTTACAAATAACCTAATTTATTTTCAGCCTTATTCAAAAAAATATTTTACTTGAGCTTTAAAGTTCATAGTAGCTACCAAGCACTTTAAGGCTAACATTGCTTTGTTAAGAAATTGTATTCAAAAGACAACTTTAATTATTTTGTGATTTAATAATAAATTTTGGTAACACCACCATGTTCAACAACCATTTCACAGCTTGTGATGTACAACATCGAATACAATTTCATTCGAGTATTCAACATATTTTTTATTTTATTAAATACATTTTTATTATCTTGAAGTTAAGCAACCTAATTTATAAAATATAAGCTTCTGACATAATAGGAAAACAGATAAACATTTCTTTGAAGTAAAAGTAAAAAAAAATATAAAAAATTATCACAATTTGTTTCATTCGAATGAAATGAGTACTTGAATATCTAGTTTTTTTCGATTCGTTTTGATTGTATGTAACTACATCACTAAAACATTTTTGTGTAATTGTATTTATTTAAATATTTATTTTAGGGATTTTGCTATGTATTTCGAATCAGTTGAATAATTTGGTGATGTTTTCCATCACATGAGAGAAATAATAAATTTAAGATAAGAGCTTCATTTTCAGATGTACACTGAAAGGAAAATCATTCATTCAGAGAATGAAACGGTTTCATTAAATGTTCTTCATTACATTAATGAAACTTTTCATTAATACAATGAACAATTTCATTGTATTTATGAAATCTTTCAATCTCTGCTCTTCGTGTGTTCTTCATAGTTCATTGTATTAATGAAAATCGTTACATTGTTTAAACGAATTTTCTTTTTGGCGAATTTGGGGCAAATATAAATAAGTTCCACATAAATAAATCAATAGTTATTTTGTTAAAAAATATTTTCTATTTCTTATTTTTCTAATCCCTTTTAATTTCAAAGCAGTATGGTCGTCATAAATACAATGAAATTATTTCATTTATACAATGTAATATTCTTAATTGTATAGCAGATATCTCTTTCTTTCTCTTTTTTTATCCATTCACATCCCTCATCTCTATACAAACACAAAAATTGTGTGCCAAACATCTTATAAAGATGCTTGTTTTGTTCAGATTTTGGTTTGATTCTTTTAAACTTATGTTTGTGTATTGTGATTCTCAATAACATATTGAAAGTTTTACTATAAACATGTAAGTTTTTCGGATTACTTCAAACGTTTTTTTGGGTTGAACTCTACTGATGTGTTCCTTAAATTTTAAACATTTGACTTGAATAAATACATACATACATAAATACATATGTACATATATGTATTAAGTACATACATATGTATTAAAAAAATCAATATATTTTTTATTAAGTGGATGGTTTGGAGGGGATATCATTTCATGTTTTTTATTATTTACTGCTTCTGTTTCATTATATTTATGAAAATCTCATCATTACTTTAATGAAATTTTCTTTCTTTTATGAATAAACTTAATTTATGGTATGTAAAAACTTCATTAAATCAATGAAACAATTACATTCAATTCATGAAAAAGTTTCATTACACTAATGAAATAGTTTCATTCTATTTATGACATAGCCTCAAAAATTAGCTTCATAAATATAATGAATCATTCTTCATTGATCCAATGAAGGGCTTCATTAGCTGACTTTTAATGAAAGATTTCATTAATACAATGAAGAATTTCATTGTCTGAATGAAGGGTTTCCTTTCAGTGTAACATGAAACAATATGTGCTATATTAATTAACAAAAATATTTGAGGTACAAAATACACATTTTGGAAATGTCACCTTAAAGTAGCCTTAACAAACGTAGGTGCCTACTTTAGAATTTTGAAATAATAATTTTTTTTGAATACAACTTTACTTAACATTGCTTTTCAAAGCTTTGTTAATTTATTTTTTTTTTGAATACGACCGTTTATTTTTAAGAGCATATTATTTTTTTAATGCATATTTTCAAGTTTTTTGTGCGTATTGAATGATTATAAAATACTTTTTTTACAGCATATTTCTGGTTTCCCTGATCATAACATATTGTCCCCAATATTCATAAAATTTTAAATGAATTTGAAATGTATTTTGTTTAAAATTTTTCATACCAAATTTTCCTAAAACGGATTTCAAATTCATTTAATTTTTTTTTTATGAATATGGGGGTGGGTGTATAAGTTTATTTTTATTATTTTTACTTAAAGTCCTTGCTGTATACAATGTCTTTCATGGCCATTTACATTTACCTTTATATATTTATGGAATGTATATATGTATGTAAATAAGAAATACTTTCACAACTCCCTAGAACATAAAAAGCAAATATTTGAAAAGTTAACTTTTACTTGCAGTGATGTAAAAGTTAAAATACTGTCATGTTAGTGTGTGCCATTTTGCCATGAACAAGATAAAGTATTTTTATAAATCGTAGAGAGAAATAACTTTTTGTGTATGATAATTATAATAGATACCTGAAAATCATGCACAATAAAAAATAAAAAAAAACTAAGATTGTTTGATGATTGAGTACATACTAGGGTGATCGATTATTCGACTTTTTCCAGAAACCGGTTTTCGAATAGTTCGAATATTTGAAATTATGAAAAATCCGGTTTCGGTTTTTACAATTCAGGAAAAACCGGTCAACCGGTTTTTTAAGTAAGAAAATTATTATACTAAAGTTTTGATTTTTAATTGCTTTATAAAAAAAGGGTTAACAGTTCATGTAAATATTATAAAACAAAAAAATTAAATTAAAGGTAAAACATAAAAATTAACTTCATATACTTATTTATAGTCCATAAATATTTATATATAATATACAGTTGAGGATTATTATATTATAATTGTTTATCAAACGCTTAAAGTAGCATGGAGGCTACATTAAAAATCTCTGAGTTATGAAACGTTTATTAAATGTCTAATAGGCTATTAATCATTTATGAATACACATTTAGCGATTTTTGACTATTAATGTGTTATTGAACTGTTAATAATCATTTATGAATTAGACCGTTAGAGTTTTTACACTAAAAAAATACTTACGAAAATCAACAAAACATGCAAAATGTACAAATCGAAAAGTATTCAACTCAGCCGGTTTTTAAATTGTAAAAAAACTGGACTATTCGACATTCCGAAAATCAACATTTTGAAAAAACCGAAAACCGTATTTTGAAAAAACCGGGTTTTAAAACCGGTTGCAAAACCGAGTCGATCACCCTAGTAGATACCTAAAAATCATGCACAATAAAAAAAAAATTTAGTGTATCGAAAAAAAAATAAGATTAGAAATATCTATAATTTTATGGAAAAAAGTTTATCCATTATTAACGGCCCTTTTCACAATGTACAATTAAAAGCTAACAGGGACTTTAACAGCAACTTTTGTATGAAGAACTGTCAGTTAAAGTTCATGTTAACTCTTAATCATACATTGTGAAAAGGGACGTAAATATAACTCTAATTTTTCTGCCCCAGCAGTTAAAGCCTAAAGGCCTTCCCTATAAGAACAATGACGTGGTCATTTGATGCATCATCTGATGCCCATTTCTGATGGGTATATACAACAGAAGTTTCTATCATTTTGTTAAGAACAACATGAAAAAACTGATGACGTAGAACATTCGTGTACGTGTGATTTTGTTTGTCTCTCATAATTGTGAACTTCATGAACTAGTAAAACATATATCTGAACTGCTCACTCCACAGTATTTTACTAATCAGTACTGATTTAAGAATCATCAGAGCTGACTAATCAGTACTGATGTAAAAATCCTCAGATCTGAAGAAACCAATACATACATATTTATGTATATTTTAAATTAAACTTTATAAAATTTTATTTTTTAAATTATTGTTCTTATTACACTTTTTCACAAACATCACAATTTTCTAATCACTTCTATACATTTTAATTTTACAAACCGAACGAACTACTATAAATTATTTTCAGTAAAATTTAATATTTTAGTATTTTTGGCAAATGTACATTAGATGTTCCACTCTAGAATATATGTGCCCTTAATTATGAAAGTGGTTTAAGGCATGTGCATTTTATTTCGAAATAACAAATAAATATTTGAAAAACTTCAATGAATATTTAAACATAATTAAATAAATTTATATAAATCGAGACTAGAAACAACAAATCAAAATGCTGCTTAATATAAAAATACTTTTTTCATTTGTTCAAATGTAATCTACTAAATATCTCGACAAGAGCAATATATGACTTAGACCACTTTCATAATTAAGGGCACATATGTTAAAGTAGAGCAACTATAATCGCTGTTGAATTTAATGCAAAATAGTTGCAAGTGTGTTAGTAAAAAAAATTTTGTTTGTGTTAGTTTCAGTCATTCATTTCTTGTAGGGATATTCAGAAAAAAAAATAATTTAGGTTTACAAAACGTTTAACAAACATATTTCCATACAAAATTTTTGTTTTGTAAACCTTTTGTAAACCAAAATTTTTTTTTCTCAATACAGATAAAAATTATTCAAAAATGTGCTGAATAAGTTTATTTGTAGCTCAACAATAGTGTATGCTTTATTTTAGTTACTCGTACATATTTATTTAAGTCTCTAAACTATTAGACTATCTACATAGTTATTGTTATGCTAAGCCTACCAGAGAACGACAATGAGAACTCAAAAAAAAAAAAAAATAATGTACAAAGTAAATAGTCTTAATATTTTTATTTTTTTTGTAAATAGTCTTAATTTTATTTTAACTGCGCACAATCATAATTGTAGCTCTAACAATTCGTGCGCTTACATGTTTCCTCTCAAGCAACTATGACTATAGCCGATTTCAACATACAAGAGTATCTCTACTTCGTTTATGCGAATATTTAAAATGCGCTACAACTAAAAATAAAAAGGCACAAGCGTATCAAACCCATTGACTCTCTCATAATTCTAGTCTGAGTATGATTATACTCAGGCTATGGATATTTAATCGGACAAAAAAAATATTCGCCGATACTCGGGATATTTATTCATCATGCGCCATCGTATACATACCAGTGATTGGCAATGAATAATATTTTCGCAATTCCTACTGACTCATAAAATTATAAATATTAGTGAGTAGACATCATTTAAAATCAACTACTCTGATGTACGCTCACTCACAACAATATTGATTTATAAGTGTACACGCAAAGAAAAGATATGGTTGTAGAATGGTTGAGAAAACAATATTATGTTCTCTGAAAGAAATCTGTGGTCGTTGAAAACTAGTTATTGTTATTTTAAACATTTATTTCATTACGATAAACAGAGTAATGTTTGAATTTAATAATTACATTATCACATCCATAAAAAGTGTGATATGGTTACAGTTTAACAATATAGTCTTGTTAAAAATTTATGACTACAACATAATTTGTATTATTATTTAAAAATAACATGATGTAAATAACAATATAATGTTATCCAAAACCATAATATTTTAAGTTAAAAAAAAAACTTTTTCAGAAACATCTGTCAGTTTCGTTTGTAAGCTATCGGTAGTGCACGGGTGGTGTTAAATAAATTAATAGATAAATAAAGTATAAACAAAAGGGTTGGCCAATAAAAATATATAAACATTTGTGTATCTCTTTATACAGACATGTCTGTATGTCGTGTTAGTATACATTTCTATATATACATTTTATGTCAATAATATTAATTTATTTTTATTTCAAATTTAACGCACAACTGTTTCTACAATAAAAATATGATTAAAAATTAAAATAGTATTATTACATTAAATAATACTGTGGTCGTATTTAACAATATTAACATATTATTAAATCATGGTATGGTGAGTCTTAATTATAGCTTAGTCACATCTTACAATAGTGTTGTCACATCAACAATAATAAGATTAGGTACAAGAAAGTCAATTGTTCTTGTAGATAATATTATTATGAACTCAGATAATAATATAATTAAAGTTTGCTTTTCTATTAACAATAATATGATTTGACTGCAACCATATAATTCAATCATAGTATGTTGCTGTTTGATTATGGTTGTCTCAACCATATTTTTTCTTTGCGTGTAGGTTGCAAAAAGTATGAATGTGACGTCGACATCATACTAATACCACACTCACACTCACAAATCATCTCAGTTTGATTTATAATTTCAGAAAAAAACTTATACTACTTGTATTGATTCAGCTCATTCAACTCATCCATATAGTACAATTGCAACTAGAACAGTATAAAGTGTTTAAAAAAACACATCTGTAACCTCATAATGAGTATTTTAATGTTCGTATACGAAGTTGGCTTTGCCATACAATACTTATTTTGCATCGTCGTTAAACGTTGAATTCAGGAGAGTCGAAATCATGAACGTCATAAATCACGCTAAGTATGAGTGCGATGAGAACTTAAACTTTCGAGTGAATATGTTTCATAGACAACATTGCAATAAGTATGAGTGCGCATAAGTACAAGAAATTATGAATTATGATTCAACTCTACTCAATTTTTAACTACTCATTGCGCTTCTCTGATACATACACATGTCTATATAAATGGAACGGCAAATATATAGCTAGGTATGTGCGTGTCCATGTGTGTGTCCGTTTAAAAAAATACTTTATATGTGTGTTTAAATAAAATAGCCCTGAATATACGCATGTGAGCTGATTAATATTTTTTATACTCATGCCTGCGATTGTAGCTCACACAGTCTATAAGTTTTAGTTGTTGTCGTTTGTGCTGCGTTTAAAAAAAAATTGTATAAACATAGTTGTTGGATGTTTATAGTTATGAGTTTAGTTTTTATAGTTTTTATATAAGCGATTGTTTTATTTTTAGCTGTACGCATTCATAGTTGTTTGACGGCCAATACTCAAAGAGTACTTAAAAATATACTTTTGTTATTCTCTGGTAAATACATACGTACCGTAAACGTGTAAGAGTATACCATAAAGTAGAGTCGAAATCAATATACCAAAAAATGCAAAATACAAATGTAGTTTGTCATATTGTCTGTGTCACCAGTGTTACCAGATTTCGTTTTCAGCTAATTCAACAAGTTGAGTGAAAAAGAAAATTCTAGTGACATTAATTAGCGATAAAGAAATACTGAACAATATCCTTCAGAAAACTGAAAAGAAGGCTTATATACAATTAATCACTAATGCTAACACACAGCATGAGAATACTTTAAGTTGTCTAGATATGAACAAATGTTTAGATATCAAATCCGTAAACGTGTACTGAATGTTTTGATGTACACACGTACACATGAGCGGTCAAGCATTAATTTTGCAATTGGCTTTGTTATGTCAACATTATATGGTTAATAGAGCATAATTCGGTTTTAGTTAGTTATAATTTAGTTTCCTTTAAAATTGTAAATCTGCAGTCTGGGTGTAGCGTTTACAGCTTACCAACAAAATTTCGCATCTTTTATATTGTTACTTAGTATATTCTGCTAATTTTATGGAGCATAAAATGACCTGCAAACTTCAATTAATTGTAATATATATATTATTTATATCCGTGATTTCTAAAAATCGCTCAACTTAAAAAAGTGTTTTTATACAATTTCCCAAAGAAAACATAATAAGTTTTTATCCTTGAAGGAAGCGTTTGGTGTATTTTCGTACCCTCTTTCAAAAAAATAATGATGACATGCTTTTTCTTGCAGCTTTATATACATATAATAATATTACTAATAAATGTAATACTATTTGATATATTTACAAATATTTCTGTGTATGTTTTATTTTATTCTTCCTCTTGACATTTTCGGCAATCAGCAAACACATGTTCATCATTAAAAGTTTTCTCTTTAATCTGGAACTTTTTTCTTTAGTAAACTTTCAAGAATACTTGCTGTAGTAACATACATACGTACATACTATACATATTAGATGTGAATAATGAATGTCTCATAAAAGGAGAAATTAAATAAAAACCTAAACATAATGCCAAGAAAATGCATAAATATGTATAAAAAAATATTTGGTGCTATACATTCATATTCTAAACTTTGATATCAAATTAAAATTAAAACGAAATTTATTTTTGAAAAAGTTGTCATGAAAAGTATGTAAAAAGTGTATGTAAATTTTATATTTTAGTTTGCCATGAATTTATTATTTACTCTTCACTTTTGCTTTATATTTATGGTTCGATTCCCACTAAAAAAAACTCGGAAGAGTGATTTTAATGAGCTAATGTTTTTAGTTAAAACAACCAATATAAATAGTAATGATGTATAGTAGATGGTGACTTTGCTTTTATAACTTGTAATTTTATTAAAATAGACAATTCTTTAAAGGGGTTTTTATTATAATTTTTTCCGGGTTTTTAATTTTCTGTTTTTTGTCTTTTAATATGAAATCTAATGGAATTTACTATTTCCTGGTTAATTTAACAAATATACATAGTTAAAAAGTTATATGGAAAATTAATTGAGGCAATTTCTTCAGTTTTATTGCAAATATGTAAGAGTTGTTGTTTTGTTTCAGTACAAAAAAAACTGTGTTCGTTAGTTAATTTAACCAACATGATTTGTTGAATCAAATTAAACTGTTAATACAGTGACAACTAATACTGTTAATTGTGCTTAAAATTTTAAAAGCAAATCAAATAATACAGTATATATTATATGGAGCCATAGATAAGCGCCAAAAAGGCTTAACCTACAAATTTTTTGTACCTCAGTTTTTTTTTGTGACTTTGCTTTTATAACTTGTAATTTTATTAAAATAGACAATTCTGTAAAGGGGTTTTTATTATAATTTTTTCCGGGTTTTTAATTTTCTGTTTTTTGTCTTTTAATATGAAATCTAATGGAATTTACTATTTTCTTGGTTAATTTAACAAATATACACAGTTAAAAAGTTATATGGAAAATTAATTGAGGCAATTTCTTCAGTTTTCAGTTTTATTGCAAATATGTAAGAGTTGTTGTTTTGTTTCAGTACCAAAACAAAACAGTGTTCGTTAGTTAATTTAACCAACTTGATTTGTTGAATCAAATTAAACTGTTAATACAGTGATGGTTATTTAAAAACTAATACTGTTAATTGTGTTTAAAATTTTAAAAGCAAATCAAATAATACAGTTTATATTATATGGAGCCATAGATAAGCGCCAAAAAGACTTAACCGACAAATTTTTTGTACCTCAGTTTTTTTTTGTTTTTTTTTACGAAAATAGATTATTTACGACGGCAAGTAGTAGATTAGGGTCAAAAAATGTATGATCGAAAATTATGGCCCTTATGATGAGTTGCATTCAATTTTCGATCTTCGCTGGCTATCGAACATCGAAAATCGAATGTTCAATTCATATTATTAGCATCGAAAATTTCGTTGATCAACGAGTTTTCTATCGAGCAGAATTTTGCTTTTGATGAAATAATTTAGTATAAATTCTGCCAAAAAAACCGACTTCAATGCAAAGATCTGATCGAAGAAGATAAGAAGAAGTGCGTGAAATATAAAATTTAATTTTAATGGGCGTGCCTTCGTCCATTTTTAAATGCAAGATTGTGTGTTACTTAGAGCTCAGGGTGAGTGTTAAGTCTAGTGAAAATAAAATATTATATTTTAATGGGCTTGGCCCCGCCCGTTTTTAAGTGGGGGATTGTGTCTGTTTTAAAGCTCAAGGCGTATGGTGAATTTCGTAAAAATCGGAAAGGTAGAATCTCGTGAAATATTATAAAAAATATAAATGGGCGCAACCCCGCCCAATTTTCAACATTCAAATTGTGTAATTACGAGAACCAAAGGTGTTTTATAGGTTTCACAGCAATCAAAAAAGTAGAAATATAAAATTAAATTTAAAAAAGTTTCGGGGCGTGTCGCCGCCCATTTTTTTTACAATGGGAAGAAGAATTTTTACAATCAGTCTAAAATGTACCGAGTAATGGAGTAACACAAAAAATCACTTTGAGTGACATTCACAATAAGGACATTCTTTGTCGAATGCTCGTCATAATACCAAATGAAAATTCATTCTATTCTACTAATAGAATGAATTTTCGACTACAGTCAAAGATCGAAAGTATCTCATAATAAGATCCTATGTCGCTTAATTTTTTTTACCGCTTATGGCACAATAATGGCACAAGCTTAATATTAAAGGCCTTAGTCATAAGATATATTTTTGATTTATAAGAGGTTTATAAAACAGTTTTCCATAAAAAATTTGTTTTATAATCATTCTATAAAATTAAATTATTTCTTATGAATAAGCCAGTAAAACATTAAGTGTGTCCCAGTATTGCAAGATAATAAATAACGGCTCCCTGGAGTCATGGAATACCGACATGGTGGTGGTGAATTGGTTGGCGATTATATCAGTAAATTTTTTTATTTATAATTGATAATTAGATCTGAAAAAAAGAATGAAACTACATATTTTATTTATTAAATAAATACACTTATACTAACCAACAGTGTTGGTATATCTGCGAATAGCAAAAGCACATTAAGCTGTTGCAAAAAGGGTAAAAAGCGCAATAAAATACGAAAAAGAGGGTAAAAAAGTTCGAAAATATTTTTTTTTTAATTTTAATACATCTGGTACACATGTGCTCTGAGACTTAGATGCCTTTATTTGTCAAATGCGGAACGCTACTTTCAAAATTTAATTCTACAACAATTCGTAAAAGTAAAAACAGAAATGCCCAAGGAAATAAAAGAAAACTTACAAAATAATTACAGATTCTCTTTAGTAAAAAAGAGCGATTCCATTAATGCTTATTCTGTACTAAAGTCCTATTCCCCAAAAAATATTTTGGGGAAAGTTTAGAGTGTAAAAGCTCAAAATATAATTTCAAATTTTTGCTTCAAAATATACAAAGTATTTGAGATGTAATAACAAAATTTGTTGACATATTAATTAAAAAATAATCTTAATTAATTTAATAAAAATAAGTATGTAAAAACAAATAATAAAAAAACCATTGCCTCGTTTCTGTAAGGAATGTGAGAACTTTTCGAGTCGAGAAAATTGTTATCATGCTGTGAAACACAGGGTGAGTAAGAAAAAAACTGTATTTGTTGATATTTTTTGTAAGTTTGTATAAGTATTTATGTGAGTAATCCTGCGTAAAATATGACAACCAATATTATTATTTAATTTATCACGATACGAGAACTTCTCACAAGTTACAGAAACGGGGTACAGGAGTCAAATAATCGATATGAAAAAATTGGGTGTTGGTTGTTACTCGTTGTCTAAAACAACTGACTGCTATGGATAACCTCATTGTTTCAATCGAAATCGGCCCTTAAAATTTAACCACTCTTGTGCGTTGAATACAAAATTACCAACCTTTTGTTGTAGACGTGAACATTTTGATTTACTTTGCACTTACAAATTAACGGCCTTATGAAAATTCCGAAATCGGCCCTTAAAATTAAACCACCCTATAGTATTATTAAATATTTGTGTAAGCTTTAACAAATGCTTAGTGCATACTACTTTCAATCAATTATTATGCAGAGAATTATGTGGTACTTTCCACTTACTTCCGTTTTTTATTTTGCAAAAAAAAATTAAATATTTCAATCCCAATTATGAAAAGATTTTTCCATTGTTTTGAACATAGTTTCCGTTATTGTCATTAAAAACAATTTAAGAAGCCTGAGTTAAAAGATGCTGCTATTAGCGATTAAAAACATTTTAGTTTTGTAAATTAACCATATTTTTATTTAACAAAAAAGCACCAAAAGCACTGTAAGAAATTGTTAAAAGCACTGTAAATACCCGCTTTTTAAAAAAGGGTATTAGCAAAAATTTCGCGTTTATCAAGAGGCAAAAAGCACCAAAAAATACCCGAAAGGCAGCAAAATACCATCACTGCTAACCAATAGCTTAAATACACGCACACATGTGGATACCACCATGTGTACTACGCTGTCTCACCAGGGTTACCGGTGGGAATTTTTAAAAATTCGCACAAAAGGTCGTTTTATAAAAATAAAGTCGCACAAAGAAGCCGCATGAGAAAATAAAAGTTGCACATCTTTTTAAACTCTTTTTTATTAAAAAATATTATTGAATCAAAACAAAAAGGTTATTGCATATTTCATAACATATACAGTTGCATTATTGTATGTGCTTCAATACATATTTTCTTGTATGCATACTGAAGAAATCTACTTAAGTTTAATAAATCTGGCTGTCGTATGCTAATAACGTCAAGATATTTTTTACAAAATTCTAACATGTCAAAACAAAACCCTGTGATATCTTTACTTCAATTCTATTCATTTGACCTTGGCGCCATATATCATATTTTTTGGGTGAATGTATTTTATATTTAAACATACATAAATGTTACTTTTTTGGAATCCACTCTTCTATATCTTTGTCTATTAAATTTGAAGCTGACAGCATTTTTAAGCAAAGCTAGTTTCAAAATGTTCACATGTTGGCACACACTTGTATGTTTTACGACAACTTTTTCTTACATTGACACGGCAGCTAAAAATAAAAATAATTTTTGCAAAACCAAAATTTTTATTTTAAACGCTTTTTTGCTAACACTATTCTTTGAAACTTTTACTGAAAATTTTGGGTAAATTTTCTTAAGTACATTGTACACATGACAAGGTTGCAAGAACGTAATATAATATAAAATAATAAAAGTGCTTCCAAATCAACAATAATCTGTGAATTGCTTTTAAATTTTGACGGAATTATTTTTTTTATACAAAAATTTAATTTACTCCAATATTAATGTTTTTTGTGAGAATCTTTACAAAAAAGGGTAAAAGTCCCAAAAAAAGAAGAAAATAAAAAAAGTCGCAAAAGTCGGTCATGAAAAAAAAGTCTCACAAAAAGTCGCAGACCGCTAAAAAAAAGGGTCAAATTGCGACTTTAGTCGTATGAACGGTAACCCTGCGTCTCACACAACTGGGCTAGTATTCGAGCAATAGCCCGCTCTCTGCTGTTCGTAGCACATAACGATCACCGTCGGTACAACTACAACGACTAACTGCTTTACTTTAACACACTTATACACGACTATCAGCCGCGTTGTTCACTTGACTCTTCACTAAGGATAACAAGACTTCACAATAAACAAATTTATGATCGACTACTAGACAACTGACTTGTCTTATGGTCAACTGATGATAGCCTGACTATATATAGACTGATCTGCCAGCAGATGCGTCGCCCTTTTTATACTTCACACAAGGCTTCCAGAAAGTGACAGCAAGGTCTAGACAATCTCAGCAGCTTGTTTTCAATGGCGCAATTAGTACTCTCAGGTAAAAGCTGCAACTAAAAAATAAAAACGCGGCAGATTAATTAAATAGTTATCAATATAATAGAAAATATATATTGAAATACTTTAAAATAAATAAAATTATTAAATTAATATTGAAATAAGAAATTTCAACATGACTAGATTTTCGTTATTGTTTCTTATTAATTCAATATGGTTTTTATTGGTTTTAAGCTTCTTTTCTCTTGGTGTACGTACATATGTGTATCTTTTTAAAAAACAGAAGTTGTTTAGTTATTAAACAAAACGAATTCTGGATAATTTGTGCTGTTTACCAAGTGTTTTCTTTATAAAAAAACATTTGTATTGACTCCGTTCGAACATTTTTGCGTAACAATATTTAAACAGAAGAAACATTTTTTTGAATTAATTTTTTAACTGCTTAACATTAGTTAGTTTAACCAACTTTGTTGGTTGATAAAATTTTGACCGTATAAGTTGGTTAGATTTACTTATAGTTCTTTTTAATGCATTTGTCAAACTAAAAATATTCAAATAAGTCATCTTTTCATTTCCAACCGGCTTTGAATTTATTTACGTATTATTCTTCTCTTTACGATATTGTTGCTGTACCATAAATAGGTTTGAAAAGCCAAGAATTGTTTGCCTTAAAACCCTGCTAACATATTACGTGGATCATTCATTGTTAAACTTTCACTTTTGTGCATTGATTGTATAAGAAAATTTGTAGTTTTGAATTCTTAAGTTGTCGTTTTTTATTGTAAAATTTGTAATTTTAGCATATTTGTGCTCCACTGTAAAAAAAAACTGTGCATTTGAAGCGACTGAGAAGGAAAATCAGTGGTAAAGTGGTTTAAAAATTTTGAGAATTTTTCCCAAAAGTTATTTTATATGCTCAATTTCAATATTTCAAGAATCTTCAAAGTATGAGATGGATTCGTTAAAAGTTTAATATTATTATAATAATTTACTTTCATATATATGAGTGTTTATTTATATATTTTATTCTTCTTAAAATTCATTGTACTGCTAACACAAGGAGAGGAAGATTTTTAAAATTATTGAAACGATGACAAACCTGTTCCTTTTAACTACTATCTAAAATTCTTAATTCAATACTTTTTTACATTAATACGTTTGTTAGGGTGGCTTTATTCCCCATCCTAATGCTGCAATATTTGCATATGAAATAAAATTCTCCTGCATGTTGCACAATCAACTTAACAAGATGTAAATACTTTTTTTTTATAAACCGCAAAAAGCACTTTTTTAGTTTTCTTCTCTATTTTTCTTGCTCCATTGTGAGCATTCCAACAATAAGAGATTTTTTTTTTTAAATACCTCCTGCAAATATCATACATGAGTATTCGGTAAAGATTAAATTTTTTCTTCCTCTGTAAAATGCACAATGTAGACTTTAGCTTACAAAAAAGTCCTTGTAAAAATAATCCATAGCAGTGCTTTACTTTTAAACCAGAAGAAGAAGACACGAGTATAAAAGAAAGAAGCATGAAATGAAGAAAGAAGTGAAAAAAATATTAGTTAAAGCAAGTTGAAGACGTACATTAGAGAATTTAATGATAATAAACCCTTTGGCATGTTGAGATCAAAATATCTTGAGTTTATTCACAAGTTCAGTGCATTTTCTTTGAACTTTAATATTAGCTTTGTACATTTTTGAGCACCACAAGATGAAACTAGACCCAATTTAAGCGGTTCTCGGAAACCATAAATAACAAAAATTATAAAAATCATCTCCTATTCTATATAATTAATAGGCGAACAAGTTTTTTGTAATCCCTTTTACGCTGGTACCACTGCACCGGTTTTAAAGGATTTTCTGTACAGATGTGCAGAACTATATTTTATTGAAATCGGTTTAGTATTTTGGGAGCTATAAGCGTTTAAAGTTGCTACTACTACATGCACACATATTACACATTTATTTATTAGCTTACAAGTAAAAAAGAAACAAAACATGAGTGTGTGTGAGTGTGTGTGTGTGTGTGTTTGTAGTATCCCTGCAGGAGAATAGGCGATAATTGTCTAAAAGTTACTAATATAATTACTAGAATAGCAAGAACTAGTGCAACAAGGGTGAAAGTTGTTGTGTAATATTACTAGTGCTGATGAGTATTAGTATAGGAAGTAGTTCCAAGGCACCACATTGCAAAATAAATTTCGACTGTCTAACAGAGCCTGAAAACTGGTGTCATACAAGTATTAAAATTTTAGGTTCATCTAAAAATAATATTAATTAAATAATTATAATTACCCTTTTGTAGTTTAGAATTTTAATAAATAATGACGAATTTTAACTAGCAGTTGTCACTGAGTAACAAAGAAATAAAACGACCAATTTTATAGAATTTTTACTTACAAAAGAACTGGTAATAAAGTAGTCCAAAACTAGTGTCAATGGTACTAGTAGTTTCTAAACGCACTCAATGGTAATTTGAGCATTAAGATGGTGTAGGAAAGTTTACAGTTGGGAACTAGTTAGTGGTGGTGATTTCTGTACTAGTAAAATACCAGTTGGACACTAGTTCGATCTCCTGCAGGGATTTCTCTTGGTCTAAATTTTTTTTTTTTGTTGTATGAAAGCCATAATACTTGAAGGAAGAGAATTGAATAAAGTGAATTAGCTTGGTTGAAGGAATTTTGTTTATGTTTTTAGAGTTCCGTACACCAAAGGTGAGAAGGCACCCTATTGTTTTCGCTACGCTGTCCGTCTGTCCGTCTGTCCGTCACACGGTATTTTATCAGGAACCGTAAGATCTGAAATTTGGACACAGTATGTAGAACCTTGGCCGCTCCAACAACAAATACATGAGAATTAAAAATTAAAGGGTGTTCCAAAACGAGCAACGAAAAATGTTAAAATCCCATGTAATATCCATACAATTGTATATTGAAACTTGAAATTTGTAAAATTAGTGTATTTTTATACAGACTACAACAATTAACACTAAAATTTAAAAAAAAATTAAATTAAAGGGTGGTCCATCAGTTAATGCAAATTTGACTATGTAATTTTAACAATTTGCTCTATCTTGAAAACCGTAAGAGGCAAACACTTGAAGTTTTCGAAAACGGTA
The DNA here is from genome assembly GCA_949987645.1 of Tachina grossa. Lineage (NCBI taxonomy): Eukaryota > Metazoa > Arthropoda > Insecta > Diptera > Tachinidae > Tachina > Tachina grossa. Next base: position 130,529,586 of record OX465278.1, on the reverse strand, counting down.
AGACTAAAAAAACCGAAAATTATAAAATCGCCAAACCAAAAAAAAAAAATCGCCAGAAATTAAAAAAAATCGCCAAAACGAAAAAAATCGCCATAATTAAAAAAAAAATTCTAACACTAAAATAAAACCCCAAATTCGAAAAAATCGCCAAAATGAAAAAAAAAACGCCAAAATGAAAAAAAACGCCAGAAATCGAAAAAAATCGCCAAAACGCGAAAATGTCGCCAAAACTAAAAAAAAACAATTAAATAAAAACAATCGCAAAAATGAAAAAAATCGCCAAAGATAAAAAAAATCGCCAAAATGAAAAAACGCCAAAAACCGAAAAAATCGCCAAAACAAGAAAAGAAAGTGTCAAAAGTAAAAAAGGAGCTAAAACTTAAAAAAAATCGCCAAAAACTTGAAATTTTCAAAAACGGTAAAACTAAAAAAACCGAACATTATAAAATCGCCAAACCAAAAAAAAAATCGCCAAAAATTAAAAAAAATCTCCAAAATTAAAAAAAAATTTCTAACACTAAAATAAATCGCCAAATTCGAAAAAATCGCCAAAATGAAAAAAACGCCAAAAATCGAAAAAAAATCGCCAAAACGCGAAAATGACGCCAAAACTAAAAAAAAATTTTAAATAAAAAAAATCGCAAAGATTAAAAAAATCGCCAAAAATAAAAAAATCGCCAAAATGAAAAAACGTCAAAAACCGAAAAAAATCGAACAAGAAAATAAAGTGTCAAAAGTAAAAAAGGAGCTAAAATTAAAAAAAATCTCGAAAGACTTGAAATTTTCCAAAAAACAGTAAAACTAAAAAAACCGAAAATTATAAAATCGCCAAACCAAAAAAGAAAAAATCGCCAAAAATTAAAAAAAATCGCCAAAATTAAAAAAAATTCTAACACTAAAATAAATCGCCAAAACTCGAAAATGTCGCCAAAACTTAAAAAAAAATTTTAAATAAAAAAAAATCGCAAAAATAAAAAAAATCGCCAAAATGAAAAAACGTCAAAAACCGAAAAAAAGTCGCCAAAACAAGAAAATAAAGTGTCAAAACTAATAAAAGAGCCAAAACTTAAAAAGATCACCAAAACCGAAAAAACGCAAAAACCACCAAAACAAAAAAACCGAAAAGACCCCAAAAACGAAAAAAATGCCAAAACTATATATTATATAGGATGAAGTTTGTATTAAATTACATATCTAATGTTCGTACGGAACCCTTTGTGCGCGAGTCAGAGTCGCACTTTACTGAATTTATTTTAATTTCATGTATTATTTAATTATGCTTGCATATGTATGTAAGTTTGTGTGTGGCTGTGTTTTAATGAATTTTTTATGACGTTTAGACACATACATTTTCTTTGAATCTTAAACTATTTACATTTTGATTCTAGAATACGGACGAGTGTGTCGTCCGTTTGGTATATCTAGTATTTTTAATTACTCGAACTGTTTAAACAATTACGACCAATTTTGTATTTTTTATCACACATGTAATATTTGTTTATGTCAGCAAGATATGATCGAAAGCTATTTTTAGTATTAAAAAAACTATCTCGAATATTTAAGAAATTTATTATTCGCCATATTGTCAGAAGTTTATTTTAATTTGAAATTTATTTGCTGGTGGTTCAGCTTTGTCTATACGCATTTCATTGTTGCTGTAACAAATCATCAGTAGACTTCAACCACACATTCTGAATAGTCACAAACCTCTTATCTGATGCACAGACTTTCGAATATTAATATTGAAACAATTCCTTGAAAAAAAAATTATAGACTTTTTTGCAAACAAAAAAAAAAAAAAAAAAAAAACAAGAAGACGGTTGTTAAAGTGAAGAAAGTTACATTTAGATTTATTTTTTATATCACAATAAAATTTAAAATCTGTAATTTTTAGACGCAAGAAAAAAAGTTTGCGTCATTTTTTAAAAATAAAATAAAATGTCATCTTACGATCTCTTGGGTTCAAGTTTAGGGTTTTGAACTTTCGTGGATGTTAAAAGTTGCATTTGCTAAACAAAAGTATAAAAAAAGTTAAGAAGAAAAAAATTAATTTTTCAGAGGTGGGATTAGTTTCTCTGAGGGGAACTTTTTCTGTTCGATTTCTCTTATGTTCAAGGTTTCATAGCCTAGCACTACAAGACATATTTCTGCCAAGTTGCATTGATCTAAGGGCACTCAATAACTTTTCACAAGCAATATAAACTAAAATTTGGGTCAGCTTTTTGGCTCAAATATTCCTCTGCGCGGTGTTTTGAACTTTGACGATATTTTTTTTATTTTAATTATTTAAGACTTATGTTGATTTTTTAATTTCTAGTGTTTTTTTTGTGTTATTGATAAGTTTTCCTGTTTAGGCGGTGTATTGAATATGACGATTTTGTGAATTATGGCGATTTTTTTTTGAATTTTGAAAAATTTTTTTTTCAAGTTTTGTCGATTTTTCTATTTTATTGGGTTTTTTATATTTTGACGTTCATTCTTAAGTTTTTTGCTTCGTCAGAGTTTAGAAATTGGACGATTTAATAAATTTTATCGATTAAATTTTGGCGATGTTTTTTTTTATTTTCTGCTATTTTGGTTTTAATTTTATGTTTATTTTTCATTTCTATTGATATTTTTAGTTGTTGATTATCTTGTATATATTTTGGACTTCATCATCTGTTTAGAAATCGTTAAAATTCAAAACACAATTTCGGTATTTTTTAAGTCTTAGCAATTTTTTTATATTTGTGTTAAAAATATTATTTTCAGTGTTTTTTTAATTGTTTTGAATTAAGGCGATTTTTTTTTAATTTTCAACGATTTTTTTACATTTATTTTGCGATTGTAAAATTTAGTGCATTTTTTAAATTTTTGGGGCATTGTTTTTGTTTGAACGACTCTTTAAATTTTGAAAATTTTTTCAGTGCTGGTGATAGAAATACAAACTTGTTCTGTTCTAGTGATTTTATTTTCCTGACGATTTTTTCATTTCTAGTGATTTTTTTTTAGTTTCTGACTAGTTTTTCTTCTTATGCAGTGTTTTGAATATAAATGTTCTTTTAGGTTTTGCCGTTTTTTTTTTTGTGATTTTCTTTTATTTTGGCGGTTTGTTTTTCGCTTTGAAAATTTATTTTATAATACGCTTCCACTATGAGCAAAACTAGTTGTTTTTCTTAGAACACTTCGAAGTGTTTCTTTCCATAATGCTTTTGAGTGTTTTGGTTATACGAATTTTCGAAACCAATTTGATTTTATTATCAAGGCCGCAAAACTTATTATTTATATTAATAAATTTTTTACTTATTTACATATAAACAGCATATAAATACAACTGATGTGGTTTTTGCAATTGCTTAAAAAAATTTAATATTTTGTATTAGTGCCATCTTTTGTCAGAATATCGCGGCTTGTTTTTGAAGTTTCAGCCAGCAACGCAGTGTTGCACTAAAAAATTTGTTCATGTTTTGGAGGAAAACAACTTATTTGAGGTGTTTTGCTGATATGAAAAATTTATGGGAAAACATGTAGTAGAACATTGGTTTTTGAGCAAAACGAATTTTCTGCTCCAAAACACGTATATGGAAACTCACTATTAGACGAACAAGCCTAGTTGAGTTGAGAACGTCAGAAGGACCATAAATTCATTATAACTTTTTAGTGTCTTTTTATAAGCCAGTAAATTTTTATTTTTATTTAGTTTTTGTTTTCGGTTTAGCACACATAGTCCCTGTCCATAATTGCAATTTTTGTTGCAGCAATTCTTGAGTTTAAAGCGTGAGAGGGGGGTGAGAAGATTAGGGAGGGGTACACAGTTTCATGTGCTCTGCAATTCTCTTTTGATTTAAAATTCGTAATTATAAATTTCTAGTTGTTAGTTATATTTGACGTTTTTTATAATTTTATTTCTTCAGTCGTATGAAAAACAAAATTTATATGTATTAAAATAAATTAATATTAAAATAGATTCAAATCGAATATAAATTATTTGCTGTCTTTTTTGTGTTAGTTTCTAAGCCTACGAGGGCGGTTCGGAAACTTCTTAGCCTATCAATGAAAGAGAATAGTTAGTTTTTCAAAAATATTTTTATTTTTCAATATAATCTCCTGAAACTTCAATACTTTTAGTCCAACGCTTTTCTAGCAATTCTATCCCTTGATTAAAATAGTTTTCCTCAAGGTCTTCAAAATAGTGGTTTACAACTGTAATTGCATCTTCATTTGAGGTAAAACGCTTGCTAGCTAGGAATTTTTTTAGATTTGGGAACAGGTAAAAGTCACTGGGAGCTAAATCAGGAGAATAAGGTGGATGGTCAAGCAACAACTTTAATTCCTTGATTTTAGCCATTGTTAAAACACTCTTGTGCGCTGGTGCGTTGTCTTGATGAAAAATAATTTTTTTGTATTGTAAGCCAGGACGTTTTTCTCGAATTTGTACATTTAATTGATCCAAAAGGTTGCAATAGTACTCTGAATTTATTGTTTTACCCTTTTGCAGATAGTCAATCAATAAAATACATTTGAAGTCCCAAAAAACCGTTGCCATAACCTTACCAACCGATTGAATTGTTTTTGCCTTCTTTGGGGCACTTCCTCCAGCTTCAGTCCATTGTTTGGATTGTTCTTTTGTCTCTGGAATATAGTGGTGGATCCATGTCTCATCAACAGTTATGAAACGACGCTTAAAATCCATTTTATTTCGCTTAAAACGATCCAAACAAGCTTGAGAAATGTTCATTCTTATGCGTTTTTGGTCGACTGTTAACAAATGCGGCACCCATCTTGCAGAAAGCTTTTTCATCTGTAGTTCTTCATACAAAATTAAATGGACTCGATCATTTGAGATGCCCATGATAACTGCTATTTCACGCACTTTTATTCGTCGATCATTTAATACCATATCATGCACTTTGGCTACAATTTCTGTTGTTGTTGCTGTTTTTGGACGTCCACTACGTGGTTCATCTTCAATGCTTGTACGACCACGTTTAAATTCACGTTGCATATGAAGGAGCACTTTCATCTAACACATTCACCATATCATTATGAATTTCTTGTCCCGATAAACCTTTTTTATGTAAATATTTAATGACAGCACGCATTTCTAATTTTTCCATTGTAAAAAAATCGCGGATGCGTCTTTTGTGAACACCTGTTTCTATATGAAGGAGTTGCCAGATCGAAACAAAATTTAACATGTGTTCATAGCAGAGATGGAAGTTTCCAAAACACTTAACTTTTTTCTGTTTATACCGCGCTTTTTGTGCTAGGCTAAGAAGTTTCCGAACCGCCCTCGTACTACGCTTATTTTTCTTGTGATATTCAAAAATATTATTATTTGTGAATTCTCAAATAGTTCTTGAAAGTCTGTGCATAAGATAAGAGGTTTGTGACTACTCAAAATGTGTGGTTGAAGTCTACTAATGATTTGTTACAGCAACAATGAAATGCATATAGACAACGCTGAACCACCAGTAAATAAATTTCAAATTAAAATATGTATTAAAAAGTAAATAGAATTATTTATTTTTCATAGAAATTTGGGGTATAATAAAATTGTTAAATTTATCATTGCAAAATTAGAATTTCATAATGTGGACATTCATGCAATTTCAGGAAATTGCAGCAACAAAAATGGCAAGTCTGGACGAGGACATATTAAAAAAAAATCATGATCGGCACTTGTTGAAATAGCTTATAACAAAATCTGGCAGGACTGGTGATGTTCCAGAAATTACATTTATATTTACTTTTCTTATGCCTAAAGGTTGGTAGAAAAATTTTGTGAAGAAATCCATAAAATATCATGAAATGAGGGTGGCATTGCCTGAGGTAGCTAGCACGTTGACTACAAAACCAAAGGTCTTGGGTTCGAGCTCGATCTTCGCAAGCCATTAAAGAAATACGTACACACACGCATCTTTCAGATGTGCATTAGTGTCCCTTTGTATCAGTTATTGTACTACTACCGAACTACACTGATTTAAGCAGATACTAATCCTAATCTAACATCAGAGCGCCCTCCTTCATCGGTATTGTGCAGCAAAATCATTGGCGAAGTAAAATAACCCATAAAATGCTGCTTTCACAAATTTAATACGCCTCATTGACACCAGAGGCGCTGCAACTCTGTATTATTAAAAACACGCAATATAAAAAAGCAGAGTTGTAAAAGAATGAAGCATCCCTCTATCTCTTCCTTCAAAACCTCTACTCTCTATCACTATCGCTTTCCCAAAGAAGGTAACACTTAGTAATAGTAGGCATTCATTGCCTTCCATTAAAATAAAATTAAATATTTTTGTGGTCCGAGATATTGCCGGATCAAGAGCCCTAAATATTTATAAAGTTTCATGGAAATCGAATAGAAACCGTGGTCCGGTCTACTAACAACATTCTTTCTATTGTTTCCACTTGTTTTTAAATAGATTTTGTTTCTGCAATCTTGATCACTCATGTTGGTTTAATAATTAGAATAAGTGTTTTCCTTTGTAGTTAATATAACATTATTGTCATGTTTTCGCAGAATTATTTTATTATGTTTAATGTGCACATATAAAGTTATTTGAAATTTACAAACTACATTTTCCAAAAACACAAACGATTGCCATTAGTTTTTTTTTTAATGCCATTAACAAAACAGATCCTTAAACATCAATCGCGCGTCTCACGTAACCTCTTGAAAAAAAGCACAATGAGATGCCAAAAACAAAAGCTGCGAAAATACAAACGAAATCAGTTTATCATTAACTTTTTTATTTCTTCCTACTTCAATCAAACTTTTCTAGTATGTTGTCGGTAAGCGCGTGTTTATCAAAGGAACATTTAATTCATGATATCCTTTCAACGCAATACATTTTTCTGATTTCTATATTCCTTTAAATGTACGATTATGTATATATATATATATGTATATGTGTTGTTGTTGTGTTCAGCTCCTTGTTGTTGTTTTATTTTTATTTTTTTGTTCTCAAATACATTTTTGGCGGTTGCAATACTTGAAAGTTGGAAAATAAAGACATTTTCATGTTGTAAATTACTTATAAAACTGAACATGAAAAACGCATATGTCAATAGTGTTAAGATAAATATATACATACATACTTACATATTGTAACGTGGTTTACTTTTCCAGCTGGGGTATGACTCAGTCTGTCCAGGTTAGAACTCAAAGGTCCACTTCCTTTGAAATAAAAAATTAATTTTCTTGGGTTTTAAGAAAATATACAAAGCTCTCTTTATTTAACGAAACTTATGCTACTAGGATATTTTAGAACTACAGGGTTTATTGTCAGTGAATTACAGGCGGTGACAGCTATAATTAATACCAACTTATTCAGCCCAATTCTTAAAACTCCCAGGGAAATGAATTCCCAGAGAATAAGTTTTTCCCAAAAATAAAATCCTCCAATTCTCAACAGTCTGGGAAGGAAGAGAGAATTCGAAACATTCGAGGTCAGCTGTTTTACTTTTTTTTTTATCTAATGTTTACAAAAATTTTTTTGCAAATTTACCAATTTAATTTTATAAATTTTAAAAGTAAAAGTGTTTGGAGTGAAAATAAGAGGTTCGAGAAAAAAAAATAATGTTTAGTGCGGCATGTATAATGTTAGCTGAAGAAGAAAACGATGAAAGTGAAGTGCTGGACAAGAATGAACAGAGGTTAGCAAGAAAAATATTACGTGATGCCTCCAACCCACTTGAGCTACCGCAAACTTTGTAAGTAGATTCCTTAAAAAGTACTATAATTGAATAAAAAAAATGTTTTTTAGATTTGAAAAATATTACAGGGTAAATAAACCAGCCTTTATTTACCTTTTGGATATGTTAAAAGCACATATTCCACTAAAGAGACAGTCAGTTGCAGTTTCCCCACTCGTAAAGTTAAGTGCAACGCTTCGCTTCATGGCCGAAGGGGGTTACCAAACGGTTGTGGGGAAGGACTCTGATGTGTCTGTGGCACAAAGCACCTTCAGTAAAATTTTGAAAGAAGTTATAAATATATTTGAGGAGCATCTATGTCTGTTTTGCAAAACAGAGGATGAAAAGCGTAAAATTTCGTTAAATTTTTATATAAAGCGGGGCATTCCAAGCGTTATAGGATGCGTTGACGGAACTCATATCCGAATTGTTGCTCCGTCTAATAATAAGCACCTATACTATAACAGGAAGGGGTACTACAGCTTGAATGCAATGCTGGTAAATGAATTTTGTCAAAAATATTTTAACCCAAATTTTAAAACAATAAAAAATTTCAGGTCTGTGACCATGAGCTGAGGATTCAGTACGTAGATGCCTCTCATCCTGGAGCGTGTCACGACTCTTTTATTTGGAACACCAGTGAGTTAAGAGCTCATCTTGAGCAAGAATACCTCAGAAACGGTAGCAATTATTGGCTAACGTTTTAAATATTAACAAAACAATATTGAAATATTAATAGATATGTATATATTTTTTAACTAGGAGACGCAGGTTATTCATTAGAACCATGGCTTATAACCCCTCACAGATGTCCGCGAGATGGGTCTGTTGAAATAACATTCAACGAAATTCATTTCAAGTGTCGCAACGTTATTGAGCGTACGTACAAATGGTGTTCTGAAAAACAGATGGCGATGCCTTCTTGGAGCTAGAGAATTATACTATGCTCCAGAAAAGGCAGCTAAAATAACAAACGTTTGCTGTGCATTGCATAACGTTTGCATTTATTTCAAATGCAATATGGAAGTTTACGATGAAGAAAATGTAGAAACTCTCAGCGTTCAAGACGTTGATGTAATATCCTCTTAGCCTCTCCCCAGTATTTGGCCGTTGCCCAAAATATTAGAAATAATATAGGAAACAATCTTTGAATTTTATTTGCTTTAAATTGAGCTTAGTTTTCTTTTAAATTTCAAAATATAAAAATAATACCACGCTTTTTTTAATATTGTTAATTTAAAAAATAAACATCACATTTTATTCATTGTTCATCACATTTTATAAAAAAAAGAACTTAAAGCTAAATAAACAAAAAATTAAAATGAATTCATAAATCTTATATGCATTTTTTAAATTAAAAAAAGAAATAAATAACAGTTACTAGATGGCATATAATTGCCTTCAGTGCTTAAGCTCTTGTAGCTCCAAAAGACGACGGTTGTTTTCAATTTTGTCCTCGATTTCTCTCAGCCTCAATTTCTCCATCACCAAGTTGTGCCGTTTGATCTCTTCCAGCTCTGCCTTCTTTAAATCATAAAGGTGATCAATAGAGCGATATATTTTTTTGGTGCTCTGAAGTTGCTCCTTCATCACCTCCAGCATTTCTTTTTGAATACCAATCTCCTCTTTGAGAATGTTGCTAGTAAACGTTTGGTTTGGCTTTTGCTTAAATTTATTTGCCGGTACTTTTGACGGTGTTTCTGTGCCACTCGGTAACAATGCCAAAACTTCGCTAGGATCCTCTGTGGAGTCCAGCTTCAACTTTTTCGCAGGTGGTTTTTGGGGCGTTTCTTCATTATCAGCACCACTTCGTTTAGGCTCATCATGGGGTGTGGAATCCAACAATATTTCTAGCATTTTTTCTACACCAGACGCGCCTAACCCGAATTTTTTAGAAACGCCTTCCACAGAGTCTTTCATACAAATCAGTTTGTAAACAATTTCTTCATTTGCAGAAAAACTCTGCTCCATGTTTGGGCCTCCACCAGTTGCCCGAGAAAATTTTAAATTTTTTGCCGCCTTATGGCGTACTTACTTCTTTTGGTCGCACCAAACCTGAAAAATAAATTTTATCATTTGTTGCTCTTAAAGGAAAATTTATTGCCACTTAATAATTCATACCTTTTTCCATTCGGCGATACTTTTAAGTGGTGGCCCAGCTGCGTTTAATTCCGCCTCTAAATTGCGCCATATTGCATTTCAGTCATCTTTGCTTCCTTTAAACCATCCCCGGGCAACATCTGTGTGGAACTGCATTGCATCTATAAGGATCTCCATCTGTTTCTTATTTGTTGTTTTTGACCTAAAAATAGGAACAAATTGAGATATTTATCAAATTTTTAATGAAAAATTTAAATTACTTACATTTTTTGGCACAATCCTCTTCAAATTTTTGACGAAATTATTCCCAAAAATTTTCATAATTTTCCCTCTTTTTATGACATTCGTAATAGCTACTTTTTTCCCCGGGAAGAGTTTCCCAGTTTCGAAGTTTGTTTAGAATAGGAGGAAAGTAAAATCTCCCAGGGAGAATTTTTTTAGAATAGGTTAGTTGGGAAAAGAGAAAAAACTCCCAGAAAGTTTCAGTTTAGAATTGGGCTGATTATCTGCGGTATTCGGTGGGCCTTGAGGCTGTTTAGTAAATGAGAGGAATTCGGTGGCTCTCGTAATAAAATATGTTCAGGTTATATCCGGTGGGCTCTGAGGCCAGTTTAATGCGGTCGAGAGGAATTCGGTGGCTCTCGTAATAGGAATTCAATTCGCTTATATTATATAAGCGATTTTTCAAGATGAATTCGGTGGATCTTGAAAAATAAAGCGGCGAAAGAAACTCAAGATGAATTCGGAGGATCTTGAGTATAAACGAGAAGTTCAAGATGAATGCGGTAGATCTTGAATAAAAATATTATTTCAAGATGAATTCGGTAGATCTTGAAATAAAATAAACTAAAATAAATTCAAGATGAATACGATAGATCTTGAATACTAATTACAATTTATTAGAAAGCTGAAGATGAATGCGGTAGATCTTGCAGCTTTCTGTTCACAAAAAATTGGGACAAGACTTTATGTTGATATCCGTTCCAGGGCTGTCAGATATGGCGATTTCTCGCCAAACGTGGCGATTTTTCAACTTGTTTGGCGTCCAAATTTATGGTTTGGCGACATGGCGATTTTTCTGGCGATAAATAAATTTGTTGGCGATTTTTCTGGCGACAAATAAATATGTTGGCGATTATTATGGCTATTTTTTTTAAAGAAAATTGAACTTAAAAATTTTTCTAATTCAGGAAAATTAGTTTGTGAAGGAGTAGTTCCAAAAAACATCCTACTAAAACTCGTCTTCCAGAAGTTAAAGCAACTTGATTTTGATGATCTTTCTATATTAATTATAGTTCATAATGAATTTTTGTATTTGGATGGAGAAAAATTTACATGAAATAGTTTTAAGCGATTTTCTAATTTTGGCGATTTTCTGATAAATTTTAACACGATAATTTTATAAAAATTTCTATTAAAAAACTATTATATCGAAACAAATTTATTATCAAATATTTACTAAGAAAAACTGCATAAAACCCTTTTTTGGCGACTTTTGGCGATTTCTACAATCAATTTGGCGAAATAGGTGGGACAAAATCTGACAACCCTGATCCGTTCTTGTAATATACAAGTAGTGCCCCTGCTTACTGTACTGAGACGTCCAGCTCGTCCTCATTGCCTGTGGCTTAAGCTTGACATCTTATAACTAGTAATTATTATTTTAACCTGTTGAGAATTAGTTTCCCCATTTGTATGGTTTGTTCGTTTTAGTTTGAAATCTATAAAAGTCTGCATGTGTTTATTGTATTTTATACAGCATGCATGCGCTTACAAAAGCATGTACGTGTTTGTTGTTATTTTTACTTCTGTTAGAGTACGTACATATGTATGTTTATGTAAGTATGTATGTGCAGTTAAGGCCGTGATACACTATCATACAAAGTCGTGCGATCTTCGAAAAATTACAATGCTGGTATGATGGAGTTTATGAAAATTTTCAAAAGACAATAACAATTCATCACACCAGGGTTGTAAAGGGTGTTTTTTATTGAGGTATAGAACTTTAAGTTGGCATCACTTTTTTAACTGGCGGCCATTTTGTCAGCTGTCAAGTGATTAATATTTAGTTTGGTTTGCCATTTCATCATGAACAGGTTGACAAAAGAACAACGCTTGCAAATCGTGCAAATTTATTTCGAAAATAATGGTTCAGTTCGCGAAGTTTACCGCAAGCTCCGTCCATTTTATGGTCGACATAATCGTCCATCAGAGCAATTAATTCGGTTAACCATGGATCGTTTTCGCACTACGTTTACTCTATGTGATAATACGCATCCGCAGAGACGTCGAACAGTGCGCACCGAAGAAACAATTGCCGCTGTAGAGCAAAGTGTTGAAGAGGACCCGAATGAATCGATTCGCCACCGTGCACAGCAATTGGAGCCGACTAACTGACTATTTTGTTCCCGAATTGGATGGCATTAATGTGGATGAGTTGTGGTTCCAACAAGACGGCGCTACATGCCACACAGCGCACGTCACAATCGATTTATTGAAGGAAACATTCGATGAGCGCATAATTTCGCGGAATGGACCTGTCAATTGGCCACCAAGATCGTGTGATTTGACACCATTGGATTATTTTCTTTGGGGATATGTGAAGTCGCTCGTCTACGCCAACAAACCAGAAACGTTAGGGGACTTGGAAGCCAACATTCGTGGCGTTATTGCCAAAATACGGCCCCATATGCTCGAAAAAGTGGTTGAAAATTGGACCTGTAGAATTGGCTTTATTCGAGCCGGCCGCGGCGGCCACATGCCCGAAATCATATTTAGACATTAATGGCATAAAATTATCCTTCCAATAAAGCCAAATTGATGGACATTAAAACGATTTTCTTGTGTTTTATTTCAATTCGAAGTTCTGTACCTCTTAAAAAAACACCCTATATATTGCCGTAGATCGCACGACTTTGTATGATAGTGTATCACGGCCTTTACTTGACTGCATGAGCGTGGTTGTTGTATTTGTTGTATATTTTTAAAACATGTATGTAGTTGTTGGTATTATTTCTGTTGGTCAGTTTTCAATAACAAAAAATGTAAAATCAACTAAACAAGTATACAGTGTAGGAAAAAAATATAGAAGCATTTGTGATAGAACGTTACAATATTCACCTACTTATGAACATAATTTATCAAACAGATAGACATTATGATATGAAAAATGTATGGGAAAACATGTAGCAAAACATTAGTTTTTGAGCAAAACAAGTTTTCTGCTCCAAAACACGTATATGGAAGCGCACTATTATTAGTTATGGAAATTTTTTTAATATATGTTTATTTATTTATTTTGCGAGTTTTCGTCTCAAGGATATCTCTCTCTTTCTCTCTCTCTCTCTCTCTCTCTCTCTATTTTGCTCTCTCTCAGTGTTGCCATATTTATTTTTCAAAAATCTTCAAGTCGAGCAAAAAAAATCTTTTTTTGTTACCAAAAATCCTTTTTGTTATTTCATTGAATAAAAATGAGTTAAAATTTATTTTGTTTCTTGTGAAATATTAAAAGTAAAGCTAAATAACACAAAATATTTACTGTATAGAGCATGTGTAAGATCATTATGAAGCAAATCAGAAAATTTGTAAGTAGTTTAGCCAACGAATCCCCCAATAATATATTAAAAGTACCAAAAGTAAAATTTTTAAAAATCTTATTTTTAGATAAGAAACCTTTTTTTGTCGTTTTCACATGTCTAAAAACTTCAAAAATAAGATAAATCTTCACATATGGTAATACTGCTCTCTCTACTTTCTCTCTATCTCTCTCTCGACGATTTTTTTTCAATTTCCACAACTTTTTCTGTGCTGTCGTTAGAAATATGTTTTTATATATATGCAATATCAAGTGCAATTATGAGTTGAAAGCTAACAAGGAAATTTTCTCAATGAAATTAGAAATGAAATAAAAAAATATCCGAAATTTTCCCTGAAAATTTTGTACCCAAAAAGTGGCCATAAGTGCTTAACGCAATTCTTTCTATGTAATTCTTTTATCTGGCGCTGCAATGAGCAAACCTTTCAATTAGAGCCGCTCACTTAAAAAAACATCGATGTTTTTTCTCGTTCGATTCATTACTAGCTCACATCGATGTTATTCGATGTATCGACTTAAAAAAATATCGATGTTTACGACGCATCGTATTGATTAATTGAATCCAAGAAAATTTATAAAAAACAAACAAATGTCGATTTTAAAATTTCATAAGGATTAAGAAAAGCATGTGTGCACAGCATGGTATGTGCTTCTTTTTTCAAAGGCCAGTTCTGCAGCTTTGCAAAGCGTCATATTTTTTTTATCAACCCAACGAGTCACAGTAGCTCTACTTGGAACTTTAAAATGCGGTGATATAACTTTCACTGGGTGTCTAAAGCCTTCTGTAACAGTAATTCTAAGCCAAATATATTATTGATTTTAAAATCAAATATGGAAAAAGAACTTACATTGTTGATTATTACCATACAATACCAAGAAAATTTTAACAAGTTTTTCACAATAAAAATATAATTTAGATGCTGTAAAATAACGCTGTTGCTTCGATGACACTTTGCAAATTGACAAAAAAAAAAAAAAATACCTTTAGCATGCTGTTGTTACATCAAGCGATTTTAAAACAATTTTGAGATTTTAAAAACTTTTTAAAAGTCATTCTTGGAGGGGTTTTTTAATCACTACATTAAATGAGTTGCAAGCATCAATATATACAAAAAGTCGTCTTTTCGATGCACCGAATAAAAACATCGATGTATCGATTAACATCGTACGATACGATACATTGGCATTTAATCGATGTATCACAACCAAAACATCGATGCTTACGATGCATCGATTAAAATCGAGCAGCTCTAGAATCAATTTAAAAAATCATAAAAAAAATGCCGGTATAAGTTTATTATGTTACTCTTTTATTTTGCGAATAACAGGGGCCTAATTCCCGCATTCGATTGCGAGCGAGTTATTACTCGAATGTGCGAGTTTTTAAACTTTTGGGATTTTCGCATTCGCTTTCGAGTAACACATATCGAAATTTCTAATGACAGCATTCGATAACGTGCATATATTCGAATGTAACCGTTCGTGTTTTTACTCGCAAGCAAAAAGGCAGTTGAAATCATTTTTAACATAGAAAAAACGAAGAAATAGAAAATGTATGTTCAATATTTTACTTATTTATTTAAAAATGAATGAATGCACAAATGTACGTATAAAAAAATACAAACTAAAAAAATTTCTAGTTGACTTTAACAAAACACACTGGCTTGGCAAATACATAATATTTTGCCCAAGAGTTGTCTCGGGGAAAATAAAAAAAAAAATCAACCAACTCTGGGAGCACCTAAATAACAAATTAAATGCTTCTGGTCAAGCAATAAAAGAATCGAACATGTGGTTAGTGCTCTATTCTCTAACTTTACACTAATTTATTATTATTAAGTTATTAATAAAATTAAAATGAAAATAACATTTATGTATTCGTTTCTTTTTTCTGCATATACGTGTGTATGTACGTACATACATATGTTTTTGCATACATACATATATACAAACATATGCTTTTGCTTACAATTTATTCAGTGTTGTGAAATGAATTTATATATAAATATATTTGCCTTTTTCCAACACTAAAACCAAAACTCGATTCGCTTGGTAGCGAGTGACATCATCTTTTTTCTGCATATACGTGTGTATGTACGTACATACATATGTTTTTGCATACATACATATATACAAACATATGCTTTTGCTTACAATTTATTCAGTGTTGTGAAATGAATTTATATATAAATATATTTGCCTTTTTCCAACACTAAAACCAAAACTCGATTCGCTTGGTAGCGAGTGACATCATCAGAAAATTTCTTGCCATCGGAATTAATTTCTATTCGAATGCAATTCCGATCACGAGTGCAGGAATTAGGCCCCAGGAAATCAATCGCCTGTCATCTTCACCTGTCGCCTCTTGTCTTAGAAAACCTATAAAAAAAATAATATTATTATTAAGATTTTGTATAAAACTCAGTTTTAAAAATTTATAAAAATTTATATTAATAAAAGCTATAATTGTTTGTATATATTTGTTTTTAAATGAATTAAAATAATCTCCCAGAGCTTAAATATTATAACTCCAAATTTGGTACAAATTAATTGAACCAATTCAAAGCAATTGCTTGAAAATCACTCATTTTTCATCGCTCCTCCAGTTGCCTTCAAAATTTTATATTATAAATCAGCTGCCAATATCAAAGAAGTTTTTTTTTTATAGAAAAGGTTAATGTCTCTATTATATTTAAAATGCTTTTATTTGAGGCGTTAATTTTGTCGACTTTGTTGAGTCGTCTTTTCTTTTGGTTTCCATTCTCCAATTTATAACAACCTTTAGTTGCTTCTTATCTATCTAATGCTAATTGTTGACCATTTGTTTTGCTGTAATTTTCAATTCGTTTAATATGCCTTATCGTAATATATCTTCCGCAAGTGTTCCTAAATAAATAAATGATATTCCAGGAAAACTAATGTATTATCTTAACCACAATCCACAAGCTGGATTTTAAGCATCATTATCATGATTAAGTAAACGAAAAACTACAAACGTTTCATTTATTCAGTTATTAATAGTGTGGAAGAAAATAAATTTTATGAGAATTAGGGAGGCCAAAAAACTTCTAAGAAAACAAGATTATTTAAAAAAATTTTGTTAATGAATTTTTTTTCATATGTTAATTCATGTTAATTCAACATGATTTACAGTTACTTTTAAAGAAAATTTCTAAGTAGCATTCAGTTGTTAATAGTGTGGAAGAAAATAAATTTTATGAGAATTAGGGAGGCCAAAAAACTTCTAAGAAAACAAGATTATTTTAAAAATTTTTGGTAATGATATTTTGTCATACGTTAATTCATGTTAATTCAACATGACTTACAGTTACCTTTAAAAAAAAAATTATTAAGTAGCAGAAGAAAATAAATTTTATGATAGTTAGGGAGGCCAAAAAACTTCTAAGAAAACAAGATCATTTTAAAAATGTTCAGTAATGATTTCTTTTTTCATATTTAAATTCATGTTAATTCAACATGATTTACAGTTATCTTTAAAGAAAATTTCTAATTAAACAAAAAGCTACAAACAAGAATTAAATAAATTTTATGAGAATAGGGTAGTCCAAAAATTAAAAAGAAAGTTTTTCTTATATATCATATTTTTTTAATGGTGAATTATTTTTGTTGAAGGATTTTTCTTGTTGTACAAATGTATTGTGGAGCACTGACTAAAAGTTAATGTAATTTTTATAGTCTTTTCAAATGTCAAAAAATAAGAGCAACATTTTCTGCCTTTTCAGCAAGAACGAACGATTTGCCTGTTCACTAGAAAAATAGTATTGAAGAATTTCAAGTCATTTAATTTTATTTTAACATAAAATAGAAAAAAAAATTACCACCATTTATTGTGTCCTTAGTAATATAAAACTTTTCTGCTGAATTTTACTCTACTTACCTTTCTTATCTTTTTATATCTTTTTAACCTAACGACTTTTGCTCAAAACAAAAAAAAAAAAAAAAGACACACGTTGTCTTTGAAGTTTTCTGAGAAAATCATCTTACATCCTATACTAAACATCCTTAATTGTCACTTTATTTATATGTCATTATAAACATTTATATGTATATGTCCTGTTAAAATGCAAACACATTCTATTTAATATTGTCTATTAAATGATTTTATATAAATCATGTTAAGAGAGAAACGAACAAAAAAAAAAAAGAATTACAATTTTCTGCTGAAATTTTTTTTTGTTCATGCTTTATTAAGCAAAACATAAAATAATCAGCAACAAATTGAAATACGCTTTCAATAAACTAGACAACAAAACAAAAATGTCATCATGACAACTACAATAAATATAAAATACAACAAGCAACAGAAGTAATTTCGGTGAATGTGTCTGAAATGAAAACAATGAAATAACACACTAGACATTTCCAGAATAATGATATAAGCAATTGAGCATTTAAAATACACACACACACACACACACACACAGCGAAACACACTTTTGCCATGTTTAAGGATTATAATAAAGTATAATGAAATATTTTAACAAGAAATACAAATGATAATGTTTATTTTATACAAAATACATTTGAGAAAAACCCCATTGTTATGATGTTGACTAGAGACCTGCGTAAACAGTCTTGAAATGTAAATCAAATGTAATGTAAATACGTCATGTTTTTTAAATGTATTCACGTCGCATGTATTATACTAAATCAATAATAAATGCTGTCGTATTATAAGCGAAGCACGATGGATGCATTGGTGTACGTGTATATCAGTGTTAACTAGCGATGTCGCCAAGACTGCTTGTTTTAACAAACACTCAAAAGAAGTAGAGTTGATTTGTGTATGCTTGTTATTTTGCATACTGTACGTTTGAGTGTGTGTGTAAGATGTAGATGGTAAGCTATTATGCGATTAACCGCGTACAACTAATGTTAATGCATGTGTGTGCGTTTCCATGTGCGCAGAAAAATAAAACATAATACACACATACATGCATGTCGTTTGTAAACGCTCTTATGCATAGAAAGAAGCAAGCATCACAAATTCTTCCGTCACGAAGTGTTTTCTTCGTTACTCCTATACCTACAATACTGAAACAAATTTCTTGCAAACAGTGTTGTTAATGTTTGTTTTATAAGATCTCGCAGCAGTAAAGCAAAATCCGTCATGTCTTAAAAGTTCTTATAAGATGTTTTGTGCAGGACACTAATGTTGAATAATGTTAGAAATTATTTTAGCAAAATACATGTCCATAACAATTTATAAATGCCAAATAAAAGCAAATGTATTTAGATACTTGTATTTACTTCATTTTGTCTTTGTTATATATTTAATCAGCTTGTATGTAAGCTTTGCTACACATTTTAGAGTTCATTGTAAAACTAAAGGAAAGAGCTTAACATAATTTTAAAGCTTTAAATATACATAAATTAACATTTATTAAATGTCTTACTAAATAAAAACAAAAATAGTTTTTGAATCCTCTTGTTCAAGAACAAAATCAAAACAATTTTTTTAATATACGAAAACGAGGTTAGTTTAACAATTTCCTGCACTGATTTTACTTCATATGTGTTTCATGTTAATTCAACATAGTTTACCGTAATTTTCGAAGAAAATATTTCCTTTTGAATTAACTTTATTTAATGTTCTGTTAAATCAAAATGACGAATCATAATCAATAAAATTTATTTCCTGATGAAACAAAGTGAATTTGTTACTGAAATAACACGAACAACCATGTTGAATCAAAATTATTTCCAGTGAAAACAACATGAATTTAATTTAATATTATTATTTATTTAACTATCATCGCTGATAGCACAGGCTTCAGAAAGCTGTTTGTGTGTTGTATGTATAGTTGGTTTTCCCGGCCAATATTTGGACATCATGAAAAGACATATCGTCACCTAAAAACAAAAAGGCCGTAAGAACCAAAAAAAAAATTAAAATGGACTTTTTAATTGATTATGTTGCGATTAACTGAAACACATCTTTCGTTAAAATTTTACTCACATACATATGTTAAAAAATAGCGATTTTATTAATCATTCAATTTGGCAGCTAACAAATAATAAGTAAATTTTTAAGGTTTTCGCTTCTCCTGTAAGAATGTAAAAAGTATATTTTACGGCCTTTTGGATTTTAGGCGACTTGTATGTTGAAGAAAAAAATGCAAGAAATATTCTATAAAGTTTTCTAGTTTAAATTTGTTTAAAGAAGTTTTTATCACAAACTGTACACAGAGAAACCCGATTCGTTGAGACAACCGAATTTGTTGCCAATTGAATTTTGGCGGTTGCAGCAACTATCATAGAATTCTGATATAACGACTGCAATTTTCTTGTAGTACAACTATATTTTTAATTATTAGCACTAACCCAATAGTTGCAACAGCAGATAAAATTGGTTAACAGAGAAAACAAATTGGTTGAGAAGCCCGAACTAGTTGCCAATCGAATTAATAGAATTCTGGTATAACGACTGAAATTTTCTTGAGGTACAACTATATAATTCCAAATTGTAAAAAGGAATTCGGTGTCACCTATACACATACATATGTATGTATATATGCTATAAACTATGATGGTTACATTAACCTCCAGTTAGTTGCCACAACTGATAGAAAGTCTTTATTTTAACGTAAATGTAGACGGATCATTTTTTTAGTTGTCAATACCGAAAATTGGTACTAAAATCCCAATTCCTAATATTTTATTCGGTTGTGCTAATCAATCAGTTAATTAATTGCATACGCTCGCTTGATGCAATTAATTTAGGTATTGTCACAATCATATCTTTGCTACAATTATGCCCTTATGACAGTGGATTGGATTGTATTGGATTGTTTTTTGGATTAACAGAAAATTGATAGCGTGAACTTAAATATAGTTAATGCAAATGATATTTTATTGTACTAACCGTTTTCCAAACAATATTTTTTCTGGGTGTAGATAAAGGAAGATAGTAAAAAAAATATAAGGAAAGCTATGCTTTTGAATATTTAAACCCGATTTGACGAAGATTTTGTATTAAAACAAAAACAGATTTTTTTGAAGTTTTTCGTTAACAATATAACTCGAACGACTCACAAAATTTTAAACAAATTGGCGACAATATTTTCAATGTTAAGGAGCTGGTTAGATTTGGTCGTGAGCGGCTAAGCAGTTAAACATTTGCTTAAAACACATGTATCGTTCATTTACTCAAACAATGTCGCAACTCAAAAAAAAAAAAAAATATTTTACCAGAAAACGAGTTTGAAACTTTCAAAATGGAAAAAGAAAATTTCAATTTTTTCTCAAGTGTTTAATAAACAAGATACATATATGTAATGAAGTTTTTTCACAATATGAAAAATGACATGAAGATTAATTCTGCATCACTAACTCGAAAATTGGAATTTTAAAGTTATTATCGTGATATTCTTTGAATAAACCAGCGATATGGGAAAATTTGCAAAATCTATTGAACCAAATTGTTTAATTTCTATGACTCCAGCATCTTTCGAATGCCGCAAATTTGCTTGCCCGTTCTTATGTTACACACATACACTTTAGACCCCTGCACAAAACCACTTACAAGAACTTTTAAGACATGAGGGATTTTTCAATTGTTTTAGTACAGCGAAATATTCTAAAACAAACGCTAAGCAACACTGTTTAAAAGAAATTTGCTCCAGTTATTGCAGGCAGGTATAGGAGCTGTAATGTCGTTTATTTTCCCAGCCGAGGTATGACTCATTCTGCCAGGGTTCTTACCAAAGGTCGACTTCCTTTGAAATAAAATATGTGTATCTTTTAGGTGTTGAAGATATATGGAACAGTTATTTATTTAACGAAATCTTGGTGCTACTTTAAATAAACTTCTACTATTTATAAAAACTTACATTTACGAAGTCCTCCGAGATTCGGCCGGCGATATCACTGCAGCAGCGGTAAGGCGATGATAACCAGTTCAGCACTCGATGTTTTCCTATACTTCGGATTCTCTGGTAAAGAAAAGCAAAGATATTAGAATTCGTGTAAATAGTTAATTGAATACGAACTCGAGATGTATTCGGGGAATCTTGAGATCGGCTATTTTTAATTATTAATAGTACGATTATAAGATGTATTCGGGAGATCTTACAATCGTCAAACTACGACACAACGAAGTCAAGATGTATTCGGGAGATCTTGAGATCGGCTACTTTTAACTACTGTTAGTACGATTATAAGATGTATTCCGGAAATCTTATAATCGTTAAACTACGGTATTATTACTACAAACTACTTGTATATGTATAACGAAGCACGAATCGATATCGTTTAATGCCTGTTTGTTCAGTACCAAACTGGTTCTTTTATGATTGTTCAATTATCAATTAAGTGAGAATTGTATCTTGACTTACTATTAATAAACAATCTTAGAGGTTAACTCTAATGAAAAACATGCTGTTGTTTTACTATAAGATAATATGTACGCTACGCTAAGTGAGGTGGTATACACCTACATATATGTTATATATTTTGAAACTACATAGTATTTATTAGGAGACTTGTAACGACACGTTACAGAGCAAAGAAAAAAATTCTTCATGACTGAAGAATTTGTGATGCTTGCTTCTTCATACGCATGGGAGCGTTTACAAACGTCATGTGTGTACATATGCACATACGTTGTGTATATGATCTTTTATTTTGCTGCGCCATACAAACGCACACACATGCATTGACATTAGTTGTGTGCGCTGGATTAAAAAAACCACCCTTAAACATATAACAGCTTAACATCTACATCTTACACACACACTCAAACTTACAATATGCAAATTAACAAGCATATATGCATCAATACTACTTCTTTTGAGTGTTCGTTACGAACAACAAGCCTTCGGACATCGCTTAAAAACGCTAATATACACGTCCATCAATACATTGATCGTGCTTTGCTTATTAAACGACATCATTTATTATTGGTTTAGTATAATACTTGCTACGACAGTACATTTAAAAAAACAAGACGTATTTACATTTCAAGACTGTTTATGCAGCCCTCTAATACACACACATATCACTTTTACACACAACCCCGTGGGGTAGCGGGTTAGAATTCTACCTCAGTGGTTCCCTGCTTGTCGTAAGAGGCGACTAAATGGGATAGCGGAAATTGAAGTTTCCGATTGGAAGTCTTGCCTATTCCCGTATCACTAGTGGACGTTTCAAAGTGGGTGCGGCTCAGCTCAAGCAGACAATAGAGGACAATGATGGAAGCCTACACATATAGGCATCAATATCGCTAGCAGTAAAATTCTCATTAAGGCATCAAAACTAGTAGCAAATCTTTGAAAATTGTTGAAATGTTCTGGAGGGTGAGGTATGTAATTTTAATTTTATAAATTATATAAAACTCAATTAAAATTTTGTAAAATATACCTAAAATTTTTTTTTAGTAAATCAAAACGTCGTAGCCGCAATTGAAAAACGCCAATTACGATAAGGCCCATTTGTTGCAATTTCCCACTGGCAATATAGTTGTGCAATTTTTCGTATTGTACAATAATATCGCCAATGTGTATGTCATATTCGATGCTGGCACAATATATTGGCAAATATCAAGAGACTTTTTTTAATTTTTATTGTACAATCAAGACAATTGCCTTCAATGTTGTTTACTTTTACACTGTCAGGAAAGTTGGGCAATATTTTCTTTGAAAATATTATGCCATTTAGGTCAAGGGGACAATAATAGCCCAATTCACTATCTTGTGCAAATGGTCTTGCATCGTTGCATGTGCAAAATGGTATAGCATAGTGATATTCACCACTTAACAATTCTTAGTGGTGAGTATCAATAAACTATACCACTTTGCACATGCAAAACGATGCAAGACATTTGCACAAGATTGTGAATTGGGCTAATATGTACAACACATATGCAATAGTATAGTATAATTACGGTGACCACCCGTTCTGTATTATACAGAACAGTACTGTATTTGAGAGCCCTGTTCTGTATAAATTATTCATTAGGAAATAACGTTGAAATGTTCTGTATTTTATTTACTGTTCAGTATTTGTTTTGTATTTCCATGACTCAAACTGCATTTAAAAAATTAACGAGGTTTCTTCAACAATGCTGTTTTAATCAACATTTAAAAAGGGCTTAATATATCAACTCTAAATGCCGCAGTTCTATAAAAATACAGAAACAACATGAGTTTTGTTTCCTTAATTTTTTTTCCTTGAGAGCGTGAATATGAAATTTGTCTGTGTTAGTGACATCTTATTTTTGACGATCCCGCTTTAGGAGCCTGGCTTTTCTTCGTTTATTGTCAAGCTACTTTATTTCATGATTATATAACGCAGATTGAGTTCCAAAAAATATGTATGACAGAGGTCTCTCTCATTATTAATGAACTGAAGTTTAAAATCCCACAACGTAGAGAGGAAATATTTTTGCCTATTGTATTGCTGTTAAAAAGATTGTAATTGAGTTGAGCCAAAAAAATGTTATTGATATGGATTAGTTTAAAGCCAGGCTGTTCAAACTGGCACCAGAGTGCCAAACATCAATCGGCTTCCTATACAAATGAATACATACACGCGAATACTTTCGGTGTTCTCTTAGTGGCCAGCCTTGGTTTAAAGGTAATGCAAGCCGATTTTATGCAGATTGTATTGATTTTATGCAGAAGTTGAAAGTCCTACGTGGAAATATGTTAAATCCAGTCTTGTTTTCATTATGGATAAAAGAAAAGAGTTAAACATAAACTACATAGAATTATTTGATGAATTAACTCTTGTTAAAAGAGAATTTAGAAAAATTAAAGAGAATGAGAATCAAATATCAGCATAAATGTTTAAATATTTTAAATAAAGAGACATAAGTTTCCAAAATAGGTTGAAAGTTGTCGAATTCAGTTTACGTTTATCTGGTTCCAATGCACCAACAGAAAGAGTATTTTCTGATTTATATAATATATGGACCAGTGAAAAAACTTTAATGAAGATGGATACCATCAGAGCGTTTTTAATAAAAAATAAAATATGATTTAAATTGTATTGAATTTAAAGAATATTTATACGGAAATCAATACTTGGTTAAACAAATTCATTCCACAGAAAAATATCAAAATTAGCTGTTTAAATATAACGCTGTGTAAATATAACGTGTAAATTCGAAAGCATTTTCTTTAGTTTCGAATTACACACATAAGTATAAATACATACATATGAAGATTAGCGTATGTGATTACATTGTTATACTACTTTTTGAATTTTTTTTTTTGTTAATTTTTACTGTTTGTTAAGTATTTCTTTGTTCTGTATTTTGATTTAAAAATTATGGTCACCGTAAGTATAATGGATGGGCCGCTTAATACTATATAAATTTATGTGCGTATACTTAATATATAATTTTATTGAATACATATTAATCATACGACAAATCATTGATTTAAATGTTTACCTAAAAGTATGCCACATATTTTACTTGGGGTTTTTATTACCAGAAAGCAGTGATGCAAAATGTGCCACAATTGGGCCATTTGTGGCAAATTTTGAATGTTTGATGGCGCTGTGGTACTCTCTAGGCTTTTCTGGCCCTTTCAACTCAAAATGCAAATAATTCCTTCCAACCGTTGAGTACACTTTTTAATGGAGTTTTTTTTTCTTGGTTTTAAAAATTACCTTTATTTTTGGAAAAAAATTTATTTAAACAGTTGTCCGAAATCTGCGCCAGATCATGTTTTAAGTGGGGAAGTATTGTACCACTTGCTATTAACTTGTTCCAATAGAAACTAATCAAATAAATTATGAATATAGGAATATATTGCAAGTTCCACAATTCAAAAATCTCAAAGATTTAAGTAGATGTAGTTAAAAAACGTTTGGGTAAACAATCCTTTGCATACAAATGTTTACATGATTGTTCAAGGAACTCTTTCTATTCCATATTGCTCAGCATGTGGAAAGAATTCTCTCCAATATATGCTTATGGCTTGTTTCACTGTAAAAATATAAATAAATTTATATTTAAAACAGCAATAAAATAATTACGCTGTAGCACTGTCTCTACAACTTTTACCGCTAAGCTGTCGTTAACGTCGCGCTGTGTAATGCCTCCATGTGAGCGTCCTATCGCTTTTATATTGTGTGCTGCATCCCTTGATGTATGTGCTGAGCTTACTGCTTTGCCTGTACTGCTGCGGTAGGTGCGTGATCGCGTGCGTTGTTTATTGAGATCTTAGGGACATTTTTGTAGTTGATTGTTTCCTTGAATTTCGAATGGTTTGTGGTACCTATCGACCTGACAGGGGGAAAAAGGTAAAAAATTCGAATGTTTTAAATTTTTTTTTTGCCATTTTGATCTTGAAGATAAAGTCTTTTTGATATTATATGTTCACAATTCTTGTTCTTTATGACAAGTGCTACAACTTTGTCTCAGAGAGTAAATCAAAATTTCGAACGGTTTGCAAGATATGAGCCTAAGAAAATTATCAGTTTTTTTTTGCATAAAATGACAACGAGACCCAAACTCTTGGGGGCCCAATAAAAAAAGTGCATGACTTGGGGGTTAAAACTGGGAGACACGGATATTTATTTTTGGTTTTTTTTTATCACATAATGGTGTGCTTATATGGTTATATTTTTTTCGTGTTGCACTGTGTAATAAAACAAATGATTTTCATGAGATGAACACGAAATAATATTAATGCATTTTAGCTTAAAGCTGAAATCATGCATTAATTTCAGGCAAAATTTTTGTTCCAACAAATTTAGTTTTGTACGCAGTTTGACAGTTTTTTTTAACCATATAAATTGTTATAAAGTTTTGTTCGGAATCAATGGAAAATTTTAAAATTTTCATTTTAGTAAAATATTGAACTAGAATGAATTTAAATCAAGTATAACTTCTTAGTCGGCTCTAAGCAATTTTTATAAAATTTTTATTTGAAAATTAATTTTTCGTATAATTGAAAGATCGAAAGCATTTTTTTGCAGGTTCTGGGCATAAGTTGAAAATCTTTAAACTAGTACTTTTGAATCGCTATTGTAGCTATTTAAGTAAAAGCTTATTTGATTGATTATCCTGCAAGCTTCCTTTTATTTCTTTTATTTTCCCTTAAGCTTATGAATATAAAAAGAGTAACAGACTTTTACAAAAGATTATTTTCAGCTTCCTAATGATATTGCAAATATTCCCTCTTAGATCCCCTCCTATTTATCTCTTAATATCGTTTAGTTTAATAATAAAAAAAAAATAACAAAAACAATTTTAATGTTTTTTTTGCACAAAATTCTTTAAATAGAATCCTTAGAAAGGATACGAAATTAATTGTATCTTAAAAAGACATTATGTGTGTGCAATTACATAAATATTTTATATCTTTGTTTTTTGTTTTTTTTTTTTTTTGCAACAAAACTTTTGAGACTTTTAAGCTATAAACCACAAGAATTTTTTTTAGTAGTTTCTGCTGGAATTTCTTGATTTAATTATGTCACCATGAGCACGTTTGCTTGCTGCTTTAATGATTTCTTTTTTAAGCTTTTGGTTTTAAGTGCTTTTACTATTTTATCAATGTTTTAAGGTACTTTCTTTTTCTAATAATAATATTCTTGCCTTCATTCCCTTTTCTCAAATTATCTTTACATTGTGTAAATAGATTGTGGAATATTTTATAAACTTCAGTTTTAAAGTTATTTCTGCTATAAGTATCCGACAAGAAGCCAAAAATATTCTACACACTGCCATTTGTCTTAAGGTTTTTTTTTGTTTTGTTAATATCAGCAAAGGTTTGCTATATTATTCTTGCTCGAATTATTATGTTAAGATATGTTAAGATAAAAGCGATAACAGTTGTGGTTAGAAAATGCACCATAAAATCCTTATTTTAATCCACATTTAATTTAAGTTTGCTTAATACTTAACAGTAGGGATATTTTAACTTAATTTTTTGTCTATAAAAAAAAGTCGCTGTATGCTCTGCAGTATGCTTTACCATTTGGGAAACGTGTGAATATAGCGAATTAGAATATTAAATTAATATGTCCGCTTGTACTGCACGTAACAGCGAGAACACATACTGCAACGTTAAGCATTTGGAACAAAATATAAATAATAGTAAAACTAACTGTCTGAAAGAAAAACCCAGCAAATTTTTTATTGTTCATTTTTATATAAAAAAACTCAGTTAAATTACATAGCCCATCATACGTTCGAGAAAGTTTTCACGCAAAAGTGAAGGTACCCTTACTTGTGTATCACTTTGTGTGTTTTTTTCATTTACCATTTATAATCGCCTAAAATTGTCATTCGTTACCTCACTTTAGGACGCTTTGATTGCACCTCGTTAAACCGTTAAACCAAAGCCAAAAAATAAATAAATAAAATAAAATGTTTTAAGAATGATTCCCTTACGTTTTCCTTGCCTTTATCGTATATCCTATCCTGCATACCGGTCTTCAAATAATTTTGATTTTTCTCCATAACGTTTTTGAATCTCTGCTGTAGCTAACTAATTTAGTTTTACTCTCCTTTAAAACCCAAAACAATAATAAAATCACCAAAATCAGGTTTCAAAAAGTACCAGAATAAAATCCATAAAAAAAAAAGTCACGAATTACAAAGATTTTACATGTTTATTTTATCTCCTCACAAATAAATTTCAAGCAAATCATATAATATAATTAAATTGTTTGCGATTTAAATTATTCTAATGACAACATCATAGCCCAATTCACAATCTTGTGCAAATGGTCTTGCATCGTTGCATGTGCAAAATTGTATAGTATATTGTACTCACCACTTAACAATTCTTGGTGGTGAGTATCAATATACGATACCATTTTGCAAATGCAACGATGCAAGACCATTTGCGCAAGATTGTGAATTGGGCTCATTTGTTCTCTTCGAAAAATTTTTGCATTTTTTCCACACACGGCTGAATTTTTGACACAAATATTGAGGTAACGAATGGCAAATTTTTAGCAAATTGATGAGACTCGTGCTACAAAATTTTGACTAAACTCTACAATTTCACATGTTCTTAATAAGTTATATTTGCATTACATTTATTTCTCAAAGAGTGTTAATTAATTTAGCGCTTACCGTTCTTCGTCTAGTTTAAATTTTTCTCTATGAAAATTTTTGAATATATGCTCTGGTTAATTTCGGTGTATTATTTCTTTAAAATTCAATATGATATATTATGACAAAAACATCTAAATTAGAAATTAGAAACTACCGCAGCAAAATCTAAACAAATAGACAAGTCACGAATTACAATTCTTTAAACATTTCCCTTGAAAATCTGCGCTGGTGGTTAATTTTGTTTTCATTTTCTTTAAAATCGAAAACAATAACAAGAACACTAAAATCAGGTATTAAAAACTACCGCAGCAAAATCCAAATAAAAAGACAAGTAACGAATTTGAATTTTCTATATATTTCTTAGTGTGCACAATTAAATTTTAAGCAAATTGCTATAATTGCAATATAATTGTTTTAATTGAAACATAATTTGTTGTTTTCGAAAATTTTTTGCACATATTCAACACGCCTGAATTTTTGCCATAAATATTCAAGTAATGAATGACAAATTTTTAGCAAATTGATGAAACTTATGATCTAAAATTTTGGATATTTCACATGTTTTTTTATAACTGGCATTTGCATTGCAATTATTAAGTGTAGAGTCTTAATTAGTTTATACGCCTCATTATTTTATTGATTTATTTGTTTAGGGAAACTACATTTTTTTTATTTTGATTTTTTATTTATATTTAAGCAAGTTATTAAATTAATTTAATTTAGATTTGAATATTTATAGAAAAGGATCCACATGAAAACGTTTAAGTCTCACAAACCACCAAAACAAAAAATTAAAACAAACAGACAAGTCACGAATTACAATTTTTTCATGTTAATTTACTTCACAATAAAATTTAAAGCAAATGTTCTAATTGAAACATAATTTATTTTATTCTAACATTTTTTTGATGAATTCAACATTTGCCTAAATTTTAGGAATAAATGTTAAAGTAACGAATGACAAATTTTTAGCAAATTGATGCAACTCATGCTAATTTTTTTTTTAAATAAATTTCACACGGTTTAATAATTTGTTTTTTACCTTGAAATTATTGCTCCAAGAGTCTTAATTAATTTATACAACTCACCATTTTATGGATTTATATGTTTAGGCAAACAGCAACCACTTTTTTTCGACTTAAGCAAATTATTATTGAACTTATTAATCAATAGAACTTAGTTTTGAATAATTCGAAGTAAGTTATAATAAGCGTCCCCATTGAAACGTTTAAAAGTCTCACAAACTGTTAAAATTGTGCATTTTTACACTTTTGTAAATGAAAAATGTCTTGGAAATTTATTTGTTAAGTTTGTCCGATGATTTTGACTCCCAAACTTAAGCTGTTCAATTGTGGATTTGATAAACATTAGCTTCTTCCATTAATCTGAAAAACTTAATGTTTTGTGCCTAAAACAAATTACAAGTTACATGGGCTTCATGAAAGAAGTCTGGGAAATGTGTAAAAATGCACAAATGGCGCTTCTAAAAGTTTTCATGAAAACCCTTAATAATTTTTTCTGTCTTGTAAATGAATTTAAAATTAAATGAATCTAACTAAATATTTGTTGACAAGTGGCTGCCTTACCTCGTTATTTATGCAGCTGTAGCTACAGAAAGGGATAATAGACTCCTTTACTTAAATTTTCTATTTTAAACATTTACAATTTCATTTACTGGGTTATGCAAGAAATTTTCCATTTTAAACATCAAACATATGCTGTTACATGACAGCAAAATGTTTGCAAATGTTTATTGTAACTATGGAGGAATATGTTACATTGAATGTGTATATATATGTATGAGTGTGTGTGTGTGTTTTTTGCTTTCAAATATGTCCCTTTGAGCGCACTAGACTAATGTACAGGGTGGGCCAAAAGAAACCAAGGGGTGTAAAAGTTTAATAACTTTTTTGTTTATTAACTTTTTTTTATTTTTTCTTTCAGATTATATAATATACAAAATGGAAATTTTTTTACACTAAGTATGAAAAATGATGTCTCTTAAATGACCACCGTTTTCAGCTTCGCACTGATGGGCTCTTTTTGAGCATTTTCCATAACATCTTTCAAAACTTGTGGCTGTAGCGTTTGAATTTCTGCAACAATGTTTGCCTTGAGTTCAAGGATTGTCTCTGGCTTGTTCACATACACTCGCTCCTTCAAAAACCCCCAAAGAAAATAGTCGGGTGCTGTCAAATCTGGCAATCGAGCTGGCCAAATAATTTCCGAATTTCGAGAAATTATTCGCTCTCCAAAAATTTGACTTAAAAGTGCCATTGTGTCTCGGGCAGTATGGGCAGTGGCTCCGTCCTGCTGAAACCACATACCAGGTCTGTTTTCAAGAGCAGGACGTAAAAAATTTTCTATCATAAACCGATACCGCTCTCCATTTACGGTTACAGCACTTCCATCTTCATTCTCGAAGAAGTAGGGCCCAATGACATTTTCAGATGTGATCCCACACCATACTGTACACCTGATGGGCTGCAATTGGCGTTAATGAATGGCTCTTGGATTTTGAGAACCCCAGAACCTACAGTTCTGCTTATCAACAAAGCCATTCAAATGAAAATGAGCTTCATCACTCATAATCAAATTTTCAATAAAGTTGATTTCATTTATTCATTTCTTATTTTCTGATTTTCATTTATTATTTTCATTCATTATAAATTCTCCAAGTGTTGTCTATATAATCTGAAAAAAAAAATAAAAAAAAATTTATAAACAAAAAAGTCATTAAACTTTTACACCCCTTGGTTTCTTTTGGCCCACCCTGTATGTGCGTGTTTGTTAAGTTAGTCATGTATGCGTGATAGACCACTGCACAAGACCACTTAAAACAACTTAGAAGACATGAGGGATTTTTAAATGATTTACTACAGCGAAAAATTCTAAAGCAAACGCTAAACATCAGTGTTTGCAAGAAATTTCTTTCAGTTATTGCAGGTATAGGAGTAAAGAGGAAAATACTTCGTGTGCTTGCTTTAAGAAATCACCCTTAAACACATAATAGCTTACCATCGACATCTCACACACACACACACACTCAAACTTACCATATGCAAAATGAGACACGCATCACAGACAACACTACTTCTTTTGAGTTGAGTTGAGTTGAGAACAAGAAGTCTTCGTGACATCACTTGAAAAGACTCATATACACGTACATCAATACTTCCATCTAGAGCTGTGCACGTGAGTGTTTTCTGACTCACGAGACGCACGCTCACGCAGAAATATATTTTACTCACGCACTTTCACGCACGAATGATTTTGATCATTTTCACGATCACGCACGCTCACGCATAAAATATTTTTAATCACGCACGAGTAGTTTACAACTTATCACGATCACGCACGCTCACGAAAAAGTATATGTATAATATAATTTTCATGTTTTTTGGGTTGAAAAAGAGGTTCTTACATAATATGTATATTATACATACATTTGTACATATCTATGTATATATGTATGCTCGTGTTTTTGTAAAATTTATAATGTAAATTAAAATAAAGCAAAGTTAATTTCATATCGTTTTAAATATTCGTATTCGCGGATATAATTTTAAATAATCGAATTCGAATTCTCGTATATCAAAAATTGACATTCCGCACATCAATGTATGTATACTAAAGGGTTGCATTTGTATACTCGTTTATATAGCCAAAACAAATATACCATGGTATGTACCATATAATTGCAGTGTGAGCGACAGAATTAGTATAAGAGTTATTGTGTGTGCGTGCTATTCCAAATTAAAATACAATTGAAAACAAATAACAATTGCTTATTGTATTGCTGCTGAGCAACTGTTTGATCTGTTTTTGCTCAAAAAATACATATTGTAATACAAATATATGAAAAAACCACTATTGAAACAAATACATGATAGGCAGATGTATGTGTGTTCGTTCGTTATGTTATTTTGTGGCGCAGCCAAAGTATAGCGAGAGAAAGAGACAATTTTGCTTTGAGAGTAATTACAAATGCACGAGTTTCATGTACATTTATCATTTACTTACATATATATGTGCAATTTTGCTTTCATTCATTCATTCATCAGCCAATTACATTTTTTCTCAACACATCATAAGGCACTTATGGTAAAAGCATTTTTATGTATCTTATTTGCCTTAGAAAAACAAAAAAAAAATAAATGTGTTGTTTGCATTTGCTCATTGTCTAACCATACAATAACTGCTTAAAAAATCAACATTTACAACTATTAACAGAAAACGATAAATAACATATTTGTTCATACCAGAACCAAAAAACACGCAAAACTAGTGCAAACAGATGTATCTGTGCAATGCTATAATGTATACATACATAATATAAATGTGAAGGTAAGACGTATGATAAATTAAATAAATTATAATCAAATAAATGAGAAAAGCATATTAAATGAGAAAACATACAAATTACTAAAAATTTTCTGTTACGTAACATTTTCAAAGACTCCCCCACCCCCACCATAACAAATCATAACAAAACTCGAACCCCACCCCTCCCCCCTACAGCGTTACGTAATATATGGACGGCCCCTAAAGCAAAAAACATTTTCTGGGGTACAATTCGTTAGTAGTATTGTTGACAAAGGCATTGTTGAATCAGTAGTGTTTCTCAATTGATGCTTCCAACAGGGTATCTTTGGGGGTATTCATTAGTCCCAATTTACACTATGCAAGTCTTATTGCTAAGCTGATTAGTTTGTTAGGAGAGAGAGACGGGGGGAAAAGAAACGTTTCTATTCCCTTCGTCTCTCTCTCCCTAAAACTAATCAGCTTAGCAATAAGACTTGCATAGTGTGATTTGGGACTTATGTTTATAAGCTCATACTACCATGCATATTAGTATACATACATATATGCATTAATTATTATAAAATAATTTATTTCAAATGATTGAATACAGTTACATATGTACCTATGCAGGAATGTTTCTCGTGAGAGCGTGAGAATTCGTGCGTGATTATTAAGAAAAAGCTCACGCACGATGACGCAGGAGTAAACTTTTTTCAATCACGCTCACGCACTCACGCGTGACTAGTTAAAATATTTGATCACGAATCACGTGAATCACGCGTGACTCACGCGTGACACGATAAAATCACGACATTTGCACATCTCTACTTCCATCGTGCTTCCCTTATTAAACGACATCATTTATTATTGGTTTAGTACAATACACATGCTATGACAATACATTAAAAAAAAATACGTATCCACATTTCAAGACTGTTTACGCAGCCCTCTAATAGGTACTACATGGAATGGAATTTTCTTTACAAAATCATTATACATACATACATTTTCAATTACATATTTGTAAATCTAAAAGGCGTCAAAGCAAACTAAAGACATGTTTTTTTTTTTGAAGTTTACAACATTTAACAACACTTAACAAAGTTTATTTTTTGGAATTGGAATGTTTCGTTTAGTTTTTGCACAAAAATTTATGTTTAGAGCAAAAAAAAAAGTTCAAGTTATGTTTAAAGTTTCAAATATTTCTATTGTCTACATGTCTGAAAAAAAGAAAGACCAAACTTTAAAAATGTATTTCTATTGCGTTTTCTTTGTCTCTTAAAGCTGCTGAATTATAATGCAGTAATGTGGAAAAAGGCAGTGATTTTGGCTATTTTAAACGAAAACAACGATTTACGCCACTCTCATTTCTTCCAAACTTCCTTTAATTTTCTAATGGAAAAAATTTGTTCCATATGTCTTATCAAGTTCCCCCCAAGGGAGTCTATTTTTGACTACGGGTGTGGCAACCCCGGGGCCCCAGCTGGGCTGATGTGGCTTTTTCCATTGACGTACCTTTGGCACATTACCCATAGAACTTATGTGTTACTACCCGATCTCTGGCAACAGAGCAAAAGATGTGCACATATTTATAAAAGGAAGACAGGTTCCTGTTGATGTCAGTTAGGTGCAGTGTCACCTAGAACTGCCCCTGAGTTCCAAAGACGATAGAGGTGAAGCCCTTGTGGTGGAACTTCGAGGTCTGACCAGAGGTTACTTCTGATGCCACGGGTGCCGGTTGCCCGACAGTCGAGTTGCTTTGAAGTTTTGAGTCCATGTAGCGGTCGTCAGGATGCTTTGCTAAAATCTATGCTAAGATCGTCCTACCCCACGGGGTTTAAGGGATGATTTTAGTATGTGTGAAGTAGGCACTGGACTTGTGGCGACACAGGCTTGGGTTCATCTCGGATGAGTGGTTGAGCTGTGCCGGCAATGGTTGAGGAATTCTCTTGGGAACCTCGCTATGCGTGTATACCAGTAACCCGCAAGCCATAGCACAATTGTGCGGATGAAAATCACATACATGCTTATGCTCTTTCATTTAGTCGTCACTGAGCCAGCGACGAATTAAGTTGTGCACGCATGTATTAATTTTTTCCTGGTTGTTTGTTTAGTTTTTTTGAGCACACGGAACGAAATTAAAGTTCAAATTTAATAAATTTCTACAGACAAAAAATTGATAATATAATTATAGAAGCTGGGAAATATTTCGTGATTAAAAATGCTTTAGGCAATATGCGATGCATTTTATGTTATGGAATATTTAAAAATAATAGGGAAAATAGTTTAAAAGGCATTTTAATAGTATCAACAGAGCTGTGAATAAATTTAATTTTTAATTTATACACTAATTGTTGAATGGTTATTGAATTTTTAGTTTTTATTTAAGATTTTATTTTATTTAAAAAAAAAATTCAAACAACTAATAACCACATCATGCATTTTATATTACAAAACTTTTCTTCAAATGCAAGTTTATTTTACTCTCATTTTTCTCACAAATACAAACATATTTTATTTTGCGGGACACTGGTGTATACACAACACCTTAGCGTGAAAGCCGGAGAATTATCGTGGTGGCTGTGGTTGCTACCAAAATCGCTGAAAAAAAAAGTATCAGATCATGAACATGACTTTGGATTCAATGCACAGAAAAAAATGCTTTTGATATTTGAATACCAAAATCATTGATTCAATAAAAAAACTTTCGAATTTTCTGTGATGACGATTTTTGCATTATTAATAAATAAAATTGTATGCACGTTTATTGAATATTTTTTTTTCAGTCAATAAAGAAATTTAATGAAATAAAAAAATTAAATAAACTTTCATTTAAACAAATGAGAAGCTTAAATTGTCACAATTCCCGGGTGACACTGCACCCGGTCAAAAAAATACTTGTGTGGCAACACTCTATTCTTAAATAGCTTTTGTTGTTATAGCAACAGTGAAATGCGCATAGGATCCAGCTAAACCCCTCAATAATAAATTTCAATGTATTTTTAATAAAAAAATATTTTACTTAATAAGTAAAATATTAATTTGGGATTATTAGTGCGTTTAAAAATTTTAAACTTAAAAATAACTTTGTTGAGTAAAAAAAAAAATAAAACAAGCCACGACGTTTTTCGGCTTCTTCTCCGAACTCACACGTATACAACACCAGCAATAAAAAAAAAACATCAGCACGTGACCAGGTTGAGTCAATCAACAAGCAACGAAAACACCAACACAATTAAATGACATGAAATGATATTTTAAAATGTGCGGAATTGATAAATACAATATTCAAGTTAATGACAAATATTATTGAAATTAAAAATTTTATTCAATAACATGGTTTTATTCAAAACAATTCTTGTCAATTTTTTTCTGTGTGAATATCGATGTTCGGGATATTATTGACTTCCTTGGAAGCTCTTTTTTCCACTGGGAAGTTTTTGAATGTTCAAATAAAATTTCACATCTGTTGTTGTAATCCGAATGTTGTATAAAAAATAAAGTTTACGTATGTGCATTTTATATGACCGTTTTATATGTTACACTTAAATATCGCAAGATATTTAAACATCCTGATAGCAGGACGCATACCATGTTGCCAGTTTCAACTTTAAGAGACTTAGGGCCATTATTACAACTAAAACTTAGTAAAAAGTACGATTTTATCGGACGTATAAAAACTTTATCATTTGCTAAATTTTACTTTAATCTAAAGTGAGCGATAAATAATCAGCAAGTTTAACATACCTTGTAAGTTAAATCCAATTTGCAATAATGGAAAGCTTTTTATACGTCCGATAAAATCCTACTTTTAATTAACTTTAAGTTGTATTAATGATCCTTAGGGCAAATTTCACCAACTTATTTAAATATCGATTCGTATTTAAATGTCGTTTTTCCATACAAAAATGAATGAAAATCGACATTTAAATATGAATTCATATTTAAATAGAGTTGGTGAAATTGGCCCTTAATGTAGTCTGATTTATATATTTTTTTAATTATGTATTTTCTATGCTTAAAAATATATTTTTAGCTTTTTAATATATTTTATTTTATTTATTTTTTATTATAAGTCAACTGGTGCTATATAATATAAACAGTCAAAGTGTTGTACTGTGGCAAAGTCACATTCTCTACAACTAAAATAGACTCTAGTCTTTCAGCAGTTTTAAGGGATGGGCGAATTTAAGGTTAGGAAGTAAATTTGCTGTCAAATTATAAAACGTCATTCTTTGACATTTATTTATTAAAAAGTTGCAAAATTGTAACCATGAAATGCTATACTCTTGAACAAAGAATTTTAATTGTGAAATGTGCGAATTTTAATTTAAAAGACCGGGCTTACGTGAACAAACCAAAAACAACTAAAGCTCCCAATGGTGAAATTCGGCGCTGCATTGTCGAGTTAAATAAAGCTTTGTTGCAAAATGTGGTTCAACATTTTGTGAAAACAGGGGACGTCTGCCGACGTGCTAGAGGTGGATATTTGCCCGACATCATATTCCATTATTAATTTCCATATTTCAACTTTACATTGGTATCAATAAAACTGAATTTGTCAAAAAAGTGTGTTTTTAAATCACTTTACTTCCTAACCTTAAATTTGCCCACCTTTCATATTGCAGGCACAATGTTACAATAAAAGCTTAGATAAAACATGCCAAAGTTGATCAGCTGTTCGTATGAAAGCTTTTTTTTCTAAGCTCATGTCTCTTAAAAATTACATATTTTTAAGTTAAAAACTGCACAACAATCTTTAAATTAAATTTTTAAACTCCTCCCGGTTAAATGGCAGGCTGGCTGGTATACAAAAATTAATAAACGAGGGTTAAAATTAAATAAAAAATTAGACAACATTTAATTTTATTTAACTTTTCTTCTCACAACACCAAAATCATGAACTTGTCTGTACTATTTGGACAATTCTAAAATTTGTTTACTAATTTGATGTTGTTATTAAATAAAATTGTTAAATTTTTATCTTTTAAAAAAGTTTTTTTTTATTGGTTCGAATTTTCGCAATTAAATAAAAAGTCATCAACGCTTTATTTACTCAGCACTAATATTAAGTGCTTTTACACACATAAAGTTAGATTATTCTTTGCTGGAATACTACGATGTTAAATTCGCTGTTCTCTTTACAAAACTATCTGGTTAGCTCAAGCATCAACTGTTTTATATTTAACATAAAGCTATGGCAAGAATGTTAGCAACATTTATATAATCTCTGCAGATTCAGTAGCTTTAGATCCTTCTCCTCTTCAGTGTGTATTGCAATTCGGTCTATTGGCTTGTGTGTAGGTGCCTGTTGTTTTTAAGATTTTTTGTTTCTTTCTACTAGTTTATAAAAAATTCTCTTTTAACTTCATAGACATGCAAACAATTTTTTTTTTACACGAAAACGAAACGAAGTTGAATTTTCCGTAACCAAACTTATTGAATCAGTAGAAATTTTGTATGAATGCGGACATAAAAATAATTTTGTAAGTTCTAATCCTCACAAAAACATAAATGTGAAAAAAGGCCAAATCCCTATCAAAAATTTCGGCCATTAAAAGTAGTGAGATATAAATTTTGACCAAGTTCTTGTTTGCCACAATAACTAACACAGAAATATATTATACTTTATATAAATTTGTAATCGTAAGGGTGTCATATAATTTCTAGATAATCTGCTAACTTGGCAATATTTTTACGTTTCTAAAAAAGGAGAGAAAAATTTTTATTTGTTCATTTCTTTATATCGGTAAAAATGTTGTCAAGTTAGCAGATTATCTAGAAATTATATGACACCCTTACGATTACAAATTTATATAAAGTATAATATATTTCTGTGTTAGTTATTGTGGCAAACAAGAACTTGGTCAAAATTTATATCTCACTACTTTTAATGGCCGAAATTTTTGATAGGGACTTGTCCTTTTTTCACATTTATGTTTTTGTGAGGATCTGATACACTTTTTAAACTTAAAATTTCTATTGTGTTTTATTTCTATTCATAATCACGGTGCCAGTTGATAATGGCATAGTTACATGAAATAGTGGGTTAGAGTGTGATGGGTGTTTTACTGTAGACCTTAAAAATGCACTATTGTATCATTACAACAGGTCGCCAGTTTGTACGCAATTTGGTAAGAGTCGTCTGAAAGAAACATGTAAAATACAGCGTAAATTTTACTGGGCATGACCCCGTCTATTTTGTCAATATATTTAAATATTAAAGTTTGCTTATCTGAAGTACACAAAGCAACAGAATATGCTCAATGTGCATGCAAAGTTTCAATAGGGTAGCTGGTGCTTTGATTTTTGGATTTTCCGATTGAGTAATTCAATTAGGACTATTTGTCTACAAAATGTCAGCTATCTACAGTATAATATTACGTAAAATTTTTATGAGCCAGGCCCCGCCGACCTTTCTATCTGTTAGTGCTTATGGTTCATGTAAAGTTTCGTAGAAAAAAGCTATTGAGAAATACATGAGTAATAAATTGCTTAACCGAAGTACATGAAAGAAAAAGCTAAGATTTATGGCTACTTTTCAAAACAGGAAATTTTTACTTTGGATAAGTCCAATGTGTATGAAAAATTTAATTAAAATTGATCTTAATTTTGAGTTTAAAGTACTTGCTCCCGCCCCCTGATTGCAACTACTAGTTTTTTTTTAGATTTTTCTTAGTGATCTCTCATCTAGATTTATTTGTGCATCAAATTTCAGCTCTCTAGTGCGAATTGGAGTTTTAAAGGCGTGGCCGCGCATACCGGCAAAAACTTCTTGGTTTTAAGATTTTGCTATTGGCTTACTCTACACATACTTATGTATAAAATTTCAGCTCTCTAGCGAGAATTAAATTTTATGAGCACTATCCTTCCCACTATTTTTAACTCACAACAAATTGTGAGCAGCGCTTATAATTCATGCTAATTTTCTTCTAAAATATTCTGCTAGACCGAAGCAGATTAAACAGAAGGCTAACATTTTATGGGAGTGATCACGACCACTTTTTAAGGTGATAGTTTAAAGTCTTGTATACGTGCAATGCGTATGCAAGATTTCACTAAATTAGTTTTAGTTAAAAGCTGTATATTAACAGCCTTATTTATAAAGCTTAAAAAGTCTTTATAAAGGTTTTTTAAAATCAATTTTCATAAAAAATTTTTCTTAAAAAGCCTTTATAAAGCCTTTTTAAGTTTTATAAATAAGGCTGAATGTTTTTAGTTCCAAACAATATTAGCGTGGCCCCGTCCATTCTGGTAAATTTTTTTGAGTTTTCAGATTTTTCTAGTTGCTTTCTCACCTGGACGTACTTGTGTAGCAAATTTCAGCTCCTTAGCGCAACTTTTAATTTTTAGTTTTTATGGGTGCCGCCCCGCCCCTTTAAGTAAAATTTTCGTGTTTTAAGATTTTTCTAGTTTGTTTCTCACCTGGTCCTTCTTGTATATCAAATTTCAGCTCCTTAGTGCAACTTTTAATTTTTAATTTTATGGGTGTAACCGCGCCCACTTTTCCAAACCTAAGATTTTTTTCGGCCAGTGCTTATTATTCGTGTCAAGTTTCGTTGCAAACGGATTATAATACCCACATAAATAGTATATCTTATATGCTGAGCCGTAGTATACGAAAATGAGGTTTAAATTCTATGGGCGTTTCACCGCCCACTTTTTTAACAAAAAATTTATAACCCTGCATTATCGCAGTATATATGCCAAATTTAAATAAAACAGCTTCTATTAAGCGCCTTGTATTAGCTTTTTTTATTTCTGAGTTTTATGGGCGTAGCCCCGCCCTCCTGGGCAAAATTTCCGGCTTTTCAGATTTTTTTTATTTTATTGCTCACCTAGACCTACTGTATCAAATTTCAGCACACTAGCACAAATTTTAATTTTTATGGGCGTAGCCCCGCCCCACTGGTTAACATATCCGTGTTTTTAGATTTTTCTGGTTCATTGCTCACCTAGATCTACTCGTGTACCAAATTTTTGCTCTCTAGCCATAGCGGAAGTGCTTCATCAATTTGATGAATGTGTCTGTGGTCAGTGAGTATGTCTTAAAATATGCTCTTTTTGGACCTCCATATCTCCGGAACATTTCATTGTAAAACTTCATTTCAAACTTCGCATGTGAGGCTATATGAATTTATTCTAATTATGGTTTAAATTTTATAATGTTACGATTGCGTGGAACAAAGTTATGACGGGGGTAAAAACAGCTCGAATGGCTTCGTGTAAATATACACACTTCGTGCATTGGCCAGAACTTGGCCTGGCGCACTACCGTGCGCCTAGATAACAGTTTTGTAAAAATTTAAATTTAACAGAGTTTGACTGAAACTAAATTTTTTAACAAACATTTGTTTGTACATTTTTTTTTTGCTGTAATTTTTTCTATGTAGCATAGGAAATAACAATTATATATGTGACAGCGCATAGAGAAAGGAGAGTAAAAAAAATTAATTTTTTTTTTTTTTTTGATGTGGACAACATCTGAGCATCGAGTGAGACCTATCCCATGCCCCAAAAGTGTTCCCTCCCAGAGATATGCGCGTTTTATGATGTGATGGTACACCAAAGATACACGTATTTAAATCTTTAAAATGGCTCTCCTGAACAAAACCGGTTTTTACCCTTAGGTCCCTTTCTATTTTGCGCGTCACATATATGTGACCTTTTCCGAGAAAAGGGACTTAGTGTGTGAAAATGAAGTTTTGAGAAAAAAGCATTTAAAGTTTCATAACACATTATCATGATCGATTTTCCCAAGTTCGTTTTGTACGTTTTTTTTTTTGGAGTAAATAAATTTTTATCAGAAATCTAACACATTTCATCTTGTTCTATACACTTTTAGGTACCAGAGTCCACTCTTAAGTCCAAACCCTTTTCTCGGAGAACGTCACATATATTAAAATTAATTTTTGATTAAACCCAAATTGTTCTCGGCCTTTTTCTTAGTTTATACTCGAATTTATTATACATCTAGCTTTTTCCCAGCCTGTCCTCTTTTTTTCTCTTCCAGCTGCTTGCAACTTTGGTATCATGGATCTGAAAAAATAACTAATGCTATGTTCAGACGGTAACATGAACCACTTGGTTCGCTCTCTGAACCACGATTGCGAACCATGCCGTTCAAACGACACATTCGTGGTTTGTTTTGGCAAATCTTTTTGATGCAGTGATGCCAACCTACCCATAGTTTCTAACTTAATATTTAAGTACATAATTATCTAATTTTTACTTACAATTAAATTTTTTTAGATACGGTTTAATTTTTTCAATGGTCAAAGTTCTTATTAAATTACGTTGAAAGTACGAAAGCACTAGAAAATTTCCAAATACTATTGAACGCCGCTTTGTCTCTCTCCAGACTTGCAATTTTTGTTGCAGCAATTCTTGAGTTTATTGATGAGAGGGGTAAGAAGATTAGGGAGGGGTACACAGTTTCATGTGCTCTGCAATTCTCTTTTGATTTGAAATTCGTAATTGTTAATTTCAAGTTGCTAGTTGTATTTGACGTGTTTTATAATTATATTTCTTCAGTTGTATGAGAACCAAAAATTTTAGAAAAAGCAAATATGTGTTAATTTTAAGGAAAATTTGTGGTGTAATAGAAGTTTTTAATGCATAATTGAAAAATTTAAATTTCATAATGTGGACACTTATGCAATTTCAAAGCAAAATTTTAAGAAATTCCAGCAACAAAAATTGCAAGTCTGAACCAGGACTTTCCAAAAAAACATAAGCAAAACATGTAGAAAATTATAATTGCATAAAATAAATTTTATGAAAACAAACGAACGTCATAATACATTTTTCTATTTATTTATTCCATGATATGAAACTATGTATTGTCCCAAGGCACATTCACCAGGTAGTAGCGGAAACGAAGCTGAGCTATTTTTTTTATATAAAATTATAGTTCATTCGAAGCTTCAAAAATTGTTTACGAA
This sequence comes from Tachina grossa, assembly GCA_949987645.1. Classification (NCBI taxonomy): domain Eukaryota; kingdom Metazoa; phylum Arthropoda; class Insecta; order Diptera; family Tachinidae; genus Tachina; species Tachina grossa. The sequence continues at coordinate 130,486,922 of OX465278.1, read as the reverse complement.
AGGGAAATTAAAAAAAATTTAAAAAAAATTTCAATGTGAAAAATATTTTATTAAAAAAAATTCTTTTGAAACAAACTTAAAAATATGAAAAAACTATTAAAAAATTGTGAAAAGTGCCTAAACGTTGCAAATTTTGTTAGTGGTAGCTGCCGTGGAGAAATTTTTTCAAATTTATGTGAATAATTTTCATTATTATTATTTTACAACAAATAATATTTTTGATATTTTGGCCATTGTTGTATTTTTTCATTGTTCTTGTAATCCTGATATTACCTGGAAATAAATGTGCCTTGGTATTGTCCTATATATTTCTGAAATTTGAACGAAATTCTTATTAATACGAGCACATGATGTTTTCAACACGACCACATGATGTATATGTGTATGTTTTCAATAAACACACATACATAAAAACATATGGTACGCTCATAAAGCTTAAGTGGTATTATATAACACAAGGTTGGGAATTTAATTATTATTTAAATATGCACTCAAAAACACAATTTCGTATTTAAATATAACTTAAAAGTAATTACAATTTGGTTACCAACTCAAAATATGGGTATTAGCACTTTTCGGGCTAGATTTAACAAGAATTCAGTCACTCAAAACGCGAAAAAAATGTTTGGTACCAAAAAACGCATGAATTAGTACTTTTTATAATTATCTTTCAGAACTTTTTTTACTTTTTGTGCAATATATAAGTTACAGTCTTTGTGCACTTTTTCTTCCTTTAATATAATAATATCGACTTTTTACTCATTTAAAATTGCTAGTTTGCTTTATTAATTTAAAAAAGAAGAAGACTAGAATAAGCTTTTATTACTTCCAAATGTTTTGTGCTTTGATAAAAACAGATAATGATAATAGAAGTATATATACATATGTACGTATCTATATACAGGGTGGTCCAAAAGAAACCAAGGGGTGTAAAAGTTTAATAACTTTTTTGTTTATTAACTTTTTTTTATTTTTTCTTTCAGATTATATAATATACAAAATGGAATTTTTTTTACACTAAGTATGAAAAATGCTGTCTCTTAAATGACCACCGTTTTCAGCTTCGCACTGATGGGCTCTTTTTAGAGCATTTTCCATAACATCTTTCAAAACTTGTGGCTGTAGCGTTCGAATTTCTGCAACAATGTTTGCCTTGAGTTCAAGGATTGTCTCTGGCTTGTTCACATACACTCGCTCCTTCAAAAAACCCCAAAGAAAATAGTCGGGTGCTGTCAAATCTGGCGATCGCGCTGGCCAAATAATTTCCGAATTTCGAGAAACTCGCTCTCCAAAAATTTGACTTAAAAGTGCCATTGTGTCTCGGGTAGTATGAGCATTGGCTCCGTCCTGCTGAAACCACATACCAGGTCTGTTTTCAAGAGCAGGACGTAAAAAATTTTCTATCATAAACCGATACCGCTCTCCATTTACGGTTACAGCACTTCCATCTTCATTCTCGAAGAAGTAGGGCCCAATGACATTTTCAGATGTGATCCCACACCATACTGTACACCTGATGGGGTGCAATTGGCGTTAATGAATGGCTCTTGGATTTTGATAACCCCAGAACCTACAGTTCTCCTTATTAACAAAGCCATTCAAATGAAAATGAGCTTCATCACTCATAATCAAATTTTCAATAAAGTTGATTTCATTTCTGGCCAACTCTTGAAATTTAACTGCAAAATTTAGACGTTGCCGATGATCTGCGGGTTTTAATTCTTGGACCAATTGCACCTTATATGGGTATAACTGTAAATCTTTTTTAAAATGCGCCGTAGTGACGTACGAGACATTTCTAGCTGAGCAGAACGCCTTCTGCCAGATGTTTCTGGTGCTTCGTTAACACTTTGCTGTACTCGTTCAATATTTTCCGCAGTGCGACTTAAACGTGGTCTACCGGTTCGAGGCAAATCTCTTACGCTGCCATGTTGGTGATGACGATTAACTAAGCAACGAATCATCGCTTCAGAGGGCGAAATTCTGACGTTAAAATGTCGACGATATGCTCTTTGCGTTAAAATAATTGATCTCTGGTTTAAATAATAAAATTCTATTGTTCTGGTTCTCTGTTCAGTTGTGAACCTCTCCATTATAAATTTTCCAAGTGTTGTCTATATAATCTGAAAGAAAAAATAAAAAAAAAATTAATAAACAAAAAAGTTATTAAACTCTTACACCCCTTGGTTTCTTTTGGCCCACCCTGTATATGTATATATATATATATATATATATATATATATATATATATATATATATATATATATATATATATACGTTTACATGAGTACATACATATAAAATTGGTCGTTTTAAAATAAAATTTCGATTTCTCACTCTTCCTAAAGCATACATTATCTGTTTATATGTATATGTACACTATTTATGGGTACCTTATTGAAATTTAATATGAAATGTAATATCTCAAGCTATGTATGTGTTGATCTCATGATTTTCTAATAAATTATTGTACAACAATGTTTTCGATGTTTTGATTTACAACAGGAAACATTTTAATACTAGATCCTTTTCGCGATTATTCGAAAATTTTTACTTTATTTAGCGCTAAACGTATATTTTTTCAATTTAACCCTTTTCCAAATTTTTTTTACGCCTTTTGAGTATCAAGAGTTGGCATCACTGTTCTCATATATATATATACATATGTACGTGCACACATACATACATACGTGAATAGTTGGCAGGAGTTTAATTTTCTGTGTTATTTGCTTTTTTTACAGTAGATAAACAAATAAATCAAAAAATAATGAATAAAATGTGTTTTATTTATTTTAAATTCATACACGCATCAATTTTTTTGGTTTGTTTTTTGATTACTCATGGATATGTGTATGTGTGTATTCATTTTGTTTTGATAGCTAGTTCAGATAAATTAGCGATAATGTGTTATCAAAACTAGCGATGATAGCAAATTCTTCATGGTTCGCAACTAGGTTCAAAATGAAAAATTTGTATGGCGAAGCATCTTGATTCAATCAAGATTCGACCGTGAACCTCGAATGAGAGAGCGAACCTCGATAATTGCTGACCGTGTGAACATGTTATAACTGTACATAGCCTTTGTCAGTAATCCACCTGCAAGCTATGTATGTGTTGCGACCAATTTTACTTTTTTTACTTGCTGACCAAATATTCAGTATTTCTGGGTGACTGTGTGTGCTCGTGTGTGTTTGTGTGTGTCTGTGTGTGTGTGTGTATGTACATACCCTGTATAAAGTGCGAATAGTAAAATTGTAGTGATTTACTTGTGACATTGTCTATAGTACTACTGACCAGGTGTACCCCAGCCGATGTAATCATCTATTGACATTTAACATTAGCTTGTCATTGAAAATCCACCACTAGAACTGCTGACTAATTAGTTCTTTTGGGACTACGTGGAGACATTGACACGAAATATTCACTAGTAAATTTTAGGGGCTCTAGTCCACAATATCGATATTTTCTCGCTCATTGTCAGTAGTAAAATTATAGTGATTTTCTAGTGACATGGTCAATAGTTCTACTGAATAGATATACCCCAGCCAATGTAATCGCCTATTGACATATAACATAGGATTGTCATTGAAAATCTACCAGTAGACTTTAGCGCTATTGATAAGGTAGGTTCTTTTACGACCATATGGAGATATTTGAACCAAAGATTCACTAGTATATTTTAGTGACCCTCGTCTAAATATATTTATTTAATATTATAAAAAAGAAAAACAAACTATTGGCGCGTTCATTGACAATATTACCAGATATACACTAAAACTGTTGCCTCTAACGTCTCTCTACTCACGCAAAAAAGGAAAGTTGTCGACATTTTAACTAGTGCAATTGTAGCTGGAAAAAAAGTATTGACATCGAGACATATGGTTCTAGGCTGACTAGAGGGTATGTATATGTGTGTGTGTTTGTGTGTGTGTGCAAACTGCTACATGGCGTTGCATTAGCTTAAACTAAAAGTAAAATGTCACGGAAATCAAGATTACATAGTTTTTACGATATAAATCGTAAAATATGTTTAAGTTTAGTTTTTGCTCTTAAAATTTTCTTTTCTACTTTCATTTTCTAAATTGACTGCCAACAAGTCTATTAACTTTAGCCATTTGACTTCATTTGTTCATATTAGATTTAGGAGCAGGGAAAATATATTTAAAGTTTTTTTATAGCTATTCTAAGCATGTTAAAATATTAAATTTTATTTATTTTTATTGTTATATATTATTTTTTATTATTAAATTTTTTTATCGTTTTCAGTGCAAGGCTTTTTATACCTTGCATAAGGATAGTATGAATGTTTTTTCTTATATCTAATATATAAGTTGCATTTTTGCATTTCATTTTTTCATGGTTAAATTTTATGACAAAAATATTTCTCAAAAAATTCAAACAGAATCCATGCATTGAGGAGTCAAGAGGCGAAATTGTTCGACATATATAGTTGCAATTTATGTGTATGTTATGCTAACGTTCTAACGACTGCCTTTCCCTGTATTACAATCAAAACTTGTAAAAGTGCTGTAGAATAAATTGTTTACGAAAATTTATTATTTTATTTCGTAACATTTTTTGTAACAAATTATATTAATTATATCTCTCGCAAAATATATATTATGTACTAAAAATTTTTAAAGTACTTGTTAATAAATAATAAATTATATTTATTCAAGACACTCCCGACATTTATTTAATATTCGTGCATACTCGCATTAATGAACTTCATCAAATTCAAAATGGCTAAACCATGTAAGCAGCCAATGCATGAGCTTAAATTAATTGATTGCATAGAATATTTCATATTATGTTTGCTAATGATGATTTGTTGTTTGGTCCTTGAAAATATTTTGCAAGGACATCATGCACTAAAGTAGAAATCCTTATAAGAAGAATTCAATTAACTGTGTCTTTTCTACTATAATTTGTAAATCCTACGGATAAACATGAATGTTTTTAGTTAGGCAATAAATTATATATGTTAAATAAAATGACAAGCATTGGCGTAGTTACAAATAATGTTCGAGATAAGTTTAAATAAGAAAAATAATGTTTTTGAGTAGTTTTGAGAGAAGAGTTTAAAATAATCGTTGGTCAATTGATCTTATAAAGAGCTACAACAGCAGTATTCAAAGTTATTCTTGAGCGAAGTGCACGGATTCGATTATTTACATCATTCGTTTGAACCAAAAAAGTAAATTTTTTCACCCACTGCGAAGATGCTTCACGGGGACGCAAAAATGTCGTAGTGTTGCAAAATGTGACCGTGAAATTTTTACCAGTTTTTTTTTTATAAATTTTAATATTTAAAATTTTGTTTGTTATTTATTATAAGAAAATATATATTGAAAACATAAATTTTTTTTCCATAACATTGTCTTGTGTTTTTTGTCATTCGTTACCTTGTTTCAGAACGTTCTCATCTCAGCTCGTATTGATTGCTTAGAACTCTTTTCAATCAAAGAAATAAAAAATAAATTAATCAACTAAAATAAGTGTCGTAAGAGTGACTTCCTTTACCTTTCCCCACCCATCTACTTATATTATGCACAGCGTTCATCGTGTGGTTTTAATTTTTATCTGGATCCCTGCTCTGGTTAATTTAGTTTTCATCTTCTTTAAATCCCAAAACAAAACAAAAACGCTAAAATCAGATATTATAAACTACCACAAAGAAATTTATACATCTAAGCAAGTCACGAATTACAATTTTGTTTTTAATATTTTTCTTTACAACAAATGTTCTAATATAATTGAATTAGTTACATTAGTTAAAACATAATTTGTTCTATTCGAAAACTGTTTGCATTTATTCAAGCAAGACTCGCCTGAATTTTTGAATTAAACACTCAAGTAACGAATGACAAATTTTTAGCAAATTGATGAAACTTATGGTTAAAAAAAATTTGGATAAACACTACGATTTCACATGTTTTTAATAACTTTTATTTGCATTGCAATTAGCACTCGTAAAGTCTTAATTTATTTAGCGGAAACCGCTGTTCGCCTAGTTTTAATTTTTCTCTAAAACATTTTTTGATATCTGCTCGGGTTAATTTAATTTTATTCTTGTTTCAAATCCTAAGCAATAGCAAAAATGCTGAAATCAGATATTAGAAATCACATCAACAAAATTTAAGTAATTTTAAGCAAGTCACGAATTACAATTTTTTTTAATTTCTTTTGCTTCACAATCAGATTTTAAGCAAATGGTCTAATATTATTAAATAGTTATATATATAAATATAATTTATACTATTCAAAAATTTTTTTTGCACATATTCATTAATTTTGCAATAAATATTCAAGTAACGAATGATAAATTTTTAGCAAATTGTTGAAACTAATTCTAAAAATGGTTCAATAAACACTTAAATATCACATGGTTTTAATATTTTTTTTTTCATTGGGATTATTACTCATAAGGGTCTTAATTTGTTTAGTGCATACCGTTCTTCATCTGGTTTTAATTTTACTTTGTAACGTTTTTGGATATCTTTTTTTTTTTTTGATATCCTTCTTTTTTTTCCCAAAAAAACAACAAAGTCACAAACTACAATTTTTACATGTTTCTTTTTCTTCACAATAAAATTCTAAGCAACTATTTACAAATTGTTATAGTTGAAACATTGTTTTCGAAAAATTATTGCTTTTATTCAACACTGGCCTGAATTTTTGGAATAAATATTTCAGTAACGAATGACAAACTCTTAGCAAATTTATGAAACTTATGCAACAAATTTGTTAGTAAACACTTAAGGCCGTATCCAAAAAAAAAAAAAAAAAAAAAAAAAAAATATTTGAGTTTGAAGTTTACGTTAAAACAAAATTTCCATAAAAAATTTAACAAAAAATACACTTGCAGTTTTTTGGATACGGCCCTTAAATTTCACATAGTTTAAAAAATTTTGTTGGTCTTTATTTAAGGCTCAAAGAGTCTTATTTAATTTTGATGTAACTACTAAACCGTTCTTCGTCTAGTTTAAATTTTTCTTTCTGACGTTCTAGTTTTCCTTTTTTATAATTAAAAACAAAACAAAACAAAACCACCATAACCAGATATTGAAAACTACCGCAGCAAAATCTATACAAATAGACAAGTCACGAATCACAATTTTTTTCATGTTTCTTTTTCTTTACAATAAAATTTTAAGCAAATATTTGCATTTCCATTCATCTATTATAATTAAAACTTAATTTTTTTCTTTTTTGCGAAAAATTATTGCTTTCATTCAACACTCGTGTGAATTTTCGGAATAAATATTCAGGTAACGAATGACAAACTGCTAAAAAAAAAATTTCAATTAATAAATTTATACGATCCAGCATTTTATTGATTTAGTTGATAATAATATTCAACATTAAAACGAAAAGTCACGAATGACAAAAAGCATATTTTTTTAATTTGCACTATTTTTAGAAAGCGATAATTGAAACTGATCTTTTTAGGGTTCCGTACACCAAAGGTGAAAAGGAACCCTATTGTTTTCGCTACGCTGTACGTCTGACCGTCTGTCCGTCTGTCCGTCACACGAAATTTTCTCAGGAAACGTAAGAGCTACGGACCTGAAATTTGGACACAGTATGTAGAACCTTGGCCGCTACAACAACAAATACATGAGAATTACAAAATTAAAGGGTGTTCCAAAACGAGCAATGAAATATGTTAAAATCCCATGTAATATACATACAATTGTATGAACATATGTATATTGAAACTTGAAATTTGTAAAATTAGTGTATTTTTATACAGACTACAACAATTAACACTAAAATTTAAAAAAATTAAAATTAAAGGGTGGTCCATCAGTTAATGCAATTTTGACTATGTAATTTTGACAATTTGCTATATCTTGGAAACCGTAAGAGGCAAACACTTGAAATTTTCAAAAACGGTAAAACTAAAAAAACCGAAAATTATAAAATCGCCAAACCAAAAAAAAATCGCCAAAAATTAAAAAAAAATCGCCAAAATTAAAAAAAAAATTCTAACACTAAAATAAATCGCCAAATTCGAAAAAATCGCAAAAATGAAAAAAAATGCCAAAATTAAAAAAAAAATGCAAAACACTGAAAAAAATCGCCAAAACGCGAAAATGTCGCCAAAACTAAAAAAAAAAATTTAAATAAACAAAAAATCGCAAAAATTAAAAAAAAATCGCCAAAAATAAAAAAGCGCCAAAATGAAAAAACGCCAAAAAACCGAAAAAATCGCCACAACAAGAAAATAAAGTGTCGAAACTAAAAAAGAGCCAAAACTTTAAAAAATCGCCAAAACCGAAAAAACGCAAAAACGACAAAACAAAAAAACCGAAAAGACCCCAAAAACGAAAAAATGCCAAAACTATATATTATATAGGATGAAGTTTGTATTAAATTACATATCTAGTGTTCGTACGGAACCCTATGTGCGCGAGTCATAGTCGCACGTTACTGAATTTATTTACTTTTATCTATGTTTATTAATTTTTGCTTATTTGTTAGTTATAGTTTTCCTTTAAGCCATCAGGCCTACCGTATTTAATGTCAATAAAAATGCAATTTTATTACATGTTGTCCCGACGTTTCGTGAATTTTTTGTTCACTTTTTCAAGGGATGTCGTCTATTTAATAAAAATAAGAAAACAACAACAATATTGTGGACATTTACATCAATGTAAAACTTACACCTTTTGGTGTATCACAGGTTTTTGACCATTGCTAATTTGTAGTTTGCGCTCAAATTGTCCGTGTCTTCTTTGATATTCATCGTTTTGTTTATTTTCTGTTGAATTCTTAGACTTTCTGTTATGTATCTCTTTCTGTCGTTGTTTACTTTGTCTAGTAAATTTATACCGTCAAAATCTGGTTTGTGTTTAGTATTTGTTATATGTTGTGACAATGCAGTATTCTCTTTGTTTTTACTGATGTCTGCTTTATGTTCGTTCACTCTTGTTTCTAAGCTCCTCTTTGTAGTTCCTATATAAACAAGATCACAGCTGACGTTATCATTACCTTTACAAGGAATTTCATACACAACGTTGTTTTGTTGTAATTTTTCTACAGGTGTTTTTGTTTTTGTAAAAATTTTATTTAATGTTTTATTTGGTTTATATTCTTGGTTGGTTGGTTGGTTTTATTGTTATCTATTGTTGTTTTTATGTTTTTATTGTCGGTAAGGCCGGGTATATATTTTGTACTGCAATACCTTTGGTGTTCTGTGCTAGGGTTGCTATTTTTGCGGTTTTGTGTAGGCGTGTAAGATGAAATGAACGATTGTATTAATTTCGTGGGAAAACTGTTGTTTTTTAAAATGTTAAAAATTTTTTCTATGTTGTGCGTGTAAAATTGACTGTCACTGATGTCTAGTACTCTACGAACAAAATTTTTGGCGGTGTTAATTATCTGCGTTTTTGGTTGTGTTGCGTTGAAATTTATTATTCTGCCCGATGATATATCCTTTGCATACCAATCAAACGTTATTTTCTCTGCATTCCTGTATAATTTAGTATCGAGATATACAATTTCTTTTGGATGATATCCATTAAATGTTTTTAGAATGTCGTCTGATAGCTAAAAAGTCATCAACATATTTTGCTATGTATTTTATGTGAATATTTTTGTTTTTAAGTTCAGCTGTTGCTACGTTCAGTAAGCTATCTAGTACAATGTCTGCGATTGTTGGAGAGAGAGGGTTACCCATCGGCATACCGAAGATTTCATTATATATTATGTCTTTGTACATAAAATAGTTGTTGTTATACAAACAAAATTTTAAAATATCCAGAAATTTGGAACGCGGAATCGTGGTGTTTGTTTTTATTTGGTCCCATTTGTTCATTATATTATTTTACGTCCAGGGATATTAAAATATCTTTTTCATCTAACTTTATACTTTGCAGCTGATTTTTCAGTTCGAAAGAGTTTTTGATGTTGTATTTGTCTGATATTATGTTTTTCAGAATTCTTCCTATATATTTACTAAGTTGGTAACATGGGATTTGTACTGGTGACACTATAGGCCTCAATGGCCTATGAATTTTTAGGAGTCCATAAATTCTCGGCGCAGTGCCGGCAGAACACATGAGTATTCGTTTTCTATAATCATCTATATATTGTCGATTGTGGAGATCTGCAATTATTTTGTTATTTGTTTTATTTAGTTTTTGTGTGGGGAGTGTCCTCATGACTCTGTAAATGTTTTTGTCTCGTAAAAGTTCATCCATTTTGGAATTATATTCTTCTTGGTATATTGCAACCGTTTTGTTTCCCTTATCAGCATGTGTAATAATTATATTGTTATGCCTTTTCAAGAACTTTTTAGTTTTTTCAAAAATTGCCAAAATGAATTTTTCCCTAGGGCTGTTTTTAACGTCTCTTTTGAAACATGTTATCATATTTGCCAAACGGGCCCTTCTTACTTCCTTTTCGCCGTTATTATTAATTTCTTTTTGCTTATGTTTTATGGTTTTGTAAATAGCTGCTCGATTCACAAGCCTTGTTTTATTGTTTAGAGTTGTATTTGAAAAGAAAATTTCTAAAAATAAAAAAATTTTACAAAGAACTTGTTTTTGTTATGAAAAATTTTGTTTGGAATTATCTTTTCAAATACAATTTTAAACGATACAACAAGGCTTGTGAACTGACGAAATATGTAAAATTATGTCTTTAATGAGGATAATATATCATTTGGTAGAAAAATATTAAATTTTTCTTTCTTATAAGATAATGTATGAATTGTTTATATATCGCATACAGAAATGGTTCAAATAATTTTTATCCAATATTGTTGGAAAAATAGTTTTAAAAATTGACGAGCCAAAAATTGTCAATTTGTCTTGAATTTAACCAATAAACAAATAATAAGAAATAAGGAAATTACCAAAGGAAGCTGTAATTTGTTTTAAAACATTCATTATCTATCAGCTCTGATTTTAGTTTTCAATCCTTTTTGAAAATAAATTGTCTACGTTCTTTAATAAAGTTCCCAAGGATAACAGCAAATAAGAATATCAGCATTTCTTACGCACAGTCTCACAGTGTTATGTTAAGGGTGCCTCAGCCGCTTATTATTATTTTGTAGACTGCTTAATTTTTTTTGCTAATTCACTTTTATATACTTAAAAATTGTTATGTTGATTCAAGTGTTTCCCAATAACTTTATTAATAAAAAAAAAACACAAATAAAATATTTCTATATTTATATTTTGTGGTCACTCTAATTTTGCCTAAATTGCTAAATCCCTAATCATATATACAAATAAGTTTTGTTCATTTGTTGCATTAGCAAATGAATGTATACAAGACCCAATTGTCATATAAATATTTGGAATTAAATGATCACACTGTCACACTAATATTATTTTGCTTTTAGTTGAACATTAAGCTCTCACTGATTTCACCACGATAAGTAAATATGCAATCAGACAATAACTATGAATATACATAAATATAATAAAGCAAACTACAAAATAGGTTAAAGATTAAGTTTGAGCTAATTAATAACATTTTTAAGAGCAACACGTGCAGGCACATTTTTATACAGGATTTAGTGGTTAATTAAAAGGAAATCTATAACAGAAAGGAAAATGATAGCCAGACAATTAATCTGAATATAAATACATACCATAGAGTTTATGCTTACGAACTCAGTTATCGTTCTAAATAATGCCGATTGAATTAATAAAAAAAGCTTTAAAAAATTCATTTTCTTTTCTAAATATTTGAGCTCTTAAATCCTTCCTTCGCCGATATTTGTAGCAATGAACCATCAGCAAGGTAAAATAACTAATAAAATCGCCACATAGTTTAAACTAATGTGCCTACTTAACACCAGAGGTACTGTAACGACGCCATAAAAATTAAAAAAAACTTACTATAGCAGAGGAAGGAGATTACTAGCTAAGGTTCAGAGATGTGCCTCGATGGGCATCACAGGTGCTCAGAGGAGCACACCTCAGGCTGCCTTGGACGTCATTCTTCATCTACTTCCTATAGAGGACATTGTGATGGGAACGGCGGATAGAAGTCTCCTTAGACTCGTGGAAACAGGTTTGGTGAGGACAGGAATATCAGGTCACACATCAATCTTAAATAAGATCGGTTTTGGTGACCAGGAATCCGTAACCTTTGGGTTTACGGACTATAAGGTCGCTGAGATCGATTTTAGTAGAACGCCCTTAATGGTAATTCCGGGTCAAATCCGATATGCTGTATGAGGGTAGTGTAGTCTTTACAGACGGATCAAAAATGGGGGAAGGCGCAGGGGCAGGTGTCTATATCTTGGGAACTAACATTCGTAGTTCGTTCAGACTGCCGAATAAATGTAGTGTTTTCCAGACTGAGATCTCGTCGACCCTTATAGCCACGGAGCTGGTGGCCAGGAATGCAGCTGAAGGTGAGAAGGTAACCTTCTACGTCGACAGCCAGGCAGCGCTAAAAGCTTTGAAGGGACACAATGTCAAATCGAAACTTGTTAGTGACTGTAGAAAGGTCCTCAACTTGCTTATGGAATAGTATAGTGTCTGACTATGTTGGATTCCAGGCCACAGCAGTGTTGAGGGAAATGAAATTGTGATTGGATAGAAAGCAGGACCAACAATTCATGGCGAAGTAGGGAGGATTGTAGAGTCTCGAGGGGTTTTTGGCCAAAACTAGACTCAGGAAGATCTAAACTACTACTGGACATGAATAGGAAGGCGATGCGAATCATGATAGGCGTGCTGACTGGTCACTGCTCGGTCAGAGCAAGAACCAGCATTTGGGAGACTGGCACTCCAGATTTTTGTAGGATGTGCAGGGATGAAGAGGAATCAGAAACCACTGAACATATTATATGTCATTGCCCGAAGCTGCAACGTCATAGGGCTAGATGGCTGAGCAGACGTTTCCATGAAAGCATTACTGAAGTCGAGAAGTGTAAGCTAGAGGACATCAGGGGCTTTATTATGGGAGTTCGGTGGCTTAGTGATGAATAATAACTTCACTTCTGGCTGCAAATGGGAGGGTGAATATTACTTTTTTTATGGGCAACAGAAGGGAATCACAATGGACCCAATTTGGTCTCCGAGTGGTGGTGTGGTAAAGCACCACCCTTCCTAACCTACTATAGCAGAAATGTAGAGCTAGTTAAATAATTTATAACTTTACCAGATTTCCTCTTTCAAGAAAAAAAAGCCCTACGCATTTGGAATGGCACTATGGGTCACAGATATCTAAACTTTTTATGTAACTGAAAATGAATTCATTATTTTTTTTTTTTTTTTTTTTTTTTTTTTTTTTTTTGTTAAGTAATGTCTGTCTATAAGCAGCAACAAAATACTGTTGTCTAACAAATATAAGTTAACAGATATCAAAATCTTTTATTTAAATTAAAATAAATTATTTTATATGCATATATTTTTGCTTTTTTTTTCGGTTAATCAGCAACTATAAAAGGACACTAAATTTTTGTTCGTTTTTGGATCAATTAGACAATTATTTTTGTCAATAAGGATACCATAGCTGCCTAAGAAGTCTGATTCAATAATCGGTTTCTGTATATCGGCAACGACGAAATCCCATGTGATTCCCTTGAGTCCTAAATCGATAATGAGAGTTTTGGTGCCAAATGTTCTTATTGTGGATTGATTGGCTGCATATAAAAAAAGTGAAATTGGTGGTTGCTTGTGTTTGATTGATGTTACTGGAATAACAGATACATCAGCTCCAGAATCTTTCAAAAATCTTGATTTTGATTTGATATCTCGTATAAACAGTCGACAAAGCTCTTGGCTGCTCCCGTCCGTCGCCGAAAATGAAGCGTTTAGTTTAGTTTAGTTTTCCTGATTTGATTGGTTGAAATCGCACGGTCTAACACATTTCCTTGCATTGTTTCCAAACTTAAAATGATGCCAGCACAAAGGTTTGCTTCAGTGTTGTCAGATATGGCGGTATCTCTCGAAAATTTATTTTTGGCGATGAAAATTTTGAATTGGCGATTGGCGATCTACTTGGCGATATTTGAACTCCTTGGCGAATATGAAATATTTTTTAAGGAATTTTTTCTACAACATAAAATATTTCGTGCAAAAAATGCTAAATGTTGTGACTAGGCTGCTATACTCGGTTTTTCAACCGGTTTTAAAACCCGGTTTTTTCAAAATACGGTTTTCGGTGTTTTCAAAATGTTGATTTTTCGAATGTCGAATAGTCCGGTTTTTTTACAATTTAAAAACCGGCTGAGTCGAATATTTTTCGATTTGTACATTTTGTATGTTTTGTTGATTTTCGTAAGTATTTTTTTAGTGTAAAAACTATAAAGGCCTGACCCACGATATCGACAACGTTCGACTTGTCGCACAATTACATTTGAAACAACAACAAAATATTAAAATTTGTTTTTGTTTTGAATGTAAATGTGCGACAAGTCTAACGTTGTCGACATTGTGGTTTTAAGTTTTTTTTTGAGCATGGCACCATTTACTGAAACATGAAATTTAAGAGAAATTATTTTATGGGGTAATAGCAGAGGCGAATTTAATTGGCCTTAATTATGTTTCATATTATATATAGAGGTAGATATCCACCTTGTCCATACAATTTATATGTACATATATACCATTAGGGAATAAACTCTACATACAACCATCATTTTTGGGGTTTGAGGAAACTTGGGAAGAAATTCAAAAAATTAAATATGCCAACATTAATAATAAATATGTTTATACAAAAAATAAAAAATTAAAAAATAATTATAATAACAACAACATAATAGACCATATTTGGGTGCCATTTGTTGACGGCTTGGTACAGGAAATCACAGAATTTTCAAACAAGTTGACGACCTCAAACATTTTGCACGTATTTTTCATGTATTTTATGCCTGTATGTAGACTTTTTTCCTATGTGTTTTTAATATTTTTTTTTTTTTTTTGCTACTGTAGGTAGGTGCTATAATTATTTTTTATTTTTTGTATAAACATATTTATTATTAATATTGGCATATTTAATTTTTTGAATTTCTTCCCAAGTTTCCGCGAACCCTAAAAATTATGGTTGTATGTACAGTTTATTCCTCAACTGTATATTATATATAAATATTTATGTACTATACATAAGTTTATGAAGTTAATTTTTATGTTTTACCTCTAATTTAATTTTTTTGTTTTGTAGTATTTACATGAACTGTTAACCCTTTTTTTATAAAGCAATTAAAAATCAAAACTTTAGTATAATAATTTTCTTACTTAAAAAACCGGCTGACCGGTTTTTCCTGAATTGTAAAAACCGAAACCGGAT
Source organism: Tachina grossa (assembly GCA_949987645.1). Lineage (NCBI taxonomy): Eukaryota > Metazoa > Arthropoda > Insecta > Diptera > Tachinidae > Tachina > Tachina grossa. The sequence goes on along the minus strand of OX465278.1, from coordinate 130,471,661 downwards.
TTTTCATAATTTCAAATATTCGAACTATTCGAAAACCGGTTTCTCGAAAAAGTCGAATAATCGATCATCCTAGTTGTGACTCTTTATCTCAAACAAAACTTTCTGAAATTTTAAATAGAAGTTTAAACCAAGAATATGGACCACAAAATCTCATTTGGTGTTTATGAAACATAGTGAGGAAAACTTTCTTTTATAAGTTATAACATTTTGATAATGAAGCACCAAAAATCCCATAAGAGTTCTCGCCTAGAGTCGATACTGCTGGTATTTACCACTTCGAGGATATGATAAGTGTACTTACATACACATTTAAGTAAATGTTAGTTCAGTTGAATTAAATAATAATTTTTATCTGGTGCTCAAGTTAAATTTATCCTACTTAGATTGATCTTTGGAATAAGTTATTTTTAAGTACTTTTTGTACGCCAGTATTTATATGTGAATGTACACTTTTCTTAACTTTTCTTAAATACTATACTTTTTATGTTTTACATAGACCTTACCTACTGAATTTAGAACTTAATAAGATTTGTAATGTAATTACAAAATATAATATATTTTTTATACCTATAATTTGATGTTTTATTATATTGGCGATATTTGGCGATTATTCGACAAGTCATTTGGCGAGGAGGCTGAAAATAAATCTGACAACACTGGTTTGCTTGATTTGGAACTACTATTTTTACCCGTGGACCTACTTTTGCTGCTTGACTTTCCTAAAGATTCGATTTTCTTGCCTTAGACTTTCCAATTGACGTTCAATATTGCCCAATCTGCTTATACATTTTCTGATGTTGAATTGGATTTCTGTATCAGAGCAATCACAGATTTTATCTGCCATTGTGGCGAGTTTATCTAAGCGATCCTCGCTAACGTACAAAATAGCTTTTGTTTCAGATGGCAGTAGTTGCATCCATAGCTGTTTTAAGATATCATCAAGATACTTTACCGTGAGCTAAAGAACGCATTTAACCCAATAATTCTGAAGATTTTCCGTCCGACAGGTCGACTTCCGTTAAAAGAGATTTTTCAATCGTTTTTCTTCAGTCGGAAAACGAGCATAATAATTTTTCTTTTAGAGTGCCGTACATGTTTGTTTCTGCTGGGCTTATGCATGCATGTACTTTTTCGAGAATATCAGGTATGTGATAGAAATCGTTTTCGGTTTAAAATCGACTGAAAAACGTAAAAAGTTGTGATGCACACATTTATCTCGATTTCATTCTGGTTATGTCTTAAATCGAAATCGATTTAATTTCCCATCTTGTTCTATGAAAATATTAGTAAAAAAAGATGTGATGGAAAACGAAATTTGTGTTGTTTTTGCGTTATTAAATCGAGCAAGCACGAGTTGACGATTTAGAAATTATTTTATATCTAAACAAAATTTTAATGCAATAACTTGTGTGAAAATGTAAGTAAAATGCTTTAAAATAATTAAAGGCAGATGATATTACAATAAAAGGAATTTTTTATTTAAATTTATTTTTGTTTGAAACAATTTAATTGTATGTACATATGTTGAAGCCGATCAGCAAAAATCTGCCGCCGACATGTATTGAAAACACTTAGACGCCGTCGATATGACCATTTTTTCCAAGACTTTTCTATGGTTTTAGAATAAAAGTTTTTCATTATAAAACCCGGTGTTTGAAATGAAGAAAAAATATGCCATTCCGTACAACAATTGCTTCAGCAAATCACGATCCAACGATTTTCGTTTCGCCGTCGCGGAAAATATCTTTGGCAACCTGCAGCCGGCTTCTGCATTATTGGCTTCAATTTCAGTTAGCAGCAAAAAATATAAAGGAACAAATTGATTTTTTTGTAACCAACTGAAAATGAAACAAAGTTGAAATATGAAATCGATGCGTTTTCTGTCACACCAAAAACAATTTTCTACGTTTTGAGCTTGCGATTTCATTTCAAATCGAAGCGATTTCCATCACATACCTGTATGACTCAATTGACGCCACAATGGTGTGGAATTTCGTTGAATCTTAGGTGAAACCAGCCATTATAAACAGCGATTCCATTTGCTTAAACTACAGCATTAGATCTGCTTTTTTTTTAAATAATGTATTTAATTTTACAAATTCAAATTACAATTAAAATAATAATAATTAATAATAATAATAATTAATACAAACTTCATCCTATATAATATATAGTTTTGGCATTTTTTTTAGTTTTTGTGATCTTTTCGGTTTTTTTTTTGTTGTTTTGGCGGTTTTTGCGTTTTTTCAGTTTTGGTGATTTTTTTAAGTTTTGTCTCTTTTTTAGTTTTAACACTTTATTTTCTTGTTTTGGCGATTTTTTCGGTTTTTGGCGTTTTTTCATTTTGACGATTTTTTTATTTAAATTTTTTTTAGTTTTGGCGACATTTTCGCGTTTTGGCGATTATTTTCGATTTTTGGCGTTTTTTTATTATGGCGTTTTTCATTTTGGCGATTTTTTCGAATTTGGCGATTTATTGTAGTGTTAGAATTTTTTTTTGGCGATTTTTTTCGTTTTGGCGATTTTTTTTTAATTTTTGGTGATTTTTTTTTTTGGTTTGGGGATTTTATAATTTTCGGTTTTTTTAGTTTTACCGTTTTTGAAAATTTCAAGTGTTTGCTCTTACGGTTTCCAAGATATAGCAAGTTGTCAAAATTACATAGTCAAAATTGCATTAACTGATGGACCACCCTTTAATTTAAATTTTTTTTTAATTTTAGTGTTAATTGTTGTAGTCTGTATAAAAATACACTAATTTTACAAATTTCAAGTTTCAATATACAATTGTATGTATATTACATGGGATTTTAACATTTTTCGTTGCTCGTTTTGGAACACCCTTTAATTTTTAATTCTCACGCATTTGTTGTTGTAGCGGCTAAGGTTCTTCATACTGTGTCCAAATTTCAGGTCCGTAGCTCTTACGGTTCCTGAGAAAATACCGTGTGACGGACAGCGTAGCGAAAACAATAGGGTTCCTTTTCACCTTTGGTGTACGGAACCCTAAAAAACTGAATAATTGATTGCTTTAAATATTTTTTGTTTTTAAATATCATTTGATTAACAAGTGGTTTTCTACCAAGTATTTATTTTGAAAGCACCACAGGCACATGTCACACAGATGTAAACTCGGCCTAATACTTTAGAGATTGAATGCCAAATGAATATACTTCGGTACTTCTGATATTTTATTTGATTTTTTTAATACTCAAGTCGAATAAATATTTTAAAGTGCTAAATTTTTAGCATTAAATTTTTAAAGGGCATGCTTCCGCCCATTTTTGCAAACATCAGATTGCATCAGCGCCGTTTGTTAGTCATTAGGAGCAGAAATCTACTTCAAGTGACACCACACACAGTGGACCAAACACAAAGAACGCTGATGATGAAGGTGTAGTGGCCTTCGAAAACAGCTAGTTGTTCCGTTCTACTACGTGTTTGCCAGAATATTTACAACTAAAATTGGTGTTATTTGTTCATTAATAATTGTCACATGTAATTTGGCTTACAAAACAAACTTTAGCTTGATCAAAAATCAGAAATGTGAGTTAGAGTATTCTTAATATGATACCTAATTATAATTGTCATGGTCTCGCTCATTTTTAAAGCACAAGGTGTTACGCCGTTCCAAGAGCCCAAAGTATTTGTTTCGTATTAAACTGCTAAGTAGAATGGCGTTCAATAAAATGCTAGATTTTGATGGAACTGGTTCCCTTCCATGTTCATCCACCCAAATTTTTAAGCACAAGGTTTTTGTCATTCCAAGAGGTCATCCGGCTTCAGCGGATACTAATCCTAATTGAATATCAGAGCACACTCCTTCGTCGATATTGTGTAGCAGAATCATCGGGAAGTAAAAAACCAATAAAATGACCACAGTTTCAAAATTGAGTACGCCTCATTGACACCAGAGGCGCTGCAAAACCGCCTTTTTAGAAACGTGCAAAAAATCAGAGTTGTAAAAGAGTGAAGCTTTCCTCTATCTCTTCCTTCACCACCTGTCTTCTCTATCACTATCCCTTTTTTAAAGAATGTAACACCTAGTAATAGTAGTAGGCATTAATTGCCTGAGTGTTATTTAAAAAAAAAACGCAATGTGAGTCCGATCACAGAGGAGATGTGTAAACATCTAGTAATGAAATTTTTTTTTAAGTTGGAAGTACTTATGCTTTTAGTATCTTTTTTTAAATTAATTAATTAAAAGTATCAAAACTTTCAATATTGTAAATACATATGAATTTGTTGGTTTTTGTTTGTTTTATTAAACTTATTTGGTTAGTAAATGGGCACACTGCAGTATATGTATATATACTGCATTCAAAATTGCAGTAAGCAGTAAATTTACTGACTACTAAAAAAATTCAGTAAATTTTTACTGCTAATGAAATTTAATTTGCATTACCAGTAAAATCGTAGGGCCGTAATCATAATAAAATTGTAGCAAGTGGCAAAGTTTTTTCATTCAAATTTTGAAACTTTTGTATGAAAACCTTTTAGCCACTTGGCAGAATTTCATTATGAATACGGGCATTACTGATTACTGAAAATTCAATGCACCTCATCATATAACAAATCATTTAGGCAATTTATAGAAATTGTAGAAAAAAATTTTAGTAATCAGTAAAAATTTACTTGTTAAAAATTTTTTATTGTTTTTACTGAAACTTTAGTGGTACTGCAGTGCTCATCTATGGTAAATGCCTTTACTTTTACTTTTAAATTTTTAATTCCTGTTGTTCATCGTTTAGTTGTTGCTGTTCTTGTTGTTGTGTACGCATTGCAATTAAAATAAATTCAGTAACACATTTTGTTTTGATATTTTTTTTTTTTTTGATTTAGCTTTCTTCCTTTTTAAGTTTTTTCAGTTTAAACGATTTTTTTTCAGTTTTATCGCTTTTTTCTCGTTTTGGTGTTTTTTTTTTCTTTTTTTGGGTTTTTTTAATTTTCGCAATTTTTTTTCCAATTTGGCGATTTTTTCATTTTGGCGATTTCTTTCTGTTTTTTGGGGTTTTTTCATTTTGGCGATTTTTTTTCTGTTATTGGGGTTTTTTTATTTAGGCGATTTTTTCATATTGGCGATTTTTTTGTTTAAGGATTTTTTTTAATTTCGCGATTTTTGCGGGTTTTCGCGATTTATTTTAGTCCTAGAGATTTTTTTTAATTTGGTGCTTTTTTCGTTTCGGCGATTTTTTTATATTTGGCGATTTTATTTTTTTTGGATTTTTTAGTTTTACCGTTTTTGAAATTTTCAAGACTTTTGCTCTTACGGTTTCTAAGATACAGCAAGCTGTCAAAATTACAAAGTCAAAATTGCATTAAGTGATGGAACACCCATTGATTTAAATTTTTTTAAATTTAGTGTTAATTGTTGTAGTCTGTATAAAAATACACTAACTTTTAAAATTTCAAGTGTATATATGTACATACAATTGTATGTATACTAAATTGGATTTTAAAATTTTTCGTTGCTCGTTTTGGAACACCCTTTAGTTTTTAACTCTCATGTATTTGTTGTTGTAGTGGCCAAATGTCTACATATTGTGTCCAAATTTCAATATACAGAAAAATAATCGGCGGCGGCGCACCGTCGGCTTCGAGCCGGTCGACTTGTTTCTCTGCTTGGTATCGCTTCTTTCCAACACTAATACACTCATACATAGCTCACACCGATTTCACAATGCAAAGCAAAAGCAAAAAGCAAAGAAATCTCAGCAAAGAAATCTCAGCAAAGAAATCAAAGTCAAAAGATTTTTACCCCCTAGCGTATAGATGTTTACACATCAAAAAAAGTGTTTGCTAAGCTTCAGGAGAATCGATTAAGTAAAAGTAAATAGTGTTTTTAATACATTAATGGAATAAAACAGATGAATTTTTGAAATTGGCATGAAATTTACTGTATTCGAAAGATAATCTGCTGGTATTATAATTTAAATATGACTTCTGTGATATGACCATCACGGCTGGCTCGAACGTACTTTAATCTGGTGGTTCAATTTTCAATGACTTTTTCCAACATTTGTAGCCGTATATTTGGCAATAACGAAGCGAATGTAGTCCTCCAAATAATCAATCGTTTCGGGCTTATCGACGTAGACTAGCGACTTCACATGTAACAACAGAAAATAGTCTAGTGGCGTTAAATCGCACGATCTTGGAGGCCAATTCACACGCGTCTGAAACGTAAAATTATGCGTTTACCAAAGGTTTCATTCAATAAATTAATTATGGCACGAGCCGTCTTGTTGAAACCACAGTTCGTGCACATCATGGTTGTTCAATTGATGAACAAAAAAGTCAATAATTATGCCTCCATAGCGGCCGATAGACTTATTCGGGTCTTTCTCTGCGCTACGCTCTACATCAGCAATGACTTCTTCTGTATGCACTGTACCACGTCTCTGCGGATGTGTATTATCATCTAGAGTAAACGTGGTGGAAAAACGTTCCATAGTTAATCTAATTAATTGCTCATATGAATGACTATGTTGACCGTAAAATGGACGTAGTGCGCGATACATATTTCGAACAGTACCACGATTTTCAAAATAAATTTGCACAATTTTAAAACCTTGTTCAGGCGTCAGTCTAGTGATGTTGAAATGAAAAACAAAACTAAACATAAATCACTTAACCAGCTGACAAAATGGCCGCCATTTAAAAAAGCGTTGCCAGATAAAACTGGTATACCTCTATAAAAAACCCCATATATATATAATATAATACAAAATTTTAGTGGTAGTACCTCCGTCCACTTTTCTTAATGAGAAACCGTGTCACTTCCAAAGCGCAATGTATGTGCCAACTTTCATAAGGATCGATTAAGTAGAAATACGTGATATATATTAAAGCATTTTAATAGGAATGGCCCCGCCTAGTCTTATAGCACAATGTCCTTCTACTAGCCTGAGGTTTTTGCTTAGGCATCGGATGAGTAGATAAAAGTGTACATAGTAAACGATTTCGTTTTAAAGGGCGTGAAAACGCCCATTTTTTTAAAAGCAAGATTCTGTCACTCTTAAATGCCCGCATTGTGTGTTAAGTTTAGTAAGATTTGGGTTAATAGAAGTTTGGGCAATATAATATTGATTAACAATGGGCGTGGCTTCGCCCAACTTTTTAAGCAGAACATATCTCAATGCCAGAGCTTTTAGTTCTGTGGAATCGGATAAGCAGAAGTACATAGAATAAAAAATGGTGCTGCTCCGATTTGTGGCAATGTGACAAAAAAAAATTAGGTCAGCAAATTGCATAGTTGTGTAATCATACACACGCACACACACATACACACACACATACACACACACACATACACACCCACACATATACGCACACACACTCACTCACACACTCACTCACTCACAGAACAACCGAAACGAGAACTTACTTCCTTCTTGAAGTCAGTTAAAAAGAACAGTCAAATACTTTCCTCTCTGCTTTAATTTTCTCTATTAAAATGAAATTTTAAAGCATTTTTTTTGAGTGATATCGACTTTAGTTTAATTTAATTTCATTTGCTTATCCTTTTATTAGTTTTTTTCTCTAGTCTCCTATTTATTAGTAGCATATGCACAAAAGTTGTTTTTCTTTTCAATATATTAATTTTAATAAGTAGTTAAATATTATTTAATTCCAGTTTGGGTTTTTCTTTCTGCCTCTTTTTTTTGTATATCTCTTCCAATTAGTGAAGGAAGAAGTGTTACATTTTTGCAATCTGGTGCATTAAACTTGAAAAAGAAAGAAACAACAAGAACAAAATTAAAGGGGTTTTAATAAAACTTTTTATTTTTTTATTTTTTGGGACAAAACAGCTGTTGCACTGCAAACTTTGTTGAAACAGAAATTAAAAAGACCAGAAAAAATACTTGTGCGCACAGAAAAATACTAAAAGTTATACAGCCAATATTAACAAAACATTAACTAAAATAAAGTAATTAGAAAGATTATGTAAAATAACAAAAAAAAAAAGGAGAAAAAGTGAAGAAAAAGGTGCTTGGAACATTATTGAGAGGCAATGAAAGCAGAAAGAAACAGCACTTTAAGAAGCTTTGAGAAGGAGTTTTAATTTTTTCTAAACAAAAGAGGTTTCCTAACTAAGGACAATAGATTCAAAAAGATTTCCCTAAGTACAGTATTTGTTGCTATTTAATATTTAAGGATCTTTTAAACAATTGAAAGTTTTTTTTTAAGTTATGATCTTTTTGAAGAAGTCCTGCAACAGTATTTTGTTTAAAAAACTTGCAAGAGAAAATTTATGAACAATATGTACGAAACTTTGATGTGAACTATTAAACATATGTTAAAAATTTGCTAAAACTATGTTAAAAGTATGCTAAAAAAATGCTAATAATATGCTAACAAGATGCTAATAAGATGCTAATGATATGCTACTTAAATATTCTAGAAACGGCAGCTGCATTATAAGCAGTAGATATTAAGGTATAAATACAATAGTGCTACTATCAAACTTTTGGCAATAAAGAAAAAGGGTTTTAAGTCATATTTTAGTGTTTTGTAGCAGAGCACTTATAAATTTTCAAATCGATTTCCAGAAATTTGTTTCTTTTAAAGTTAATTTGGGAAATTCGTTGCTTACTAAATTCTCATTCATTCTACACACCTTCAGGAATACTTTTAATTAAAGGCCTGTCCCACCATGTCACCAGAAATCGTTCGATCGAATCAGTGTTGCCAGAAAGTGATGATGAGAGAATGCTAGATCTGTAAAAAAATTATGCTAAAATGTTCTACAGAACAAATGTATAATGCCAGATTTAAATTTAAAATTTTTTTTTTGAAAATAGCGTTAGTGTTACTAGTAGATTTTCAATGACAAGCACATGCTAAATGTTATAGCACAAAGTATTTCATGGGGAATAATTAGAGAGTTGTACTGGTGACAAAGTCAAAAGCGACTCAGTACATTTTACCGTCTACATTTCCTTCAGGGTACATACATATAATATATGTATGTATGTATGTCTGTATATCGAGACTTATTTTCGGTTTAATTGTTAGCAAGATGGAAAAAATAGACTTTTGTAATTGAAATTAAAACTATGGCTTACCCATAGCTTAGAATAATCAAAATGTCGAAATGTTTGATATCTTTTAAAATGCAGGCTGTAAAATTTGTACTTAAGCGACAATTTATGTATGCTAAAATATATTTGGATACTATAAAAACCTGTCTTCTGAAAACTTTAATTTTTGTCGCTTACGGATAATTGAAAAGAAGGCTCCATATATATGTATATGTATGTATACAATACATATCATATAATACATACATATGTAGGTATTCGTTGCATCTACATTACGAAGGAAACACATAATTATAAAAAAATTTACATTTATTAATAGAAATACTCTGTACATTGAAAAAAATTTAACAAATTAACATTTATTATTTTAAGCAAATTCTGCCAAAAAGCATCTGGCAGAATTTTTTAAAAGTTGAATGCTTTTCACATAATGAAAATGCCAGATCTGGCAGTGAAAATGCCAAAATGGCAACAATGGATCGAATACTTATATTGAAAACAACTACAAATTTTTTAGTGTTATTATCATTTGCAATACAAGTTGTGGATGGAACGATTTCTAGTGACATCGTGGGACGTTATTCCCTATCAGACTAACGTCCCTTTTCACAATGTATGGTTAAGAGTTAACGTGAACTTCAAATACAAGTTCTTCATACAAAACTTGCCGTTAAAGTCCCTGTTATCTCTTAACCATACATTGTGAAAATGTACGTAAGTATATATAAGTCGAAGAAAGATTAGCAACAACTCATTGCGCTATAGTTTTTTTTTTTTGCTAAGAAGTACTTTTCGAGTTTGTATATTACTGGGTTGCCATTAACTCCAAATCAGCATATCTCGATTTAAGAGGTTTTTCCTTTTTGCCGCATAAAATTTTAATATTCATAAAAATACAATAATTTATTTAAAATTAAACAATATATTGCTTTATATTTTTTTAATTATGATTTTCTTTCTGTTAAATAATAATGTGTGTGAAGATAAATTTAAATTTAACTAGCAGAGACAAAAACCAAAAAATTTTACAGAGCTCATTTTGCAGTTAACAGAGCGCTGTTAACCACTTAACAGTCCTAATAAAATATAGGAATATGATTTCGGTGGCGAAATTCAGGAACAGGGACTGATACCATACCCAAAAATTAATGGAAAATATTGTCCGAGATCTGAATAATGAAATTATACTAATGGAATATACAACAGATATATCAATAACAAAGAAACTTAATTTTAAAAAAGGTCCTATTTTGGAACGAAAAGTGGTCATTGTGGGAAATGAAACAATTCTACATATATCCCACTATATAGAAATGGTGCTCCTGGTAGTTCTTTAAAGAGCAAATGAAGTCGCATTTCTCTAACCATTTTGGGAGTTTGGAAAAATTAATTTGAAAAAAGTGATTTTTGAAGCAAAATTTCTGGAGAAGAGTAGTGGTCATTGTGGGAAATAGAAGAATTCTACATATATCCCACTATATAGAAATGGTGCTCCTGGTAGTTCTTTAAAGAGCAAATGAAGTCGCATTTCTCTAACCATTTTGGGAGTTTGCAAAAATTAATTTGAAAAAAGTGATTTTTGAAGCAAAATTTCTGGAGAAGAGTAGTGGTCATTGTGGGAAATGGAAGAATTCTACATATATCCCACTATATAGAAATGGTGCTCCTGGTGGTTCTTTAAAGAGCAAATGAAGTCGCATTTCTCTAACCATTTTGGGAGTTTGGAAAAATTAATTTGAAAAAAGTGATTTTTGAAGCAAAATTTCTGGAAAATAGTAGTGGTCATTGTGGGAAATAGAAGAATTCTACATATATCCCACTATATAGAAATGGTGCTCCTGGTGGTTCTTTAAAGAGCAAATGAAGTCGCATTTCTCTAACCATTTTGGGAGTTTGGAAAAATTTAATTTAATTAAGAAATGCGACTTCATTTGCTCTTTAAAGAACCACCAGGAGAACCATTTCTATATAGTGGAATATATGTAGAATTCTTCTATTTCCGATAATGACCACTTTTCGTTTCAAAATAGGACCTTTTTTAAAATTAAGTTTCTGTGTTATTGATATATCTGTTGTATATTCCATTAGTATAATTTCATTATTCAGATCTCGGACAATATTTTCTATTAATAATTTTTGGGTATAGTATCAGTCCCTGTTCCTGGATTTCGCCACCGAAATCATATTCCTATATTTTATTAGGACTGTTAAGCAGTTAATAGTGCTCTGTTAACTGCAAAATGAGCTCTGTAAATTTTTTTGGTTTTTGGCTCTGCTAGTTAAATTTAAAATAAAATATAGATTCTGCACATCTGTACAAAAAATCCTTTAAAACCATATAAATCTTTTTAAAATCGGCGCAGTGGTACCAGCGTAAAAGGAATTACAAAAAACATGTTCGCCTTTTAATTATATAGATAGAAGATAATGGTATGATTCAATTACTTATGGAACAAAATATCGGCCAAATTGCCGCCGCGACCTCAGCGGTACACCTCTATCCGAGGGTCAAAATTTTCGAAGACGCTGAGGCATAATTCAGGTTCTATCCTATTAATGTGCCGAATTATCTTATCCTTTAGCTCTTGAATTGTTGCTGATTTATCGACGTTCAAGAAGTCCAACAGTGTCAAATCACATGATCTTGGCGGCCAATTGACATCGCCACCACATGAGATAACATGTCCATTGAATTTGTCGCGCAAAAGAGCAATTGTTTCGTTAGATGTGTGGCAAGTGGCACCGTCCTGTTGAAACCACATATCGTCCACATCTATATCTTCCAATTCGGGCCATAAAAAGTTCCTTGTCATCTTACGGTAGCGAACACCATTCACAGTAATGCATTAAACACATTCACCACAGCTGGCTACACGAACACACGACTTCAAATGCTGTTAGCAGCATTTGTCGCCTCGTAGCCGGCTACTTAATTAATTTGGAGACGGCAGCAGCACCATCTGCACCTGGTATTCAAGTACAAATACATAGTTCAGTATTACCACTTTCATATATTTTGCATTTATAAAAATTAATTACTATATTAAAATGTACTTATTTCACGTAAAAGTACAAAAAGGAATCAATTTATTCTTTACATCAATTATTGGATATTATTTCTGTTAAATAATATGAAAAAAATGCACAAAATCATTCATTCAACATTTTGTATTATACTGGCAACACTGAATTTTCTCATTGTAGCCATAGAAATAGAAATTAGTTTAATTAGAATACAACGACAAAATCAGCATCAGGCGCCCTGTTGCCTTGCTGCCTTCAAAGGAATTATTCTCATATAAACATGTGTATTCTATCGTTGGCATTTGGTAGTCGGTAGCTTGCTATGGTGAATCTGTTTAATGCATAACTGCCTGACCGGCCTCATTTGGGAAAAAAATACGGCCTGATGATGCCGCCAGCCCATAAACCATTGCATTTGTTTTTCGACAATCACTCTTGGATTATCATTCACCCAAATGCGACAATTCTGCTTAATGACAAATCCACTGAGGTGAAAATGTGCCTCATCACTGAAGATGATTTTTTTTTTTTCGAAAATTGATCATCCACTGTTGCCATTTCTTGCCACCATTCTGACCATTGACGATGTTTGGAATAGTCAAGAGGCTTTAGTTCTTGAGTCAATTCTACCTTGTAAGCGTGTAAATGAAAGTCTTTATGCATAATTTTCATCAACGACAAGTGTGAGAGGTGTAATTGTTGGGTACGACGACGAGTTGAGGTGGACGGCTATTCAGCGACACAAACGCGAAGAACAGCAATATTTTCTGCAGTACGAGCTGTACGAGCATGCACTGGTGTTTTCACATCTCCTACAGACGCGGTTTGCTCAAATTTTTGCACGATTTTTCCGATTGTACGCACATTTGATCGCTTGTGCTGACCAAAAAAAAATCATGAAGTGCACGATATGCATTTTAATTTGAACGCCCCTTTTCATAATAAGCCGGAATAAGTTTAACGCGTTGCTCCATTGTGTATCTTTCCATGTTTCAAATTGAGTTGGTCTGAAATTGAGAAATGTCAAACGAAATGCAGAAAAAACCTTAAAATTTAACCACCCATTATAATTATTTTTTAGTAAATGAAATAAGTCTAATATGTCGCCAACTGCAACAACTATGGTTGTGTAGTTGCTTAGCCGCGTTGCAATGAAAATAATAATTTTCATATACAACGAATTTAAAATGTTTGCTTGCTAAAGCCGCGTTCAGACTATTATACTTTGTATTTATACTTGTCAAAAATTCAAATAATACGTGCAAGTGTGATAGTCTGAACGCAAAATGTCATCAAAGTGGCAAATAATACGATAAAAATTTTGACATCCCATAAGACTTTTTCGTTTTTAGAAAATTTTCTAAACGATAATACTTTTCATTAGATCAGGGTTGCATTTTCACACAAACCAAACTTCCAAGTCGGCTGTTTCGCCGCCGATAGCGTGTCGTCATTGATTTAATGTTTTGTCATATGTATATCGGCTCAAAATTTTGAATAAGTGAATCGTATGGAAGTATATTTCGTTGACGTAATTTTTAACGTTTTTGTAATATCTTTTCTTAAATTTTTTTCTTTTATTTACATAGAATATTTTTAACTGCTGAATTTTGTCAAGTGTCGGCACGTCCCCGCCTGCATGAAACCGTTTTGCCGCCGCTAGTAAATGAATAGCACAGAAATTTTCATTGAACAGCTGTTTTGTTTTCTACTTGTATTACGCATTTGATTTGAAGTGTGATGGTCTGAACACAATATGTGATTTGACGTTAGATTTTTTTGACAGTCGCAACGAATGTATTTAGATTTCTGTATCGTAAAATGTGATGAAAGTATTAATACTTGTATAATAGTCTGAACGGGGCTTAAATGTTTATGTCGACAGCAAGTGAATGTCTTGTGCAGTCCTCTAGTAGTGAAGTGTGTGATAATCTCAAAAGTTTTACTACTGCTTTCAAAAAATAAATAAAAGTTATAAATAGCAGTAAAATTAAAATTAAAAATAAACAAATAAAATAAAATTTATGATATTTTATTTAACCTTTTACTTGTAAAACCATTTAGAACATTCAGACTGCATAACTGAAATTGTTGCGAATTTATTTTAAAATTTTTTCATTTAAAGGAAACATGTGTTTAAGAATAAAACTTTTCTTATTTAAAAAAAAAAAAAAAAAAAAAAAACAAGAAATAAAACCATTTTCACAACACAAAAGACTAGTACAAGCAAATTATACTGTTTTATTGAACAAAAAGTTTTTGCCAAAAATGTAATAAATATTGGCAGAAATAAAAAAACATAATAAACTTAACCTTAGAAATGTAATAAATAACTATTAAATATAGATTTGCACGTCTGTTGCTAATGTTTTATTATTATAAAAATGAAAACGTTGAATTTATAGGGTGTTTTTTTAAGAGGTATAGAACTTTGAATTGAAATAAAACACAAGAAAATCGCTTTAATGTCCATCAATTTGGCTTTATTTGAAGGATAATTTTATGCCATTAATGTTTAAATATGATTTCGGGCATGTGGCCGCCGCGGCTGGCTCGAATAAAGCCAATTCTACAGGTCCAATTTTCAACCACTTTTTCGAGCATATGGGGCCGTATGTTGGCAATAACGCCACGAATGTTGGCTTCCAAGTCCCCTAACGTTTCTGGTTTGTTGGCGTAGACGAGCGACTTTACATATCCCCAAAGAAAATAATCCAATGGTGTCAAATCACACGATCTTGGTGGCCAATTGACAGGTCCATTCCGCGAAATTATGCGCTCATCGAATGTTTCCTTCAATAAATCGATTGTGACGTGCCCTGTGTGGCATGTAGCGCCGTCTTGTTGGAACCATAACTCATCCACATTCATGCCATCCAATTCGGGAACAAAATAGTCGGTTAGTCGGCTCCAATTGCTGTGCACGGTGGCGAATCGATTCATTCGGGTCCTCTGCAACACTTTGCTCTACAGCGGCAATGGTTTCTTCGGTGCGCACTGTTCGACGTCTATGCGGATGCGTATTATCACATAGAGTAAACGTAGTGCGAAAACGATCCATGGTTAACCGAATTAATTGCTCTGATGGACGATTATGTCGACCATAAAATGGACGGAGCTTGCGGTAAACTTCGCGAACTGAACCATTATTTTCGAAATAAATTTGCACGATTTGCAAGCGTTGTTCTTTTGTCAACCTGCTCATGATAAAATGGCAAACCAAACTAAATATTAATCACTTGACAGCTGACAAAATGGCCGCCAGTTAAAAAAGTGATGCCAACTTAAAGTTCTATACCTCAATAAAAAACACCCTTTATAACTTGTGTTTGCTGTTAGTTGTTGTTGTTACTTTCTCTTATCAAAGGGAAACAAACAACACCTTGTAATACATTATTACTTTTATTATTATTTTTTAAATAAATATTATAAAGGTGTATTGCATTAAGTCTTACCTTTAGATAATAAATCATGCATGAATTTTTGGGGACAAAATGTGCAAAAAATATAATAACAGAGCAGGCAGCTGTGAATTTAAGCTACTAAATCAATTTAAAGTGTATTAACTTTATTGTTTAGTAAATTATTTCTGTGAAATATCTAGGAAAAGAACTCAACCCTCAATGTGGTTAAGCAAATATTTTATATATTTACAGAAAATTCAGGTTAAGAAATTTAACAATTTCACATCAATCACTAACACTGTATGTACACAAACAAATAACCAGATTCTTCCCTGCAGAAAGTGCGAATAGTGAAATTGTAATGATTTACTAGCGATATTGTCAGTAGTACTACTGACCAGGTGTACCCCAGCCAATGTAATCATCTATTGACATTTAACATTAGCTTGTTATTGAAAATCCATCACTACACTGTAGCACTACTGACTAAGTAGTTCTTTTGGGACCACATGGAGACATTGACACCAAAGATTCACTAGTAAATTTTACGTACTCTAGTCTACAATATCGATATTTCCTCGCCCGTTGTCAGTAATATGATTATAGCGATTTTCTAGTGACATTGTCAATAGTGCTACTGACTAGGTCTACCCCAGCCAATTTAATCGCCTATTGACATATAACATAGGATTGTCATTGAAAATCTACCAGTAGACTTTTTCACTACTGACTAAGTAAGTTCTTTTACGACCATATGGAGATATTTGAACCAAAGATTCACTAGTAGTAGTAGTTTTAGTAAGTGACCCTCGTCTACATATATTTATTTAATATTATTGCCCAACACAATAAAAAAGAAAAACAAACTATTGACGCGTTCATTGACAATATCATCAGAAATATACTAGAACTGTTGTCTCTAACATATCTGTACTCGCGCATAAAAGGAAAGTTGTCGACATTTTAACTAGTACAATTGTCGCTGGAGAAAGAGTATTGAGATAGAGACATATGGTTCTAGGCTGACTATAGAGGTTTATAAAAACCAATACCAACAAAGAAAATTATAAACAAAATATATTGGGCCTTATTACGAGTGTCGTATTACGATTTCGACTACGATGATTTTGTATGAAGCTAAAAAAACATTGCAACTTTATTTAATTTAATCTGGTACGAAATCGTCGTAATCGCAGTCGAAATACGACAGTCGTAGTTATGCCCAATAATTGGGCGTTTTAAAAGTTTAGATCTGAGTTTTGTTATAAAATGTTCTCTGGGACACAATCAACTCTTCTATAGGAAAAGTATGCTGTGGCACAGTAAACTTTTCCATAAGAAAAGTATGCCAAGACACAAAGTAAACTTTTCTAAAAGAAAAGTCTGCCAAGACACAAAGTAAATTTTTCTAAAAGAAAAGTCTGCCAAGACACAAAGTAAACTTTTCTAAAAGTCTGCCAAGACAAAAAGTAAACTTTTCTATAAGAAAAGTATGATATGATACATTTTCTATAGAAAAGTAGTCTGCGACACACAGTAAGCTTTTCTATAAGAAAAGTATGATGTGATACAGTTAAATTTTCTATAAAAATAAAAACTTTTCTATAAGTAAACTTTTCTATAAAAAAAAATATGCTTTATGTAATAAATTTTCTGCTGAATTTGATATTTTTCATATGTAATTGAAAACTAAAAGAGGGCAATTATTAATAAAATTCCGCGAGAAATTTTTCCCGGGGAATAATTCTAACTAATAGCAAGTAATAGGAAAAACAAAAAGTTCTAATTGGAAAAAGGAGAAATTTCCCGCGGAATTTTATTCATAATTGCCCTGAAAATATATTTCCTGAAAATAATTCAATTGTTTGGGTAATCTTGTAGAACATACTTTATATACTTATGTGGAGTTTATATTAGAGTTTCTGCGCGGGAAAAAAAATCCCGGGAATTCTCGGGAATTATTTTTTACAAATCCCATGAAATTTTCGGGAATTTTTGGTAATTTAATATATATGTTTTTTGAATTTCCTTTTTTATATTGCTATTCATTGTTTTAATATTTAAAAGTACAATTTTTTAACTATGCATAATATAAGCATATGGAAGCAGATGTAATAGAAGTTTCCGAGGTGACTCCAACATCTTCAAGCGTTACGAAATATTTTCAACCTAAAAACTCTGTGTGGATTGGCAGATGTAGTTGGAATTTCCATCCATGCTTCTTGAAGTGAACGAATGAAGTTGTTTTGTTTTTTATTTAAATGTTGAATTTTAATTGAAATTTATTTGCTGTTGGTTAAACATTGTCTATATATTTCATTGGTGCTTAGCCAAATCATCAGTAGACTTCAACCTCATATTTTGAACAGTCACAAACCTCTTATGTTATGGAAAGACTTTCAAAAACTGTTTGAGAATTCACAAACAATAATACTTTTGAAAATCAAAGATATTGCTTAACCACCAGCAAATAAATTTCAATTAAAATAGACTCATGACAATATCTCAAATAATAAATTTCTTAAATGTTAAATGTTGTAGGCTTTTTTCATAAAATTATATTTTTTTATTGAGGCCATTTAATTAAATTGCTATGCGTTTGAAATTCCCGGGAATAGAACATTTGTTTTCTCGTTTCCCGGGAATTGGAAAAGTCCGGGAAATTAGAAACCCTAGTTTATATGGTTTGCTAATATTCTTTATTTATTAAATTACTTTTGTTTAATATTAATTTATGTGCTTTTCTTTGGAAGGTATTGAGAGTATCAGTATTAGTTTATTTATTACTTTAGGAGTGTATTGATTTTTTGATCCTTGTGCCAGCCAGCAAGTCCCTTTTGTTGGATTTATAAGAAAATATATATATTTTGGATGCTATAGTAACTCCTTTTCATGAATTAACTTAAGCTTTTGCATTAGTTTTCTTAATATTCGTTGTTGCTGTTATTATTAATATTATATTCTCATTATTTCCCCTTTAAGTACGAAAGTTAAAAAAAAAGAATGAAAGAGGTACTAAGAGACAAAAAGTAATAAGAGAAGAAAAATTTAAATGGTATTAATAAGTAGAAAAATAAAAAATCAAGTAGAGGAAATTTGGAAAAAAAATTATCAGGTCTTCGGTACAGTTTTCTTTGGTTATCTTTAAGCCTCTTTAGTGACTATGTTGCTAAATATATCCTGAAAATAATTCAAAGATTTCTACACTAACCTTCAAAAGAAATGTTTCCTTCTTAAATAACTTTATTTTATGTTGATTTAACATTTCAGTACTGTTTAATTACAGTTATTTCATGTTGAAACAACGTGAATTTGATGCCAAAATAACATGAAGAACCATGTTGAATCAAAATTATCTCCAGTTGAAACAACATGAGTTTAATTTGACATAGTTATCTTATACAATTAATTATAATAAAGTTATTTCAAAAGGAAAAAATTTTCTTTGAGGTTACTGTAAGTTAGGTTGAATTAAGTAATTATTTTAATTTTACATGTATTAAAGCCTCATATGCCTCATATTTGGCTTTAGATATGTTTTGGTGTAAAATATAAACTACGAGTATCTTTAATTACAAGAAATATAAATTGTAGAGATGTGCAAATGTCGTGATTTTATCGTATCACGCGTGAGTGCGCGAGCGTCACATAAAAAAAATTTACTCGTGCGTGATCGAGCTTTTTTTAATAATCACGCACGAATTCTCACGCTCTCACGAGATAACATTCCTGCATATTATTATTATTATTATTATTATATGTTAATATTAATATTATTATCTTAATATTAATATTATTAATATGTTAATAAATAATAAATGCATATATGCATATACATATATTCATACAGCTTTGTAAGTATGTATGTATGTATGTATATTTCTTAGATACCCTGTAGGAAGTATCAATTGAGAAACACTACTGATTCAACTGTACCTTTGTCAACAATACTACTGACGAATTGTACCGCAGGAAATGTTTTTTGCTTTAGGGGCTGTCCATATATTACGTAACGCTGTTGGGGGAGGGGTGGGGTTCGAGTTTTGTTATGATTTGTCATGGTGGGGGTGGGGAGGGAGTCTTTGAAAGTGTTATGTAGCAGAAAAATTTTTAGTAATTCGTATGTTTTCTCATTTAATATGCTTTTCTCGTTTATTTGATTATCATTTATTTAATTGATCATACGTCTTACCTTCACATTTATATTATGTATGTATACATACATACATACATGTGCGGAATGTCAATTTTTGATATACGAGAGTTCGAATATTTAAAATGATATCCGCGAATACGAATATTTCAAACGATATTAAATTAACTTTGCTTTATTTTAATTTACATTGTAAATTTTTCAAAAACATGAGCATACATACATATATACGTAGATATGTACATATGTATATGTAAGAACCTATTTTTCAACATGCAAAAAAAACATGCAAATTATATTATAAATATACTTTTTCGTGAGCGTGCGTGATCGTGATAAGTTGTAAACCACTCGTGCGTGATTAAAAATATTTTATTCGTGAGCGTGCGTGATCGTGAAAATGTTCAAAATCATTCGTGCGTGAAAGTGCGTGAGTTAAATATTTTTCTGCGTGAGCGTGCGTGTCGTGAGTCAGAAAACACTAACGTGCACATCTCTAATAAATAGCTTTTCTTATATATTGACGTAACATTTTCAAGTCATCTTCATCATCTTCTATTTCCTTGATATGAATTATTTATCTTTTGTTTAGATACGTGTTGGCTTAATAATTCTCTATAAATTTCAAAGTGAAAATACAGTCAAATAATAAAACCACTTGGAATGACCTTTTTTAGTCAAGTCAAACATTCACTAAAGGGTTACAATTGAACGCTTAAGTGTCTGCGCCATAAAATATGTTTTACACTTTAGTAGTTTTCTTTTTTTTTTTTTGCATCTGTTTTATTAAGTTTACCTTGTATTTCGGCGTTCCCTAAAAAATAAACTTGTATATATATTTTGACAGTTTTCATTACGTCGCACGCTACGAAGATATCAAGAAATACAGCTGGGAGATAAAAGATTTTTAGAGCCCAAGAAAAAAAATGTAATTAATTTGTAGAAAGAATTTTCATTCGTCTGACAGGTTTAACGGATTTAAATAACTTCAGTGCGTTTTGAAAACGGTACAGAGAAAGAGTGTGGGTGAAAGTGTAACAGATAGGAGAAAGGAGGGAGTTAAAAAAGTCATACTGAAATGAAGCAGGCACATTAACATTTTAAAAACTTTCAAAAATTTTAAACTGAAATAATTTTGTAATACTTTTCCTTTAATTTGTCTTTAGTTTTTGGTGATAACAATTCAAACTTTTTAGACACTTGCTGTTGGGTTTGAAATGTTCTGATTTTTTTTTTTTTTTTTTTTTTTTTTGTACAACTTTGTGTAACAGTTGAACTTCAGGCCAATTCTGTGTGTGTTTTTTGTCTGTTTTTAATACCTAAATTATTAAATTTCCTAACATAAAATGGAAGACGAAAAAAGCAATATTCAGAGCATTTCGTCTGTGTGAAGATAAGTTTAAATTAAAGTAAAATCCTAAAATGATTTCAGACATGCCACTTAATTTGCTCTTTAACGAGCCATCAGGAGCACCATTTCTATATAGAGGTATATATGCACTCTTCTCCTATTTCGCACAATGACCACTTTTTTTTCCAAAATAGGACCTTTTTTAAAAGTTAGTTTCTCTGTTATTGATATTCCATTAGTATAATGTCATTATTCAGATCTCGGACCATATTTTCCATTAGTTTTTGAGTATAGTATCAGTCCCTGATCCTGGATTTCGCCACCGAAATAATATTCTTTTATTTTACTAGGAATGTTAAGTGCTTAACAGTCCGCTGTTAACTGCAAAATGAGCTCTGTAAAATTTTTTGCTTTTTGTCTCTGCTAGTTAAATTTAAATTTATCTTCACACACATGAGCATTTTTGGGTCTCAGATCATTTAAGGCCACTACTTATATTTTTTTATTTATATGAAGAAAAATTAGGAAAATTATTACTTCTCAAAACTTTTGAATTGGTGCAAGTTTTATCTTAATGTTTTTGGAGACTTCAAAAAAAAAAAAAAAAAAAATTCCCAAATAAATTTTTTCTATTAAGATTGGCGCGCTACGTTCAGCATTTTTCAAAAACTTTATTTCAAGAAAAAATTAAAATTAACAAGTAGGGCTCTGCCGAATCCTATGCACACACAAAAATTTCAACGATTATGCTTCATAGGTGTTACATGTTAATTCAACATGCTTCACAGTAACCTTCAAAGACAATTTTTCCTTTTGAAATAACTTTATTTTATGCTGATGTTAATATTCCATTATTGTAAAAACAAAATGAAGAATCGTGTTGAATCAAGGTTATTTTAAGTTAAAACAACGTGAATTTGATGCTGAAATTATATGAAGAACCATGTTGAATTAAAGTTATTTCCAGCTAAAACAACATAGATTTAATTTGATATAGTCATCTTATTTAATTAATTATATTATTTCTCATAAATTTAATGTGATTTTCAATTGGTGTTTTGTTTTCGTGTGTATGTATACATGCTCGTACATCGATGAAGTGTATGTAAGATTCGGCACTCTTACTTGTTTCTTTTAATTTCCCCTACTCTGCCCCAAGGCAAATAAAATGTCTTATTTTTAGCTGTAAATGTGGAATTATTATGAAAAATTTAAGGAAACATTGCACGTTAATGTTTTCCATTACAATCCATGTTAACTGTCGCAAAATATTGGACACCTTTAAGTTTTGTATTTTTATTTTTCCGGTCTCAAACTTTATTATAAACGGGCAACAATAAAATAATTTTAAGCAGTTTAACAAAAGTTGAAATAAATTTTTAAATGCTTTTTGTGACCTTTTTCTAATGTTGACTTGGTGTCAATTTGTAATTTTTGCTTTGAATCAGTTGATTACAGGCTACGGGTCAAGTTATTGCAAGCAGTGAAAACTTTTAGTGATTCAAGGGGCATCATTGTAATTTTTTTTTAATTGTAATGCCATAAGATAAAATGTATTTGTATTAAAAATTTAATTGCAGGTATTCCATTTGTTAAATTATTAAATAAGGTATTGTTGAACTTTTAAAAATTTCGAGCAAGGTTGGCAAACGGTATCGTAAAAATACCGGTACCGATTCAAATACCGTTAAAATTAGGTACCGGTATCAATACCGATACCGAAACTCATTTCGGTTAGAAAATACCGGTATCGACAATACCGTTTATGTCTATACCGGTACGTACCGGTATACCGATTTCCTTGAAAAAATTACAAAACTTAATTTAAATTAACTTTTTTTTAAATTAATTACAGAAACAAAATTTCCCCCTTTAAACGTTCTTATTCAGCTCTATTCTTACTACTTTTTATCGACAACAAAGTGTAAGCACACCATAATCATATACATATGTACATATGTATAAACTAGACTTTTTCTTTTCCCGGACTTTTTCATTTCCCGAGAAAGCAGGAACGACTTTTCGGCTTCCCGGGAAATTTCCGCCCAATGCAAAACAATACAAAATATTTTTAATTTAATTATTTAAACAAAAAAAATATATAATTCATGAGATCGATTAAATAAAACGTTTAATAAGCACATTAGTAAAAAAAAAATAATACCATTTGAGTTCTTTAAATAATAGTAGTGCATATGTATATACCAATATTATATTTAAATGCCAAAAAAAAATTATTTATTTATTTATTTATTGATACATATTATACAAAGTAAATTTGTATAATATGGTGTTGAACAAACATGGTTGGAGTAACAAGACCATACGCCCAGGATGTTATTAACAGTATTTTAAAAAAGTTTTGTGACTGACTGTACACGACGTATGCCTTCACATAGGAAGTAGCAACGTGGTTGTTAAAGAAAAACCGCAAGATTATACGGACTAAAAACTCTCGAAGGTTAAACAATACACACAAGCCTGACCGCACTTAAAAAAAATATATTATTAAATAAATATTACAAAATATTTCTTTGAAAATAGGACTTTAGTACAGAACAGTAATGTAACGAATGTCAATTTTTGATATTGGCGAATACGAATATTTGAGACGATATTCGCGAATACGAATACGAGTATTTAATGTGAAATTTATAGACAATAAATTAGGGTTCTATTTACGCCTGCAATATGAAATGTTAAAAAATTGTTATGAAAAAGAACTTCATACTCATCTTGGCGCACTTTAAAGTTAATAAAAACTACACGAAAATTTCAATGATCGTCAGTAAATAATATTTCAAAAAGAGCAAAAATTTCTATAAAAAATTTAATGGATTCGTATTAGGATTTATTTAATGTATTTAAATTTTTGGAAAAATATTTGTATTCGCCTGAATTTGACGAATACGAATGCGAATACGTATATATATAAAAATTGCCGAATATTCGGCAATTCGAATACGAATATTCGTGCATCACTAGTACAGAATAACCATTAATAGAATCGTTCTTTTTACCAAAGAGAATCTGAAATTATTTTGTAATTTTTCTTTTATTTCCTTGCACATTTCTGTTTTTACTTTTATGACTTGTAGATTTAAATTTTGAACGTCGCGTTCTGCTTATGGCAAATAAAGGCCTCTTAGTCCCAGAGCACATGTGTGCCAGATGTAAACTCGGCCTTAATTGTTGTAAAGTTTTAGCTATTGTGCTAGTGCCATGGCATTATTATTGCGCCATCGCATTCATAAAATGAATAACGACACTCATCAAGTTGCCATAATATCAAAAACTCCCGGAAATTCAGGCACATTTTCCGGAAAATCCCGTTTGAAAAACACTAGTATAAACGTTTATAACCAGGCTACCCAGAGAAGCGCCAGAGTGCCGAAAATCAATCGAATTTTTATAGAAATTAATAAACATATGGTTATAGGTATACATTGCTCTCGGTTTTCCCTCTGTGGGCAGCTATGATCTAAACATATTTATGCATGTATGTATGCTTATACAAACATACAAGTTTACACTACAATTGTGCAAATAATCTGTGCAGGATATAAAACTTAGTTTTTTATGTTACTGTTTACTAAAGTCTTTATGTAAAATTACTTACTTTTAACTTAATAAAAAGACGTTTTTTGCTATATACACAGTATGAATTAATAAACTTCACAGTAATAGCGGTATACCGGTATTTTAAACTCGATAACGGTATGTACCGGTAATACCGATACCGAAATAAAAAAAAATTACCGTTACCGATACCGAAATTTTTAAAATAATTGTACCGGTATCAATACCGATACCGTTATTTGTTTCGGTTTCCAACCTTGATTTCGAGGGTTAATTGATTAAGACAAAAAAAAATTAAAATAAAAAATTGAAGAAAAAAAATTAATTTTTGTCAATTCAACTTGGAAATTAATTAAATTCTGAAACAAAAGTTGAATTGACCAAATTAAATTTTTAAATAAACTTTTAATCAATTAAATTTCTTCGGAAATGTTTAATTGTTTCAATTAAATTCCTTATTTATTATTTGAATTGTTTTTCCAATTAACTATGTTAAAATTGGAAAACATTTTTTTTCTGTGTTTGTAGAAAATAAATTTATTCAAAGTATTGGCCATGGTTAGCTAAAACCTTTCCCTTCGTTTTGTTAATATCTGAGGACAAATTAAGGCATTAGATATGGATCGAAGTTTCTATGAGAGAATTA
This sequence comes from Tachina grossa, assembly GCA_949987645.1. Taxonomy (NCBI): domain Eukaryota; kingdom Metazoa; phylum Arthropoda; class Insecta; order Diptera; family Tachinidae; genus Tachina; species Tachina grossa. The sequence continues at coordinate 130,446,463 of OX465278.1, read as the reverse complement.
CATTGTGTACAAAAAAAAACTATACGCAATTAAATAGGCTTAATTTTATTAACTGCGTATAATCCCATGCTGGCCAACGTGAGAAATGTATTCGTATATGTAAGACGGCGATTGAAGTTCGGTACATTGGTGCCACTTTGGCCAGCTATGGTATAATCGTAATTGTAGCGCAAACAATTCATACGCTGACATTTTTTTTTCTCTCAAGCAACTATGTCTATAGCCGATTACAACATACAAGAGCACCTCTACTTTGTTTATGCGAAAAACTAAAATACACTACAGCTAAACATAAAAAAGCGCATCGACCCTCTATTTATCTCATACTTATATTCATAGTATGCTTATACTCTTAGTATGGATATGTACTCGGATAAAAAAATATACGCATAATACTAGAGATATTTATTCATTATTCGCTATCGTATACAATCATTTGTGTACATAAAATGAAATCAATGTTTGTATGTGTGTGTGTAAATGAATTAGCTCTGTATATACGCATGTGTAGCCGATTAATAGTCAGAGTATTTTTATACTCATGCATGTGATTGTAGCTCACATCATCTATAAATTGTAGTTGTTGTCCTTTGGGCTGGGTAATTTAAAAAATGGGTATATATATATAATTGTTGGATGTTAATAGTCATACCTATTCGGTTTAAAATTAATGCGTGTGCTTGAATCAGGTAAAAAATTCAAAGAGTACTTAAAACGATAATTCTGTCATTTCCGGCTTTCAAATGGTTACAAACGTAATTAAAATTGTGTTGAATTTTGTTCGAAATTTATGCCCTGCCCCCCGTATTCTGTAACACGCCAAAGCTAAAGCTAAATTCGATCGCTAAAATGTTGAACAAATACAAAATTTTAAATATTTTGGCGAAGGCATAAAACAGTAAAATCTAGGCAGATTAGATTTTTAAGCCATTGCTCGATTTAGCAATACTTAGTTGATAACTGTATTCGTAGTAGAAAATCTATAAATCGACATGTAGATTTTTAGCGACAGAGATTTAGCTTAAGTGAGTGACAGAATACCGGGGCGGGACTCTACCGTGCAAAAAGAACTGCAAATTTCTTGAGGCCAAGCAAATCAATCAAGCCAATTTTAGTTACCCTGTTCTGGTGAGGCAAAAACAAACATTATTTTCAAAAAAAGTCTTTAACTGGTCTTGCAACATATTGAAGCTTCGTAATGATGGTAAACCAATAATTGTATATACAGCAACACTACTTCTCATATTCTGACATAATCCAATGGTGTCAAATCACACGATCTTGGTGGCCAATTGACAGGTCCATTCCGCGAAATTATGCGCTCATCGAATGTTTCCTTCAATAAATCGATTGTGACGTGCGCTGTGTGGCATGTAGCACCGTCTTGTTGGAACCACAACTCATCCACATTCATGCCATCCAATTCGGGAACAAAATAGTCGGTTAGTCGGCTCCAATTGCTGTGCACGGTGGCGAATCGATTCATTCGGGTCCTCTTCAACACTTTGCTCTACAGCGGCAATGGTTTCTTCGGTGCGCACTGTTCGACGTCTCTGCGGATGCGTATTATCACATAGAGTAAACGTAGTGCGAAAACGATCCATGGTTAACCGAATTAATTGCTCTGATGGACGATTATGTCGACCATAAAATGGACGGAGCTTGCGGTAAACTTCGCGAACTGAACCATTATTTTCGAAATAGATTTGCACGATTTGCAAGCGTTGTTCTTTTGTCAACCTGTTCATGATGAAATGGCAAACCAAACTAAATATTAATCACTTGACAGCTGACAAAATGGCCGCCAGTTAAAAAAGTGATGCCAACTTAAAGTTCTATACCTCTATAAAAAACACCCTTTAGATAGGCATGGGTGCTGACAAAGTGAGTGGTGGCTCAGAAAAATGCAGCATTTTCCCGAACTTACTTAAGTTTTCTTTCCTTCTTTAGAAAATAAAATTTTTTAATAAAATATTTCATTTAGTAATAACTAAAAATTACCTACCTTGACTCCGGTAAAAAAATTATGCCTTGATGAAAAAGAATTTCACAATTCTTACATTTCCCGAGTGCTTAACAATCACTGAACGACTCAAAAAATATAAACGAATTGATGTAAGTATTCTGCTGATAAAGTTTCATTAATTATATGTCTAGTACGTGTTTTTTATCTGTTGTCTTTTAAATTTTTTTTAATGTGACAATGTTTGATATATATACATACATACCTTAATATAGAAAGGACCTAACTCAATTTTATTTTGAAATCGAGTTTTTGTATATATTTCAATAGAAGAACGTCTAATGTACCGAAAACTGCAAAAATCTCAATTTCAAAGTAATAATGGGTTAGGGCCTTTCTATATTAAGGCAAGGATGTATATTTCTTTTCGTCAGAAAATATGATTGCTGTTTCAGTATTAATTTCAAATTTTTTCTTTAATTTTATTTTGTATTCTTGACATGACGTTTTGATGATAAATTACTTTGTAATAATAATGATATTATGCATTTAAGACAAGGACAAAAAACGCTAGACATAGCTAGACATTTGTATAATGAGTGTTATGTATAAATGGCATAAAATTTCTTTAAGATTTGCAATAAAATATAAAGCATAAAAAAGATGTAAAAATTAAGATTAAAAGCTAATTTAAAGACATTTGTTGTGCCATGAAAATTATACAACAGTTGAAAACTTAAGAACTGTTAAAATTCTTTATTCAAATGGCTTATCTGTCCAGCCTTATTTATGCTCAGCCTATAAATATCCTGCTCATCCCTTTAAAGTTTATTGGGCGCGACCTCGTCAATTTAAATTAATAGAAAATTGCGTCATTGTTATAGTCTGAAGTGTCGAAAATATAATAACAAATTTCGAGGGCCGTGCCCTCTCCCATTTTACTGAATTAAAAATGCTGCAAATATTTCTTAATGCAATACATATTGTGTCACCTTAACAGCCTAAATTGTTTTAAAAATTTTTAAGGAATGGATTGGACGCAAGTATATAAAATACATAAAGCATTTATTACATTTCAAGTGGCGTGGCGCCTTCTGTTTGTTAAAATAAAAATTTATCATAAATATATGGGTACTGTTAAATCAAAATGAAGAATTATGTTGAATCAAAGTTATTTCTAGTTAAAACAACGTGAATTTGAGACTGCAAATAACACAAAAATTTATGAAAAATACACAGAAAGAAAAAAGCCGTACTAAATTTAAGTTTTTTCTACTTACTTTTAGTACGAATCATACTTAAAAATTTAAGTACGAATAGCACTAACATTTACTTAAAACAAACCGAAAATAGGATTACTTTAGAAAACCAATCCTGGAGTTTCTTAAATTGAGTATGAAGAGCTTAAATTATGTAAAAAAAAAAATTAAACCAAGTACAAAGTTCTTAAATTGAGTAAAAAACTTATTTAAAGTTCAATTTTGTGTACTTACTTTATACACATATGAAAAGAAGAATAAAAAAACCTTTTAACCAAAAAATTTCAAGTTCGTTAGTGTGCTTGTGATTGAAATTCAATAAAATGAAAAAATTAATATATTGAAATAAAAATAATAATTGTACTTTTTAACGAAAAATGTTTTATTTAAAAGTGACTAGGCGCGGTCGATTTTTCTCGTGTGCAAAAGTGTTTTTAATAATATAAAAGTGAGCAAAATAAAACTATAATATCAATATTAAAATGTAAATTAATAAATAAATAAATAAGACAAAAAGTGAAAAAGGACGACTCCAAACTGCTGAATCTTCTGAGGGACGAAGCGAAGCTGTTTCTGTTTAAAGAATAAGTAAAAATATGAGTTTTTTATTTTAGTTGAGCAACTTTTTAGTTCATAAGCGGGAGAGAAAAATATGATAGTTCCCATTTTCATTATCTTCTCCTTCATCTTTAATAAAATCAAAACTTGCTCAACAGAAATTGTAGTCTGTGAACCCAGTATAATAATTGCTTCTGCTCACGTCTTTGCAAATAATAAAAAAAAACCAAAATACACACTTTGTTAACATTATGAAAATGTCAGTGAAAGATTTATATATAGAAGTATATTTTAATCTGTAGTTTTTTTTTATAATATATAAATATACATACATATCTACATAATATGTAATATTATTAGGTAAAAAATAGTAATAGGTACGAAAACTTTTTGCAACGCATGCCTCATAAGTTATCATTGATAATTATTTTATTTTGCTCAACTCGCTGTAAGACCGGACTCAGAAATATGTTATCGCTCTAGGTGACCAAGAACCCCTAGCTTCTTAATGACATAGTTTCGCTTAGAGCACTGATGGGTTTGTAATCAGCTTAGAAACGTGGGCTATAGTTGAGAGCGAAACAGATAATTTCCCAGCAAAAAATTACACATTACCATTAGAACTACTTGCCATTTAATGACTTACTTTTCTGATTACCAATTTTCATTACTCGCTTACAAATCACATTACCTAAAATTTAAAAAAATGACGTGCAAGTTGCTAAATGAAGAGAATGATTTTTTTAGACGAAATAGATTACGTGAAATGTTAACAAATAAAAAAAAATGTAAGTACTTTTCAAGAGTCGATTATTTTAGTCTCACGCCTTGTTAAAATCATTAAGTTGATAATCCAGTAGGGAAGTGCGTGCTTCCACCAAAAATGCTTAATTCCAAACTCGATTACCTTTTTTGAAATTTTTTTGCTGGGTTATTCATTGATGATAAAGAGGCAGTATTGTGCAGGCCAAATGCCTATTATTATTTAGTAAAAAAGCATTCAACGAATAACCTATATAAATTTAAAATCTAGTATTTTTTCTTCCATAGAACATACATACATCTTGGACTCACTTAGCATTCTTCCGTCATAATTTTTTGGCAACACTGTTAGCGATGCATGTAACAGAGCGACGTAAAGGAAACAATACCCGCTTTTGGTCTTTTGCATTAAATTTAATTGTTATTACCATAGAAATTCAATTAAAAGCTAATTAAAAATTATATTAAATCTTTTTATTCAAAAAATCAAGTTAGCATTTCTTAGAACAGGCGCATTTTGAGATTAATTCAATCTAATTGTTTCTTAAATTAATCTCGTTTTTGGTTTATTTCAAGTACGGATTCGGGATTAAATCAACACCATTCTTAGATTAATTCAATCTCAGATTTTCTTAAATCAATCTCGTTTTGGGAGTAATTCAAGTACGGATTCGCATTAAATCAATAAAGAAATTCTTGAATCAAACGTATTTTGAAATTAATTCTATCTCAGGTTCTCTGGAACCAATCTGGTTTTAGATTTATTTCAAGTACGGAATCGGGATTATATGTATATGGATCAAATTAAGTATCTAGCTCTTGAATAGTCCGTACTTGAATTAAGTCTTTTGTACTTGATTTGAGTAAATTCGTACTTACCGTACTTATGACACCGCTTTTGATTGATTTAAGTACGGATATATTGATTTTTATTTTGAGTATATTAGATATTTAAGGTAATATTACAAAAACCAAAATATAAATTTCAAAGAGTGTGTCCTCGCCAATTCTGCAAATATTTCTTAATGCAATATTGTGCCATTTTAAGAGCCTGAAGTGCCTTAAATTTCATAGGAGTCGATTAGACGTAAGCATATCAAATATAAGATGTATTAAATTTCAAAGAGCGTAGCGTCGCCCATATTTCTTAAACTTTTTTTTTTGTAGTGCCTCAAAAAATTGAAAATTTTTTAAGAGCGAGTTGTATGTATTAAAAGAGATAAAGCAAAATACTACTTTTAAAGGAATGTGGGCCCCTCAAATTTTTGCAAACATAACATTTTGCCTTTCATACGAGTTGGCTGGGAGAGTACCTAAAATACAACATATAATTTTAGGGGGCATGGCCCCGTGCACTTTTACTAACTTCATATTGCATCAGTACAACGTCAAGTTTCACTCAGTATTCTTAAAACTAACAACCAATATTTTAATAGAATAAAAAACACATTTTTTCTTTATGAAAATAATTTACTATAAAATAACAAAACTTAAAATTGGTTTCCAAAATATGTTTGTTAAAATAAAAAATAAATAAAATTTTTTTCTGTATAAACAAATTATTACAAAATAGGCGTGGTCCTGCCCACTTTTATTAAATTTAAAATTTTCAACAAGATTAGAAGTAAAACTTTTTATGTAATTTAATATTGAATTTAAAAGGAAGTGGGCCGCCCACTTTTTTAAACACTGCGTTTTAGTCATAATAAAAGTTAAAAGAGTCTAGAGTAAGTTTCATGGAAGTCAGATTATAATTATAGAACCCATTTTTTTTACTTTATACAAAAAAAAAAAACATTTTTCAAACCGTTTAAAAAAATAATGGAATTATAAAGTAAAAAATTTCAAAAAATATTAAAGCAAAATGATAACCTTCTTCTTTTTTAAGACGACTAATAATTGCTTGCTCTTCTATTTACGGTAGTTGCTGCTTAACTGATTTACCTGGTTCATTATTACAAAATAGCACAGCAATACGTTAATAAATCAACTAACAGAGTATTAAATAAGGCAAGTGATTGCATCAAAAACCAGAAAATTTTCAAAAATCCTTTAAGTGGACATTACTGCTAGTAAAAATTTTTCCTTTTTAAACTAGGTTTTATTGGTTTTCTCTGTGTTAATGTCTCTATTTATTTCAATTATTCTAAGTAATTCGTGAAACTCTTCAAACCATATTAAAGGAATTCATATCATTGTCTTACAGATTATCGTCCAATTAAAGAAACTTTATTTTTTCTTGCAACTTAGTACTAGCGTAGTCGTTCAAATAATTATTATTTTTATGTTTATGATTTGATTAGGAGGCTAAAGTTCGTACATGTGATTATTTTTATGTTTAAAACGTGTCTTGAAACTGCGACCTTATTTTATTTCAATTGCATTTTCAATAACGCTCCCATATTTCTGTGATGCGAAATCGACAAATATATTTTTTAATTTTTCTTATTAAGTTAAAAGGCCTATCGTACACAGAAAAAAATTATTTGTAAATACAATTAATTTTTTTGTTATATAAATTAAATAGTTAATTGATTTTGAACCTAAAATGGTTTTTACAATTAACGAAATTGTAAGTTAAAGGAAAATCTGAAAAACATTTTCAATTAAATATATCAACAAATAGATTGTTGAAATTTATTTATTTTTTCAACATTTATTTTTGTTATACTTCAAAGTTATTTCAATTAAAGTTATTGTTATATTAACAATGTACATTGTTGAATCATAATTGTTATATTAACAATGCTTTTTTATCCACAATCACAATCATCGAAACGATTTTTGCTTAACTGCGAAAAACACTAAATGTCTTAGGCGGTGTTGAACCCGCAACATCAGGACTAATAAACTGACTCACTTACCTCTCAGCTAAAGAGCAACACTTTATTAAATACGCAAATGATGAATACACACAAAATATTATTTCTTGCTTCTTCTACATGTGCGCAGTTCGTTATGATGTAATTTAACAAATAAGTTTGTTGAGTAATTCAATTGACTACAATCATTTAAATTTGTTATATCAACAATGGTGATTGTTAATTTTTAAATTGAAAGTTAACTTTTTTTTTTTTTGTTGGTTGCATTTCGATGATATTTTTTCTGTGTAATGAAGGCATTTACAGTCAGGCAATTGTCTTCACAAAGCTGCTGATGTTTAATAAAAATAAAAATTAATAGGCACTTGTAAATATGTTTAAATCCTAAAACGGAATTATACACATGTACAGTAGTTTTTGCTTATAGTCACATTTAAAATTCCACAGAAATTGTAGACTATATCGCTAATGTGACTATAAGCCTAATTTTTTTATATGCCACGCAGAGGTATATAAAAGAATTTCCATACAATCCAATTATGTCAATTACAAAACAATGTTGTAATTATAATAAAAGGCACATTTGTGTGGCCTTTTATGCAACAATGTTTTGTTCTAAAGACATGTTCTTCTATTAAACAGTAGATAGATGGAGGTTGAAATTTCCCAGCAAAAAAGTTTGCCTACTAGAATGCAAAAAAGTGTATGTTGTCTCCAGTGAGTACTTACAATTTGACTGAATAAGCCATTATTTTTGTATGAGGAGTTAAAAAAAGTATGCGGTACCCTATACTTTTTGCCTACAAATATCCAAAAGTTAATAGATTACTGATTGCCTAAAAGTATTCAAAATATAATGGGTTATTTTATGCTCACAAAAATGCAAAATTTAATAAAATAGCCAAAAATTGTAAACAAATAAAGGGTGTTTTTTATTGAGGTATAGAACTTTAAGTTGGCATCACTTTTTTAACTGGCGGCCATTTTGTCAGCTGTCAAGTGATTAATATTTAGTTTGGTTTGCCATTTCATCATGAACAGGTTGACAAAAGAACAACGCTTGCAAATCGTGCAAATTTATTTCGAAAATAATGGTTCAGTTCGCGAAGTTTACCGCAAGCTCCGTCCATTTTATGGTCGACATAATCGTCCATCAGAGCAATTAATTCGGTTAACCATGGATCGTTTTCGCACTACGTTTACTCTATGTGATAATGCGCATCCGCAGAGATGTCGAACAGTGCGCACCGAAGAAACAATTGCCGCTGTAGAGCAAAGTGTTGAAGAGGACCCGAATGAATCGATTCGCCACCTTGCACAGCAATTGGAGCCGACTAACCGACTATTTTGTTCCCGAATTGGATGGCAGACGGCGCTACATGCCACACAGCGCACGTCACAATCGATTTATTGAAGGAAACATTCGATGAGCGCATAATTTCGCGGAATGGACCTGTCAATTGGCCACCAAGATCGTGTGATTTGACACCATTGGATTATTTTCTTTGGGGATATGTGAAGTCGCTCGTCTACGCCAACAAACCAGAAACGTTAGGGGACTTGGAAGCCAACATTCGTGGCGTTATTGCCAACATACGGCCCCATATGCTCGAAAAAGTGGTTGAAAATTGGACCTGTAGAATTGGCTTTATTCGAGCCAGCCGCGGCGGCCACATGCCCGAAATCATATTTAAACATTAATGGCATAAAATTATCCTTCCAATAAAGCCAAATTGATGAACATTAAAACGATTTTCTTGTGTTTTATTTCAATTCGAAGTTCTGTACCTCTGAAAAAACACCCTATAGAATTTTGTAACATAATTATAAAATTTTAACCTTTTTTGGGATTGTTAAAAATCATAATTTTACAAAGCAAAGATATGAATACGTATATTGAAGAATATGCGAAAATACTTAGATTTTGTAATAAATATTGTAGTAAACCAAAGTTATTTTATTGTTTTCGAAGCTCACTTTCACGATCAATAAATATTTTTTAGATAGATTTCAGGATTAACTAGGAAGTACTACAATAAGTACCTTTATGTAATGATATAAATAAGTTGTTATTTCATTCATTACAAGACAGTCATTATTATACACATAAAATAATTAAATAAATAAGTACCACTCATTACTTTGTAAGCCATTAAAACAGTACTACCCATTACAAAATCTTCAAATTTTTTTGCTGGGTTAGATTTACTTTTTGGTTTATGACTTAAATAAATAACTAAAAAAAATCTGTTGAAAATTTTTGTGACTATAACGCGAATTGTTTGCATACAATTTGGATTTTGACTACCACAAAGTTTGTGCATATATGTCAAATATGACTATATAGTAAATTGACTATATCGTCAACTTTTTGAATGAAATTAAGTTCAAAAGTCACAAAAAACATTAAATATGGACTATATCATTAATGTGACAATAAGCGGTAGTGACTATAAACGAAAACTACTGTAATACTATATAACTTTTAATATATGTATGTATATGTGTATAGTTTAATATCCGAAATTAAACTTCAAGTTAATCAACGTTTACTTTTCATTTATTCCATTTATTTATTTAACAAACTGTACTTATGTATATACTTATCGTACTTTAGTACTCATGAAAAACTAATGGAATTTTAGAGAAAACTTGGGAACAACTGCTTTTGAATTTTATTTGTAAGAACTGGATTTTGAATCGCTATTTTCTAAAGAAAACAAGAGGCATTAAACTGGTCCTTAGCTGGGCAGAATTCTTTTTTTTTTTCTTAAACGAATGTTAAACCAATCACACAGAAAAAAATACAAATGTCAAATCAACATGCGAAAATTTTGATTTAAAATCATATTAAATTTACAAGAAATAATACATATCGTCGTCTTTCTTCTCAAACCACGCAAGCGCCATTTTTTCAAAATTGACTTTTTTGGTTTTTACAATAGAAAATATAATTTTCCACCCGACTGCATTCTCATCTTGACAACTTTGTGTGAACAAACAAAAATTAAAGCCATTTCCAAAACCTCGTAAGCGCCATACAAAATGACATTTGCATGAAAAACGAATGACTTTCATATCTTAAGCCTGGTACTCTGTTCACAATTTCGTGCGAAATGTTGTCAAACTACATATAAAAGTATTTCGTACGAAGTATTTGCGAAATAAATTCGCAAAAGTAGTACTCTGTTCTTGTTGTGAAAAACACGTAAAATCATGTCTTTCCATGCAAAATTAGTCTGGCATCATTTTAGTTTAGCTGCGAAACAACATGAGCAGGGCTTTTTTCGCACGGAATTTTTAACAATGTTGCATACTTTCAAGCAATAAAAGAGAGAAATTTATAAAAAAAACGCTACATTTAGTACATGTCAAATTTTTCATGCGAAATAATCAATGGTGCTGAAAATGTTTCACAACTTTGAACAGAGTACCAGCCTTAAAGTTGGAAAAAAAAGAAAAAAAAATTTTTTTCCCAAAAAGGTTCTACACCCTCCACAGGGTCGCAAAGATATGTTTTGTAAATTATTTTTTGTAACACATTTACAAAGATATTAAGTTTTTTTTCGTTTTGTGAAAAATTAGTCGTTGGCGCTTACGTGGTTTAAGAAGAAAGGCGACGATATGTTGTTGAAGTGTGTTGGTGTTTATTTGCTTTCTTCATAACTGCAATCAGGTCATTAAGCATTTTAAAATTGCACCAACAACTTTCAAAAATTGTACTTTTTTAACCCTAATTGTACTTAAAGATTTTATCAGCCTAACCCACGATGTCGATCGACTGACGACAAGTCACTCATTATAGTTCATTTGAGCGACTCACTAACTATCGACTTGTAGGTTAACGTAATGGATTTACTCATTGTCAAATTACCATATTGCCACATCAAAAATTTCACAAATAAAACGCTACTTTACAAATAAAAAGCGCTGAAATATGAAAAGTATTCCATAAAAAATGCAACTCTATGCTACTTAACCCTTAATATCCTAGTGGTACCTTGAGGAACCAACTAAGAACTTTCAAAACTTTGTTGAACGATTATTTAAAAACATTGTTGCTATGCCCTATGTATTGTTTGCTGATGCAACCACCACTGTTTACGCTGATCGGTGCTAGAAAATAACATCATTCAAAGTCAGTGTGTTGAGTAGAGTGGTTGTACCTCGCAAAAACAAAATTTTGTGCTTTTTGCTAGATGGTCCCTTGAGAAACCACCAGTTGCTGGTTGCTAGTATTACTACCATTTGAAACTTTATAGCAGTGTTATTTTATTAGTTCGTTTTTAAGGTTTTTTATTTAAAATGGCACGCAGACTTCGTTGTTTTAAAACAGAGGAAGAGCTTTCCGAGTTCGTCAATTCGGTGGCCTGGTCAGAAAGTGAAGATGATGGAGATTTCTCTTCTGATGATTTCGAGTGTGATCCAGATTATAACTTTGAGGCTGCTCTTCGCACCGAAAATATTGAAGATGTTAACCAAGTCGAAGAAATACAAGAACACGAAGAATTAGATGATAGCGTTGCAGTGCATAATAGTGCCACCGTGGAATCGAGGGAAATCAATGAACGAGCTGCGCTAATTGTTGGTGATTCTTCCCGCTTGCGAGAATATGCAACAATGTTTGAGGGAATCTCTATTGATAAGGACTCTCAAATTTTCAAAAACCCATTATGGCGAAAAAAAGCCTGCAACTTTTTTCAAATTGTATGAAATGTTTTGGTGATGACTCTTTGACTCCTGACATATTGGCATTGGATACACCCTTTCAGTTCTTTTCCTACATTATGCCAGATGACATTATTTCAAATATAGTTGAGCAGAGCAACCTCTACGCTGTACAAAAATGTATAGAAAAGCCACTAAACACAACGCCGGATGAAATTAAGCGCTTCATGGGGATTAATTATTATATGTCTGTTTTTAAATATCCGAGCATTCGTTCGTATTGGAGCGACTATGGCTTTAGCCCAATAATTGATTGCATGACACGAAATCGCCATGAAATGATTCGTAAGTTCTTGCACTTTAACGATAACGGAACAATGCCGCGAAATAATCAACAACAATCGACGCCATTGGATTCCAGATGTGATCGACTGTATAAATTACGTCCCCTGATTTCCGCACTTAATAGAAATTTTAAAAAGGTGCCAAAACGTTCAAGGGTTTGCGTTGACGAGCAGATTTGTGCGACAAAAATAAGGCATTACTTGAAGCAGTATATGCCAGATAAACCGCATCCTTGGGGAAATAAACTGTTTCTGCTGTGCAATGATTCGGGATATTGCTACTCATTCGAGATATATTCAGGCAATAACGACCATTGTATGGAAACTGAACCAAACTTAGGTGCATCTGCAAATGTTGTGGTACGCTTGAGTCGTTCTGTCCCTAGATTTAAAAATCATGTCATTTTTTTTTGATAATTATTACACATCACTTCCATTGATGGTTTATTTGCGCACGCAAGGCATCTATTCGATTGGAACTGTACGTCGTCCTCGTCTTCCGTTATGCAAACTACCACAAACATTTACCAACAGAGGTGATTGCGAAGAATATGTCGGATCATTCCACGGAATTGACGTCACGACAGTAGCATGGAACGACAGCAAAGTTGTCAATATGTCATCCACTATAGCCGGAGTGAAACCGTTTATTTTGGCGGATGGACAAACGCCTTAGAATGCACCAACCATAGAGAGATTCAATAAAAAGAATAAAGTTATGGAGACTATTCAATGCCCAAATTTTATTTATTTTCCAATATTTCGTTGCCACAATGGGTAACTTCTTCAGGGAAATATGTTTGTATAATAATTGACAATGAAAAAATATTTTTTATAAAAAGGCGGTAAATCAAAAAAAATCAAAAAATTATAATATGAAGTTTGTTATACATTGAAAAAATAGTATTTTAACTCAAATAAACACATAACAAAAATTATTTTAAATGTTGGTGTCTGTTACAGTTTGAAAAATGTTTTACATTCTGTTATCTATTAACTAAGGGTCGTATTCAAAAAAACTTAACAAGGCTTTGAAAAGCAATGTTAAGTAAAGTTGTATTCAAAAAAAATTATTGCATAAAAATTCTAAAGTAGGCACCTACATTTGTTAAGGCTACTTTAAGTTGATATTTCCAAAATGTGTATTTTGTACTTCAAATATTTTTGTTAATATAGCACATATTGATTCATGTTACATCTGAAAATGAAGCTAGAAGTGCTAGCTCTTATTTTAAATTTATTATTTTTGTCATGTGATGAAAAACATCACTCAATTATTCAACTGATTCGAAATACATAGCAAAATCCATAAAAAAAATATTAAAATAAATACAATTATACAAAAATGTTTTAGTGATGTACATACAATCAAAATAAATCGAAAAAAGCTGGATATTCAAATACTCGTTTCATTCGAATAAAACAAATTGTGATAATTTTTCACATTTTTTTACTTTTACTTCATGATTGTGTTTATCTGTTTTCCTATTAAGTCAGAAGCTCATATTTTTTAAATTAGGTTGCTTTACTTCAAGATAATAAAAATTTATTTAATAAAATAAAAAAAATATTTGAATACCCGAATGAAATTGTATTCAATTTTGTACATCATAAGCTGTGAAGTGGTTGTTGAACACGGTGGTGTTACCAGTATTTATTATTAAATCACAAAATATTTAAAGTTGTCTTTTGCATGTGATTTTTTAATAAAGCTATGTTAGCCTTAAAGTGCTTATCAACTACTATGAACTTTAAAGCTAAAGTAAAATATTTTTTTGCATAAGGGGGTAAATGTCTATAACATTGTGCAACATTTAGTGTATCTGTTCTGTAGTTTATTCGTTGTGTTGATGGTACACAACATATGTCTACGTCTGAAATTATTTTCTTTATCTAAAATCAATGTATTATTAAAATCTGGATAATGATTTTTGTCCCTGCAATGTAATGTTAATGCTGTTTTTGGTGTGGGAGTAATGTGCCTGTATTTTTGATCGTACTTGTGTCCAGATATCCTAGTTTTTAATTTATTTTTTGTAGTACCTACATATACCTTATTACAATTTTCTCTATCATTACCTCCACATGGTATTTTATATACTAAATTTGACATTTCTGATTTGTCTATTCTATCTTTTGTTTTGCTAAGTAATCTATTTAATGTGTTATGCATTTTGTGTGCTATTATATATTTTTTACTGTCATAAATATTTGAATTTTTTTATTAGTTCACAAAATAGAGATATGGGTATTAAGAAAAACAAAAAATGGTTTGTGAATAAATCAGATTTTAACATTTCAACAGAAGTAGAATGGGTTCTTTCATTGGGACGAAAGCATGCACTTCCAGTAAAAAAGAATAATTTCCCGACTTTAAAATTTATAGCAGACGGTGAGGATTTTATACAAACGACGACAGGAAAAGAAGAACAGGAGATTGCAAGGAATAGATTCACAAATATTATTGACAACCACTTAAATAAAGAAAGATTGACAAACACGGATAGATTCATACTAGACAAGGTTAATATGACAGAAAGGTTTCTGAGAAACAATAGGAACTTACTTATTTTAGATGCTGACAAAGGCAATACAACTGTAGCAATGAACAAGTGTGACTATAATTCTAGGATGGATAACATTGTAGGTGATACCACCACATATAAGGTATCGAATAGAGATCCAACAACAAGATTACAGACTATGAATAATTGTTTAGTTGAGAATCTTTTTAAATTAAAAATTATTACATCTTTAGAAAAGAACAGTCTTAAGTCTAATGTGTCTGTGGCACCAAGATTATATGGAGTACCAAAAATCAATAAACACCAATTCCCTTTGAGACCAATATGCTCTTTTGTGAATTCTCCATCCTATGGACTTTGCAAATATATTACAAATATTCTAAAGAGATTGACAGAAAATTCTATATATAATGTAAAAGATTCTTTGCAGTTTAAAGAAAAGATAAAAGATTTAAGGATTCAGAATGATGAACAATTAATTTCATTAGATGTTGTGTCTTTATTTCCCAGTATACCAATAGATATAGCTCTAGACATTATTGAAGAAAAATGGGAAATAATTAAGGATTATACGAAGATTGAGAAAGATTTATTTCTATGCATTGTTAAATTTTGTATAACAGATAATAGATATTTTAAATATAATAATAAAATATATATCCAACAAAAAGGACTTCCTATGGGGTCTCCAGCATCTCCAATTATAGCTGACATTGTTATGGAGAAGTTATTGGATTGTTGTATTGATAAGTTAAATATAAAACCAAGGATTGTTACAAAATACGTTGATGATTTGTTTTGTATAATCTCAGATCAATCCATTGACAATATGTCGGCCACACTAAACTCATTTCATGATGATATAAAATTTACAATTGAAAAGGAATGTAATTCTAGAATTCCTTATTTAGACACACTAGTAATGAGAAAGGGAAATAGATTATGTATAGATTGGTATCAGAAACCAACTTCATCAGGTAGGATTATCAATTATTACTCTAAACACCCAAAGAGGATAATAATCAATACAGCCAAAAATCTAATTCAAAGAGTTTTGAGGATTAGTGATATAGAATTTCATAGGATTAACATAGAAAAGATAAAAGAAATTTTAGTGAATAATAATTACCCTATTTCTTTGATATATGGATTAATAAGGCAATATAAAAACTGCAATAATTTGAACAGAAGAACAGTTACTGAACCAAAGATTTATAAATCACTAACTTATGTTCCTCTTTTGTCTGAAAGAATTCAAAATTCAAATATTTATGACAGTAAAAAATATATAATAGCACACAAAATGCATAACACATTAAATAGATTATTTAGCAAAACAAAAGATAGAATAGACAAATCAGAAATGTCAAATTTAGTATATAAAATACCATGTGGAGGTAATGATAGAGAAAATTGTAATAAGGTATATGTAGGTACTACAAAAAATAAATTAAAAACTAGGATATCTGGACACAAGTACGATCAAAAATACAGGCACATTACTCCCACACCAAAAACAGCATTAACATTACATTGCAGGGACAAAAATCATTATCCAGATTTTAATAATACATTGATTTTAGATAAAGAAAATAATTTCAGACGTAGACATATGTTGTGTACCATCAACACAACGAATAAACTACAGAACAGATACACTAAATGTTGCACAATGTTATAGACATTTAGTTAATAGATAACAGAATGTAAAACATTTTTCAAACTGTAACAGACACCAACATTTAAAATAATTTTTTATGTGTTTATTTGAGTTGAAATACTATTTTTTCAATGTATAACAAACTTCATATTATAATTTTTTGAGTTTTTTCATTTACCGCCTTTTTATAAAAAATATTTTTTCATTGTCAATTATTATACAAACATATTTCCCTGAAGAAGTTACCCATTGTGGCAACGAAATATTGGAAAATAAATAAAATTTGTTAATTCTTTTATAAAAAAATAATAATAAAAATAAGATCTCAAGCTTAATAAATATAAAAACACATTATTAAATTACTTTTTGGCACTTTTTAATTAAAAATTTTCTTTTTTAATTGCTCAAAAACTTATTTGTTAAACGAGGAACAACAACTGATTGCTTTGTGTTTATTTTTTCTTTTTAGTATGTTTTTTCCTCGTTATAAAAAAGGGAACTAGTTCGTTGAATTGAACCAAGTAAAACAAAAATTCAAATGGTGGTTCCTTGAATCAAAGTACTCGTTAATTGAATAAAACATCTTCTTTCTTGCTCTTGAAGTCAAATTCAACGTACATTACTTAAAATCAATGAATCAGATTCCTTGAATCAAAGTACACTTCCTTGAAATTTACTATACTTTTTTCTTTTATTTATATAAGAAAGAACGTGTTCCTTAAATTCAACGTATTATACGTTATACGTTGTTAAATTCAACGAATAATATCAAGGAATGGTTTCAACGTTCAGTTCATTATCTATATAAAATTTTACGTTGAATTTCAAGGAATGTTTTTTTGCAACAAGGTATAATACGTTGAATTTCAATGAATTTAAATCAATGAATGCGAGTTCGTTGAGTTTATGTAAAACTGTTTTTTCAGTGTAGGCATTGTAAATACTTGTGTTGTAGTCGGAGGGTCGCAGGTTCGAATCCTGGAGACCAGCGAATGAAGCTTCACATTTTTTATTTTTATTTTAACATTAGTGTCCCTTTGTGTCAGTTGTTGTAGGAAAGTTCAAGTGATGAAGGCATAGTCACTGGTCACTGAACTATACCGACTTCAGCAGGTACTAATCCTAATGTAACATCAGAGCACCCTCCTTCGCTGTGTAGCAGAATCATCGGCGAAGTAAAATAAGTGATGAGATGGCATAGCTTTCAAAAAAATTAATGTGCCTCATTTAACACCAGAGGCGCTGCAACGCTGCGTTATTAAAAAAGTGCATAAAGCAGAGTTGTAAAATAATGAAGATTTCCTCTAACTCTTCCTTCGCCATCTGTCTTCTCTATCACTATTAGTGTTGTCATTCGAACAACAATTTTTCCAATATTCGAACAACTTTTTATCATTTTTGTTCGAACGAACAAAAATATTCAATTTAGAATAAAAAATTATTCGAATCATTTTTGTCGAATGTTCGAATATTCGAACAATTTCCTTAATTACTTTATATAAAAAGTATTTTACATTTTATTACTTTTTAATTTGTTAACGATATGATATTAAGTAATCAAATGACTTGTGTAAGCTTTGTTTGTATGTACATATGTACATATGTATGTCTTTTTTATTTTTGGAAAAAGGTAATGCTTCTTTCATGGAATTAGAAGGTGTCTTACAATTTCTGATAAAAAGTTTCTAATCTCTGAAAAAATGATTTTCTCTAATCAAAAGCATTAAAAATCGAATTATTGAACGACGTAAAAAAAGCATTAAATACTAACAACCGTATTCATAAGAAAAAGTTGATTGAGGTTTAAAATGCATATTAGTTAAAAAACGTTTTAAGGCTAAATAACGTTTTTTTAAATATTGGTATTCATAATCAGTTTTTTAACTAAAAATCAATTAACTAAATTTTTTTTAAATATCGTGGCAACAGTGTATTCTTTATTTGTCACTTGCATATTAGTTCTACAAAACAACGATTGTTAACTCACAAAGTACTCGTGTCTATTTTGTTTATTTGTCGGTTTTCAGAGAAATATTGTTTCTATAAAATAAAAGATATGTTCCAACTTGTATTTAATAAAATAATAAAAAAAGTTCACAACAAATCTTTGTTAAAAGTGCTTTTTATATGATTTATTTTATTGCAGATAAAGAAGCACTAGAATAACGAGCTTTATTTTGTTTGTTTTGAGTGTTTATACATCACTAGTTAATTTTCTACAATTATACTATTATTATTTTCGTCAACACATAAAATGAGAAAACAATGACTGGGAATGGAAACTGGATCGCTCCTTTTCTTTTAAATATTCTTTGGAGTATATTTGTTATTTCGGTAATAGTTCCTATAAAAAAAATTACATTGTTTTCTTCTAAATAACACTGGCATATGCATACATACATGCATACATAAGTACATACATACATACACACATATGTACATACAGGTAAAGTTCAAAATGTAAACAAAAACGAAGCAAAATTACAACAACGTCACCTTAAAATTGGTTTAAACATGGGGGCAGCCAATTTTAAAATTTGCTGATTTACGCAAGGTTTAAAAACCGTTTTTTAAGCTAAAATTCTATTATGAATACAATTTTAGCGAATTTTGCTTAAACAATATTTGAAACGCGGCTTAAAATTTTTATGAATACGGCTGTAACTTTTTAAAATACGTCACAAAAAGAGAAAAAAATTATATGTAAGTTTCTAGTGTGTGTCTGTGTATCTGTTTGTTTTTACGAGTCAACGTACAGACCAAACGGCTTGACCGATTTTAATTTCCTTTGTTTTCGTTTAAAAGGTGACATGATCGTATATCTTCTAATTTATACTTGAAGAAAATCGGTCTAGTCGATTGGAAGTTATCTTAAATTTTCTATATATTAATTTACTCTCTTCTTCAATATTATTAGTGGAGCATAGAGTTCTTAACTTATACTACAGCGTCAACTGCGGCAAAGGTTCTTAAAATTTTTAAGTTTTGTCATTAATATTTCTAAATCTGTTATTGAAATCATATGGTTTTCGTGTGTAATAAATAATTTTTCGTTTGTTAATAAAAAAATTAAACTAATACACATACGTGTCGTTTCTTGCAAACTTTTTTAAGATTATTCGAATATATTTTTTTATTCTTTGTTCGTTCGAATATTCGAACAAAAGTACAAAGTTATTCGTCTGTTCGAACAAGAAAAAAATCATGAAATTTTATTCGAACAAATATAAAAAGCGAATAATTAACAACACTAATCAATATCCTTTTCCAAAAGAAGGTAACGCCTAGTAATAGTAGCAGGCATTTATTGCCTGAGTGGTACTTGTCTTTAAAAAAAAGCAATGTGATTCCGATCACAGAGGAGATGTGTAAACATCTAGTAATGAAAATTTTTTTTTAAGTTGGAAGTACTTATGCTTTTAGTATCGTTTTTTAAGTTAATTAATTAAAAGTATCAAAACTTTCAATATTGTAAATACATATGAATTTGTTGGTTTTTGTTTGTTTTATTAAACTTATTTGGTTAGTAAATGGGCACACTGCAGTATATGTAATTATATGTACTGCATTCAAAATTGCACTAAGCAGTAAATTTACTGATTACTAAAAAAATTCAGTAAATTTTTACTGCTAATGAAATTTAATTTGCATTACCAGTAAAATCGTAGGGCCGTAATCATAATAAAATTGTGGCAAGTGGCAAAGTTTTTTCATTCAAATTTTGAAACTTTTGTATGAAAAACATTTAGCCACTTGGTAGAATTTCATTATGAATACGGGCATTACTGATTACTGAAAATTCAATGCACCTCATCATATAACAAATCATTTAGGCAATTTATAAAAATTGTAGAAAAAAATTTTAGTAATCAGTAAAAATTTACTTGTTAAACATTTTTTATTGTTTTTACTGAAACTTTAGTGGTACTGCAGTGCTCATCTATGGTAAATGTCTTTACTTTTACTTTTTAATTTCGAATTCCTCTTGTTCATCGTTTAGTTGTTGCTGTTCTTGTTGTTGTGTACGCATTGCAATTAAAATAAATTCAGTAAAGTGCGACTTTGACTCGCGCACATTCGGTTTTGATAATTTTTTTTTTTTTTTTTTGATTTAGCTTTCTTCTTTTTTTAAGTTTTTTCAGTTTAAACGATTTTTTTTTCAGTTTTATCGCTTTTTTCTCTTTTTGGCGTTTGTTTTCTCTTTTTGGGTTTTTTTAATTTTTGCAATTTTTTTCATTTTGGCGATTTTTTCATTTTGGCGATTTTTTGTCTGTTTTTTGGGGTTTTTTCATTTTGGCGATTTTTTTCTGTTTTTGGTTTTTTTTATTTAGGCGATTTTTTCATATTGGCGATTTTTTTGTTTAAGGATTTTTTTCATTTTGGCGATTTTTCCGGTTTTTCGCGATTTATTTTAGTCCTAGAGATTTTTTTAATTTGGTGCTTTTTTCGTTTTGGCGATTTTTTTTTGTTTTTGGCGATTTTATATTTTTTTGACTTTTTAGTTTTACCGTTTTTGAAAATTTCAAGAGTTTTGCTCTCACGGTTTCCAAGATAAAGCAAGTTTTCAAAATTACAAAGTCAAAAGTGCATTAACTGATGGAACACCCATTGATTTAAATTTTTTAAATTTAGTGTTAATTGTTGTAGTCTGTATAAAAATACACTAACTTTTAAAATTTCAATTGTATATGTGTACATATATATTACATGGGATTTTAACATTTTTCGTTGCTCGTTTTGGAACACCCTTTAGTTTTTAACTCTCATGTATTTGTTGTTGTAGTTGCCAAATGTCTACACATTGTGTCCAAATTTTAAGTCCGTAGCTCTTACGGTTCATTTTCACCTTTGGTGTACGGAAATATGCAGAAAAATAACCGGCGGCGGCACACCGTCGGCTTCGAGCCGGTCGACTTGGTTCTCTGCTTGGTATTGCTTCTTTCAAACACTAATACACTCATACATAGCTCACACCGATTTGACAATGCAAAGAAATCTCAGCAAAGAAATCAAAGTCAAAAGATTTTTACCCCCTAGCGTATAGATGTTTACACATCAAAAATATTTTATGCTAAATGCTAAATGATATATGTATGTATGTATATTTAGTGTGCATCTAAAGACTACAAAAAAAAAAATTTCTGGTGCCTGTGCCAATATACACACGCAAGTTAAATAGCATTAAGTTAAATTTATGTTGTTTCAACTTGAAATAACTTTGATTCAACACGATTTTTCATTTTTATTTAACAGTGCGGAAATGTTAAATCAACATGAAATAAAGTTACATATTGCAAAAGGAAAAAATTTCTTTGAATATAACTGTAAATCATCTTAGATTAACATGAAACACATATGAAAGCAAACTTGTTATCAAAAAAAATTAAATTAATTTTGTTTACGTAGATTTTAAGTTAAAGTTTTTCTGTGTGTTTGCTTTTACAATATTAGAAAATATTTAGAAGCTTAAAATATAAATAAGACTTCTATAAACTTTTAAATATTCCCCTATAAGATTAACAATTTTAACAGCTGTGTCTGTTTTCTCGTATGTGTCATAGCAATCAGCAACGACAACAGAGACAGTAAAAAAATATAATTTAAGTTCAAAAGCCTTTTGATATGTTTACTTTTTTTTTTTTTTTGCTTGTAGCTGGCAACATTTTAATATCACATAACCGGATATTTTTGTTGTTGTTGTTGTTGTTGTATTAAAAGGTAAAAAACAAAATGCCTTTTTGCTGCACGTGCAGCATCATGATAGACGGTACCAGCAAACGAATTATTTATTAGCGTACGCGATATAGTATATACAATACCTTAATTTAATAATGCTCCAATTAATCCTTTGAGTCAGATTTTGTTTGTGGTTTAACACGTTGGAGATGAAAAAGAGAAAGAAAAAAAAATGCCTTGATTCAAAGCGGCTCTTTGTTGTTGCTTGTGACATATGGAAACACAGGCAAAAGTTTAATTATACACACTGTCTGTCACAAAGTCGTTACAAAAAAGGGTTTCAAAGGCAGTGTATAATTGTACAAAAAAAAAAAAAAAAAAAAAGTATTTTACGCCTTAAATAGATGTGCTTTTTAGGCTTGAAAAAACTCCTTTAACAGATGTGGTGATTGAATGGAATAAAAGGATTGAAATTTTAATTAACTAATATACATATATAAATATATATATATATCCAATACATACATATAATAAGAGTCTATGTAGCAAATTTTGAATTAGCAAATACTTGGCACTTGAGTGATAAATAATAAGGTCAATCACAAATTTCTTTCTACACGACATTATTAATGCACACTAAATTTGTATAAAAATTTGCAGCCTTATTTATAAAAATTATTAAGGTTTTATAAAGGATTAATAAACAAAATTTTGCATGGAAATCTGTTTTGAAAACACTTTATAAAGTCTTAATAATTTTTATAAATAAGGCTGTTAGAATATTGTGAGAGTTTTGTTATTAAAATGGAAAGTATTAAATTGTCCCTTTTGCATTTATTTCTTTATAAAAATGAAATACAAATTGTGTTTTAAAAACCTTAAAGCTCTGGCTTTCCGTCAACTCAAATAAATCCAGTCATTCATTAACATTTTTATTTGTAAAAAGTTTTATATTGCAAAAAAAAACTCATTTGTGTAAAATGATTTTAAGCTGAATTCATTATATGTTAAGCTGCTTCCTTTTCCTTTGGCTTTACCTCCAAATCAAACAATAAATAAATCAAATGTCATTTATTTAAACTGACCTCAACACACTTTTCACGTAAAGCGCAAAAAATTACCATACCAGCGGACTTGTTACCGAATGATTGGCTTTTGCCTTGAGAAAAGTATTTTGTTTAATTTATCTTAATAACAAATTAAGGTACGAGTATTTCTTTTTATCATTAAATATGCGGATGGCAAAATGAAATAATTGCTGTTCTTATGTTTGTTTTATTTTAATTTGCTTTTAAAGTGTTGAAAGAAAACTTTTTAATTGTTTATTATTTAAACTTGCCTTAAGGCTGCCGGGGGAGAGAGAGCGAGCTCAGCAGCTTTAAATTAAATAATTCCATTCAAGCGTTAAATTAAAAATTGGGTCAATTATTAAAGAAAAAAAATCCTTATGTCTGTGTCAATACACACAATCACATAAGTTAAAAAATTAATAAAATAAAATGACTTATATTATAATTCAATTCATGTTGTTTGAAATAACATTCATTCAATATTTCATTAATCGTGTTATTTCAGTATCACATTCGCTTTATTTCAACTTGAAATAATTTTGATTCAACATGATTCTTCATTTTGATTCAACAGTATTGGAATGTTAAATTGAAATGAAATAAAGTTATTACAAAAGGAATTTTTTTAAGATTACTGTTAATCATGTTTAATTAACATGAAAATTACATGAAAATTTCGTGGTATTTAATATGAAATTTTTCGGTCTATGCAGATGCCATGTTTGTCCGACTTGTGGAATTTCACCATGGCTTTAGCTGTGACAATGAGTATTGAAAAAATTATACATAAGTAAATAGTCTTAGTTTTAGTAACTGCGCATAATGTTAATTGTAGTGCAAACAATTTGTAAGCTCACATATTTTCTCTCAAGCAATTGTGACTATAGCCGTTTCCAACATACAAGAGCATCTATACTTCGTTTATGCGAATAAAAAAGGTAGAACTAAAAATAAAAAGGCACATGAGCACGGCTGCCAGATTTGACGATTTTTGTTGCTGAAAATAGCAAAGTGACGATTTGACGACTTTTTCTTTAAAATTTACGATTTTTTAAAAGTTAAAATTTGTCAGTTTTTTATGAAAAATCGACGGTTGCAATTGATGTATTACTTACCTAATAAAAGATTTTGGTGTAATTTTGCCCACTCTTTATTTTATATTGATAGCTGTGTACCACATAAATGTGAAAAATGCCAAGTTCCTATCAAAAATTTTGGCCATCAAAAGTACTGAGACCAAAACTTGGCAATATTTTTCATAATTTTATCACTAAGGGGAACATAGTTATAAGGGGTTAAAATCGGACAATGGTTTCAATTTCCCAATAAATGTCAAAAAAATTCATTTTGATTTAACCGATTTTTCTGACGATTTTTCGAGTATAAAATGACGATTATTTTATAGTTTATCGGGTTTTCGACGATTTTTCGATAATTTTATCTGGCAGCTCTGCACATGCTTATCAATCTCATTGATTCTCTCTCTATCTCTCTCTCCGGGCTTGCGCCCAGATCAGGGATGCGAAATCAGATTTACAAATTGTACTAATTTTCAAGGAAAATTGTACTTTTTTCAGTACAATTGTACCAAACTCTTTATTTTTAATTTTTTGATAATTTTTTTATTATATATTTTTATATTATATTATTATATATTTTTTTTTATAATATTAATTAATAATGTGTCAAAAAGTACAAAAGAGACAATTAGTTCCTGAGATCTGAACATGAAAGTAACATTTAGGATATACTTTTCCATCCTCTGTTTTGATTCAAGTTGAGACAGTCGATGAAAATAGTCTTGACTTTTGTCTCCTGGGTACGAAAATAAACTTTCAAGATTTGCAGATGAATTTGAAATATAGAACATTCCTCTAGCAATTCTTGAAATATCGGAAAACAGCGGATCACTTACTTAATTTTTCATTTCTAATACCTTCGAGCAAAATATATATACATAATATCTTGTCGTTGCTTAAGAACTTAATAACTTCTACATCAATTAGCGCTCGAAACTGGTTATTAATAGATTCAATAATTTTTAGTGCTATTTTTGGCATATAATATATGTAATAGAAAAAAATCAATAGTGCTAAATTGCTCATTGGGGTGCTGCGGTATTTTTGGCATTCAAATAGTGCTAAAAATAGTACAATTGTACCAACTTTTCCATCCCTGGCCCAGATGGATATTCAGTCGGACAAAAAAAAAATATACGCATAATACTCGGGATATTTATTCATCATTCGCCTCCATATATACACATTGTATATATAAAATGGCATGGAAAATGTGTGAGTGTGTGTGTGGCTGTTTGATGAGTAAATTAGCCCTGTGTATACGCATTCGTAGCCGATCTCATACCAATGATTGTAGCTCATACAGTCTACAAATTTTAATTAAAGTTGTTTGTGCTGCGTAATATAAAACATGTGTATAAACACATTTCGTTGATGTTTATAGTTATACGTATTCGGTTTAAAATTTATACGTTTGTTTGCATGTGAGCGCGTTTTTTATTTCACCTTAAACCATACTTTTGTCATTCTCTGCTTCTCATCTCTTTACTAATATTGGCGGTATTCGATGTTTAATGCAAATGATCTTGCGTTAGGGTAAATGTAAAATCTCGTCTTTAAAATGCAACAACAAAATGCACAATCCAAATAAAAGCTACGATATTTTGTATTTGCACTTACGCAAGACCATTTGCATCAAACATTGAATACCGCCACTATTAATAAAGAGATGAGAAGCGGAGAATGACAAAATATCGTTTAAATTGTTTTTGCTACAGTGAAATGTTTTGATTTTCATTTTTAGGGTTCCGTACACAAAAGATAAGAAGGAACGCTATTGTTTTCGCTACGCTGTCCGTCACACGGTATTTTATCAGGAACCGTAAGAGCTACGAACCTGAAATTTGAACAGAGTATGTAGAACCTTGACCGCTACAACAACAAATATATGAGAATTAAAAATTAAAGGATGTTCCAAAACGAGCAACGAAAAATTTTAAAATCCCATGTAATATACATACAATTGTAACTTGAAATTTGTAAAATTAGTGTATTTTTATACAGGCTACAACAATAACACCAAAATTGAAAAAAAAATTAAACTAAAGGGTGTTCTATCAGTTAATGCAATTTTGACTATGTAATTTTGAAAACTTGCTGTATCTTGGAAGCCGTAAGAGGCAAACTCTTGAAATTTTCAAAAACGGTGAAACTAAAAAATCCCAAAATTATAAAATCGTTAAACCGAAAAAAGCCAAAATTAAAAAAAAAATTCTAACACTAAAATAAATCGCCAAATTCGAAAAAATCTCCGAAATGGAAAAAAAATCAAAAACTGAAAAAATCGCCAAAACGCGAAAATGTCGCCAAAACTAAAAGATTGTTTAAGTAAAAAAAATAGCAAAAATGAAAAAATCGCCAAAAATAAAAAAAAAAATCGCCAAAACGAGAAAAAAAGTGTCAAAGCTAAAAAAGCGTCAAAACTTAAAAAAAAATCCAAAAACACAAAAAACGCCAAAACCGAAAAAATACAAACGAAAAAAAATGCCAAACCAATATATTATATAGGCTAAAG
This sequence comes from Tachina grossa, assembly GCA_949987645.1. Taxonomy (NCBI): domain Eukaryota; kingdom Metazoa; phylum Arthropoda; class Insecta; order Diptera; family Tachinidae; genus Tachina; species Tachina grossa. The sequence goes on along the minus strand of OX465278.1, from coordinate 130,419,562 downwards.
TTTGTATTAAGTTACATATCTAGTGTTCGTACGGAACTCTTCGTGCGCGAGTCAGAGTCGCACTTTACTACTTTCTATGATTTTAATGTTATTAGGCTTTTTTCTCCTACGTTTCGTTGGTGTATTTCCAACTTCTTCAGGGATTATTCTTACATTTGTAAGTAAAATGAATTAGAAAGAATAAGACAGATGCTAATTGTTGTTTAGTATAACCTTTGTTTTCGCTTTCATTAATACTTATATGGTTGCCAGATTTTAATAAAGAATAATCCCTGAAGAAGTTGAAAAAACACCCACAAAACGTAGTATGAAAAATAAAAATATTTAATGAGCATTTTATTTATTTAAATATATAATTAAAAATGACCTTGAAAGCCTGAATTTTGGAAAAAAAGCCTAATAACATTAAAATCAAAGATATTTTATTTTGATGGTTAAAGATATTTTACTTTGATGGTAATATATATTTTATTTTGATGTTAAGAAAAGGATTTTTAATTCAAATAAATCATGGCAAATTTTATTTTTTTTATTGTATAGAGGAGGATGTGCCATTAATAATGGAGAAGCAATATTATCCAAATTGACAACCCTTGATGGCCCATATTTCTTTCATTAAATTTTCTATGATCAATTCGCACAAAAGTGCGTCCCCCAGAACTTCATAAAATCCATATTTGTGGACTTAAATCATTTTTAATCCCTATTGGATAATAAGAAATCACATTATTTTTAATTTTTTTTATTAAAGCAACAATAATTAATACGACACCGGACTAGTGATGCCAACTTTTTTGCCTCTAAAAGCACAAAAAGCTTAATTTTGAGATCTAAAAAGCGTAAAAAGCTTAAACATGAAAATCGAGTGAAGTTTAATAATGTTTAATATATTCTAAGCTATTCTCTATTTCAAAAAATAGTATCATCTTTAATGAAATATATCAGACGAAAAAGGCATGATTTACATTGAAAAAATAAATACATCAAGTTTTTATTAAAGTAATTTTAAGAAATACACAAATTTCTTAAAAACACTACTTAAGGCCGTGATACACTTTCATAAAAAGTCGTGCGATCTACCAAAACTAAAACGGTGTGATGAATTGTTATTGTCTTTTGAAAATTTTCATAAACTCCATCATACCAGAGTTGTACTTTGTCGTACCTTTAGTGCTTTTTCTTAGTTTAGCACTAACGGTCAAAATTTCGCGTTTTGTGTCTTCAAAAAGCACTCAAAATAGTGACAAAAGCACTAAGTTGGCATCGCTGCACCGGACTGACATGAAGGATTTTAAATGGCTTTTAACTAAAAGTTCTATTAAATATTTAATATCTCCAAAATTGAATTTATTATGCCATACACATCATGTATTTTAAAACGTACCGAAAAATGCAATTTTTATACATGTTAAGATGACAATATAACTTTATTTTGCAATAACACGTTTAAGATCATTATTAGCGTCATCGACTAAATAAATAAAATAAACTAAAGTTGCACGTGACCATAAGGCCAGAAGTTCGCAGAATTGGTTATACTGCAATAGCTGGAAATTTTATGACATTACCGAAAAATAAAAATAAAATAAAAAAGATGCAGCCGTTAATGTTGCCGTTGAGCACGTGATATGCTGCATAATTTAAAATTACATATAATGCAGCACCAAATTCTTACATTATGGATTGTTTTAAACGTACAACCGAAGATAGTTTTTTAGACTGTGGAAAAGATATAATAAGGAAGGTTAGAAAGAGGTTAGGTTAAGTTAGAAAGTGAAAAAAATATAAAATTCGACAAAAATTTCCAAATTCGGCTGAACTAGAGCTGTAGTGCGGTTCAGTAACTTTAATTTAATTTTTGTCTATACATTTTGTCGCTTGCAATAACGATTGTGTGATTCTGTAACTTCTTTTTAACGATAGTACTCAGCTAAGATTTTCTGTTGATTTTTGTCGATAAAAAAACAGCACATAAATTATTATCGCTTAAATAATGGCACAGCTGACATTAACCTACAGCAAATATCGTTAAAAATTTTAATGAATAGAAAATTCGATAAATTTTCGTTATAATTATTTTAACGATGCGATTATCGTTAAAAGAAAGTTAGTGAATAGCACTACTGAAGTCGAATTATGCTTTTAAAGAGTTTTTAAATTTGTTTAACCTCAGGGCGACAACAAAAGTTGTCTAAATTTTTTAACTTCGTACCCATTGGTGCTAAACACCAAACTCCACATATTAAAAGTTCTTAAAAATTTGGTTGCTTTTAATGCACGACCGAAGGCAATTTTTAACAAGGAGCCTAGGTTTAACCGAATTTATAAATTTCGCTGCCAATAAATCTAAAATCGAATATCATTTATTAAAAGTTCTTAAATATTGGATTATTTATTTTTAGTGTCCTACCGAACTCACTTTTAAAGGCCGGACACAAAATTTGTTTTACTGAACAATAAGCTGCTTGTCAATTTTTCATGCGAAAGCGGAAGTTCGCCAAAATTTTCTTCTTTCGTCTGAACGGCAACGAAAATCTCACCTAATATTTTAATAGTTCATTTGCAAATAAACAAAATCTAGTACTTAAGAGACTTCAGGCAAAATTTTGCGGATTTTCCATATAAAATAAAATCTATTCCGTCAAAATCTACCTGAAATCTGAAGAACTTGGTGATGTAACTATTTTTTGTGTATTCAAAATTATACTAAAAAAATGAAACGATTTACTTAAAAAGGTGTATGAATTAGCTATATTGCAGTTGTTTGGTTTTAGTTAAGGAATAATTTCAATCAATGGTTTTTGTTTTGGATACAAAACCTAGATTAATGTCAATTATATTTGGTGTGAACGGTATGGATTTTGATAAATATTTAAATTTTAATTAAATCTAATAGATTTCCTGCAGGTGTAAATATCCTATAAAGGTAGAATTAGCCGAACGTCCACGTAAGCTAACGAAGCAGCTGATCGTTTTTGTTGATTGAAAACAATGCAAACGCTTACTGAAATTTGCTGTAACGTTGACGGCACGTCTCAACCTGTATAAAATAGAATTTCCTAACCTTGTTAAGTGACGTTTGTAATAAAGGGTTGCATTTGTATACTCGTTTGTATAGCCAAAACAAATATACCATGGTATGTACCATATAATTGTAGTGTGAGCGACAGAACTAGTATAAGAGTTATTGTGTGTGCGTGCTTTTCCAAATTAAAATATTGGGTGTTTTTTATTGAGGTATAGAACTTTAAGTTGGCATCACTTTTTTAACTGGCGGCCATTTTGTCAGTTGTCAAGTGATTAATATTTAGTTTGGTTTGCCATTTCATCATGAACAGGTTGACAAAAGAACAACGCTTGCAAATCGTGCAAATTTATTTCGAAAATAATGGTTCAGTTCGCGAAGTTTACCGCAAGCTCCGTCCATTTTATGTTCGACATAATCGTCCATCAGAGCAATTAATTCGGTTAACCATGGATCGTTTTCGCACTACGTTTACTCTATGTGATAATACGCATCCGCAGAGACGTCGAACAGTGCGCACCGAAGAAACAATTGCCGCTGTAGAGCAAAGTGTTGAAGAGGACCCGAATGAATCGATTCGCCACCGTGCACAGCAATTGGAGCTTTGTCCATCAACTTTATGGAAGATTTTGCGCAAAGATCTTGGCTTGCGACCTTACAAGATCCAGCTTGTGCAAGAATTAAAGCCGCGAGACCATGCAATGCGTCGTGATTTTGGTGTATGGGCCGAAAATGAGATTGATCTCGATGCTGATTTTCATCGCAAAATTTTGTTCAGTGATGAGGCTCATTTTTGGTTGAATGGCTACGTCAACAAGCAAAATTGCCGCATTTGGAGTGAAGAGAATCCACATGAGACCCTTGAGACGCCATTACATCCACAAAAACTGACTGTTTGGTGTGCTCTATGGGCTGGTGGAGTCATTGGGCCATACTTCTTCCGAAATAATGCTGGAGAGTCAGTTAACGTTAATGGAGACCGGTAAAGAGCCATGATAACCGACTATTTTGTTCTCGAATTGGATGGCATGAATGTGGATGAGTTGTGGTTCCAACAAGACGGCGCTACATGCCACACAGCGCACGTCACAATCGATTTATTGAAGGAAACATTCGATGAGCGCATAATTTCGCGGAATGGACCTGTCAATTGGCTACCAAGATCGTGTGATTTGACACCATTGGATTATTTTCTTTGGGGATATGTGAAGTCGCTCGTCTACGCCAACAAACCAGAAACGTTAGGGGACTTGGAAGCCAACATTCGTGGCGTTATTGCCAACATACGGCCCCATATGCTCGAAAAAGTGGTTGAAAATTGGACCTGTAGAATTGGCTTTATTCGAGCCAGCCGCGGCGGCCACATGCCCGAAATCATATTTCAACATTAATGGCATAAAATTATCCTTCCAATAAAGCCAAATTGATGGACATTAAAACGATTTTCTTGTGTTTTATTTCAATTCGAAGTTCTATACCTCTAAAAAAACACCCTTTACAATTGAAAACAAATAACAATTGCTTATTGTATTGCTGCTGAGCAACTGTTTGATCTGTTTTTGCTCAAAAAATACATATTGTAATACAAATATATGAAAAAACCACTATTAAAACAAATACATGATAGGCAGATGTATGTGTGGACGTTCGTTATGTTATTTTGTGGCGCAGCCAAAGTATAGCATGAGAAAGAGACAATTTTGCTCTGAGAGTAATTACAAATGCACGAGTTTCATGTACATTTATCATTTACTTACATATGTATGTGCAATTTTGCTTTCATTCATTCATCAGCCAATTACATTTTTTCTCAACACATCATAAGGCACTTATAGTAAAAGCAGTTTTATGTATCTTATTTGCATTAGAAAAACAAAAAAAAAAAAAATAAATGTGTTGTTTGCATTTGCTCATTGTCCAACCATACAATAATTGCTTAAAAAAATCAACATTTACAACTGGTAACAGAAAACGATAAATAACATATTTGTTCATACCAGAACCAAAAAACACGCAAAACTAGTGCAAACAGATGTATCTGTGCAATGCTATAGTTTGTAATCCAGTGATGGTACCATTGTAATTTAAATGGAATAGGGGTATTTTGGCTCTGTTTTTTTTTGGTACTTTTGTTAATAATATCTGTGTGAAAAAACATAAATATATAAATAAATATTTGGGTATGTACATATATACATACTTATGTACACAAATATATACATGCATGTGTATGTATATGTACTTATATATAATAAAGAAATGCATAAATATGCATGAGCATAATATAAGTGTGATATGTATTAAAGGATTTAAATGGTATCAAAACTTCTTATTGTGTATGCATACATGTAAAAGTTATTTCATGTTGCATACATATCGTTGGTCACAAGTAGAAAGGCCCTAACTAGAAGATAAAAACATAATATTAAACAGCACAACTGCTTTTAAAAGTGTTATTTTTACGATATTGCAATAAATTTTTGTGACGAGGTGAACTTGTGTCCATCGATATGTATGTATGTATGAACATATTTATTTGTTATAAATGTATAACATACATACATATATTTTTATGTACATGCTCCGATACGGTTTTAGTAGAGTTTACATATTTTAGGTACTTTTTCTTCGCTACATTCACCTTTTGAACTTTTTTATTTCCCATCACTGTTTTGTGAACAGCTGTTCCTTTTTAATATTAAAACAAGAAAACGAAGTAAAGCATACGCACGTTTTTACATGTTCTATAAGTGCACCAACGTGCTAACAGTACGGTACGGTACGGTACAGCAACAGCAACGTTCGGCTAACCCAGCCTTAAGTGTTCAAATTTTGAGTTTGTTTTTACGTTCGAGCGTAGTCACTTTTTACGGCCAAAGCCGAGGTTCTATAAAATGTCCTGAATTCAGTCGAAGTTGAACTTAAAGTCTTAAAAGTTCTTAAGTTCCCTGATGTTTTTAATGTCCGACCGAAGTCACTTTTTAAGGCCCAAAGCTGTAAGAAAAAGTTCTTCCTGTGAAAGCTAATGCAAGTTTTGAAAATAAAATGAAAAAAAAAAGATTATTTCAACTACGTAAATATGTGTACGATACCTCGCGACTCCTCCTTCCCTTCTTTAAAAAAAAAATAGCATATAATTTGAAACCTGTGGGTTGCTATAAAAATCCAGATTTCAATTAAGTTTTAAAGAAAAAAAAATTCAAAATTAAATTCGCACTGTGGCTTCTGAATTTTATATAAAACAAAATATTTAATTACATACATTTACACAGAAATATGTATGTATATTTGCTAATGAATATTCTCTTCCAAATAAATTTATTTTTACCGGCAAAGGAATAAAAACCACAAAAAAGTCCCGACTCCAATGTATGCATATATGTTTGAAATATTTTTTTGTTTTATGCTGCCATCGAAATAAGTTTAATCTTGATGAACTTTTCAATTTGTTTCACATACAGCTAGGGTCAAAATAATAGCACTGTGACACAATTTAGAGTAAATACTCTTATACATCTCTTAAAAGCCTGATATGATTTTTCTCAATATGCAATAAAAACTCTTGGCACTAAGTCCTTTATTATAATTACAAAAAATATTTGCTTTCCTGTGATGCCTAATAGAGGGCTGCGTAAACAGTCTTGAAATGTAAATACGTCTTGTTTGTTAAATGTATTCTCCTCACTGTGACACAATTTAGAGTAAAAACACTTATAAGTCTCTTAAAAGCCTGATATAATTTTGCTTTCCCATCGAACCAACTAAACTTTGACATATTTCTACGTCAATGTGACCCCCACTTGTTTTACTGCTTTTAAAAAAGAGTTTCTTTACTTTTACGATTTAGTGTAGACATTTCCTTTTCTTTAAGTCCGACCACAGATTTTCTATGTACTGTTTAACCCAATTCACCATATTCACTGCATTATAACTGAACAATTTTTTTTTGCATTTTTACAGGCATATTTACTTACGTTCAATATATATCCTCTTCGAAGATTCTAAGCATATGGTAGCATCCATAAAAAAAATGTTAGCAGTAAAGTGTTGCTTGTTAAAAAAAAAATTAATTAATAATATTATGTTGAACGGCACTGTATATATATTTTTGGTAGAAAATATGCAACGGAAGCTGCTGCTTTTTTTCCCAAAATTTTTGTGAATGGCCATTGTCATATGTGATTTCAAATAAAATGGAAATTTATATGAATGCAGTCAAAAGATTTTTTTTTTATAAAAAGAAAAAAAAATATACAAATAAAAAATCTCATACAATGTAACAATATATTAAAATCCCTGAATGTTACATGACCTTTAAATAGAAATGAAAATGAAAAATTTTCACACATGACTGCTTCGGCAAAGTAAACACAGCAAATGTGAAATACGACTATTTGTTTGAATTAATTGAATTCCTATATATGCAAACATATTTGCACGATGGTTATATATATATATATATATATATATAAATATATATACATATATCGATTTAGAATTAAATTGCAGTTAAATTAATTGAACTATAACGAATTTTAATCGGGCTTAATTTCAGTATTTTCAATTCTTATTGAGCGAAATACTTTTCTTAATTAATGGAAATGGAAGAAAAATTAAACTACACAGAAAAAATTATTTCCAAAAAATTTTCAAACAAACGCGTGTTTTGAAATATAATTTAGTTTCAGTAAATATTTTTTACTGTTCCAGTAAATTATTTGTTCCAATATTATTTTATGTAAAAAAACTGTATAGAATGAAAATTATCTATGTAAAGTAAAATTTGTAAAAAAAAAAATTTAGATTTATTTTTTTTTATATTTAAATTTGTTATTTTCAGTTAAATTTATTTTTAACCCCCGACTTAAAAAAGGGATGTTATAAGTTTGTAGTGTGTGTCTGTGTATCTGTGTGTCTGTCCGTGTCCACGGACAGGCCAAACGGCTGGACCGATTTTCATTTAGTTTCTTCTGTTTGAAAGATGACTTGATGAGAGGGTTCTTAGCTATGTTTGAAGAAAATCGGTCCAGCCGTTTAGAAGATATAATATATATGTATATAATATATATACAATATATATATATATATATATATATATATATATATATATATATATATATATATATATATATATATATATATATATATATATATATATCGTTAACTTAATACGAAAAGGCCCTAACTCATTTTTTAATATTTTACAGGAGGAGGAAAAAACTAAGTAAAAAAAAGATGCAATATTGATAAAAAAAATTTTTAAACGCAATTTTTATTTAAAACACTTTACATAAGCACATAATATTGCGTTTAAAAAAATTTTATATCAATATTGCATCTTTTTTTATTTAGTTTTTTCCTCCTCCTGTAAAATATTAAAAAATGAGTTAGGGCCTTTTCGGATTAAGTTAACGATATATATATATATAATATATGTAATATATGTGTGTACCGGCGCTACATCGAATAAGTAAAAATAATTAATGTGATGATCGTAAAAAGATAAGCAAGAATAGTTAAACATACGTGAGTAGAGTAATAAATATAACTTCGTGCTAAACTAAATAGAAAAATGAAAAAATGGAAAAACAGGGGAAATAAATAGTGATACTTACATATGTATTTACCAAAGGTAAAATCAATAATTGTACACAACAATCATTTCTCACATTCCGTTTCATTAGAATTTACGTTAAATAGCTGATGTTAATAACAATCTCTACCCAAGTAGATAGACTAGGGTGCTGATGAAGTGCGTTGCTGCACAGAAAAATATTGGTATTTTCCCCCAGCTTAAAAGTCTAATTTAATTTTTCTTCTCTTCTGTAGAAACTCGCATTAATTAATAAAATATTTCATTCAATAAAAAGAATTGAAATTACTGAACTTAAGCCTGACTAAAAATTATTTCTGATTAAAAATTCACTATAGTTCAATTAAAAATCTAAAAAATTTTATTTTTTTAAGATTTTTGTTTGCGGTTTTCAAACTTATTATGTTTGTATATTGTGATTCTCAATATAGTATTAAGAGTCTTACTATAAACATACGGAGTTTGTTAGCTAAATTAAAAAATTTTTTGAGTTGAAGTCTACTGAAGAGTTCCAAAAGCGGGAACGAAATGCTTAACCATAAAAACAAGCCAATTTTTGAAAGTAAAAAGAAAAATTCTTAAACCTTTCATTTGATTCAGTTAGTTTTTTCAGATAAAACTTTTACTTATTAAAAAAAAAAAATTTTTTTTTAAGAATTGTTATTGATTCAGTTAATTTATTTTCTTATAATACGAAAAAATTTAGTGAATGTGTTTTTAAATTATAAAAAAAAATTGCTGAATAATACAAAAAAAAAAAAAAAATATGTAAAAATGTTTTTCTGTTCCTATTAATAAATTTGACTGAAAATATTTTGAGTTTCAGTTAATTTTTTTCTCTAATGCCATAATAAGTTTACTAAAAATAAAAATTTTTTTTCAGTTAAATTTTTACAAAATTGTTATCAGAATCTACAAATTTCTTTGTAGGTCCGTATTCACACAAAAAATTTACTAATTCAATGAATTTGGTTACTGAAAACGAAATTTAGTTTAGCTGAGGGGAAATACCGGAATTTTTCTAGGCCGCCACGTACTTTATCAGCAACCATCTCTCTCTACTACTTGGAAAGATTTCCCAGTTTAATTTTTCTACTCTTCTTTAGAAAATCACATTAACGTCCCTTTTCACAATGTATGGTTAAGAGTTAACGTGAACTTTAACTGCAAGTTCTTAATACAAAACTTGCCGTTAAAGTCTCTGTTATCTTTTAACCAGACATTGTGAAAAGGTACGTAATTAATAAGAATATTTCATTCTACAAATTAACTGATAGATTTTCTAAATACAAACGGTTTCTTCGTTTTGAAATTAGTATGGAAAAAACTTTTTTTTCGTTGTTTTCTGTACAAATTTGAAACGTTTAGAAACGATTTTTTTATTAAATCTACCTATAATTGTCTTATTTTCGGTGTAGCACAGGCTTATGTTGGCATGCCATAAAAGATTTAAATTTAGTTTATTTCTTTAAATACCAGGGTTTTCTCGTCCCACACAAAAATATTTTTACGGTTTCAAAACAAGCTGATCTTAAATTTGGCACCAGTAGTTTGGAAAAAATTATTATGGTGAAAAGTATCCACACAGGAAACACAAATAAATTTTTTTCAGTAACAAATTTGCAGCAATTTTGTATTGGACTCAACAGTGGCAGTAAACTGACTGGTCATTTGATCGGTAGTGATGAGGGGTATATTTATCAGAAAAGATTAGATAAAAACAATAATAAATAAAATTAATTTTGCAAAGTTTAATTTAAATTATATGAAATTTTATATTTATTTTGATGTGTACACATCTATACGCTAGGGGGTAAAAATCTTTTGACTTTGATTTCTTTGCTGAGATTTCTTTGCTGAGATTTCTTTGCTTTTTGCTTTTGCTTCGCATTGTCAAATCGGTGTGAGCTATGTATGAGTGTATTAGTGTTTGAAAGAAGCAATACCAAGCAGAGAAACAAGTCGACCGGCTCGAAGCCGACGGTGCGCCGCCGCCGGTTACTTTTCTGTATATTTCCGTACACCAAAGGTGAAAATGAACCGTAAGAGCTACGGACTTGAAATTTGGACACAATGTTTAGACATTTGGCCACTACAACAACAAATACATGAGAGTTAAAAACTAAAGGGTGTTCCAAAACGAGCAACGAAAAATGTTAAAATCCCATGTAATATACATACAATTGTATGTATACACATATACAATTGAAATTTTAAAAGTTAGTGTATTTTTATACAGACTACAACAATTAACACTAAATTTAAAAAATTTAAATCAATGGGTGTTCCATCAGTTAATGCAATTTTGACTTTGTAATTTTGACAGCTTGCTGTATCTTAGAAACCGTAAGAGCAAAACTCTGGAAATTTTCAAAAACGGTAAAACTAAAAAATCAAAAAAATATAAAATCGCCAATTATAAAAAAATCACCAAAACCAAAAAAATCGCCAAAACGAAAAAAGCACCAAATTAAAAAAATCTCTAGGACTAAAATAAATCGCGAAAAACCGGAAAAATCGCCAAAATTAAAAAAAATCCTTAAACAAAAAAAATCGCCAATATGAAAAAATCGCCAAAGTGAAAAAATCGCCAAAGTGAAAAAATCGCCTAAATAAAAAAAACCCAAAAACAGAAAAAAATCGCCAAAATGAAAAAACCCCCAAAAAACAGAAAAAGATCGCCAAAATGAAAAAATCGCCAAAAAGGAAAAAAATTGCGAAAATTAAAAAACCCAAAAAGAGGAAAAAACGCCAAAACGAGAAAAAAGCGATAAACTGAAAAAAATCGTTTAAACTGAAAAAACTTAAAAAAGGAAGAAAGCTAATTCAAAAAAAAAATGATCAAAACCGAATGTGCGCGAGTCAAAGTCGCACTATACTGAATTTATTTTAATTGCAACGCGTACACAACAACAAGAACAGCAACAACTAAACGATGAACAACAGGAATTAAAAATTAAAATGTAAAAGTAAAAGCATTTACCATAGATGAGCACTACAGTACCACTAAAGTTTCAGTAAAAACAATAAAGAATGTTTAACAAGTAAATTTTTACTGATTACTAAAATTTTTTTCTACAATTTTTATTAATTGCCTAAATGATTTGTTATATGATGAGGTGCATTGAATTTTCAGTAATCAGTAATGCCCGTATTCATAATGAAATTCTGCCAAGTGGCTAAATGTTTCTCATAGAAAAGTTTCAAAATTTGAATGAAAAAACTTTGCCACTTGCTACAATTTTATTATGATTACGGCCCTACGATTTTCTGGTAATGCAAATTAAATTTCATTAGCAGTAAAAATTTACTGAATTTTTTTTAGTAATCAGTAAATTTACTGCTTGCTGCAATTTCTAATGCAGTACATATACATATACTGCAGTGTGCCCATTTACTAACCAAATAAGTTTAATAAAACAAAGAAAACCCAACAAATTCATATATATTTACAATATTGAAAGTTTTGATACTTTTAATTAATTAATTTAAAAAAAGATACTAAAAGCATAAGTACTTCCAACTTAAAAAAAAAATTTTCATTACTAGATGTTTACACATCTCCTCTGTGATCGGACTCACATTGCTTTTTTTTTAAACTGTATGTATGTATTTCTTTTGATTTTTTTAGATATTTGTAAAGAGCAAGTATCTAAAGAAGGCGGTATCTAAATACTAATTGTTTTCTACTAAATGTTTTCTTTCTTAATATTAAAATTATGTTTATTATCAGTATATACTTCAACCGTGGGGAATATATTAATCAACATTGATTATTTGGGATTATGATAAGTCAAACTTGACTTATATTTATGCTGTCATTGATGCGTAAAAAGCAGGAGAGTGAGCAGTTCGAATATATTTTACGTAGTCGAGGGAATTCGTTAGTTACAGAAAGATGCGACATCACTCGTACACAAAAGTTTTCACTAAATTTTTCGTTTTGCAATTAATAATATGTTATAGAAAATTTGTTCTACTTAATGATAAATATATATTGCATAACTACCCATCAAATGACGTCAATTGGCTGATACTGTTTTTGTAGGGATGTTTTTAGTTTCAAGGCATCACGTTGCACAGTGGGATGTCCTCAAACATTTTTATGCAAAAACTATAAAAAGTGTTTCTATATCATTTTAAGTTGGCATTGAGTATTATATTGACTAAATTGATGAAAAAAATGAATTTTACCAAAATCAGCCGCAAGGACTTTACTTCAAATATTAAAAAAAAAAAAAAAAATTAGTTTTTTCAAAAAAAAAAAAAAAAAAAAAAAAACAATAATACACGTTTCCCTGCTAATAACTCGACTAGTCCATACATGCATGTAAGTACTACTCCATAAAGGACCAGGACTAGTCCAAAACTAGTCCAAAACTAGTCCATATGTATGTATAAAACATGATCGATTTAACATTGCGGTGTCCTAGGGATGGAGCACATGTTTCAAATTTGCATTACATCGGACCACCCCCAAAAACTACCCCATATGGAATAGTTATAAAACTACTTGCATACAACTTGTAAGTGCCTAAAGCGGCCCATCCAAAGAAAATATTGCCCAATTTTTCTAACATCGAATTCGATTCGAAATTCAACAATATTGCCACCACATTACACAATTGTCTTGATTGTTCGATAAAAATCAAAAGCTTTTGATGTTTGCCAATATATTGTGCCACCTTCGAATATGACACACACATTAGCGATATTATTGTACAATACGAAAAATTGGACAATTATATTGAAAGTGGGTGGGCCGCTTAAGAAGAACGATCATAATCGTTTAAATACAAACACTTATCGTGCAGCATTGAATGCTGACTGCATTACAAGGGACCAAGTAACGTAGTCTGTTTCATCTAGATTAAACCAAGAAGTCCAACATTATTTGCAGGGTTAATATTTAAACATTTCTCTGCATCATTCGATTTTTAAAATTGTACTGTCGAAAAATATGGCGTTTTTCCCCACCAAAAATGTAACCTTTAAAAATTTAAACTTGATAAAATACCAGTTACCCCAGTTGCTTATAACTAAAGCATATTTATGCATACATTCAAGTTTTGTCTGTTTTTTATTTTATATTTTTTGTTGATATTATTATTTCCTGAACAAAAAAGTGCTTAAGGTTATTGTGTTAAGCTTGTTTATTTTGTTAACTTCGTTACTTTCGTTTGGTAGAAATGTTTAAATTTCATCTTCTGAAATAAAAGCATATAAGGCCTTTAGCTATTTTTTTTATAAATACGAATACATTTTATTCACGCACGAGTATGTAGGGAATGTAACAAGTGTCAAATTTGAAATATAATATCGTGTGTCATAAATCATATGGCGTATAATAGCATAACTTATACTTGTTGTTATTATTCTATTAAATAACATTAACATTTTCTTAAGATGGCTTAATATAGAAAATTAATATCTCGATTTTTGTTACTTTCTAGTGTGGAAGAAATAATTTTTTTTAAATAAAACCTAGAAATCTAGTAACTAGTTTTATAAGAATCAAATAAGTTTAAAATGGCGAAATTAAATATTAAATTTTAAAGGACTTAGCTGTAGTGCTGGATACTATCGTAAGTACTATCGATAGTTTAAAAAAATCGAAAATATCGATAGGAAAAAATATCGATATCGCTATTATGCAGTTTCGAAAACCTGAGGTATTAATTATTAAATTTTTTCTAACTGTCAGCAAAATTTTTCAAAAATTGTCACCTAAAATAACGTTTGTATACTACATACTTTCAATAAAGGGATAATAAACTAACTGCAACTTGATAAAAAATTAGTTATATATTTCTTTCGCAGGTGCAAACGTTCAGTCGATAGTAATATCGATAGTAAAATCTGAACTATCGATATATATCGATAGTAGAAAAAATCGATAGTATCCCAGCACTACTTAGCTGCAACCATTATCGCAAAAATGCTATTGTGTCGATATAATATATTTAACCATGAATAGAAAACATTTTTAATGTTTTATTCTGACTAAAGGACCTAGAAACCTATTAATTTAATGTAGAAAATTTATGAGGTTTCTGGGCCAGATAATCCCACAATATTGAGAACTACTAGGTTAGGTTAGGTTAGGAAGGGTGGTGCTTTACCGCACCTCCACTCGGAGACCCAATTGGGTCCATTGTGATTCCCTTCTGTTGCCCATAAAAAAAGTAATATTCACCCTCCCATTTGCAGCCAGAAGTGAAGTTATTATTCATCACTAAGCCACCGAATTCCCATAATAAATCCCCTGATGTCCTCTAGCTTACACTTCTCGACTTCAGTAATGCTTTCATGGAAACGTCTGCTCAGCCATCTAACCCTATGACGTTGCAGCTTCGGGCAATGACATATAATATGTTCAGTGGTTTCTGATTCCTCTTCATCCCTGCACATCCTACAAAAATCTGGAGTGCCAGTCTCCCAAATACTGGTTCTTGCTCTGACCGAGCAGTGACTAGTTAGCACGCCTATCATGATTCGCATCGCCTTCCTATTCATGTCCAGTAGTAGTTTAGATCTTTCTGAGTCTAGTTTTGGCCAAAAACCCCTCGAGACTCTACAATCCTCCCTACTTCACCATGAATTGTTGGTCCTGCTTTCCACCCAATCACTGAATTCCTTATAGTAATGACCTATGGGTAATTTCACCGATCTGTCCGACAATCCCTCATCCAACGCCGACCCTATTCTTGCCAGCTCATCGGCAATTTCATTTCCCTCAACACTGCTGTGGCCTGGAATCCAACATAGTCTGACACTATACTTTTCCATAAGCAAGTTGAGGGCCTTTCTACAGTCACTAACAAGTTTCGATTTGACATTGTGTCCCTTCAAAGCTTTTAGCGCTGCCTGGCTGTCGACGTAGAAGGTTACCTTCTCACCTTCAGCTACATTCCTGGCCACAAGCTCTGTGGCTCTAAGGATCGCCGAGATCTTAGCCTGGAAAACACTACATTCATTCGGCAGTCTGAACGAACTACGAATGTTAGTTCCCAAGATATAGACACCAGCCCCTGTGCCTTCCCCCATTTTTGATCCGTCTGTAAAGACTGCACTACCCTCATACAGCCTATCGGACTTGATCCAATAGTCCCTAGCCGGAATTACCATTAAGGGCGTTCTACTAAAATCGATTTCAGAGACCTTGTAGTCCGTAAACTCATAGGTTACGGATTCCTAGTCACCAAAACCGATCTTATTTAAGATTGATTTGTGACCTGATATTCCTGTCCTCACCAAACCTGTTTCCACGAGTCTAAGGAGACTTCTAGCCGCCGTTCCCATCACAAAGTCCTCTATAGAAAGTAGATGAAGAATGGCAGCCTGAGGTGTGCTCCTCTGAGCACCTGTGATGCCCACCGAGGCACATCTCTGAACCTTAGCTAGTATCTCCTGTGACTTTCCTTCCTCAATGCCTCCCACCATACCACACAACCATAGGAAATAACCGGCCTGACAACCGATGTGTAAATCTAGTTTACTACCTTCGGTTGCAGACCCCAGTTCCTTCCTATGGAGTTCCTGCATGCGTAGTAGGCATTGAGCCCTTTCTTTAGTCTTTCCTGCGTGTTTATTTTCCAAGAAGGCTTTCTATCTAGGAAAACACCCAGGTATTTAGCCCCCCCTGCTAGTCTAAGCTCCACCCCTCCCAACCTTTGTAGTATAAAGCTTTCAACTTTGTATCTCCTAGTAAAGAGGACTAGCTCGATTTTCTCTGGGTTGTCTCCTAGTCCTTTACTTTACTAAATATCTTAACAAAGCAAACTACAAAGCTTAAGCAAAATTTACATTAATTGATCATTTAGCAAATAAACCAATTTATATTTTAATTAAATAGCATTTACAAATCAATTCTGAAAATAAATTAAAAAATTAATACAATATATAATTTTGTTTTCAATTAAGAAATTGATTGAATCCATCAATGACTTAATTAAATTGAGATAGACTATCAAACAAAGGCAGAAATTGAAAAAAATATGATGTCAACATTTGCTATGCACCATCTTGCTGACACTTATAGCATTAACACTTTTTCCAATTTGTTATAATTTTATAATAATACAAAAAAGAGAAAAGGAGACAGTTTCAAAATTAAAAATTTATTACCACCAACAGCCTACTAAATATGTCACACATAAAATATTTACAATAATGTAATAAAAAAAAGTAACAACTTTAATATTGTCTGCAGTGCAACAAGGAAAAAAGCCACAACAACATCAACACAACACAATACAACAACAGCATTGTCATCAATAGCAGTAGCAGCAGCAGAAGCAGCAATTGCTACTGCGGCTGACGTTGCAACATCAACACCAGCAAGAATTATCAATAATAAAAATAACATCATCAATATCATCAACATTGGTTTTTGTATTACAACACGACAGCAGCTAGTCAACGAAAGAGAATTAAGAGATGGGAAAAAAATGTATGTAAAACATGGCAACGGCACAAATGTTTAAAAAATCGACAGTATACGTAAAATAATTGAGCTACACGTAGTAAAGAAACAAGTTTTATAAGAATCAAATAAGTATAAAATCGTAAAATTTAATATTAAATTTTAATGAACGTAGCTGCAACCAGTAACCCAAAAATTCAATGGTATCCTAATAACACATTTAAGCGTCAACAGAAAATATTTTTAATGTTTTATTCTGAATAATTGACTTAGAAACCTATTATCTTCAAGTAGAAAATTTATGAGGTTTCTAGGTCAGATAATCCCACAATATACTCCTAACAAAGCAAACTACAAAGGAAGTGAACTAATTAATTTTTTAATTAAATACTATTTACAAATCAATTAATAATATTAATTAAAAAATTAATCAATACAATATAAAATAAATGCAGGAAAATTTCAGACTTAAGGAATTCAAGATGGACTTCTTCATTGGGCATAGATACAAATTTTAACTAAGATCTCCTTAATTTTATATAACTAGAAGAGAAAATCCTCTAAAACCTCAGCAAATAGATGAGGCCACATAAAGCAACATTTTAAAATAAAAATTTAAACAACATTTTCCACTAAGTAACAATTTTTACATTGCATCGAGTAGTCGCATAAACATTTCCAAAAAATTTAATAAAAAATTCAAATAACATAAAATCACACAAATTGACATCCACAGCGCCGCAGCATTTTTATGGACACAAAAGTAAATGCATACAACAACAAGCCTCGTTACCGAGCTCACAGCAATAGCAACAACATCAACTGCCCTAGCGAACTTAAAATAAATTGATGCAACACAACAAAAATAAAATAAAATATATTAATGCTAAAAAAATGCAATATGCTTTAAAAGTAAAATACCGAACCACATCCATTTTTATTATAATTTACTGCACTTGCAAATTGTTGTGGTCAATTAATGTCAGCATGTTGCCATAAAACATACCATACATACAATATGTTGTTTTTGTTGTTATTGTTGCAGCAATATACATAAAGCTGATGCAACAACAATAATGTGCATGTGCAAAACTGTGTTTGTGTGTGTGTGTGTGTGTGCGTGTTACATAAAAGTTTGCAACATGAAATTAAAAAAAAATCAAATAAACCATTTCATATTTTATAAATTTCACCTTAATTTTGTAATATTTACACTTACTTTTTTGTGGATAAACGTGTAAATTCCCAAAAAGAGGAGAAAAAAATAATAAGCGTAAAATATTTGTAAGCATTAAACTAAAAATTTAATTTAATTTTAAGTTTAAACGAAAACCTTATTTTAGTAAACTTTTCTATAAGAAAAGTGCTATGACAAAGTTCCCTTTTCTTCTAAAAGAATTCTGCTGTGACTCTGGTCTGCTGTGACTCAGAAAAACTTTCTGCAATAAACACCTGCTGTGACTCACGCAGCTTTTCTATAACTCAATATGACTCGGTCAACTTTTATATAAGAAACGCCTGCTGTAACTCAAAAAGCTTTTCTGTAAGAAAATTCTGCTGTGATACAGTCAAATTTTCTATAAGAAAATGTTATAGTCTTACAGTCAAATTTTCTATAAGAAAATGTTACAGTCTTACAGTCAAGAAAATTTCAACTTTTCTATAAGAAAATTTGCGCCGTGAAACAGTCAAATATTCTATAAAAATTTTATAAATTTTTCTATAAAAAAATTTAAATATTTCTATGAGAAATTTTGTCAAATTTTTTATAAGAAAATTTTATCAAATTTTCTATAAGAAATTGGGTAAAATTTTTTATAGAAAAATTTTGTCTAATTTTATATAAAATTTTATATAAGAAAATTGTGTCGAGTTTTCTATCAGAAAATTGTGTTGAATTTTTTCTAAGAAGATTGTATAAAATTTTCTGTAAGAAAATTGCGTCAAATTTTCTATAAGAAAATTTTTTCAAATTTTCTATAAGAAAATTGTGTCTAATTTTCTATAAGTAAATTGTTGCAAGAATTTCTATAAGAATATTCTGTCAAATGTTCTATAAGAAAATTGCGTCAAATTTTTTATAAGAAAATTGTGTAAAATTTTCTGTAATAAAAATTTTGTCAAATTTCTTGTAAGAAAATTGTGCAAAATTTTCTATAATAAAATGGTGTAAATTGTCTATAAGAAAACTGTGTGAAATTTTCTATAAGAAAATTGTGTCAAATTTTCTATAAGAAAATTGTGTAAAATTTTCTTTAAGAAAATTACACAAAAATTTTGTATAATAAAATTCTGTAACATTTTCTTAAAGAAAATTGTGTAAAATTTTCTATAAGAAAATTGTTTCGGATTTTCTTTAAGGAAAAATGCATTAAATTTTCACTAAGAAAATTATGTAAAGTTTTCTATAAAAAAATCCGATAAAAATTTTCTATAAAAAAATTTAATCAAGTTCCCTATAAGAAAATCGTATAAAATTTTATAAAGTAAATTGTATCGAATTTTCTCTAAGAAAATGTTTCATACGAAAATTGTGCAAAATTTTCTGTAAGAAAATGGTGTAAATTTTCTATAAGAAAACTGTGTGAAATTTTCTATAAGAAAACTGTGTGAAATTTTCTATAAGAAAATTGTGTCAAATTTTCTATAACAAAATTGTTTAAAATTTTCTTTCAGAAAATTACATAAAAATTTTTTCTGTAACATTTTCTTAAAGAAAATTGTGTAAGATTTTCTATAAGAAAATTGTATCGGATTTTCTCTAAGAAAATTGCATTAAATTTTCACTAAGAAAATTGTTTAAAGTTTTCTATAAAAAAATCGTATAAAATTTTCTATAAGAAAATTGAATCAAGTTTTCTATAAGAAAATCGTATAAAATTTTATAAAGTAAATTGTATCGAATTTTCTCTAAGAAAATGTTTCATAAGAAAATTGTGTAAAATTTGCTATAAGAAAATTGTTGCAAAATTTTCTATAAGAATATTGTGTCCAATGTTCTATAAGAAAATTGTGTCAAATGCACATCTGCCGGAGGTTGGGCAAGAAGCGATACTGAAAAAGGTAAAATATTTGCTGAGCACTTAATATCCGTTTTTACGCCAAACATATGTACTGGTGTTGTTGATTTGCCGAGTGTAGTCGCTCTACCCCCTCAACACATAAAGTTTAAGATGCGTGATTTACAAAAATTAATTGCCGAACTCAACCCGAAGAAAGCTTCGGGTATTGATGGAATTAGTAACCAGATGCTGATGAACTTGCCTCGTATTGCAATGAGAATCCTATTATTCATATTTAATGCCATTTTACGACTGGAGTATTATCCACACAGCTGGAAGCTTGCCAAGGTTAAAATGATTCCAAAGCCGGGCAAAGATCTAACCAAGGCTGAGTCATATAGGCCAATAAGTCTACTATCAACAATGTCAAAGCTATTCGAAAAACTGCTCAAAACAAAATTGTCCCCAATTCTAATTAGTAGTGGGTGCATACCAGACCATCAATTTGGTTTTAGAAGTCAGCATAGCACCATTGAACAAACTCACAGACTGGTTCAATTTATAAGAAGAACTTTTGAGGAAAAAAAGTATTGTTCTGCGCTCTTTATTGACGTTTCCCAGGCATTTGATAAAGTGTGGCATGAAGGCCTAATTTTAAAATTGAAGACTTACTTGCCAATAAACATTTTAAATATTTTGGAAAGTTACATTATTTCCCGTAAGTTCACTGTTGTGGAAGGAGACTTTACGAGTAGGCCTGAAACTATTTCATCCGGTGTGCCACAGGGGAGCATACTGGGACCAGTTTTATATTTGATTTATACTTGTGATATGCCTGTGAGCAGTAGTATCCATACTTCCACATTTGCCGACGATACAGCCTGCCTTAGTATGCACGAAAACCCTGATGAGGCATCCCGCAAACTCCAGGAACACATTAGCCAGATGGAGCTTTGGTTAAACTTATGGAGAATTAAAGTCAATGAACAAAAGTGTGTCCATATAACGTTCACCCTAAGAAGAGATACTTGCTCCCCCATTCGGATTAACAATCAAGTTGTTCCTCAACATTCACATGTGAAATATCTTGGCATACACCTTGATCGACGACTTACATGGAAACACCACATTGACTCTAAGTTAACTCAAATGAAACTTAAATTAACTCAGGTACATTGGCTGATTGGTAGAAATTCAACACTTAGCCTAGACTGCAAACTTTTAATATACAAGTCGCTTTTAAAGCCAATATGGTGTTACGGAATTCAACTATGGGGCACTGCTTCAGCTTCAAATGTAGAGAAAATTCAACGAAGGCAAAATAAAATTTTACGCATGATAACATCGGCTCCATGGTACATCAAAAATTCAAATATACATCGTGATTTGAATATGCCACTAGTGACTGAAGAAATTGCAAAATACGCAGGCAAATATCTAACAAAACTCGAGTCACATCCTAATCCACTTGCTCGTAATATTTTGAACTTTAGTGGACACATCCGCTTAAAAAAGAGAGATACACGGGCTCTAATATTCAACACTCCAGATGATGAAGCTGCTTGAAAATACTTTTTTCTTTTTGTTGCTTATCACTACTTATGTATTATTAATAACTATCACTAAGCTTATGTCCGACATTGGTCGGGCCTAATAATTTTTTTATAGATTTAAGATTTGAATACTTATTGTCAGTTCATATTTGAAGATACAATAAATAAAATACATGCATTAAAAAAAATGTTCTTTAAGAAAATTGTGTCAAATGTTCTATAAGAAAATTTTGTCAAATTTTCTATAAGAAAATTGTGTCAAATTTTCTATAAAAATTTTTTTTCTATAAGAAAATTAAATCAAGTTTTCTATAAGAAAACCGTATAAAATTTTCTTTAAGAAAATTGTATCAAATTTTAGGTAAGAAAATTGTGTAAAATTTTCTATAAGAAAATTGTGTAAAATTTTCTGTAAGAAAATTGTGTAAAATTTTCTATAAGAAAATTGTCTAAAATTTTCTATTAGAAAATTGTGTCAAATTTTCTATAAGAAAATTCTGTCAAATTTTCTATAAGAAAATTGTGTAAAATTTTCTATAAAAAAATTGTGTAAAATTTTCTATAGGAAAATTGTGTAAAATTTTCTATAAAAAAATTGTGTCAAATTTTCTATAAGAAAATTGTGTCAAATTTTCTATAAGAAAATTGTGTCAAATTTTCTATAAGAAAATTGTGTCAAATTTTCTATAAGAAAATTGTGTCAAATTTTCTATAAGAAAATTGTGTCAAATTTTCTATAAGAAAATTGTGTCAAATTTTCTATAAGAAAATTGTGTCAAATTTTCTATAAGAAAATTGTGTCAAATTTTTTGTAAAAAAAATTGTGTAAAATTTTCTATAAGAAAATTGTGTCAAATTTTCTATAAGAAAATTGTGTCAAATTTTCTATAAGAAAATTGTGTCAAATTTTCTATAAGAAAATTGTGTCAAATTTTCTATAAGAAAATTGTGTCAAATTTTCTATAAGAAAATTGTGTCAAATTTTCTATAAGAAAATTTTGTCAAATTTTCTATAAGAAAATTGTGTCAAATTTTCTATAAGAAAATTGTGTCAAATTTTCTGTAAGAAAATTATGTCAAATTTTCTATAAGAAAAATGTGTCAAATTTTCTATAAGAAAATTATGTCAAATTTTCTATAAGAAAATTGTGTCAAATTTTCTATAAGAAAATTGTGTCAAATTTTCTATATGAAAATTGTGTAAAATTTTCTATAAGAAAATTGTGTCAAATTTTTTGTAAAAAAAATTGTGTCAAATTTTCTATAAGAAAATTGTGTAAAATTTTCTATAAGAAAATTGTGTAAAATTTTCTATAAGAAAATTGTGTCAAATTTTCTATAAGAAAATTGTGTCAAATTTTCTATAAGAAAATTGTGTAAAATTTTCTATAAGAAAATTGTGTAAAATTTTCTATAAGAAAATTGTGTCAAATTTTCTATAAGAAAATTGTGTCAAATTTTCTATAAGAAAATTGTGTAAAATTTTCTATAAGAAAATTGTGTCAAATTTTCTATAAGAAAATTGTGTCAAATTTTCTATAAGAAAATTGTGTAAAATTTTCTATAAGAAAATTGTGTCAAATTTTCTATAAGAAAATTGTGTCAAATTTTCTATAAGAAAATTGTGTAAAATTTTCTATAAGAAAATTGTGTCAAATTTTCTATAAGAAAATTGTGTCAAATTTTCTATAAGAAAATTGTGTCAAATTTTCTATAAGAAAATTGTGTAAAATTTTCTATAAGAAAATTGTGTAAAATTTTCTATAAGAAAATTGTGTCAAATTTTCTATAAGTAAATTGTGTCAAATTTTCTATAAGAAAATTGTGTAAAATTTTCTATAAGAAAATTGTGTCAAATTTTCTATAAGAAAATTGTGTCAAGTTTTTTTCTATAAGAAAATTGTGTCAAATTTTCTATAAGAAAATTGTGTCAAATTTTCTATAAGAAAATTGTGTCAAATTTTCTATAAGAAAATTGTGTCAAATTTTCTATAAGAAAATTGTGTAAAATTTTCTATAAGAAAATTGTGTAAAATTTTCTATAAGAAAATTGTGTCAAATTTTCTATAAGAAAATTGTGTCAAATTTTCTATAAGAAAATTGTGTCAAATTTTCTATAAGAAAATTGTGTCAAATTTTCTATAAGAAAATTGTGTCAAATTTTCTATAAGAAAATTGTGTCAAATTTTCTATAAGAAAATTGTGTAAAATTTTCTATAAGAAAATTGTGTCAAATTTTCTATAAGAAAATTGTGTCAAATTTTCTATAAGAAAATTGTGTCAAATTTTCTATAAGAAAATTGTGTCAAATTTTCTATAAGAAAATTGTGTCAAATTTTCTATAAGAAAATTGTGTAAAATTTTCTATAAGAAAATTGTGTCAAATTTTCTATAAGAAAATTGTGTAAAATTTTCTATAAGAAAATTGTGTCAAATTTTCTATAAGAAAATTGTGTCAAATTTTCTATAAGAAAATTGTGTCAAATTTTCTATAAGAAAATTGTGTAAAATTTTCTATAAGAAAATTGTGTAAAATTTTCTATAAGAAAATTGTGTCAAATTTTCTATAAGAAAATTGTGTCAAATTTTCTATAAGAAAATTGTGTAAAATTTTCTATAAGAAAATTGTGTAAAATTTTCTATAAGAAAATTGTGACAAATTTTCTATAAGAAAATTATGTCAAATTTTCTATAAGAAAAATGTGTCAAATTTTCTATAAGAAAATTATGTCAAATTTTCTATAAGAAAATTGTGTCAAATTTTCTATAAGAAAATTGTGTCAAATTTTCTATATGAAAATTGTGTCAAATTTTCTATAAGAAAATTGTGTCAAATTTTTTGTAAAAAAAATTGTGTAAAATTTTCTATAAGAAAATTGTGTAAAATTTTCTATAAGAAAATTGTGTAAAATTTTCTATAAGAAAATTGTGTCAAATTTTCTATAAGAAAATTGTGTCAAATTTTCTATAAGAAAATTGTGTAAAATTTTCTATAAGAAAATTGTGTCAAATTTTCTATAAGAAAATTGTGTCAAATTTTCTATAAGAAAATTGTGTAAAATTTTCTATAAGAAAATTGTGTCAAATTTTCTATAAGAAAATTGTGTCAAATTTTCTATAAGAAAATTGTGTAAAATTTTCTATAAGAAAATTGTGTCAAATTTTCTATAAGAAAATTGTGTCAAATTTTCTATAAGAAAATTGTGTAAAATTTTCTATAAGAAAATTGTGTAAAATTTTCTATAAGAAAATTGTGTCAAATTTTCTATAAGAAAATTGTGTCAAATTTTCTATAAGAAAATTGTGTAAAATTTTCTATAAGAAAATTGTGTCAAATTTTCTATAAGAAAATTGTGTCAAATTTTCTATAAGAAAATTGTGTAAAATTTTCTATAAGAAAATTGTGTCAAATTTTCTATAAGAAAATTGTGTAAAATTTTCTATAAGAAAATTGTGTAAAATTTTCTATAAGAAAATTGTGTAAAATTTTCTATAAGAAAATTGTGTCAAATTTTCTATAAGAAAATTGTGTAAAATTTTCTATAAGAAAATTGTGTCAAATTTTCTATAAGAAAATTGTGTCAAGTTTTTTTCTATAAGAAAATTGTGTCAAATTTTCTATAAGAAAATTGTGTCAAATTTTCTATAAGAAAATTGTGTAAAATTTTCTATAAGAAAATTGTGTCAAATTTTCTATAAGAAAATTGTGTCAAATTTTCTATAAGAAAATTGTGTAAAATTTTCTATAAGAAAATTGTGTAAAATTTTCTATAAGAAAATTGTGTCAAATTTTCTATAAGAAAATTGTGTCAAATTTTCTATAAGAAAATTGTGTAAAATTTTCTATAAGAAAATTGTGTAAAATTTTCTATAAGAAAATTGTGTCAAATTTTCTATAAGAAAATTGTGTCAAATTTTCTATAAGAAAATTGTGTAAAATTTTCTATAAGAAAATTGTGTCAAATTTTCTATAAGAAAATTGTGTCAAATTTTCTATAAGAAAATTGTGTAAAATTTTCTATAAGAAAATTGTGTCAAATTTTCTATAAGAAAATTGTGTCAAATTTTCTATAAGAAAATTGTGTAAAATTTTCTATAAGAAAATTGTGTCAAATTTTCTATAAGAAAATTGTGTCAAATTTTCTATAAGAAAATTGTGTCAAATTTTCTATAAGAAAATTGTGTAAAATTTTCTATAAGAAAATTGTGTCAAATTTTCTATAAGAAAATTGTGTCAAATTTTCTATAAGAAAATTGTGTAAAATTTTCTGTAAGAAAATTGTGTAAAATTTTCTATAAGAAAATTGTCTAAAATTTTCTATTAGAAAATTGTGTCAAATTTTCTATAAGAAAATTCTGTCAAATTTTCTATAAGAAAATTGTGTAAAATTTTCTATAAAAAAATTGCGTAAAATTTTCTATAGGAAAATTGTGTAAAATTTTCTATAAAAAAATTGTGTCAAATTTTCTATAAGAAAATTGTGTCAAATTTTCTATAAGAAAATTGTGTCAAATTTTCTATAAGAAAATTGTGTCAAATTTTCTATAAGAAAATTGTGTCAAATTTTCTATAAGAAAATTGTGTCAAATTTTCTATAAGAAAATTGTGTCAAATTTTCTATAAGAAAATTGTGTCAAATTTTCTATAAGAAAATTGTGTCAAATTTTCTATAAGAAAATTGTGTCAAATTTTTTGTAAAAAAAATTGTGTAAAATTTTCTATAAGAAAATTGTGTCAAATTTTCTATAAGAAAATTGTGTCAAATTTTCTATAAGAAAATTGTGTCAAATTTTCTATAAGAAAATTGTGTCAAATTTTCTATAAGAAAATTGTGTCAAATTTTCTATAAGAAAATTGTGTCAAATTTTCTATAAGAAAATTTTGTCAAATTTTCTATAAGAAAATTGTGTCAAATTTTCTATAAGAAAATTGTGTCAAATTTTCTATAAGAAAATTATGTCAAATTTTCTATAAGAAAAATGTGTCAAATTTTCTATAAGAAAATTGTGTCAAATTTTCTATAAGAAAATTGTGTCAAATTTTCTATAAGAAAATTGTGTCAAATTTTCTATATGAAAATTGTGTAAAATTTTCTATAAGAAAATTGTGTAAAATTTTCTATAAGAAAATTGTGTAAAATTTTCTATAAGAAAATTGTGTCAAATTTTCTATAAGAAAATTGTGTCAAATTTTCTATAAGAAAATTGTGTCAAATTTTCTATAAGAAAATTGTGTAAAATTTTCTATAAGAAAATTGTGTAAAATTTTCTATAAGAAAATTGTGTCAAATTTTCTATAAGAAAATTGTGTCAAATTTTCTATAAGAAAATTGTGTAAAATTTTCTATAAGAAAATTGTGTCAAATTTTCTATAAGAAAATTGTGTCAAATTTTCTATAAGAAAATTGTGTCAAATTTTCTATAAGAAAATTGTGTCAAATTTTCTATAAGAAAATTGTGTCAAATTTTCTATAAGAAAATTGTGTAAAATTTTCTATAAGAAAATTGTGTCAAATTTTCTATAAGAAAATTGTGTCAAATTTTCTATAAGAAAATTGTGTCAAATTTTCTATAAGAAAATTGTGTAAAATTTTCTATAAGAAAATTGTGTAAAATTTTCTATAAGAAAATTGTGTCAAATTTTCTATAAGTAAATTGTGTCAAATTTTCTATAAGAAAATTGTGTAAAATTTTCTATAAGAAAATTGTGTAAAATTTTCTATAAGAAAATTGTGTCAAATTTTCTATAAGAAAATTGTGTCAAGTTTTTTTCTATAAGAAAATTGTGTCAAATTTTCTATAAGAAAATTGTGTCAAATTTTCTATAAGAAAATTGTGTCAAATTTTCTATAAGAAAATTGTGTCAAATTTTCTATAAGAAAATTGTGTCAAATTTTCTATAAGAAAATTGTGTAAAATTTTCTATAAGAAAATTGTGTCAAATTTTCTATAAGAAAATTGTGTCAAATTTTCTATAAGAAAATTGTGTCAAATTTTCTATAAGAAAATTGTGTCAAATTTTCTATAAGAAAATTGTGTCAAATTTTCTATAAGAAAATTGTGTCAAATTTTCTATAAGAAAATTGTGTAAAATTTTCTATAAGAAAATTGTGTCAAATTTTCTATAAGAAAATTGTGTCAAATTTTCTATAAGAAAATTGTGTCAAATTTTCTATAAGAAAATTGTGTCAAATTTTCTATAAGAAAATTGTGTCAAATTTTCTATAAGAAAATTGTGTAAAATTTTCTATAAGAAAATTGTGTAAAATTTTCTATAAGAAAATTGTGTAAAATTTTCTATAAGAAAATTGTGTCAAATTTTCTATAAGAAAATTGTGTCAAATTTTCTATAAGAAAATTGTGTAAAATTTTCTATAAGAAAATTGTGTCAAATTTTCTATAAGAAAATTGTGTAAAATTTTCTATAAGAAAATTGTGTAAAATTTTCTATAAGAAAATTGTGTCAAATTTTCTATAAGAAAATTGTGTCAAATTTTCTATAAGAAAATTGTGTAAAATTTTCTATAAGAAAATTGTGTAAAATTTTCTATAAGAAAATTGTGACAAATTTTCTATAAGAAAATTATGTCAAATTTTCTATAAGAAAAATGTGTCAAATTTTCTATAAGAAAATTATGTCAAATTTTCTATAAGAAAATTGTGTCAAATTTTCTATAAGAAAATTGTGTCAAATTTTCTATATGAAAATTGTGTCAAATTTTCTATAAGAAAATTGTGTCAAATTTTTTGTAAAAAAAATTGTGTAAAATTTTCTATAAGAAAATTGTGTAAAATTTTCTATAAGAAAATTGTGTAAAATTTTCTATAAGAAAATTGTGTCAAATTTTCTATAAGAAAATTGTGTCAAATTTTCTATAAGAAAATTGTGTAAAATTTTCTATAAGAAAATTGTGTAAAATTTTCTATAAGAAAATTGTGTCAAATTTTCTATAAGAAAATTGTGTCAAATTTTCTATAAAAAAATTGTGTAAAATTTTCTATAAGAAAATTGTGTCAAATTTTCTATAAGAAAATTGTGTCAAATTTTCTATAAGAAAATTGTGTAAAATTTTCTATAAGAAAATTGTGTCAAATTTTCTATAAGAAAATTGTGTCAAATTTTCTATAAGAAAATTGTGTAAAATTTTCTATAAGAAAATTGTGTCAAATTTTCTATAAGAAAATTGTGTCAAATTTTCTATAAGAAAATTGTGTCAAATTTTCTATAAGAAAATTGTGTAAAATTTTCTATAAGAAAATTGTGTCAAATTTTCTATAAGAAAATTGTGTCAAATTTTCTATAAGAAAATTGTGTAAAATTTTCTATAAGAAAATTGTGTCAAATTTTCTATAAGAAAATTGTGTAAAATTTTCTATAAGAAAATTGTGTAAAATTTTCTATAAGAAAATTGTGTAAAATTTTCTATAAGAAAATTGTGTCAAATTTTCTATAAGAAAATTGTGTAAAATTTTCTATAAGAAAATTGTGTCAAATTTTCTATAAGAAAATTGTGTCAAGTTTTTTTCTATAAGAAAATTGTGTCAAATTTTCTATAAGAAAATTGTGTAAAATTTTCTATAAGAAAATTGTGTAAAATTTTCTATAAGAAAATTGTGTCAAATTTTCTATAAGAAAATTGTGTAAAATTTTCTATAAGAAAATTGTGTAAAATTTTCTATAAGAAAATTGTGTCAAATTTTCTATAAGAAAATTGTGTCAAATTTTCTATAAGAAAATTGTGTAAAATTTTCTATAAGAAAATTGTGTAAAATTTTCTATAAGAAAATTGTGTCAAATTTTCTATAAGAAAATTGTGTCAAATTTTCTATAAGAAAATTGTGTAAAATTTTCTATAAGAAAATTGTGTCAAATTTTCTATAAGAAAATTGTGTAAAATTTTCTATAAGAAAATTGTGTAAAATTTTCTATAAGAAAATTGTGTCAAATTTTCTATAAGAAAATTGTGTCAAATTTTCTATAAGAAAATTGTGTCAAATTTTCTATAAGAAAATTGTGTAAAATTTTCTATAAGAAAATTGTGTAAAATTTTCTATAAGAAAATTGTGTAAAATTTTCTATAAGAAAATTGTGTCAAATTTTCTATAAGAAAATTGTGTCAAATTTTCTATAAGAAAATTGTGTAAAATTTTCTATAAGAAAATTGTGTCAAATTTTCTATAAGAAAATTGTGTCAAATTTTCTATAAGAAAATTGTGTAAAATTTTCTATAAGAAAATTGTGTCAAATTTTCTATAAGAAAATTGTGTCAAGTTTTTTTCTATAAGAAAATTGTGTCAAATTTTCTATAAGAAAATTGTGTCAAATTTTCTATAAGAAAATTGTGTCAAATTTTCTATAAGAAAATTGTGTCAAATTTTCTATAAGAAAATTGTGTCAAATTTTCTATAAGAAAATTGTGTCAAATTTTCTATAAGAAAATTGTGTCAAATTTTCTATAAGAAAATTATGTCAAATTTTCTATAAGAAAATTGTGTCAAATTTTCTATAAGAAAATTGTGTCAAATTTTCTATAAGAAAATTGTGTCAAAGTTTCGATAAGAAAATTGTGTCAAATTTTCTATAAGAAAATTGTGTCAAATTTTCTATAAGAAAATTGTGTCAAATTTTCTTTAAGAAAATTGTGTCAAATTTTCTATAAGAAAATTGTGTCAAATTTTCTATAAGAAAATTGTGTCAAATTTTCTATAAGAAAATTGTGTCAAATTTTCTATAAGAAAATTGTGTCAAATTTTCTATAAGAAAATTGTGTCAAATTTTCTATAAGAAAATTGTGTCAAATTTTCTATAAGAAAATTGTGTCAAATTTTCTATAAGAAAATTGTGTCAAATTTTCTATAAGAAAATTGTGTCAAATTTTCTACAATACCAACAATTTGTCTGTAAATAAACAAGGCAATTTTTAGTTTTATATTAATGAAAAAAATTTGTTTTACAAAACGAATTTTGTAGGCAAATTTATTTTTAAAACTTTTTGAAACTAAAAAAATTTATTGTACATGTTAAAAGCATTCATGTTAAATTTTTCAAGTACTTAACACTTCGAGAAAAGCTGCGGATGCCATTTGCTTTGCATAATTTAATTTCAATGTTAAAAAAACCCCTTTTGAATTCCCTTTGACTAAAATATTATTGTCATAATATATTTTTTATTCAAAAAATATTTTCATGTCAGACATTTTAAATACTCTAATTTCATTTGTTATGCTTTCATATGGTTTCATTTAATTTGTTTCTAATTTTGAATTTGTTTAATGTGTGAAAGCAAAAGTACTTAACAGGTTGTTGTTGAAGTTATTATTACAGTCAAATCCCTATAATTCGTACCCCGATAAATCGTAATTCCCGATAATTCGTAATAAACTGTCGGTCCCTTGAAAACAAATAAAATCTTCTTTACCTCTTATAAATCGTAATTGTTTGCTAACTACCACTTATAATTCGTAATAAAAACAACAAAAACATGGATAGAATGATGTTTTGTTTACCGCTATTTTTTGCGTGGGTTTTTGCTTTTGCTTGTTTGTGTGTGCGCACGCATAAGACTTTGTCGGTGTTACAAAAACAACAAATTTTTATTTTGTATTTTATTTTTAAAATTTTTTTAATGCTTTTTTATCGTTTTAGTAAATAAATTGAAAAACCCGGTTAATTCGTATATATTTTATTTTAACCCCGTTAAATCGAAACCCCGCTAAATCTAAAACCCCTATAATTCGTAAGACATGGCCGGTCCCTTGCGATTACGAATTATCGGGATTTGACTGTATTACTTTTTTGCCTTTTGTAATTTAAATAATTATTTTATTTTCTGGTCTGAAAAAGTATGTATGGTTAAAGGAAACAAAATGAAATATGTATGTATATGCAGCATAACCACTAAATGTAACAAAGAGTTAGAAACAACAGGAAAAGAGGAATTTTAGTGCTCTACAAAAGTTTACAATGCATCATGTTTTATTTACTCTAAAAATATACACACATAACAATGTGGCTACCAAAAAAAAAAAAAAAAAATCTATTTAGCATAATTACACTTGCCACTGGTGGGTGACATACAGCGTTTCCATACTATTTTTTTGGAAAACTGAAAATTTATAATAAAAAAAACTGATTTTCATGTGAAAAAACTGCTCATAAAAAATTCTTTAGTATTTTGTATATTTTGGGTGTTAACCATAATTCTATACTTCTATACCTGACATATTTTTATATCATGACTTGATAATGTTTGTCAAAATGTTGTTTTACCATCTCGGAAGCCTCATCGTCATCACTTAAGAAAATATGGCTCTACAAATTTATAAAGTTTTTAAGACATTTTTAGAATAAGTAAAAATAAAAAAAAAAATAAAAAAAAATAATGTGATGATCGTAAAAGATAAGCAAGAATAGTAAAACATACGTACACAAAAAAAAATAAATTTCGTTTTCAGTAACCAAATTCATTGAATCAGTAAATATTTTGTGTGAATGCGGACCTACAAAGAAATTTGTAGATTCTGATAACAATTTTGTAAAAATTTAACTGAAAAAAATAATTTTATTTTTAGTTAACTTATTGTGGCATTAGAGAAAAAAGTTAACTGAAACTCAAAATATTTTCAGTCAAATTTATTAATAGGAACAGAAAAACATTTTTGCAGATTTTTTTGTATTATTCAGCAAATTTTTTTTTAAAATTTACAAACACATTCACTAAAATTTTTCGTATTATCAGAAAATAAATTAACTGAATCAATAACAATTCTTAAAATTTTTTTTTTTAAAAATTAGTAAAAGTTTTATCTGAAAAAGAAAAAATAACTGAATCAAATGAAAGGTTCAACTATATTTTTTTACTTTCAAAAATTGGCTTGTTTTTATGGTTAAGCATTTCGTTACCGCTTTTTTGAACTCGTCAGTAGAAAATTTTTTAATTTAGCTAACAAACTCCGTATGTTTATAGTAAGACTCCTGATACTATATTGAGAATCCCAATATACAAACATAATACGTTTGAAAACCACAAACAAAAATCTTTAAAAAAATAAAATGTTTTTTAAAATTAAAAAAAAAATCAGACAAATTTTTTTACAGTATATAAAAATAAATTTAACTGAAAAAATTAAAAAAAATCAGACAAATTTTTTTACAGTATATAAAAATAAATTTTACTGAAAATAACAAATTTAAATAAAAAAAAAATAAATCTAAAAATTTTTTTTTTACAAATTTTACTTTATATAGATAATTTTCATTCTATACAGTTTTTTTACATAAAATAAAATTGGAACAAATAATTTACTGGAACAGTAAAAAATATTTACTGAAACTAACAGCCTGTTTTTAGAAAACATAAGCCCTTTCGTTTTTATGTTTCGTTTATAAACGATAACGTTTAAAATTTGATTTTTATAAAACATATTCTAAAGCTTTCGTTTTGACATAAAAAGAGCTTTTTAGGTATAACGAAAAAATCACACTCACAAAATTATTACAGTGAAGGAAGAATACAAAAAATAATATCTATTTTTTTTTATGAAAAATTTTAAATAAAATTCATTTCAAATTAATTTTAAATTCTATCAATAAGGGGATAAGCAATTTAATTTTCAATTTATTTTAGCATTCAATTGGAAATCCATGTACCCATTAAAACAGATTTTCATTGCATTTCGTATTTTCCGTAGTTTATGAGAACTAAGTTTTTTTTCTCTATAACTTTTACTTTATTTTAACTCATTACTAAAATTTTTTGTGATTTGTTTTACAGTCAAATTATGGAAAATAAAGCAAAAATTATTTGTTAATACTGAATTTGGTGTTGATTCTTTCACAGAAAAATTATAGAAGCAAGGGAAACGGAAATCAAGATTCGTTCTTGTGAAACTTAAATCAATGCGCTTATGGAAAAAGCCATTTAGATTTTTTCGTTTATTAAATGTTTTTGTACACAGAAAAAAATATCATCGAAATGCAACCAACAAAACAAATTGTTAAAATTTAATTTAAAAATTAACAATCATCATTGTTGATATAACAAATTAAAATTTTTATAGTCAATTAAATTACTCAACAAATTTATTTGTTAAACTATATCATAACGAAATGCGCACATATAGAAAAAACAAGACATCATGTTTTGTATGTATTCATTATTTGCTTATCTAACAAAGTGTTGCTCTTCAGCTGAGAGGTAAGCGAGTTAGTTTATTAGTCCTGAGGTTGCCGGTTCAACTCCGCCTAAAGACTTTTAGGGCCATTATTACAACTTAAAGATAGCTAAAAGTAGGGTTTTATCGGACGTATAAAAACTTTATCATTTGCAAAATTTTACTTTAACCTAAAGTGAGCGATAAATTATAGGCAAGTTTATCCTACATGGTAATTTAAATCCAATTTGCAATAATGGAAAGCTTTTTATACGTCGGATAAAATCCTACTTTTAACTATCTTTAAGTTGTAATAATGGCCCTTAGTGTTTTTCGCAGACAAGCAAAAATCGTTTCGAGGATTGTGATTGTGTATGAAAAGCTTGTTAATATGGCAAATATGATATGAAAATTCAGCAATTCAGATTGTTAATATAACAATAATTTCAATTGAAATAACTTTTAAATCTAACAAAAATAAATATTGGAAAAATAAATAAAATTCAACAAATTATTTGTTGATATATTTAATTGAAAATATTTTTAAGATTTTTCTTTAACTTACAATTTCGTTAACTGTATTTACAAAAATCGTTGTAGGTTCAAAATCAATTAATTATTTAATTGATATAACAAAAAAAATTAATTGTATTTACAAATCATTTTTTTCTGTGTAGTTTATAGTAAAAAACTTAAAATAAAAAATAGTTTTTCACTGTTTTAAGTCAGTTCACATTCTAACATTAAAAATTAAATAACATTTTAGTTAAAGTCAAATGAAAAATATGTAGACTGATTTTTAATTAATGTTACATAAAAAATTTTATGAGTGTGAAAAACTGAAAGCTCTTTTGTTGTCACACACATGAAAATAAATAAATGTTTAAAAAACGAAACCATGGTTTCATTCGTTATTTTAAAGAACGTATACACTTATTCATTTTCCAAAAACAGGCTGTAAATTATATTTCAAAACACACGTTTGTTTGAAAAATTTTTGGGAATAATTTTTTCTGTGTAGGTAGAGTAATATAACTTCGTGCTAACCTAAATAGAAAAATGAAAAAATGGAAAAACAGGGGAGGGAAATAAATAGTGATATTTACATATGTATTTACCAAAGGTAAAATCAATAATTGTACACAACAATCATTTCTCACATTACGTCTCATTAGAATTTACGTTAAATAGCTGATGTTAATAACAATCTCTACCAAAGTAGATAGACTAGGGAGCTCATGAAGTGCGTTGCTGCACAGAAAAATATCGGTATTTCCCCCAGCTTAAAAGTAATTTAATTTTTCTTCTTTTCTTTAGAAACTCACATTAATTAATAAAAATATTTCATTCAATAAAAGAATTGAAATCACTGAACTTAAGCCTGACTAAAAATTATTTCTGATTAAAAAGTTTTTAATTAATTGAAATGGAAGTGTTTTAGTTGCACTATGGGATATTTCGCATTAAATTACACAGGGAAATTCTTTTTTTTCGAATCAACTTAAAGAAGTAAGTGGATCAAAAATTCAATAAATAAGATAACTAAAATGTTTGCACAATTATATATTTATTTAATACACTTGCTTAGCCAAAATAAAATGTGTTTTTTTCTGCAAATTACTGAAAAATTGCTATGGGATCTATCCTTTAATTTGGTATATATTTCGTCGTTTTTTATATTATTCTATAAGAGATGGAATTATTTAAATGGAGGAACTTGTTTTTCTTTTTCAATAAGACAAGGCGAATTCATATTAATAAAGGAAGTGCTACATCCGTATGAACCCAACAATAAGACCAAATTCCATAAAGAAAAACCCAACTTTCGTTTGAATTCTCTCTTGCTGTTTGAAAAAGTACTAATGAACCTTCACTATTATATTAAGCAAAATGCGTAAAACTATGGCTTCAGATATCGGAACTAAAATAACAAACTTGAGATAAAGTTAAAATTAAAAAATGCACAATTTAAATTTATAGAAAAACTTATTTTTTTAGCAAAAAACTGCAAAACTGCTCTATACTTAAAAAAAACTGCTAAAATCAGTTAAAACTGTACATTTGGCAACGCTGGTGACATATAAAATAAAATATTAGACGGACACAGTATTTCTGAAACAGTTCAAAGTGATGATAATATATATATGTATATATACGATGCACTAATGGATCGAAAGTCGACAGTTTCAATAATGTGTATACGTTTTAAACTTTGTATAATAATTAAAGCAAAAATAATAGAAATTTCTAAAGACCTTAGTATAAGCTACAGTTGGCATCCTATCAAAGTTTTTGGTACAAAAAAAAGGCTCAGACCTCGTTATTTGTACGATTACTAGTGGTAGTGGTAGACATTGTTAACTTTTTTTTAAAATTATATTGAGCAAAATTTCCATTTGATATCCGTATCTTTAATTTTAATAAAACACTATTGCTCAACCATTTTGTGGCATATTCTGCCATATCAGATTTAACGATACTTTATCCCAGAAAACATTTAAATAAATTACCAATTTTTATGTTTTCTCAACTTAATTTTTTCTATGAAAAATTATGTTTTAAATTTTTTTAAAAAAGATTTTGCCTTTGTTTTGTTTTATATCATGCAATGTTCTTGCTGCTGCACAGTGGGACAGAATCGAAATATTGTGGAAATAAATTAACCATTTATGTTTTACATGCTTATGAATGGAGCTATGAATCTTCCAAGTAGGGAAGTTATACCAGTCAACATTTTTGATGTGTAAACATCTATACGCTAGAGGGTAAAAATCTTTTGACTTTGATTTCTTTGCTGAGATTTCTTTGCTGAGATTTATTTGCTTTTCTTTCACAGCATTGTCAAATCGGTGTGAGCTATATATGAGTGTATTAGTGTTTGAAAGAAGCAATACCAAGCAGAGAAACAAGTCGACCGGCTCGAAGTCGACGGTGCGCCGCCGGCGGTTATTTTTCTGTATATTTCCGTACACCAAAGGTGAAAATGAACCGTAAGAGCTACGGACTTGAAATTTGGACACAATATGTAGACATTTGGCCAACATGAGAGTTAAAAACTAAAGGGTGTTCCAAAACGAGCAACGAAAAATGTTGAAATCCCATGTGTTTTTTTTAGAGGTATAGAACTTCGAAATGAAATAAAACACAAGAAAATCGTTTTAATGTCCATCAATTTGGCTTTATTGGAAGGATAATTTTATGCCATTAATGTTTAAATATGATTTCGGGCATGTGGCCGCCGCGGCTGGCTCGAATAAAGCCAATTCTACAGGTCCAATTTTCAACCACTTTTTCAGCATATGGGGCCGTATGTTAGCAATAACGCCACGAATGTTGGCTTCCAAGTCCCCTAACGTTTCTGGTTTGTTGGCGTAGACGAGCGACTTCACATATCCCCAAAGAAAATAATCCAATGGTGTCAAATCACACGATCTTGGTGGCCAATTGACAGGTCCATTCCGCGAAATTATGCGCTCATCGAATGTTTCCTTCAATAAATCGATTGTGACGTGCGCTGTGTGGCATGTAGCGCCGTCTTGTTGGAACCACAACTCATCCACATTCATGCCATCCAATTCGGGAACAAAGTAGTCGGTTAGTCGGCTCCAATTGCTGTGCACGGTGGCGAATCGATTCATTCGGGTCCTCTTCAACACTTTGCTCTACAGCGGCAATTGTTTCTTCGGTGCGCACTGTTCGACGTCTCTGCGGATGCGTATTATCACATAGAGTAAACGTAGTGCGAAAACGATCCATGGTTAACCGAATTAATTGCTCTGATGGACGATTATGTCGACCATAAAATGGACGGAGCTTGCGGTAAACTTCGCGAACTGAACCATTATTTTCGAAATAAGTTTGCACGATTTGCAAGCGTTGTTCTTTTGTCAACCTGTTCATGATGAAATGGTAAACCAAACTAAATATTAATCACTTGACAGCTGACAAAATGGCCGCCAGTTAAAAAAGTGATGCCAATTTAAATTTCTATACCTCAATAAAAAACACCCATTACATACAATTGTATGTACATATATACATTTGAAATTTTAAAAGTTAGAGTATTTTTATACAGACTACAACAATTAACACTAAATTTAAAAAATTTAAATCAATGGGTGTTCGTTCCATCAGTTAATGCAATTTTGACTTTGTAATTTGACAACTTGCTGTATCTTGGAAACCGTAAGAGCAAAACTCTTGAAATTTTCAAAAACGGTAAAACTAAAAAATCAAAAAAATATTAAGTCGCCAAATATAAAAAAATCGCCAAAAACAAAAAAAAATCGCCAAAAACAAAAAAAATCGCCAAAAAAGCACCAAATTAAAAAAAATCTCTAGGACTAAAATAAATCGCGAAAAACTGGAAAAATCGCCAAAATGAAAAAAATCGCCAAAATGAAAAAAAATCGCCTAAATAAAAAAACCCCAAAAACAGAAAAAAATCGCCAAAATGAAAAAAACCCCAAAAAACAGAAAAAGATCGCCAAAATGAAAAAATCGCCAAAATGAAAAAAATTGCGAAAATTGAAAAAACCCAAAAAGAGAAAAAAACGCCAAAACGAGGAAAAAGCGATAAACTGAAAAAATCGTTTAAACTGAAAAAACTTAAAAAAGGAAGAAAGCTAAATCAAAAAAAAAAAAATGATCAAAACCGAATGTGCGCAAGTTAAAGTCGCACTTTACTGAATTTATTTTAATTGCAATGCGTACACAACAACAAGAACAGCAACAACTAAACGATGAACAACAGGAATTCAAAATTAAAAAGTAAAAGTAAAGGCATTTACCATAGATGAGCACAGCAGTACCACTAAAGTTTCAGTAAAAAACAATAAAAAATGTTTAACAAGTAAATTTTTACTGATTACTAAAATTTTTTTCTACAATTTTGATAAATTGCCTAAATGATTTGTTATATGATGAGGTGCATTGAATTTTCAGTAATCAGTAATGCCCGTATTCATAATGAAATTCTACCAAGTGGATAAATGTTTTTCATACAAACGTTTCAAAATTTGAATGAAAAAACTTTACCACTTGCTACAATTTTATTATGATTACGGCCCTACGATTTTACTGGTAATTCAAATTAAATTTCATTAGCAGATAAAATTTACTGAATTTTTTTAGTAATCAGTAAATTCACTGCTTACTGCAATTTTGAATGCAGTACATATACATATACTGCAGTGTGCCCATTTACTAACCAAATAAGTTTAATAAAACAAACAAAAACCAACAAATTCCTATGTATTTACAATATTGAAAGTTTTGATACTTTTAATTAATTAATTTAAAAAAAGATACTAAAAACATAAGTACTTCCAACTTAAAAAAAAAATTTCATTACTAGATGTTT
This sequence comes from Tachina grossa, assembly GCA_949987645.1. Taxonomy (NCBI): domain Eukaryota; kingdom Metazoa; phylum Arthropoda; class Insecta; order Diptera; family Tachinidae; genus Tachina; species Tachina grossa. Next base: position 130,380,449 of record OX465278.1, on the reverse strand, counting down.
ACACATCTCCTCTGTGATCGGACTCACATTTCTTTTTTTTATTTATCATCCAATTTTCGCGATATTTTAATTCTTAATTAGATCTATTCATAATATGTTTAGTTGTACATGTATCTATCTCTCTAAGTGAGTGGTTATACTCATATCAAATCTGAAACTTCTAAAATTTTCAAAACTTTGCTTCAGTATTTTTCAGATATCAGATTCAAATATCAACCGATTCTTAAAATTTTCCATCTTTAAGTAAAAGCAACTCACATGTCATCGAAAATTTTTAAATTTTTCAAAACTTCGGTCCCCTATTATGCGGATATCGGAGCCAAATGTCAACCGGTTTTTGAGATTTTTGTATTATGCGAAAAATATACTGCAGAAATGTTAAGGGAAATATAAAAGTTTCATAAAATAAAACTTCAGGCGATTCTGAAGAAGACATTCACTCTTATTTCAGCTTGCTTCCGATTTTCTATCACTTTTTACCAGAAAGAAAAGAAAATTTTTATATGGACTTGTAACAAATGTATATGTACTAGTGTTGTTAATTATTCGTCTTTTATATTTGTTCGAATAAAATTTCATGATTTTTTTCTCGTTCGAACAGACGAATAATTTTGAATTTTGTTCGAATATTCGAACGAACAAAGAATAAAAAAATATATTCGAATAATCTTAAAAAAGTTTGCAAAAAACGATAAATTTTTTTATTAACAAATGAAAAGTTATTCATTACACAAGAAAAACATATGATTTCAATAACAAAACTTAAAAATTTTAAGAACCTTTGCCGTAGTTGACGCTGTAGTATAAGTTAAGAACTCTGTGTTCCACTAATACTATTGAAGTAGCAGAATCGCAAAAAGAAGAGAGTAAATTAATATATAGAAAATTTAATCGACTAGACCGATTTTCTTCAAGTATAAATTAGAAGATATACGATCATGTCACCTTTCAAACGAAAACAAAGGAAATTAAAATCGGTCAAGCCGTTCGGGTGCTATGGCGCCAAAGACACACAGATCTAACAGAATATATCTAAAAACGATGTGATACCTTCTAAGCGGCTGGACCGATTTTCTTTAAACATAGCTAGGAACACTTTCGATCAAGTCACCTTTCAAACAGAAATAACTAAATCAGAATCAGTCCAGCCGTTTGCTCTATACGTGTACTCGTAAAAACAAACAGATACACAGACACACACACTACAAACTTATAAAATTTTTTATCTTTTTGTAACGTATTTTAAAAAGTTGGTATTTAATGCTTTTTTTGCGTCGTTCAATAATTCGATTTTTAACGCTTTTGATTAGAGAAAATCAGTTTTTTTTTCTAATCTCTTTATCAGAAACTATAAGACACTTTCTAATTCCACGAAAGAAGCATTACCTTTTCCCAGAAAGAAAAAAGATGAGTTTAACAAACATACATATGTATGTATGTTTATATATGTACATACTAGTGTCCTGCACAAGAGTATTTATAAGACTTTTCAAGACATAAGAGATTTTTTCCAATGCTTTACTACAGCGAAATATGCTAAAAGAATCGCTAACCAACACTGTTGGCAAGACAAACCACCGAAAAAATTACTTGCCAACAGTGTTGCTTAGCGATTCTTTTAGAATATTTCGCTGTAGTAAAGCATTTGAAAAAATCTCTCATGTCCTGAAAGGTCTTATAAATAGTCTTGTGCAGGACACTAGTACATACAAACAAGCTCACACAATTATTTATAATTTGAAGTAATTTGATTACTTTTTATCATATTGTTAACAAATTAAAAAGTAATGAAACGCAAAATACTTTTTATATAAAGTAGTTCAGGAAATTGTTCGAATATTCGAATATTCAACAAAAATGATTCGAATAATTTTTTATTCTAAATTGAATATTTTTGTTCGTTCGAACAAAAATGATAAAAAGTTGTTCGAATATTCGAACAATTTTTGTTCGAATGACAACACTAGTATGTACTTATCTGAAAGGTATCTTCACAGGCGTGAATCGACAGTGAATAAGTAGTTGAATTTCTCTTTTTTTCTTGAACCTCGGCCCTTTTAAAGAATAAAAGCAACCCCTTTTAAGTAAAATTTTGATGAGGAATATGTCAACTTAAAGTAAACTTCTTTTGTTACTATGAGTATAGCACCACTATGAATACGGTCCATAGACTTTGCTTTTGTACCAAACGATTCAAAAGTTTTAACACTTCACAGGAAAACGTTTGGGTAACGTTTTGCTTTTAAATATATATTGTTTTTTTATTATGTTTTGTTATACTCTATTGAAGTGACAGAGAAAATACCAAAAAAAAAAAAAGAAAGTGCCTTAACATAATATTATTTTACACACACACACAAATACATACATTTCGCCACTTACACATCCAGACTCACATAAACACGCATATCCACACATACCCTGTCGGAAACTAAGTTAGCTTTAAACTAACTTTAAGCTAACTATTTCGCAAATAGTGCTGACTGACACTTGGATTACTTTTCAATGAAAACAACTAACTATTTCAATATTGCTATGTGCTAATCGTAATATTTATCGACATATTTATTCGCTTCCGATAACGATAATGTGATTCTGTAATTTCTTTCTTACGATAGTTTCCCTCTTTATCTTATTCAACATTTAATTCAATATTATATAGTATCTCTGTATAGAAAATGTGAAAATAAGCGAAAAGCACAAAGAATAATAAAGAAAAACTCAACAAATTTGATGTTCTGACTTAATTTTTTTTCTCCAGCCGACAGCAAATATAGTTAAAATATGTTACTGAATAGCAAAGTCTATAAATTTTCGTTATATTTATTATAACGATACGATTATCGTAATAAAAGTTACTGAATCCAGGTACTGGTAGTCAGTAAATTTATAAAAATAAAAAAAATGTTGTGGGCTTCTAACTATGTATTGTCATACATTGTATAGCCAACGCGCGCTACCACCCAACTAAAGGTAGAAGTACATACCACGCGTTACGCGGCAACGCTTTTCTGGCTTGTTAAACGTTTAACGCTATACAAATGGAAAGCTATACAACACGCTTTTGAGGTTTTTTTAGTGGTAAAATTTAAATCCTTTGTCGGTTATTTTTTTGTCTTGCACTTACGTTTAATATTTCTTTAAATCTTTAATGCATTTTTTTATCCATTGTTCAATGAAAAATTAATTTCTAATCATTTTTGTGTATGTTAGCTTATGAAGCTGGCAACACTAGCTTTCATTTTGTATACAACGCGTGAAAGTTGAAGAATGTTCAACTTTTTGCGAGGTACGCGCGTCGCGAACTTCTCTATGTAACTTGCCTTATGAAAACACACTATTTCAACTTTTTTGACAGCCGTGTGTATCGCATTAGCGCATTGAACGCGTGTTATGTGCTTCCACCTTAAGGTACTATCTAAAATAATAACAGCAAAATTTTAATATAAAATTGAAATGAGTTTCAAAGTAGCTGAGAGTAAAGGCCCAACTATAATATGAGCTTATTCATAAGCTTAAGCAACTGTGCGGTTACATATAAAACGCATGTGGCAAACTATAATGTACTTAACAAACTTTTCGTCAAGTTTCATCAAATGTCATTTGCTTAAGTAAAATGCCAAACTGAACGCACATTCCGCAAGGAAGCAACTTTTTGTACATTTTTTAAACTCAAACAAGCAGCAGCAGAAAATATTAATTGATTTTAAATATTTTTTTATTGTTTCTTATTTTAAACTCAGAAAATAAAGCAAAACTTTTATTTTCATTGTTTGTTTTACAATACACATATACACACATACTCATGTATTTACTTGTGTATATTCACTGTTGTACTTTTTAGTAGGCAAAACAAATAAAACAAGTAATAAGGTGATGGATATATTTATATGTGAATTTCTATTAGATTAGGTCATCTTTCAAGTTAGTTTGATTGAATTGCATTCATTTAGGAGTTATGAGAAGAAACAAAAGTACTACAAAATTATTGACAATACCTAGATGTGCAGCTGTGGCTAAAGAATACTTAAGTGCATGTAAGTAACTACATTGTGTCCATCTAAAAGTCACATCTGAATTGTTTAAGCATTTGACAGACTTATCGTTCAATTCTGACATTAGCTTAAGCCAGCTTATTCATATTATAGTTGGGCCTTAAATATGTTGGTGCGTACTAAACTTAAGAATTAACTTTGGGTCACATCTGGATGTCATTGTAATTAGCTTTTAGCTAGTCTAAGAAAAGTTAATTAAAAGTTTTTTATTTTTATAGTCCATCACACATTCTTCGACAGGGTTGCAAGCGACTTCTTCATGCCAAATATGAATTTTCTGAATTTTTTGTTGGATTGTATTTTTATTTCAGTTAGTTAATAAAAGAGCAAAGTGCCAAATAGTTTTTTTTATTATGAAAGTTGAAATAAAAACACCAACTACATACAAAAAAAAAAAAAATAAATACCAGCAGCACTAGGTTATTTTAATAAATAATTGAAAAAAACTTTTAAAGTGAAACTGTTAAACAACTTTAAATGATTTGGATAAAATTGCCTTTTCACTGCAATCCGAGACCGTAGATTCGAAATTAGAGTACAAGGATGGACTTTAGCAATCGTTTTCACATAAGAGGATGAGAATTAAATTCATAAAACAAATTTAAATTATTAAATATAAATTTTGATTTAGGATTGGAATGTAATCAAAAATTGCTCCTTTTTGTTAGTAGTGGAAGCTATTAATTTAACCCTTTCGTATGAAATATGTTGCCATATCTTGCCATAACCGCGAAAATAGCTTAAGCGACATAACTTTCAAACTTCAATTTTTGACCAAAATCGATTATTTGCGATGGTAAATAGTCGATTTTCATTAAAAAAACGAAGTCCAAAAAATGTCTCGCTCAAGCTATTTTAGCGGTTATGGCTCCATATATTGATTGAATTGATTAATTAAATTTTTATGTACTAACTACTATTTACAAATGTATAATAACCGCAGGAATTTTACTTTAAAATAAAAATATAAAAAATTTAAAATAGTTTTTTTTTCAAATTTAAAAATAGTTTAACCAATTTCATTGGTTATTTTAACCTATTTTATATAATATATAATACTTAACAAATTCAATTGGTTTGTTTAAATATTATTTTAAATAATTTGCTGAACCAATTTTATTAGTTATTTTTACCGATTTGATTGGTTATTTTTAGCCAATTTCATTATTTCGTTACCAATGTTATTGTTTTGTTAAATTAATTTCATTAGCTACATTAACCGATTTCATTTGTTATTTTAACCAATTTTATGGATTTATTTAACTAATTTCATTGGTTAGTCTAACCATTGAAATTTAAAATTTTTTTGTTGATGTCCTCTTAAATTTTTCTATACGCTCGTTTGAACCTTGGCATATATATGTTTGCTTTTTGTGTTTTACAGTCATCAAATTGAATTTATTAAAACTGTAGCAAAATATACTACAATATAATTATTTTGTTGTAGCATAGTTTATTTAAACTTTCCTTTTAATGAGCTCATTGTTAAAAATTCAATAATTTTTTGATATGTTTGTTATAAAAAAAATAAGATTATAATGACCTGAGCTGTAGTTTTCCTGCTAAGTTTACTTATTATTATTATTATTATTATTAGTTTTTGTTTTTCTCTTTGCTATTTAAACTGCTGTTTATAGTTCACAGTTTTGTTTGCTTTAATCTTTTCCTTTTGGTATAATTTTTTATTATTTTTCCGTTTTATTCTTTTAAATATTGTTCTATCCTTATTTTTGCTTCTTTACTTTCTTTAATTTTTTTTAAGTGATTAACTTTTTCTCCTTGTTTTCTGTTACTTTTTAAATAGTGATTTACTCATAATTTTTCATTATAATCCTTTTTAAATATCAGAGATTTTCTTGTGGTGCCTCCGGGTGTATATATGACTAAGATAATAAAATTAAAGTAATGAGAGTTGGTTAAGTTGTAAAATTAAACGCTTTTTATATATGTATATGTATGAAAGCTCTGAGGCAGACAATATGCTGCATTTATAACATCATGCATGTATGTAATTCAGTGAACGAGAAGTTGGAAAATTATTTAATTCTTATGTATGTGTGTAATCCTTGTAATAAGTGGAAAAAGATTTAATTTTTTTTTACTGGAAAGATATGAAACTTTGCAAGCTTCTTTTCCTCTTTTAATTAATTTTATGACGTGTATGTACAAGAAAATTCTTCGTAATGAAATAAGAATATAAACAATACAACAACAATTTCCAACATTAATTAACTTTTTATTCAATAAAAGGTTATAATTTATAAATAAGCTTTCAGAACTTTTTTAAAAGGAACTCATAAATAAGTGAGTGTGTTAAAAGTAAATATTTTTATAAAGCTGCCAAACAAGCAACATGATGTCATAAGCTGTCTACAGAAGATTTAAAAAAATTCTTGGATTTTTTTTAAATAAATTCTTTATTTTATTTTTTAAATTCTTTAATATATTTTAAAATAAATTCTTTAATTTTTTCATACAAATATTTAGTTTTTTTTATAAATTCCTTAAATGTATTTCCAATAAATTCTTTACATTTGTTTAAAATAATTTTTTAAATATTTTTAAATAAATTCTGTAAATTTCTTTAAATTTTTTAAATTAAATTCTTCAAATGTTTTTTAAATAATTTTTTTTTAAATTTTTTTCACTAAATTCTAAAATTTTTTTTAAATAATTTTTTTATATTTTTTTTAATAAATCCTTTGCATTTTTTTAATAAATTCTTTAAATTTTTTTAAATAAATTCTTTAAATAAATTCTTTAATTTTTTTAATAGACTTTTTACATTTTTAAATAAATTTTTAAAGTTTTTTTAAATAAATTTTTGAAGTTTTTAAAATAAAATCCTTGAACTTTTTTAAATAAATTCTTTAATATTTTTTAAAATAAAATTTTTAATATTTTTTTATTAATAAATTTTGAAATTTTTTGTTTTAAATAAGTTCTATAAATTTTTTAAATAAATTCTCTAGATTTGTTTAATACGTACTTTAAATAAACTATATAAATTTTTTTTAATTAAATTTTTTAAATAAATTCTTAAAATTTCTTTAAATAAATTCTTTAATTTTTTAAATAAAATTTTCTTATATTTTTTAGTTAATTTTTATGATTTTTTTGTATTTAATTCTTAAATTTTTTTAAGTATGTTTTCTAAATTTCTTTAAATAACTTCTTGAATTAAATTTTTCAAATAAATTCTTAAAATTTCTTTTAATAAATTCTTTAATTTTTTTTAATAAAATTTTCTAATATCTTTAATTAATTTTTATAGTTTTTTGTATTAAATTCTTAAATTTTTTTAATTATGTTTTCTAAACTTCTTTAAGTAACTTCTTTAAATTTTTTAAAAATGTTTTTTTTTTTAATTTTTTTAAATAAATTCTTCAAATTTTTAAAATAAAATCTTTAAACTTTTTTAAATAAGTATTTTTTAGATAATTTTTTTTAATAAATTTTGAAATATTTTAATTTTGTTTAAAAAAAAATTTTATAAATTTTTTTAAATTAATTTTTTTAATTTTTTGTAATAAATTCTTTAAATTTTTGTAAATAAATTCTTTAATATATTTGAAAATATTTAAATTCTTTTTTAATAAATTCTTTAATTTATTTTTTAATAAATTCTATAAATTTCTTTAAATAAATTCTTTTTATAAATATTTTTTTTCAAATATTGTTGTAATAAATTTTTAATTTTTTTTAAATTATATTCTTTAAATTTGTTTAAATAATTTCTTTAAATTTTTTCAATAAATTCTTTATTTTTTTTTTAATAATTTTAAATTTTATTTTAAATAAATTCTTTAATTTTTTTAAGAAATAAACAGGACTTTTTCCTTATTCTGAGTTTTATATTATTGTTATTATTATTATAAACAAATTGCGATGTTAATTGCCATCTTTGCATGGGCAGCCTAAGCCTCCACCAGGAATTAAACTTCTTTGCCAGCCATAAGGGGATATTATCATGTTTGCAATTTGTTGACATTACACTCTATTTATAATATCATTTCATTTCATAGGTTGTTTGCTCATATTTTATGTTTTTTTTAACTATTAAATAAACATAGTATTTTATTAGCCAGTGTTAGTTTTTGGTCAAAAATTAACTTCCAATAACGGGCAAAACTAATTGAGCGTGACAGCAAACTACTGCCATATAAAGATATAACAAAACAGCAACAGATGCATTTGAATTAACTGGAATTCTGTCCAGTGGTGTATAATATGTTGACAGCGAGTTTCACTATCAAGCCGTTAAAATATGAAATGTAAAAAATATAAATTTTAACCATGTGCTGCAATTCATGCCAAAAGGCCACAAATTTTAATTTTTATTTTTTTAAATTGGTTTTTGCTGAAAAATATGTTTTGTTAATGAACTTCATTTTCAAAATTTTAATGTTAAAGCATATTAAAATTCTGCTTAACATTAATAAAATTGACCAATATTAGTAAAAAACAAACGACAATGGCAAGACTGTGGTAACTTCAGAGATGGTAAAATTAAGCTCGCATTACAAAAAAAAACCTTTCAGCAAATTGTAACACGATGAATCAAAATAATTCACATATTCCATTTGCAGTGAAAAATAAGTATTATATACTTATTTTTTAGAAAACTACATCAACTGACACCACACATTGTGGACCAAACACAAGAACGCTGATGATGAAAGTGCAGCGACCTTCGAAAACAGTTAGTTGTTTCGTTCAACAGTAATTTGGACTTAGCTGCACAATCAACTTTGCACGACTTTTTGTGCAGATAAGTCAAAAATGCTGTTATATTAAATGCACTTACCTGCCTAAATGTGCAGGTATACAATTTTTGACTTCAGTTTTATACATACATGGTTGCATATTTATGTAGCCACATTTTTTTAATGTGTGCAGCTAACTTAAAATTTTTATATGAGAATAATTTAAAACTACCAAAAAATGTGATAAATGCGCAGGTATACAAAGTGCACTTAAAAAAGGATTTTGAACAATAATTACAGAAAAAATATATTTTGTGCAGTTAAGTCAATGTGCAGCTAACGTTGATTTTTTGTATGAAAATCTTTTAAAATTATCAAAATTTTAGTGCACTTATTTTAAATGTGCAGGTATGGAAAGTGCACTTAAAAAACGAATTTGTATAGGATTTTAAAGAATAGTGACATAAATTTATCAGTTTAAGCACCCCATACACGATTCAATTCAATTTTCAATTGAGTCGGTTGTTGTCCAAATCAAAGCGTGTGTGGATGGCTCTGTCAATTGATTGGTTTGGCAGTTGTCGAGTTGGTTGAAGAAAAATCAAAAGATTTTGATTTTTCATGTTGACTAGTAAATCTTTCAATTCGATTGTGCTGTGTGTGTTCGAGTCTCTTCATTAGCTGTCAAAATTTATATTTGTAGCTTTATTTTGTACATAAATAGTTAAGTATTTTTAAAATTGTATTTTATTTCATTGAATTTTAAATAAAAAATATAAAAATTAATGAATGAATGCAAAAGAAGTTTTAAAGTTTTAAATTTGTTATTGTGAAAAATATATAAATTTGACAGTTGAATGAAAATCTTTCAATTCAGTTTATGAAGTGTGTGGTCAAGAATCAATTCAGTTGAAAGACTCAATTGGCAATTGAATTGAAACATGTATGGGGTGCTTTAGGCAGTTAAGTCCAAAGTGCACTTAAACAAAAGGCAGCTAAATCAAAACTACTGTACTAAGTGTTTGTCAGAATATTTACAATTAACTTGGTGGTAGTCGTTCATTAACAATTATCCCATGTAATTTTTTTAGCCTAACAGAATTTTATTTGTGCGATAGTGCTCTAATCTCTTGTCATCATTAGTTTATAAATTAAAAAAAATATATATATATAAAATTATAGCATGTATCTTTAACTTTTTTTATATATAAAAAATAAAATTTTTCTTTGCAGATAAATCTTTCAATATAACACCACATTTTATGAGTGATGATGGCAAGTGTAAGGCTTTAACCTAATTGAAAATATCACTACGCTTTAATATTATAAATGAGTAAGTGTTTAATTTTATTTCTTAATTATTTATTAATATCTTTTGAATTGAAAAAATCACATGTCATTACCTTCATAATTTAATTGACTTATTAAATTTGATATAAATTCCTTTATTGTTCATGCTGAATGAAAAATAAATAATTGAGCAAGTGGAAAAAAAAACTTAAAAAGCTGTCGAGCAATTATATTAGCCTTTTTTTTTGTAAAGGTAATTTTTTGTTCTTTTTTTTCACAAATTAAAATTTTATTTGAAATTTTGCCACACCCGTTATTATCTGTATTTAAATAGCACTTCAACAAGAACAATATAAAAGTTTTTCGTTAAAAAAAAACACACACACACACGCTTTCTAAACAACTATTAAGTGCCCAATTGAAGCAAAAGACCAACTTCAAATTATTATTTATAAGTGTCTAATTTATAGACACTTGGCCAGAACACGTCATCTTAACTTAGTGGTGAAGTTAGAGGTAGAGTTGCCATTGTTTCATATTTTACTCAAATAGTTGCCCTAATTAATTTCATGTGAACTGTAGGGAATAAGGAATAATTTCTTCTTACAGCTCAAAATCAAAGGGAAAATTATATAATATTAAGAAATTTAAAAATATTACAATAGAATTTAAATAAAAAAAATTGTTCCCAGTTGTTTGTACATATTTTTTTCTATTATATCAAAAGTATAATAGACTACAGGGGGTCGATTCTCGTTCTGTGAAACTATGAAATGAAAAGTTTTTTCATGATTTCATAGCATTTCTGATTCCCATTCAGTGAAAAATGAAAATAATTTAAATACATTTTCATTATAAAAAAAAAATTGGGGAATGGAACAAAAGCTTCACAGTAACATAACTCTGTCGATTCTCGTTTAGTGTAACTGTGAAAAGAAACTTAAAAAACTTTTCATATGATAAATTATTTTGCACAAAAAATATTTACTTGAAAAACAGTAGAGAAGCTAGAAAAAACACGCGCAACAGCGAAAACCAAATTTTTTTTCATTGTAAATTATTTAGAGGATGTCGAAATTGTTAACAACAAGTCCGAAATTTAAGTACATAATCAAAAATAATGCCTTATGAACTATTTAGGGGTGGATGTCGAAGTTGCTAGCGACAATTCCGAAATTCAGTTAATAAAAAAAAATACAGTAACAGATGCGTCTGCAGACAGTGAGTGCCAAGTTCAGAGAGGTATATATATAGGTCACGCCTTTGGGTCATGCTAAAATTTAAGATGATAGAATGTGGAAAATTAATTGCGGTGGTTTAAGATGTGCGCGGTAGCATTTAAAAAACATAAGATTTTACGAGCATATCAAACAGTAGTTTCATAAGTTTTTAGCCTTCAAAGTTGTCGTTCGGACTAAAGGAGTTTCTCTCCTAAGTATGTCGAATAACGACTTTGCTGAGTAAATACTTTTGCGTATCCAGCCTTTTGCCGATCTTAGAAGCTGACAAAGATTTTCTTCATTAAAGGCTACAAGCAAGATAAAAAGCAAACCTTTACTCAGCACAGCCACTGTTCGATATTTAAGCTCGACGGGAGACGTCCACGGTGTAACACATTTCCCTATTCCTACAGGAGAAACGAATAATAACTCGTAGGGGTTGAAATAAAGTTTGTCCTAAATTCTGCTTATGACCATGATTCGGAACAAACAACGGACCTTGCAATTGGAAGCGTAAATTTTACCCAATCTATAATAAAGAAGAGAAAAATATTAAGTTTAATTATGTAGCGATAAGCTTTTAAACACTTTTACCTATGCTCATACCGAGTTTCTTGCAATACATATGTACATAAATAATAATTAATATTATTTATTTACATGACATACATATTTCAATAATGCATAAAAACAAAAGTTTCATAGGCACAACGGAATAAAACAATGTTTTCATAATAGCAACGAGAATCGCATTTTATGTAATTGTGTAAAGTATTATGAAAAATGGTTGTGAAAATGAAAATGAAAAGTTTTTTTTTCATTTCACATTATCACAGAACCAGAATCGACCCCCAAAATAGATAAATTATTTATTAACATGCTTCAAAAAAAGAACGAGGTTATCAATTCGTCTCTACTTTTTTTGGGTGTTACTTCATAACTCGTTTCATATTAGACCGATTGCCAAAAAAATTTTATTGTCTGAGAGGGTATAGCTTCCCATTGGTCCCATTTAAAAAAAATTGGTCAGGGACACGCTCACAATTTTTTTTATATGCTTTTATGTTACTCTACTTATTTTATTGCTGCGAAACTTAGCAAACACCTTTGGTTCTTGTAATTACACACTTTTAAAGTTTAAAAAAGAGGCGGGGCAGCGCCCATTAAAAGCTATTATTATATTTTACGTTGTTTTAATTAATCCATTTGTACGTAACTTACCACACACCTTGAGCTCAAAAATAGACACAATCTTCCATTTGAAAAAATAGGCGGGGCTACGCCCATTAAAACTTAATATATAATTTTAAGTGGTTCAACTGTATCGATTTTTACAAAACTTAGTACACACCCTGAGCTTTGAAAAACACAAAATCTTGCATTTAAAAAATGGGCGTAGGCAAGCCCATTAAAATTTAATTTTATATTTCACGTATTTCTTCTTATCTTCTTCTATCAGATCTTTACATTGAAGTTGGTTTTTTTTACTATTTTTTCAATTAAGGGCAACTCATTTCCTGCTTAAAATAATTTTTACATGCAAATTTTTTTCCCTACTCTTTCTTTTCTTAAGACTGTGTCCAATTCATAGAGTTTGAGGGCTTTTAATATCTTGCGTATAAAAGAAAATAAAAGAAAAAGAAAATGAACAAGAAGCTTAAAATGTACGCCCTCTTTAATACAAGTTATTTGCTTATCTTTACTGGAAATAGTAAATTATAAATTTTTCTTTGTCTTCGCTAAGGCTGCTACTTTGAACAGTTTCTCTTGTTGCTTGTATTTAACATAAGACTTAAAAAAAGAAAGATTTCTTTACTACATTTGTCGAAACATTGGAAACCAACCTTTTAACTGGTCACAATTAGCATTTGGTAATTTATGTTTTCAACGTCACTGCTTGTTTTATCCCATTGTGCATTTATGCCTTACAACTTTAAGTTAATCTTGTGATACTCGTACTTCTGTAATTTCTTCTTCATTGTATTACTTAAGTAGTGTTAAGGAAATAATAGTTTTTATTCGTGTATATTCTAATTGTTTTTTTAATCATTCTAAAAATATTATTACTACAAAACTGAAGGTACTGGTTTCAATCTTTGTATCAAACAGTCATTAAATAACAATATCATGCATTTGTCTGATTTGTATTAGTGTCTCTCATTTGTTGTAGGAAAGTTCAAGTGATGAAAGCATAGTCACTGGTCACAGAACTATACCGACTTCAGCAGACACTAATCCTAATGCAACATCAGGGCGCCCTCCTTCGTTGTGTAGCAGAATCATCGGCGAAGTAAAATAACCGATAAAATGGCTACGAAGCACTGCTTAAAAAAAAATTAATACGCCTCATTTAACACCAGAGGCGCTGCCATACAGCATTATAAAAAAATGTGCATAAAAGCAGAGTTTTAAAAAAAAGAATGAAGCTTTTCTCTATCTCTTCCTTCACCGCCTGTCTTCTCTATCACTATCCCTTTCCTAAAGAATGCAAAAAAAAGCAATGTGAGTCCGATCACAGAGGAGATGTGTAAACATCTAGTAATGATTTTTTTTTTTTTTTAAATTGGAAGTACTTATGCTTTTAGTATCTTTTTTTAAATTAATTAACTAAAAGTATCAAAACTTTCAATATTGTAAAAACATATGAATTTGTTGGTTTTTGTTTGTTCTATTAAACTTATTTGGTTAGTAAATGGGCACACTGCAGTATATGTATATGTACTGCATTCAAAATTGCAGTAAGCAGTAAATTTACTGATTACTAAAAAAAATCTAGTAAATTTTTACTGCTAATGAAATTTAATTTGCATTACCAGTAAAATCGTAGGGCCGTAATCATAATAAAATTGTAGCAAGTGGCAAAGTTTTTTCATTCAAACTTTGAAACTTTTGTATGAAAAACATTTAGCCACTTGGTAGAATTTCATTATGAATAGGGGCATTACTGATTACTGAAAATTCAATGCACCTCATCATATAACAAATCATTTAGGCAATTTATAAAAATTGTAGAAAAAAACTTTAGTAATCAGTAAAATTTTTTTTTGTTTTACTGAAACTTTAGTGGTACTGCAGTGCTCATCTACGGTAAATGTCTTTACTTTTACTTTTTAGTTTTTAATTCCTGTTGTTCATCGTTTAGTTGTTGATGTTCTTGTTGTTGTGTACGCATTGCAATTAACATAAATTCAGTAAAGTGCGACTGACTCGCGCACATTCGGTTTTGATAATTTTTTTTTTTTTTTTTTTTTTTTGATTTAGCTTTCTTCCTTTTTTAAGTTTTTTCAGTTTAAACGATTTTTTTCAGTTTTATCGCTTTTTTCTCGTTTTGACGTTTTTTTTTCTCTTTTTGGGTTTTTTTAATTTTCGCAATTTTTTTCATTTTTGGCGATTTTTTCATTTTGCGATTTTTTTCTGTTTTTTTGGGGTTTTTTCATTTTGGAAATTTTTTGTTTAAGGATTTTTTTCATTATGGCGATTTTTCCGGTTTTTCGCGATTTATTTTAGTCCTAGAGATTTTTTTTAAATGATGCTATTTTTGGCGATTTTTTTATATTTAGCGATTTTATATTTTTTTTTATTTCTTAGTTTTACCGTTTTTGAAAATTTCAAGAGTTTTGCTCTTACGGTTTCCAAGATACAGCAAGTTGTCGAAATTACAAAGTCAAAATTGCATTAACTGATGGAACTTAGTAACAAACCAAACCAAATTAGAATTAAAGAAAATAATACCCATTAAAATAAAATTATCTACTATCTCAATAACTTTTTGCTTACAGACTTATGTAATAATCTAACTTCTAATGTCAATAATGCAGATAATCTGTAGAAATACAAAAGAATATTATCTATTGCAGTGTACAAATTAATCGCTCTTAACCAAGTTATACCACCTTAGTTCACTTACTTAGATAATAGAAACCATTTAAAGCTTTAACTAACCGACATAAATTATTACCATTTTGACTTCATTTAATTACACAAACTTCTTTTTGATATCATGTCTTCCTCAACAGAAGCAATATAAATAAAAGTCTCAACTCAACCATTTATTTGCGAAAAATGTTTGAATTTTCATTTAAAATTCGTCCCAAAATGAGTTTAAAAAAATAGCTTAAATTAAATAAAGCGTCCCTCACAAAACATTTGTAATGTTAATCGGGTGTGTGTTCATATTTTAATTTTAAATGGCATTTTAAATGCTATTTTTATAATATTAATATACTTAAGTGTTATTTAATAGAACAGGCACTTAAAATACTACGAGTATACACATCAACAATTAATGGTTATTCATAGTCCATTTGTTCCTCCAGGAGTTTTTGTTTTTTAGTTTCCTAGTGGAAATGTCGCATTGTTATTTAATTTAAAATGTATTATTAGCTTCACAGTTAAAATTTTTCAAGTTAACATTCGATACATACATATTTTTATTTTATTAATAATAACATCATACGGATCATATTCAAACTTCAATGAGTAAAGTAAATCTTAGATCATTAGGCGGTGGTGTTGGCTGCAGTAGTTAGCACGTTGACTACAAACCCGAAAGTCCTGAGTTAGAGCCCGGTCTCCGACAGTTATTAAATAACAACACCACCCATTCTTCTGATGTGCATTAGTGTCCCTTTGTGTCAGTTGTTGTCGGAAATTTTAAGTGATGAAGGCATAGTCATTGGTCACTGAAGTATACCGAATTCAGCAGTTATTAATCCTAATGTAACATCAGAGCGCCCTCTTTCGTTGTGTAGCAGAATTATTGGCGAAGTAAAAAAAAAAATAAAATGACTACTAAACATATGTAGCTTCAAATAAATTTAATACGCCTCATTTAATACCAGAGGCGCTGCAACACTGAATTATTAAAAAACGTGCAAAAAGCAGACATTCCCAGGATGTCACTCGCAAACGTTCGAATGACAACTTATATTGAAAACAACAACAAATTTTGTAATGTTATTGTTGTTTGCAATAAAAGTTGTCGATCGAACGTTTGCGAGTGACATCGTGGGACAGGCAGTATATTTATTTTTAAGTATCTCAATATACATTTTCTATTTTAATGAAAATTACTGAATTAATGTGACGCGTTCTTAGGGCCAATTTCACCAACTTATTTAAATATCAATTCATATTTAAAAATAATTTTTCCATACAAAAATTAATCAAAATCGACATTTAAATATGAATTGATATTTAAATAGAGTTAGTGAAATTGGCCGTTAGTTTTAAGTTGCAGCTTTTCGATGAGTGTACACTTTTTACTTTTTTTACGGCAGAATCAAATAACCTTATAACTTTAAGACTCTTTATTAGTAGAGTTTTTCTTTTCGCGGACTTTTTCTTTTCCCGGGAATTCCCGCTCAATGCAAAACAATACAAAATATTTTTAAATTTAATCTATTTCGACAAAAAACAAATTATAATTCATGAGATCGATTAAATAATAACATTTTATAAACACATTACGTCGGGTGGTTATTGGTTTGCCGCACAGTATATTTAAAATACATTATTACTGCGGCAGACCAATAACCACCCGACGATTAGTCAAAAAGTTAATACTATTTCAGTTCTTTATAAAATAGTAATGCATCAATGTCGATATTATATTAAAATGCAAAGCCAAATGAATAGATATAACGCAAATAAAAAACAAAGTATATTATTAAAAAAAATGTTACAAAATATTTCTTTGGTAATAGGACTTTAGTACAGAATAAGCATTAATAGAATCGTACCTTCTTACCAAAGAGAATCTGAAATTGTTTTGTAAGTTTTCTTTTATTTCATTGCTCATTTTTTTACTTTTATGAATTGTTTTAGAATTAAATTTTGAACGTCGCTTTCTGCTTTTTGGCAAACTCTCAGAGCACCTGTGTGCCAGATCTAAACTCGGTCTTAAGGCTCAGTTAGCCGACTGTAATGTAAAGTAATTGCAACAGTAAGAAACAGCTGATCGATTTTGTTATGTGAAAAATAATGAAAATGGTTATAGAGATGTAATGTAACGTAACCTACATTTCATATAAAAATATCAATCAGCTGTTTTCTACGTTACAGTTACATTACATTACAGTCGGCTAACTGAACCTTTAGTTGTTGTATAGTTTTAGCTACTGTGCTACATACAAACTAAAGTTGCCATAATAAAACAAAACAAAATCCCGGGAATTCCCGCACAAATTTCCCGGGAAATCCCGTATGAAAAACACTATTTATTAGTTAAGTGCCAAATCAAAAAATGAATAAAATCTTTATTTCTGAATACATGTAAGTAAAAATTTATGGAAAGATGTATTTTGGTTAATCACATCATAATCAGTCAAAAAGTCTATTTTGAATTTTTCTTTGGTTGTTACGCCCTTTCGGATTTTAGTTGACGATATATTTTTCAAAATATGTCCATATTTTCTGACTGTTTTTTTAATATAAAAACTAATTTTTTGTTTTGAGAATTATTTCTCGTATTAAAATAAACAATTGGGGTTTCAAACGATAGTCTTAAGTATCATATAGTTTTAAAATTATTGTTTATAAAAAAATAAAAAAATCCGAAATATTAAAAAAAATTTAAAACACGTCTTTATATGAAATTTTTGATTCACAATAATTTACACTCATTATGCAATATATGTATGCATATACGAGGGCGGATCATTAGCTCACTGTCCCGCCTCTTGGTTGAAATGGCCACACTGCTACTGTCAAGAAGCAACTCTCAGTTGACTCCTGTCTAAATTTGAACACGCTGTGTCATTTAGTTTGTGTTTGGCAGCCGTTGATAACAGACTACCTCGCCTTTTGAGAAGAAAATGGAAAAAAGTGAATTTCGTGTGCTCATTAAACACTATTTTTTGCAAAAAAAAAAAACCGTCAATCAAACCAAGAAAAAGCTCGATAAATACTATGGGGACTCTGCACCATCGATTTCAGTGGTAAAAAAAGTGGTTTAGTGACTTTCATTGTGGTCGCACAAGTACAAATGATACTGAACGTTCTGGACGGCCAATTGAGGTCAGTAATCCACGATATGGTGTTGACTGATCGAAGAGCATTTCTTATGGGAGTGTGGTTTCGATTTTAAAATACCAGCTGGGTTTAAGAAAGTTCTCTGCAAGATGGGTGCCGCGTTTACTCTCAATTGACCACAAACGTAAACGTGTGACAACTTCATACGATTGTTTGGATTTGTTTCACCGAAATCCGAATGAGTTTTTGTGGCGTTTTGTAACTGTGGATGAAACATGGATCCATTACTGTACTCCGGAGACCAAGCAGCAGTCTAAACAATGAGTTTCTCCGGCTGGAGGTGAGTTTGTCGGCCAATAAGGTGAAGACAACAGTTTTTTGGGATGCACGCGATGCTATCCTCTCAGTCAAGAGGTCGTGAGTTCGATTCCCGCTATAGACCCTGGGTGACCCAGGGAAAAACAATAAACAGCGAATATTATGCCAACTTATTAAACCGATTTAATTCATAATTTAAAAAGAAAACGATCCCATATGACCAAGAAATAAGTTCAATTTCATCACGATAATGCTCTATGAATTGACAAAACTCTACGAATTGGTATCCCATTCATATTTATCCCCTACTGACTACTTCCTGTTTCCAAACCTAAAGAAATGGCTCGGTGGAAAGATATTTAGCTCCAACTATGATATTGCTTATTATAAGGACCTCTAAGAATCCTATTTTTTGGAAGGGATACAAAATTTGGAGAAACGTTGGACTAAGTGTATTGAGTTAAAAGGAGATCATGTTGAAAAATAAATTTTTGTTTCGCAAAAAAAAAACTGTGTTTCATTCAAAAAGTCACTGACTTATTGATCCGCCCTCGTATATCACATCTATATATCAAATCAGTAACAACGTTTGATTGTGTCTACAGTTGCGAATGCTAAAAATTATAATTTCACATGCATATAAATTTTTTTTTGTATCATCAAATAAAGTCATTTGGTTGTTACTGCCCCACATCTAACCTCTATTTATTTTTTATTTTTTCCTAAGCAATTTTAAATATTTTTATCTAGAAATATGAAATATTTGTTACGCATACGCCTCCAGCCATTAACAATTGAACAATTTAAATTTTGGAGGCTATTATACAAGCATCGAGATTGCCGTTATGAATTCTCATACTTTTTATTCGTTGTGTGTGCTTGTGTGTGTGTGTGTTTTTCTGGAAACTGCCACATTCAGGCAATATGTTGCAAATTGGTCATTTGCATGTGTACAAATTTAATGATGTTGTCCGAATGTATGTGTGCCAGAGCATTTATATGCCAATAAGCCGCATTGCGTGGTTAACAACATTTAATAGTGAAGTGGCCTGTGATTGCTGTTTTAGCAACTTAACTGCCTGTTTCTTTCCATTTTTCCATTTTTTTTTGTCTGTATGTGTTGCTTTTCATATAATCATGTATAATTCAAAATAAAATGAAAGAAATTTAACATTGCGATAAATACATAATTTGTTGATTTTATAAAGAGGCAGTTTTTTCTTTTTTTTTGCTTGAATAGAGTTATTTTTGCATAAATTGCCCAATTGAACAAATTAAGTTCTTGCTGAAATTTCAATGAAATTAAAAAAAACGAATTTTTAGCATAAGTATATGTCTTGTTGAAATAGATTTTAATGTACATGGGAAAAGTATTAAAAAAACATAATTTTTTCCTTTCAGTTGATTTAATTATAATATTTATGATTTATTATTCTAAAGGTTGTATCGCTCTGTAAGCCCAATTACATGTGATAATTTTTAAGAAACAAATAACACTAAAGTTAATTGTAAATATTCTGACAAACACGTAGGAGAACAGAACAACATGCTGTTTTCGAAGGCCGCCATTCCTTCATCATCAGCGTTCTTATACAGGGTGGGCCAAAAGAAACCAAGGGGTGTAAAAGTTTAATCACTTTTTTGTTTATTAACTTTTTTTTATTTTTTCTTTCAGATTATATAATATACAAAATGGAAATTTTTTTACACTAAGTATGAAAAATGATGTCTCTTAAATGACGACCGTTTTCAGCTTCGCACTGATGGGCTCTTTTTAGAGCATTTTCCATAACATCTTTCAAAACTTGTAGCTGTAGCGTTCGAATTTCTGCAACAATGTTTGCCTTGAGTTCAAGGATTATCTCTGGCTTGTTCACATACACTCGCTCCTTCAAAAACCCCCAAAGAAAATAGTCGGGTGCTGTCAAATCTGGCGATCGCGCTGGCCAAATAATTTCCGAATTTCGAGAAATTATTCGCTCTCCAAAAATTTGACTTAAAAGTGCCATTGTGTCTCGGGCAGTATGGGCAGTGGCTCCGTCCTGCTGAAACCACATACCAAGTCTGTTTTTATGAGCAGGACGTAAAAAATGTTCTATCATAAACCGATACCGCTCTCCATTTACGGTTACAGCACTTCCATCTTCATTCTCGAAGAAGTAGGGCCCAATGACATTTTCAGATGTGATCCCAC
The DNA here is from genome assembly GCA_949987645.1 of Tachina grossa. Lineage (NCBI taxonomy): Eukaryota > Metazoa > Arthropoda > Insecta > Diptera > Tachinidae > Tachina > Tachina grossa. The sequence continues at coordinate 130,359,694 of OX465278.1, read as the reverse complement.
ACCATACTGTACACCTGATGGGGTGCAATTGGCGTTGATGAATGGCTCTTGGATTTTGAGAACCCCAGAACCTACAGTTATGCTTATTAACAAAGCCATTCAAATGAAAATGAGCTTCATCACTCATAATCAAATTTTCAATAAAGTTGATTTCATTTATTCATTTCTTATTTTCTGATTTTCATTTATTATTTTCATTCATTATAAATTCTCCAAGTGTTGTGTATATAATCTGAAAGAAAAAATAAAAAAAATTAATAAACAAAAAAGTTATTGAACTTTTACACCCCTTGGTTTCTTTTGGCCCACCCTGTACTTGGCCTACTGTGTATGGTGTCAGCTACACAAATTTCGCCTTTGTATACTAAGTTTTCAGTGTAAATGGCATATGAGAATTGCTTTGATTCATCGTATTACAATTTCCTGAAAGATTTTTTCGTAATGAAAGCTCAGTTTTACCATCTCTGATTTTCAGTAGTCTTGCCATGGTCGTTTATTCCTTACTAATTATGCACATGCTGGTTAATTTGCATATTTTTTTTTACTAAAATTTGCATTTAATGACATCACATACAGTAGACCAAACATAACAATGCTGATAACTAGGGAAAGGATTTTTATGTAAATACATGTTTTCTGTCGTTGGTCGTAGATCAACGTAAATTAAATATCTTTGCGAATCAACAAATTTTCGACAAAATGGCATCGATTTGTTAGTGCATATTTTATAATAAATACATATTTTTGCATATTTAATTATAAATGTATATTTTTAATACATTTTTTAGTTCTTTCATGCTATAAATCAAATTTTGGTTTTTGATTAGTTGCAAGGTATTTAAAAGCTGCAGTTTTTATGACTGTGTAATAACAAAAAAGAGTAGAACGAGAAAAATTTACAATCGTATTTTTTGTGATATTATTCGATATCCAAAAACGCCGTAGGACTCCTTCAACTCATATGAAAGGTTCAATACCTTGGCTTAAGTCAAGAATACCAATTCCATTGAAAATTAAAAAAAGAAACTAGAGCATGGGATAATAGCCCTTTTAAACCCAAAAATATTTGTGTAATTTTTTCAGCGCTTTCTACGGGTTCCGCATCAATTGCTTGTGGATATAAAGTGAAAGCTCCTTTGCGTGTTGCAGCCTTTAATGAAAAATACCCAGTGATACGATACGGATACAACCTATAATAACTAGATGGGAGCGTGGCAGAAGGCTGTCGGATACGATGTTTCTATTAATAAAGTTAAAGATATTTTAAAGTCAAAAAACTTAATAAATTGACATTTGTGCACACATAGTATTGCTTTCTTGTTCACTTTATAGCTCAATTAGAGGCTTTCGTAACTTTAACTGCTCAAGTTGAATTAATTGTGGTTTGAAAGGAAGAATAAGTGAAGAGATTGAAAATAAATTAGAAATAGTTATAAAGGGTGTTTTTTATTGAGGTATAGAACTTCAAGTTGGCATCACTTTTTTAACTGGCGGCCATTTTGTCAGCTGTCAAGTGATTAATATTTAGTTTGGTTTGCCATTTCATCATAAACAGGTTGACAAAAGACCAACGCTTGCAAATCGTGCAAATTTATTTCGAAAATAATGGTTCAGTTCGCGAAGTTTACCGCAAGCTCCGTCCATTTTATGGTCGACATAATCGTCCATCAGAGCAATTAATTCGGTTAACCATGGATCGTTTTCGCACTACGTTTACTCTATGTGATAATACGCATCCGCAGAGACGTCGAACAGTGCGCACCGAAGAAACAATTGCCGCTGTAGAGCAAAGTGTTGAAGAGGACCCGAATGAATCGATTCGCCACCGTGCACAGCAATTGGAGCCGACTAACCGACTATTTTGTTCCCGAATTGGATGGCATGAATGTGGATGAGTTGTGGTTCCAACAAGACGGCGCTACATGCCACACAGCGCACGTCACAATCGATTTATTGAAGGAAACATTCGATGAGCGCATAATTTCGCGGAATGGACCTGTCAATTGGCCACCAAGATCGTGTGATTTGACACCATTGGATTATTTTCTTTGGGGATATGTGAAGTCGCTCGTCTACGCCAACAAACCAGAAACGTTAGGGGACTTGGAAGCCAACATTCGTGGCGTTATTGCCAACATACGGCCCCATATGCTCGAAAAAGTGGTTGAAAATTGGACCTGTAGAATTGGCTTTATTCGAGCCAGCCGCGGCGGCCACATGCCCGAAATCATATTTAAGCATTAATGGCATAAAATTATCCTTCCAATAAAGCCAAACTGATGGACATTAAAATGATTTTCTTGTGTTTTATTTCAATTCGAAGTTCTATACCTCTGAAAAAAACACCCTATACAAAAAAAATTTTGGACTTAAAAAATATGCAACAAATTGCATAAATAGTTCTAACAACGAAAACTTAGAAACTAAATATTCCACAAAATAAATGGCAGTATTTAAACAAATTCTGCTGACGTGAAACATTAATTTTTAATACATTAAAGTTTTTTTTTAGAAAAAATTGTCAAAGATTTACCTTTGACAATTTAAAAAAATTTATTCATTCATGAATGTACTAAATAAAAATTCGACTTAACTTTATTTTGTTTTCCATGTGATTTGTTTAAATGTTAAAAAAATTTGATAAATGCATATTTTATTAGTTTTAAACGCATATTTTTATATTTTTATTGCGTATTTTATGTACATAAAACGTGATTTTAAATGCATGAAAATCCTTTCCCTACTGATAACGAAGGTGTAGCTACATTCGAAGACCTCAAGTTGTCCGTTCTGCTCGTATTTGTCAGAATAACTTACAAGAGTTATATATTCCTAAGAAATTATCACATGTAATTTGGTGTCCGAAAAATACGAATCTCAGCCTAATTAAACCGAAAAAAAACAAACAAAAATAAGTTCACACAGAATTTACCTAAAATCTTTTTTTTTATGAAATATTTACTGATTGTTTATAATTAAATAAATTATTAAAACATACAAATAAAAAAAAAATTCAATATAATTACAGTGCACTCGCGTAAATATGAACACCCTATTATATAAACACCCCAAAAAATATGAACACTTTTTTTCTTCCATTGGTTACTCTAAGATATGAACTTATATATAAACGAAAGCTTTAAAATATGAACTTGTTTTTGAATTTTTTAACGCATTTTTATCGAAATAGTGATGAAATCTTGAAAAAACTTTGTATATTCAAAAACAAATTATTTTCAAATATGTACAAGAAACAACAATAAAAAATTTCACATAATAAATACACTTTTGTTTTTATGTGAAATATGCTTCTAAGGGGAAATTAGATGCCATTCGCAAATATGAACAATCTTGCAAAAGTGAACTGGCTTGGTCATAATTTGTTCATATTATCACGAGCGCACTGTATTTCTGTATGTAATTTATGTTTCCATAGGGCACATCTGTATTGCCACTTTTCATTTTATTTTATGTAACATATCAATTTAATATTCTTATATGCATCGTGACCGTTTGACCGACTAAAGTGGCAATTTGCCACTTTTTCGACTGCGGTTCCCCTTTTTCAGCTGCCTTGCCACTTTTTGACTCCCTTTATTTAGGGTGAGTTATATGAAAATACATTAAAAATAAAAAGTTTAGTGCAGTTTTCTCGTTTTTTTTTAATTTTGCCTCTTATTTTTATAAATCCCCTATTTGGTGCCACTTTTTGAAAATGTCATCGGTCACCCTGCTTATATGGCTCTACCCAATTAATTATAACACTTTATATGCCTATCAATTAATTCCCCACCTTCTGGTAACACTTTTCTTTGCTCTCTTTATTTTTATTAGATCAATTTATTGTATTCGGCCGCAACGCACGTGTTAAGTAAGATGCGCTTATGAAAATTAAAATAAATAATGTTTAAAGTGAAGTTTGTGTAAAAGAATGTGCATTATATTGTTAAGAAGTGTTTAAAGTTCTTAAATATCTAAAAATATTATTGAAAAGTGTTAAAAATAATGCAGAAAAAGTGCATAAACATTTATGAAAAATGACAGCAAATATGTGTGTATCTATTTACTATGCATGTGCATGTGTATGTTTGTATGTAACACCGAAAGCATCGTTAATTAACCACGTGGTGGGCTGATTGCATTTTTGTTATTGTTGTTGTTGCTTGAGTAGTGCTCTTAATATTTGAGTAAACGTGCTCGCCCTCACGAAATAAGGTGGATTTTATTATAACAGTGTTGAGGATGTTTATTTAGTTTAGTAATGCATAGTGTGGGTGTGATTATGTGTTTTGTTGAAGACGAAAGTGGGGGTATTAGAAAGTCTTATAAAGATTATAGAAATAATATTTGAATTCTATACTTCTGTAAAATATATGTAAATTAGAATAGAAGAAAATGCGAATGTTATAAGTAAATAGATGTTAGTGGAAAATATTATATTACAGTAATTTTGACTTAGCTGCACAATCACTTTGCACGACTTTTTGTGCAGATAAGTCAAAAATGCTGTTATCTTATATGCACTTACCTGCCTAAATGTGCAGGTATACAATTTTTGACTTCAGTTTTATACATACATGGTTGCATATTTATGTAGCCACATTTTTTTAGGTATACAAAGTGCACTTAAAAAAGGATTTTGAACAATAATTACAGAAAAAATATATTTTGTGCACTTAAGTCAATGTGCAGCTACATTGATTTTTTGTATGAAAATATTTTAAAATTACCAAAATTTTAGGGCACTTATCTTAAATGTGCAGGTATAGAAAGTGCACTAAAAAAAACGAATTTGTATGGGATTTTAAATAATAGTGACAGAAATTTATAATTTTCGGCAGTTAAGTCCAAAGTGCACTTAAATAAAAGGCAGCTAAATCAAAACTACTGTATTCAATAAATGAATATAATAAAGTGTTATATGAAATGTTAGAACGTTCTTATAAGTAAAAGTATACAAGGAGCAGCATTATGATGATACTTTTAGTTAGTTAGCTGCATACATATACATACATATGTACATACACACCAGGCATTTTGATTATTAATCATAAAAATGTATATGTATATTAGAAATTGTAAAATACTACGACATTTTTTATTTAACTTGAGCTGTGAAGTGCATAAAGCAAAGTGAAATTTTCCGGCCTTTCCTACGATGCCGGAAGAAAACTTTTGATCGACAACTTGTACTGAAAAAAAAACAATAAAATTGGAATACTAGTTTTTGTTTTCAATATAAGTAATGGGTGGTCGAACGTTTTCTGTCGACATCGTGGGACAGGTCGTTAGTTACTCATTCATATTAACTTAAGTTTGACAGAAAAATATCTATACATACATACATACATACATACATATGTACATGCCTATGTACATAGGTACAAATAATAAAATAATTTAAATTCAATCGCTAGTGTAAATTGTAAGAGTCAACGGCATGGTCCCACTCCATATTTAAATTGAAATTTATGTACATGTGTATACATATACATATGTACATATAAGGTAGGTCATATAATATTCGTAAATTATATTTTAATATATATGTAAATATGTATTTTTATTAAAAAATAAAATTTTTTTAGAACAAAATATTATCGCACTGATAAATATTATTGCAATTCTGGCAAAAGAAAGTAGTTTCGTCTAACGATATGTTACACTAAAAACAGAATTAGTTTGTACGTGCTGTTCTGTTCTGAATCAGTTGTTTTGTTTCTGTTTAGTTGAAAATCTGTATGTATGGCGCTCTAAAATGGAAATTATTTTATATTATGTAAATAAATTTTTTTAAATTATGGAACTTCTTATACAGAATGAAGAAGTGTTTGGAAATAAAGTTATTATAAATAAAAATGCACGAATACATTATAAAATAAACTTTTTTTATAGGCAGATGAATGGCAGTCATATTGTTTTTTTCACTTTCCCAAGTTCAATGAAAATATTTTCTTTGTTTTCATTCCAAAAAAAACTCTTTTTCCCATAATTTTTTTGATTATTGTTGCTGCTGCATCCAGTTTAAGTTGAAAATCTTTCAAGCGCCATCTATTGTTATTCACTGGCATGAACACTATCAGCTGCTGCCGGTCATTTCAACTTGGCAGCACTGAGGTTATCACAGACAACTAATTCAAAAATGGTTTTAAGTTGGTTTTAATAACAACAATTTGTATGGTAAAACCAGGAAATTTTTTGTTCTTTTAAAAGTCTTATGAATTTATGTCTGTGCGTTTTTCTTTAGCAAATTTATGTGTTGATAATTTTTCTCAGACCGGCAACTGCTTGTTTTGCGATTTATGCATTTTGGCGAAGTTTTTTTTATATAAAATGATTTTTCAATCATGTTTGGACGTTTTTTTAATTTTTTTAGTATATTTCTAATCTGTTGACTTTTTCTTTTAATGATTGTTTTTTAAATTATGGCGAACTTTTTACAACAATTACAATTTTCAGGTTTTTTTAATATTGTAAGTTTTTCTAAGACGATTTGTTAATATTTTTGCAATTTTTAATTTATCCGTTTTTTTTTTGTTTAAGCGTTATATTAGTTTAAGCAAATTTTTTGCTGTGAGTTCTTGTCTTGTCGGTTTTTTTTTCTCTGTTAGGCAAATTTTTTGATGATTTATTCATTTTGGCGAGGATTTTTTTATCTAACACAATTTTTAACCTTATTTAGTTTATATTTATTATCTTACTTCTTTGAGTATATTTCTAGTTTTGTGATTTTTTTTATTATGGTCAACTTTTACAATTAAAATTACAATTTAAGGTTTTGCAATTTTGGTAATTTTTCGTAGACTATTTGTTAATATATTTTAGATTTTTAATTTAGCCGATCTTTTAAGAGTTATATTAGTTTGAGCAAATTTTTTGCTCAGACGATTTTACCGCGTTAGTTTAGTTTAGATATTTCTTGTCTTGTTGTCTCAGTTTCGGAAACTTTATTTTTTTTTCTAACGATTTATTCGTTCATCTGGAAAAATAAAGAAAATTAAAACTAAAAAAAAACATAAACAAGGAAATCAAAACAAAAATAAATTTTAGAACTGTAATAGTGTCGATTATTTTGTGTTACGAAAATCACGTCCCAGCTTCTGTGTCTGACATAAAGATCATAGCTCTAAAACCAAAATCCAAGTTTTTTTTTGGCTTTCTAGAAAATTGGTATTTCCATATTAATCTACAGAGACGCAAGTAAGCATTTAATTATTTCTTGCAACAAATAGCACAATATGCCTTATATAATTTGCAAGTATTTTGCTAATTTTTATTGAATATATAATAACTGATCTAGTGAACTGTTGCATCAACTTGTAATTAGACCACATGTTTATGTTCGAATTTTAATGCCACAAACTAGCAAACATGAAACGCGTTCCATGGCAATAAATAAGCCAACGTTATTTCTGTTACTGATGCAACGAACAAGTGATTATTGCTTTTTATTGATATTTATGTATTTAGATTCAAATGACTGCTGCCATAGATTTGGTCTTAATGTGAGGTCAAATCAGTGATGGGAAGTGTGGCACAATTGTGCCATTTTTGGCACTATTGTATGTTGCCTGGCACTGTGGCACTCTCGCTCCTTTTTTTGGCACTTTTTGTCCATTAAATATGGAAGCTTTTCTTATTGCAATAACAAGTTTTCTTCTTGTACTTTTTACGTTTTTAAGTAATGAAAGCATAGTAGGATTTGAGGTTGACAACTGTTCGGATATTAAAGTTAAAAGTAATGGTTTGCACAGAGACATTAACGATCTATTAAAATGAATATATAAATTTGTAACAGCTCATCTCGTAGAGATGATTTTATAAATTTTTAGAAACATTTCAACTCTGAAATTTATGAAATATATTGATTGATGATCTTCATGTTGACAATATAGATCGAAATTCTCACCATCTTCCAACAGAAGAAAATTATTGTGGCACTGAAATTGAACTGTTAATAATCAAAAACTAATTTTCCCAGCATAAAGTTGTAGAATTCCAAAATATAATTAAAGTCTTCTTATATTTCTTTTGTGTCATGTTTGAAAAGTAAATATAACTTCAAGGACTATTATTTGAATTGAATTTGTGCACCGGAATATGTTCTAAGTGGAGACTCAAATAATACTTTTAATGTTCATTTTGATAAAAAAAATGCTTCTAAACGAAATAAAATACGCGAAAAAATTAAAAATGAATACAGATACATATTAGACTTTGAAGATTTAAAAAATTCAAGAGCTTAAGTGTGAGTGAGTTTTTGAAAGACATGGAGACGCAAACAAGTTTCAATGAAAAATTTTAAAGTAATATTTGTCGAATCGTTCAAGGTATTCTTTTTATTTTCTACTCTTCATCAACCGTGGAAAGTATATTTTTAGTTCGAAATTTGATCAAAAGTAAAATTTTAAATGGAATTCAATTATAAATTTTAACATCTTTAAAACATGGTAAATATTTTTTAAGTCTAAATGATTAAACAGAATACCGGCTTCAACACATTTTCCATACAAATTGACACAAAAAACAGTCGCAGAAACCGGTCGTGAGATAGAATCTATTTTATTTTGAGAGCGTTTTTTCTTATACTCTCACATATCAATGTCCATTCTCACAAAAATGTTACCATACTTTCAATAAATTTCATACATTTTGTAAACAAAACTACAAAGAAAAATAAGCACAAAAGAAAATAAAACAAAAATTAGAGAGCATTTGAAGTTACTGCCGTCGATGTTATTATGGGCTTGATTAATTTGTCAGCGATTTTCCTGAAGTTGCAGACTTTATTCTGTTTCTACATTAACAATAAATCTTGTTATAATCGTAATACATATAAAATTATGAACCAAAAAAAAAAAAATTAACAAATTCTACTATTCCGAAAGAACCTTTGTTTGATTAAAATAAATAGCTAACAATTATTATTATTTTTAACGTGCACTAATTTTTACAACTCGACACACTAACTGCCTTATTCATAAAAAATATTTCAGGTTTATTGAGCGCTTATTTGACATATTTCTATGGAAAATTTGTCAAATAAACCTGTAATAAACCTAAAATATTTTTTATGAATTAGACCGTAAGTATAAAAATCTAGTAAGAAAACTTTATTTTATCATTTATTATAGTCTATAAGTATGTCCTTTAGAATCATTACTATATCGTAAAAAAAGTTTTTATATTTGTATTTCTTCTAAATAAGTAAAAATTACTAATATATGAATCATATATATGGAGCATTCACCCTTATTCCAGTTGGCGACATCGATGTCACTTTAACACAACACTCCGCTGTCGAAACTAACTGACTCCAGGTTTATGCTATTTTCTACACTTTATGTAACGATTGTCAGTAGCACAAAATTGTTCTAGCGAGCGAGTAAATAAGTTCCAATTTTTTGGTATTGTGTTAAGGTCACGTCGATGTCGACAACTGGAAAAAGGGTGATTATTTTCGATTTAGAAGAAGGTTTTCTTATAATATTCAAATATGTTTTACGAATACATACGTAAATTGTCGCTCACGATAAATTTTACAGCATATATTTTAAAAGTTATCAACAATTTTGATAATAAAAAGGTTAATTATTTTACTACATGTCGCTCACGATTATATCGAAAATAGGAATCGAAATGTATTAATGTGTATATACAACTAATTTTGGACCGTGTTTTTTTTTTTTTTTTTTTTTTTTTTTTTGATATGCGTAAATTTTTCTAGTTATAAACAGAATAAATTATCATTCATGAACTATAGTTTAAATGAACATCAAGTGCAAACATTAAAATTATCCAAAAATTAGTTTGGCACTATTCAAGTGATTTTGGCACTATTTAAAAGCAGATTTGGCACGAAATCAAGATTTCCAATTCCCATCACTGGGTCAAATTTTAACACCAAATGTTTAATATTATTTTGATCATGTTGCTTTGGAATGAAGAGATAAATAAACTTGGTATATATATTTTTATACTTTTTTGTTTTTATTATATTTATTTATTTATTTATTTCGCCGTAAGAACATTAAGAAACTAATTCTTTTGGAGTTCAATAACAATACTTAAGACAATGTTATAATACGTTTTTGATTATATGAAGGGATTTTTGTAATTTCGAATATCATTAATTTAATTAAAAAAGAAAAAGAAAACATATATATATATAATAAAAATATAAAAACAGTAATTTATGAGTATATATAAAAGATAAAATAAATGAAGAGTTACATCAATTTTAATAAATAGTCTTTGAGAGGGGCTGCTAAGTAATATTTAAAAAAAATTGAAAAGAGCTTTAGCAAAACTGTATTTTCTATGTATGAGCTTTAAACTTACTGGTAGAGCATTCCGTAATTTAATAGCGTTAACGAAACAAAATCTTGACGTGTTAAGGTGCAAATATCTCGGTGTCAAAAGTGTCATACAGCGGGTTGAAGTTCCAAAATTAAGTTTTTCATATAAGTAGGATGGAGTCTTTCTGTACAAAATATAATGCACAAATAAATAATTTCTTATGCGTAAATAATCCACCAAATCACAGCCCAGAATCATCTTTTGCCATGAAGAAATACTGCGGTAACGTCTTATGTCATAAACATAGCGGGTTGCATTATTAAAAACAACTTGCAGCTTATGTAGCGATTGCGAATCTATTTTACTATAAACTTCTGCCGAATAAGTTATCAATGGAAGTATAAGTTGGACAACAAGTCTTCTTTTGACTGGTATTGGCACATATTCAGAAGACACTCGCAAGTTACGAAGAGTAAGAAAGACATTCCGAACAACAATATTAATATGATCTTTACATGTGAATGATGAGTTAAGATGGAAGCCTAAGTATTTAACCTTATCAACGTATTTCAGCACATTTCCATTAAGGTATATTCCTGGAAAGTTTACGTAGTCAACTTTAGGCCTACTAACAGGTAGAACCAGTGATTTGTTCGGGTTAAGTATTAGATTATTTAATTTAGCCCACTTTACAATTGAAACTAAGTCATCATTCATTATTCATCAGCACATATCCTCTATCAATCCAAAACGATTAGATATATACTACAACTGGATGTCATCAGCATAAGCATGAATTTTAACATAATCTACAACGCTAAAGATGTCATTAATAAACATGCTAAACATAAGGGGGCCAAGAACAGATACCTGAGGAACACCCGACTTGATTTCTCTCAGACGAAATATTTCAATAGAGTTTATATGGAAATATTTCGTAATTTCCTTCGATAACGAGTGCCGTAATTCGCCCCCAGATACTTTTGCTCCTACCAACACTTTCTGCGAACGTACGGAAAGGTAATTATTCAAAAGTGCTAATGCATTATTGTTGAATCCAAAATAATGTTTAAGCTTACAAAGGAGTATAAAATGGTTTACCTTATCAAAAGCCTTAGAAAAATTTAAAAAACACTTTAAGCAAAGGTTACCAGCATCATATTCAGGTCTAATATCATCCATAACTTTTAAAACAGCAGAAGTACAGCTGTGAGCTGCACGGAATCCAGATTGCAGCGGAGACATATAAGAGTTTGTTTCCAAATAATCAGTAATCTGCTTAGAGATTACAGACTCAAAAACCTTAGCTAGAACAGGCAATATGCTAATTGGCCTATAATCATTACAACAAGACGCAGCAGATGTTTTTGCAACCGGAATGATACGCGCTATTTTCCATAATGTTGGGAAAGTTGATGCAGTTATGATATGACTAAATATGTGAGTAAGTGTTCCAACAATAAAGGGCAGGGCAATCTTCAAAAATTTATGGGACAAGCCGTCTTATCCAATGGAATTCGATTGGATTTTAATAACAGCATTGACAATTTTAATTTCGGAAATCGCAGAAAAGCCAAAAATACAATTTGTACTGGTAAGGACGTTTCACAATAACAACTTTACTTGTTTTACAACACATAAAAATTTGAGAGAAAGAGACTAGCAATTTACTGGCGTTAAAAGTACTAACACTCACCTCGGATTTCTAGACCTAGAGGCTATTTATAGCACTCTACACAGAAAAAAATATCATCGAAATGCAACCAACAAAACAAATTGTTAATATTTAATTTAAAAATTAACAATCATCATTGTTGATATAACAACTTTAAATTTTTGTAGTCAATTAAATTACTCAACAAAATTATTTGTTAAACTATATCATAACGGAATGCGCACATGTAGAAGAAACAAGAAATCATGTTTTGTGTGTATTCATTATTTGCTTATATAATAAAGTATTGCTCTGTAGCTGAGAGGTAAGCGAGTTAGTTTATTAGTCCTGAGGTTGCCGGTTCAACTCCTCTCAAAGACATTTAGACTTTTTCGCAGACAAGCAAAAATCGTTTCGAGGATTATGATTGTGTATAAAAAAGCATTGTTAATATAACAATTATGATACGGAAATTCAACAATTCACATTGTTAATATAACAATAACTTTAATTGAAATAACTTTGAAATGTAACAAAAATAAATGTTGAAAAAATAAATAAAATTCAACAAATTATTTGTTGATATATTTAATTGAAAATATTTTTCTTTAACTTACAATTTCGTTAACTGTATTTACAAAAATCGTTGTAGGTTCAAAATCAATTAATTATTTAATTGATATAACAAAAAAATTAATTGTATTTACAAATCAGTTTTTTCTGTGTATATCGAACGAACTTTCAAAATATTTCAATGATATTTCTAAGTAAATATTTCGACATTTCTTTCTATCTCGAATGCCGTAATTATTCGGCTGATTATATTTAATTCTGTATTGCATGGACCACTAAAACTGCTGTGACTTTTCTTTCTAATCTCTTTGCAACTTAATATGAATTTAATAGAATTCAAACACAGCAGCTATTTTATAACTCCTTGATGTATTGAAAATTTTTGTTCTAACAAGGCAAAAATTTATTTGACTACTACTTCTTCGCATTTTGTTATCCCTTGTTAGCTTTCCTTTAGCATGAATGGCTTCAACTGAAATTTTCATTATATTTTATTTTTATACTTCTTCAAAATGTTCATGTTTGAAAGTAAACATTTTTACGCATGGATCTTGTCGTTTTTTTTATTTTTTATTTTTGTTTTCTCAACATTGAAATAATACGTTTTCGTTTATAACTTTTTCTTTATCCTGCCGAGTCATGCAACCTTTTTGTGATATTTGCAATTTTTTGTTTATCCCGTTTAAGGATTTTTTTTCTTTGATGTTTGTGTGTTTTTTGTTTGCTGCTTGCAACGTTCATTGGAAAGTCGATTCGAGTATTTAACTGTTAGTGCCTGTGCACAATGGGCTTGAGGAAGTGAAAAAAAGATATATTTTAATTGAATTTTTATTTATTTTTTCATAATTAATTCGTTCATAATCTGTGACCATAAAGACCGGGGCACAATGAATCCGTCATACGTTAAACTTCGCCTTTTTCAACTGACAGCTAAGTTGAAATACATGGTTTCTTATGAGGGCGCTGTTACATTCAGTACGTGTCCGTCAACGCAAAGTACAAAAACTGGCCAACTTTTAACTTTTTGCATACGTTGAGTAGTTTGACAGATATTGGTTTGTTTTTTTAGGGTTCCGTACACCAAAGGTGAAAAGGAACCCTATTGTTTTCGCTACGCTGTCCGTCTGTCCGTCACACGGTATTTTCTCAGGAACCGTAAGAGCTATGGACCTGAAATTTGGACACAGTATGTAGAACCTTGGCCGCTACAACAACAAATACATGAGAACTAAAAATTAAAGGGTGTTCCAAAACGAGCAACGTAAAATGTTAAAATTCCATGTAATGTACATAATTACAATTGTATGAACATATGTATATTGAAACTTGAAATTTGTAAAACTAGTGTATTTTTATACAGACTACAACAATTGACACTAAAATTTAAAAAAAAAATTAAATTAGAGGGTGGTCCACCAGTTAATGCAATTTTGACTATGTAATTTTGACAATTTGCTATATCTTGGAAACCGTAAGAGGCAAACAGTTGAAATTTTCAAAAGCGGTAAAACTAAAAAAACCGAAAATTATAAAATCGCCAAAAATTAAAAAAAAAATTGCCAAAAATTAAAAAAAAATCGCCAAAACGAAAAAAATCGCCAAAATTAAAAAAAAATTCTAACACTAAAATAAATCGCCAAATTCGAAAAAATCGCCAAAATTAAAAAAAACGCCAAAGTGAAAAAACGCCAAAAATCGAAAAAATCGCCAAAACGCGAAAATGTCCCCAAAACTAAAAAAAAAAAATAAATAAAAAAAATCTCAAAAATGAAAAAAATCGCCAAAATGAAAAAACGCCCAAAACCGAAAAAATCGCCAAAACAAGAAAATAAAGCGTCAAAACTAAAAAAAGATCCAAAACTTAAAAAAATCGCCAAAACCAAAAAAACGCAAAAACCAAAAAAACGCAAAAACCGCCAAAACAAACAAACCGAAAAGACCCTAAAAACGAAAAAAAAATTCCAAAACTATATATTATATAGGATGAAGTTTGTATTAAATTACATATCTAGTGTTCGTACGGAACCCTTCGTGCGCGAGTCAGAGTCGCACTATACTGAATTTATTTTGGTATGTTCTGAATTAGGTTTTTGTATTTTGTGGCAGCAAAAATAAAATTAAGCAAAAGAAATAAACGAAATAAATAAAAAAATTTTAATTTAATAAATAAAATGGAGAATTAACCTATTGAAGCTGTTCAAATGCTTCCGTCAATAAGGTGTTCATTGTGCCAACCTTCTCCGTCGTTGCGATAATGTCAGTTGAAAAAGGTGAAGTATAACGTATGATGGATGGATTCATTGTGCCCCGGCCTTAAGTTATTAATTTATAATATAACAATTTCAATTGCTCCAATTCCTCGCGATGTTAACAAACTGTTAAGGAAATAATGAAAATATATAAATAAACATTAAATTCAGTAGAATATGTTTAACAGTAATTAATTCTGTAATGAAAAATTAAATATTCTGTGCATTACCTTCTCCTTTATTATTCATTACCTTTTCGTTCTATTATTTTGCAATCTGCTGTAAAGTAATGCAAACGGTATGCAGTTTGTGGGTTAAAGTAATTTTTGCTTAATAAAAGTCTTCATTACTACTTTTTCTCTCGGTCATTTTTTTACTCGTTAGACAAGTTTACTAAAATTGCTTTTTATTTCACTTTAATTTTATTCATTAACATGCCACTGTGCATATTTGCTTTTGAATGAAGAGCAGCATCATCATTATAAGTTTGGAGGAGTTTTTTGCCAGCGCAGCTAAATTGATGGCAAAACCTGAAGTGGTTGATGGTTTAAGCAACAACACATTGCATTCTTGAAAATAGTTTACGTTTGTTTATTCTATTTTTCCTTTTCTTTTCTTCTGTTATTAGTTTTTTTTTATTTTGAAGTTTTATTATTATTGTATAATGAATTTTATAAGAGTTTGTATTACGAGAAAATGCATTTTTATCGTATGAAAGAAATTAGATTATGAAAAGGTTTCCTTTTTTTAGAGAGAGATATAGAGATCTTTGAAATTGTTGTTACAGTGATAAGGCATCTTCTGCAAATAAATAAAATACTTTTTTTTTTTGAAGAAGCAGCACTTAATATAATTTTAATTTTTCTCGTTTGTAATAATTTTGTATTAAACAAAAAAGTACAACTTGATTTGGTTAAAGTTTTACAAAAGCTTTAAATCATATTTAATAATAACTTGATAATATAAATATTATTTTAAAAATTTTATTTCAAGTAGTTTGTGGGCTAGAAAATGGCCTTTGGGATTTTATTATTTATAAGCTCTGTAAGAAATTTTTAACAAACAAATGTTGCTAAATGTTGCGAATTATCAAATAACAAATATTAGAAATTTCATATTCTCGTTCCTGGTTTAAAAATAGACATTTCCATGTCTTCAATTTATTTGATCGTATGCAGACATATTGTGTCAATCATTAATGAATGCATTTTGGAAATATTTCAATGGACTTTAATTGAAAAAATTATTTATTATTTGATAGATATAAAGTTTGTAGTTTGAGAAAGCCAAACTGGATGTAATAATAAAAAAACAACATGAAACGTTTGAAAAAAGTCAGCCAATGTAGTAAAGTAAGAAAATAAAAATTTGCTAAATGTTGAGTTCTTGTTTCAACTTTGATATTTGTTGGTGAAGGTCTCATTTCGAGCCATAACCGCTAAAATAGCTTAAGCGACAGTTTTTTGGACTTCTTTTTTTTACGTAAATCGACTATTTACGATCGCAAATTATCAATTTTGGTCAAAAATTGAAGTTCGAAAATTATGTCGCTTAAGCTATTTTGGCGGTTATGGCGCGATTTGTTTAAATGAAAGTTTAACATAATAACTCTAGTTGTTCTAAGAAATTTTTTGGGTAAAGGTTCCCTGATGATCTTCATTAGCAACAGTGAAATGCGCTTATGATCCAACTAAACGCCTCAACAATCAATTTCAATGTCTTTTTAATAATAAAAAAAAATATTTTACTGAATAAGTAAAATAATAATATGTTATTATTATTAGTTCGTTAATAAATGCTAAACTTAAGTTTTTTTTATTTTTTCTTGTAGAAGTTGAATAAACATTTTTTGTTGAAACAACTTGATACTTATTTGAATCAGTTAAATATTTAATTGAATCAATTAAATGTTTAATTACATCAATTAAATGTTTAATTGAATTAATGAAATACTTAGTTAAATCATTTTAATATTCATTATCATCAATTAAATATTTTATTTAATCTTTAATTTATATTTTTTGTGTTCTAGGCCGTTTCGCCTTAAATTGTTATATCTTTAATGTTATGAAAATGTTTAACAGAATCAATTAAATAGTTAATTAAATCAAGTAAATAATTAATCAATTAAATATTTAATTTTATCAATTAATTAATAACATAAATGATTTTTTTATTCTAAGCAGTTTCGCCTTAAACTTAAATTTTATGAAAATATGAAGAAAAAAAATTAAAAATATAATGAAATTATATTATACTAATACAGGGTGGCTGATGAATTTTGCTACATTAAGAAAGTGGAATAACTATTTTTGCAATGCATGAAATTTATTCAATCTTATTTCATTTGAAAGCTTATTGAATTCTATTTAAAAAAAGTTTAATTAGTCTTAAAGATAATTTTATTTAAATGCCCGTCCTTCTCTTTGATGCAGGTGCGGCACCTTAGCAAAAAGTTATTTATTAGTGCCCGGCTGGAATTGCAGCTATTGTCGCTCTAATGGATTGTTTTAGTTCATCCACATTTGTCGGTTTTGATTCGTGAAGAAACTGCAGCAGTTGCGGCAGCAATAATTTTGTATGTTCAAGGGGAAGGATTTCAATTATAAGGCCTTCTAACGACTACCCCATGCTCTGCAAAATTATTTATTAGTCTCTTCGCGCGATAGCGGCGGACAATCCAGATTGTTTTTTAAGTGTCCTAATTTTCCCTTTTTATTAAATCTAAGGATCAATCTACAAACACTATAAATAAAATTCTAGATTACTTCGATAAAAAAAAAGTTATTCAGTTTTTTTTTTTTGGTAGCGGCTTTCATCAGCCACCCTATAAGCCTGTCCATGACAGGTCTCAATATATGTTTTTTAATATAAAAGCAAGTTAAAGTTAAATGCTTGCATTAAAAATAAATTTCGGAAGTTTAGCGCAGCTTTATTAAACAAATTTATATATAAGACTTCGTTGTATATATATATTGCAGGCATAATCAGGCCTAAAAAATTTTGTATTTAAATAAATGCTTTTTATCATGCACTCCATTCCCAGCCCAATTACAAAAAATGCAGCTACGTCTTCGTTGGGTTGTTTGCTTTCGGTTAGTACCATAAATATGCCAATTTTCAGCTTTCTACACCGACTGATGGCTAGAGAAAGTTCTGGAATGGCAAGCAAATGAGGAATGAGGAAGGTGTAAAAACTGTATAATCTCAAGAATGGTTTTCGGCTACGTTAGGTTCTTTTTCGCGGTTATTACTATAAGTATGCCAATTTTCAGCTTTCTAGCCCGACTGGTGGCTTCAGAAAGTTTTGGAAACCAAAAATAAAATACGTTCGGTTCTTCGTCGCGGTAAGTACTATAAGTATGCCAATTTTCATCTTTCTAGGCCAACTGGTGGCTTCAGAAAGTTCTGGAAAGACAAAAAAAATTTACGGAAATTATATATGTAGATTATATTATTTTCGAATTTAATTCTTTTTTTTTACCAAAATCGATTATTTCCGATTGTAAATAATCGATTTACGTCAAAAACACGAGGTCCAATACATATGTCGGTTAAGCTCTTTTGGCGGTTATGGCTCGATACGTCAGGCGACAGAAATGTTGAAGTTCGTTACATTATATTTTCTATCAATCTTGCTTTCCAACACATAAAGCCTTTAAGGCTGAGCATTTCTCATAACAAGATAGAAAAGCAATAAAAGAGAAAGAGTAAAGCATATTTTGTAAATAAGAAAACAATTATTTACACAACATTATTAGAAACAGAACAATAATAACGGGCTAATGTGACTTTGACGCCAACAACGATGATGATAAATATGATGGTAAACAATTTATGCCATATTCTGTAGTGCTATTAGATATTTGTTCCATATATTTTATATATTTTAAGACTTTATTATAAATTATATTCTAAGAACGTGCTTGCCATAAAGTTTAGACCAAACGTTAATAAAAACTGTAGTTTAGCCATAAACTATATACATACATATATTGTTGTTGCAAAAAATATATATAAATATATTGGCTAATAGCAAGTTATAAAAAAATAGCAAAAGTTAATATATTAAAACAAAATATTGATAAAAACATATGTACAACTTTATCAAATTGCTTGTAGTTTTTCTAAGAAAACTCTGTTGTGCTTGTACCAAACTAAACTAATGCCAAGAAAGCAAAAAAACGTATTTGCAAATTATAGTTTTTAACACACACCGAAAAATGCAAGCAACTTTCATGTAAGAAATTTTCTTACATACTACTACATGTTTCCCAGGTAAATACGAGTGCGTACATACATATGTAAATTGAAAGATAAGCAGAAAATAATGTCTGTGTTCTGTTTCTATTACTAAATTTTTTTTCGCTAGAATATTCTTCCTGCGATACTTATTGCAATAACGATGCGATTTGTCCAAGTGTCTTTAAGCCTGACAGTTTATTTTAAATTGCTTTTTCACATTCATCAATCATGCGTAGAAAAAAAAAGAAGAAAATACATAAATAATACAAATAGATACTCCCACACAATTAATTTTTCACCAGGCCATGCAGGATAAAGAATTTCGTAGAAGAAAAATAGAATTAATAAAATTTTACTGTGTATAATTCTGCTCACTTAGTTTCTGTTTAAATAGTAAATCTAAAACGTGCGAGGCCAGAAAATAATTTAAAAACTGAATATAATAGGCCAGTTCACAATATTGTGCAAATCGTTTTGCATCGTAGCTTATGCATATGTATATTAGTCCAATTCACAGTGTATATGTGATCTTTTTCGGCTTCCGTAGACCAAAGGCGATGTCCTTCTCACCGTCTGTCTGTTAAGAGCTACTTGCCTGAAATTTTCGCAAACAGTGTAAAGCCTAGCCCGCTACAAATATATGGCAGCTAAAAATTTAAGGGTGCTCTACTGCGAGCAACGAAATTTTAAAAAGTGCTAAAAATAAAAAAAATCTTAAAATAAAAAAAATCGCCAAAACGAAAAAACCGCCAAAACGAAAAAACCGCCAAAACGAAAAAACCGCCAAAACGAAAAAACCGCCATAGCGAAAAAATTATCACAAACCAATAAATCGCCAAAAAACGAAAAAATCTCCAAAATGGCAAAATATGCCAGAACTAAAAAAACGCCAAACAACGAAAAAAATTCCAAATGCGAAAATAGACTCCAAAACTGAGAAAAAGTCGCTGAACCTAAAATAAATCACCAAAAACCGAAAAAAGCGTCAAAATTAAAAAAATCGCTAAAATTAAAATAAATCGCCAAAAACGCCAAATGCTGAAAAAAGTGTCAAAAAACAGAAAAACCACTGAATTTATCGCCAAAATCGAAAAAAAACCCCAGCACTTAAAAGCGCCAAAACTAAAAAAAACTACATAAATCGCCAAACCAAAAGAAAAAATTTAAACTTAAAAACGCCAACATTTAAAAAACTACAAATATTAAAAAACGCCAAAACCGAAAAAATCGCCAAAAACTAATAAAAAAGCTAAAACTAAAGAAACGTCAAAAATTTAAAAAATTCCAAAAAAACAAAAATAAGAGCCAAAACTAAAAAAATCGCTAAAAATTAAAATAAATCGCCAAAACCGAAATAACGCCAAAACACAAAAAAAAAACGTCAAATACAGTCGAATCCGCTTAAGCGCAACACGCTTTAGTGAAAAAAATCTGATTATTGAAAGCGATACAAATCCCTGCACTAATTTTAAACGCAGCTAGTCTTATTCACTTCGCTTTCGCGTAACATCGCTTTACTGAAAATATCGTTAGTACTGAAAACCAAAAGCAAGCCCACAACTACGTTTTGTATGAAATTTACTTCGCTTTAGTGAAAAAATAAGCAATGACTAATTTATTTATTAGAAATCGATTGGATAACTTAAGACTGAAAAAATTGTGCATGTTTTGTCCGTTAAAAAATTAAATGGCAAAATGTATTTGTACTTTTCACGCTTAAGTGCTTTATTGTATTTTTCTATTATATTGTCAATGCAAGTGGCTAGACATTTACTGATTTTAAGCAGTACGCTTAACTGTAACAAATTTCCGTAATCCGAACTACGTTTTAGACAAAAAATCTGATAACTGAAAAAAATTGGGTTTTGGTTATTTCTAGTAAAGCGGAGCCGACTATACCGGAAAAGGTGCGAATTAAAAAATGCCAAAAACCGAAAGAAATAAAAAAAAACCCCACAACCAAAACACAATAAAACTAAGAAAACGCCAAAAACCCAAATGAAATTCCAAAAACTACAAAAATCGCTAAAACTAAAATAAATTGCCAAAAGTAAAAAAGTTTAAACCGAAAAAATTACCGAAAACGAATAAATACGTCAAAACTAAAGAAACGCCAAAAATTAAAACTAAGAAAAGAAAAAAATAAAGGCGACAAAACTATAAAAATCGCCAAAAATAACAACAATGCCAAAAACGCAAAAAAGCACCAAATTTAAAAAACTCAAAATGCCGAAATAAATTCTAAAATCAGAAAAAGCGCCGAAACTGCAAAAGTCGCTAAAAACCTAAAAAAAAGTTAACCGGGTACTTATAATTTTAAAAAAAATGTATACATTGAGATATTCCATTATTTAGGCTAAAGTTCAAATAATATTATATATTACGAGAAATTCCACTTTTTATCGCGTGCGTAGCAATCAATTAATCTTGTATTTCTGAACAACGTGACTCGATTTTTCCTAAAATTTTACCTAGTGTAGAGCTGCTGGCGGCTTACAGAAATATATAAAGTATTTAAAAAGGTTGAATTTCCTTTGAAAATAACAAGCATATTTGTTTGGTGTCGCACGCTACAAAAAGTTGACATTCCTGTCGAAATGCCTGCGTACGGATTTCTTCGTGTGCGAGTCAAAGTCGTCTCATTTTACTGAATTTATTTAATTTTACTTTCGTATATAAACGTTCTTTTATCTTCTTTAATGAAAATGATATTAAGTAATACACAGAGAAAACAGTGCTTAATAAATACCTCATAAAATAGAACAAAATTAATAAGAAAATTAAAAAGAAAAACCATAGAGATGTTTTTTTTTTCAATAAGGAAATCTTATTAATTTCATAGAGAAAACCTTTTTGAAAAAATCAAGAAGAAATCTTGTAGTTTTTATGAGGTTATCTTATTGATTTTTTTAATAAGGTTTTCTTCTTGATTTTCTGAGGCGACCTCATAAAATAAAATAAAAATTATGTCTCTTTATTCTTTGCGCTTTGCTTATGTATTTTCATTTAAATTCTATACCATATACTTATGTATGTATGTAGTATATGTAGATGTTATTTATTTATACTATACATACTATACATACTTACATAGATACATATATATTATATTGTATTCTTAATTAATTAACTCACCATACATACATATTATTACTTGAAAGGAGACAAGTATTGAACCAGCAAACTTCTGAGTGATAGACAAACACTCTAACCAATATGCTAACAAGCAGTTTGAATAACCATTGAAATAATTTTTCAAACATGCTTATACAAAAACGAAAAAGATCATGAAAAAAAATTGTTGTGTCTGTTTATAGATATGAAATAACAAGACACCTCATAAAATCAAGAAGGATTTCCTTATTAAAAAAATCAATAAGATGCTTTACACATAATCATATAGGAACCTAATAAAATCACGAAGAAAAAAACCTTATTGAAAAATTCAATAAGGCAACCTAATAAAATCAATAAGAAATCCATATAGTTTACAATTTATAAGAAAACCTAATAGAATCAAGAAGTTTTTCTCTATGGATTGTTTTTTTGGTGCCAAAAATAACGGAAATTGAGTAAAAAAAGTTGTGAATAATAAGATTTCTTCTTGATTTTATGTGGTTTTCTTCTTGATAAAATTAATAAGACTTACCACATAAAAACAATAAGGAATCTCTATGAAAAAATATTCGCTTCTTTCTGCTGGGATACCCCTTAGCCTAAAAACGTTTCATAGAGAAAATCTTAATGATTCTATGAAGCAGTTTTTTCTCTGTGTAATGGTAGTGTTAAGAAAATTCAAAACAATTTGTGTTCCAATCTGTTGTTGCATTTCCTTTTTAAAAATGCAAGTTTATATTTTTTTACAAAGTAACTAAATAGTTCGAAAGGCTTAGAAGCATATATGCTTTATGTTAACTTTCCAAAGAAAAATGTTCCGTTTTTTAGAAAATGAGATATATACCAAAATTTTATTGCTGCTTTATTTTTGCTTATGTTGTTTCTTGGTACTGCTCGGTTGTTGCTTAATAGCTGCTATAGGTTTGCTGGAGTTAGGCCTGACTATTGCTTGATTACTGCCTTTTTATTCCTTGCTCATTGCTCGATTTCTAGTTGTAAAGCTTTACTGTTGCTTGGTTGTTGTTTAGTGGCTGCTTGGTTGTTGCTCTGTTGCAACTTGCTTATTACTTGGTTCCTGCTGAGTTGTTGCTAGTTGCCTTTATGTTGAGTTGTTTCTGCATTGATGCTTGATTGTTGTTCTGGTGCTACTTACTTGTTGCTTGGGTGCTTCTGAGTTCTAGCTTGAATGCTGCTTGCCTAGTGCTTGGGTGTTGTTGAAGTTGAATTAAGCTTGCAAGTTGATTAGTTGTTGCTTGATTTGTTTTGGCTTCTAGTCAATGTTTGCGTGTTTTTGATGTGTAAACATCTATACGCTAGGGGGTAAAAATCTTTTGACTTTGATTTCTTTGCTTTACTTTCACAGCATTGTCAAATCGCTGTGAGCTATGTATGAGTGTATTAGTGTTTGAAAGAAGCAATACCAAGCAGAGAAAGAAGTCGACCGGCTCGAAGCCGACGGTGCGCCGCCGCCGGAAATTTTTCTGTATATTTCCGTACACCAAAGGTGAAAATGAACCGTAAGAGCTACGGACTTGAAATTTGGACACAATGTGTAGACATTTGGCCACAACAACAACAAATACATGAGAGTTAAAAACTGAAGGGTGTTCCAAAACGAGCAACGAAAAATGTTAAAATCCCATGTAATATACATACAATTGTATGTACATATATACACTTGAAATTTGTAAAGTTAGTGTATTTTTATACAGACTACAACAATTAACACTAAATTTAAAAAGTTTAAATTAAAGGGTGTTCCATCAGTTAATGCAATTTTTACTTTGTAATTTTGACAACTTGCTGTATCTTGGAAACCGTAAGAGTAAAACTCTTGAAATTTTCAAAAACGGTAAAACTAAAAAATCATAAAAATATAAAATCGCCAAATATAAAAAAATCGCTAAAAACAAAAAAAAAAAAATTGCCAAATCGAAAAAAAGCACCAAATTAAATTAGGACTAAAATAAATCGCGAAAAACTGGAAAAATCGCCAAAATGAAAAAATCCTTCAACAAAAACATCGCCAATATGAAAAAAATCGCCAAAATGAAAAACCCCAAAAACAGAAAAAAATCGCCAAAATGAAAAACCCCAAAAAAAAACAGAAAAAAATCGCCAAAATGAAAAAATCGCCAAAATGAAAAAATTGCCAAAATTAAAAAAACCCAAAAAGAGAAAAAACGCCAAAAGGAGAAAAAGCGATAAAACTGAAAAAAAAATCGTTTAAACTGAAAAAACTTAAAAAAGGAAGAAAGCTAAATCAAAAAAAAAAAATAATCAAAACCGAATGTGCGCGAGTTAAAGTCGCACTTTACTGAATTTATTTTAATTGCAATGTGTACACAACAACAAGAACAGCAACAACTAAACGATGAACAACAGGAATTAAAAATTTAAAAGTAAAAGTAAAGGGATTTACCATAGATGAGCACTGCAGTACCACTAAAGTTTCAGTAAAAACAAAAAAAAAATTTACTGATTACTAAAATTTTTTTCTACAATTTTTATAAATTGCCTAAATGATTTGTTATATGATGAGGTGCATTGAATTTTCAGTAATCAGTAATGCCCCTATTCATAATGAAATTCTACCAAGTGACTAAATGATTTTCATACAAAAGTTTCAAAATTTGAATGAAAAAACGTTGCCACTTGCTACAATTTTATTATGATTACGGCCCTACGATTTTACTGGTAATGCAAATTAAATTTCATTAGCAGTAAAAATTTACTGGATTTTTTTTCGTAATCAGTAAATTTACTGCTTACTGCAATTTTTAAAGCAGTACATATACATATACTGCAGTGTGCCCATTTACTAACCAAATAAGTTTAATAAAACAAACAAAAACCAACAAATTCATATGAATTTACAATATGAAAGTTTTGATACTTTTAATTAATTAATTAAAAAAAAAAAATACTAAAAGCATAAGTACTTCGAGCTTAAAAAAAATTTTCATTACTAGATGTTTACACATCTCCTCTGTGATCGGACTCACATTGCTTTTTTTTCTTAAATGCTGAGTTTTACTTGGCTTCTCTGCTGCTCGGTTGTAATATGGGTATTGCTTTGTGGCTGCTGATTTATAGCTTGGAATTTTCTTAAATAATGCTCGGTTATTGCTTTGGTGTTGCTTGCTTGTTGCTTAGCTGTTACTTGACTGTTCCCTTGGGGCTACTTGGTTGCTGTTGACTTGTTCCAGGGGAACTGCAACAGCAAAATGATTCTTTAGGCAATATTTGTGTAGAACACTTTAAGTCGTTAGACAACCACCCCCCCCCCCCCCCCCCCTCCCTTAAAAGGCAATAATCACGCCGTCTTATTTAAGGACCAACATTAACTATAAACATGATAATCCGTATCAAAGTCGTGAAATACTCTATTGACCACATAATGGAATTATTATGAACACTTACTTCTATACATAAACGAAACACATCATAGTTATAGTCATCATATTTTCTACTTTTATATAGAACTTCATTTTAATGTTTAATGACAAAAATAAAAGAGGGATGTATATAAAAAAATACCCGCATGACTTGATGCATTATTAAATGCTCATTGATCCCGATACTTAATATTAAATGCAGATGGTAGCAGACGCTATCTTTTCCCTGGCTGGCTGGCTGGCATACACCAAACATTATAAACAAACACATCAGCAAGAAAAAAAAAATATGTATACATGGATAGTTGACTTGCTGCTTGTATAGTTCAGCTACAATTTCTCTGCTGGTGTTTATTATTCTGTTTTTTTTTTTTTTTTTTGCTACAATTTTGCCACGTGAAGATATGCAGATAAAGCCTCATGCAAAGACGGTGTGTGTATTTTAAGTTACTAATGGGTCGGGTCAATAGCTGTAGGTTGTGCTGCTGCAAATTTTACTTGTTGTTTTTGTTTTCCTTTCTGCGGTAAAATGGCATTGATTGCCACTCACGTAGGAAACCGCAGTAAGAAGATGCAAACCAATATTTTTTATTTTAATATTCTTTTCTGCTTTGCCTTCTTTTGTTATTACACTCGATCCGAGTCACGCACATGCACACCTACACGAACTGACACAGTTTTGGGACCATTGAGGCGAGTAGTCGAAGTAAACTGATAGCGTTAAAGATGGTAGTGAATGTAGTGCGCTTTTGGGGAAAGTTAAGACAATGCGGAAATATTCTCGTTTACTCTTAATTTTTTTATTTACTTAGTTTTTTTTGTGAATGTTTAAGATATTCGTCGTTCATAAGTTATTGTGTTCTATATGACAAAAATGTTTTTTGGGAAATCGCTGTTAAAGTTTAGTTATAAGTTACAAAAAACCGAACCGAAAAAGTTGTCGCAACCTTTTTACCAAGAAAACTTCTACAGTTTCTGGGTTTTTCTGTAAAAAAAAATGTTAGTCCTTGGAAAAGATTTTAAGAGTAAGACGCCTTTAAAAAAAATCGTTTTGTTCTATATGCACTTATTTACGAAACTCTCATTGTTTTATAGCATATAGAACAAAATTTAAAAAAGTGTAGTGTTTTAAATACTTTAAGTGTATGATGGTTATTTCCCTGCAGGAAATGGAACTAACATAAGACTAGTCACGTGATCGGTACCCAAGTGATAGAGACCAGTCCGAGCTCTACCACTTCCTTTGATGCGGACCAGTCACTTTTACATGGGGATGGCCTAGCTAGGATGGCGTTAATTAATATTTTGTATGCACCTTGTGACTTGTCACTGAACTATCTCATGGGGACATAATCGGTGTGAAATAACATAAATTATTTAAAAATGTCATTCCGACACAGCGTTACATTATGTGAAGATTTAGCTTATATTCGAAGTTTTTCGGGATCTTAACAATGCTAAAAGATTTCTTTGTTAAAAATAAGATTTATAAGAATATGATATTTGGTATTTTTAGTATATTATTTAAGGTCCTTTTGACTAAAGTACTCACATATTTTCTTCTTTCCTTCAACAAAAGTATGAATTATATGCATTCATGTATTTGTCTTATACATGTTCTATTCAGCAAATATATTGCGTTATTTATTTAACTTTACGTTTGTTAGCTCATTTGAAACAAAATGAATTTTTCTTGAATTCTAATTCAGTAAAATCAATGGATATTAATATATTTTGAATAAATAAGAAAAAAGATTTTTGTGTTCGACTTGAAGATTCCGACCCTTAACTGTAACATTGAAAATTTTTAACTTTCTTTTTATTGTTACAAATGCAATTATAATTTATTATTAAACAGAAATTTTTTGGGACTCACTCACTCACTCGACCACAGAGGCACTCACATTTCAAAAGTATAAAACACCACTTAAGCTCAGGTTAATATCTAAGAATAGTTACGGGACTGGTTCCAGAGTGGCTTGGCGGGACCATTGGAGGGGACAACTGTTTAATAGGTCCTGGACCCAACCACATCGAACTGAGCCTTTTACTCTAATACTAGACCAAATCCCAATTAAATTGACAAAAGATCACGACTATACATCAACACAATGGTGAATATATAACCATTTACAGGATATGTCCTTTTTACACCATACACTACTCCTTACTTTTGGTAACACTCCCATTTAATCAAGCCATACGACGAATACGTTTGGATCAATTGTCACCAAATTTTTTGCTGGGTATTATCATATCAAGCACCTTTGCGATCCATCCACAAGTGTTGTGAATGAATCACGAAAGGGCAAGCATGTTGAGCAAGAGCCAGTACATCACGCCAGTATTTGGAGGAATGATTAACAATTAAAAGAATGTTTCGTTTTTTTCAACAGAAATTTTATATTTTGACACGTCACATTAACTTTCGGCAAAATCGAGAAACTGCTAACAAAAAATATTAAGAAATCACAACTATGCTATTTAGCAACAAAACAAGACTAGTCACTTAGTAAAAATAAAATTTCATTGATATAATCAATAAGAAAACACCCGGACTTAATTAAAAATTAACGGCTTTTGAATACTTTTGATTGTTTGTCATTGTTTTCTTTTTTTTTTGTTTTATTCCATTTTCCAAGTGCAATGTGAAGTCACAACAAATAAATAAAACAAAAACAAATAATGCAAAGAGATCCAAATTAGTACAAACTTTATTTAGGGCCAATTTCACCAACTCTATTTAAATATCAATTCATATTTAAATGTTGATTTTCATTACTTTTGGTATGGAAAAATTTCTTTTAAATATGAATTGATATTTAAATAAGTTGGTGAAATTGGCCCTTAGTCTTTCATATAGAACAAAATAAAAAATTATTTTTTTCATTAAGCATTTTTGGTGCGTTTTTGTTCTACAGGGTGGGCCAAAAGAAACCAAGGGGTGTAAAAGTTTAATAACTTTTTTGTTTATTAACTTTTTTTTATTTTTTCTTTCAGATTATATAATATACAAAATGGAAATTTTTTTACACTAAGTATGAAAAATGATGTCTCTTAAATGACCACTGTTTTCAGCTTCGCACTGATGGGCGCTTTTTAGAGCATTTTCCATAACATCTTTCAAAACTTGTGGCTGTAGCGTTCGAATTTCTGCAACAATGTTTGCCTTGAGTTCAAGGATTGTCTCTGGCTTGTTCACATACACTCGCTCCTTCAAAGAACCCCAAAGAAAATAGTCGGGTGCTGTCAAATCTGGCGATCGCGCTGGCCAAATAATTTCCGAATTTCGAGAAATTATTCGCTCTCCAAAAATTTGACTTAAAAGTGCCATTGTGTCTCGGGCAGTATGGGCAGTGGCTCCGTCCTGCTGAAACCACATACCAGGTCTGTTTTCAAGAGCAGGACGTAAAAAATTTTCTATCATAAACCGATACCGCTCTCCATTTACGGTTACAGCACTTCCATCTTCATTCTCGAAGAAGTAGGGCCCAATGACATTTTCAGATGTGATCCCAAACCATACTGTACACCTGATGGGGTGCAATTGGCGTTGATGAATGGCTCTTGGATTTTGAGAACCCCAGAACCTACAGTTCTGCTTATTAACAAAGCCATTCAAATGAAAATGAGCTTCATCACTCATAATCAAATTTTCAATAAAGTTGATTTCATTTCTGGCCAACTCTTGAAATTTAACTGCAAAATTTAGACGTTACCGATGATCTGCGGGTTTTAATTCTTGGACCAATTGCACCTTATATGGGTATAACTGTAAATCTTTTTTTAAAATGCGCCGTAGTGACGTACGAGACATTTCTAGCTGAGCAGAACGCCTTCTGCCAGATGTTTCTGGTGCTTCGTTAACACTTTGCTGTACTCGTTCAATATTTTCCGCAGTGCGACTTAAACGTGGTTTACCGGTTCGAGGCCAATCTCTTACGCTGCCATGTTGGTGATGACGATTAACTAAGCAACGAATCATCGCTTCAGAGGGCGAAATTCTGACGTTAAAATGTCGACGATATGCTCTTTGCGTTAAAATAATTGATCTCTAGTTTAAATAATAAAATTCTATTGTTCTGGTTCTCTGTTCAGTTGTGAACCTCTCCATTATAAATTCTCCAACTGTTGTCTATATAATCTGAAAGAAAAAATAAAAAAAATTAATAAACAAAAAAGTTATTAAACTTTTACACCCCTTGGTTTTTTTTGGCCCACCCTGTATATGCACGAGTTTTTGCATGTCTCATATTTCGAAAACTATAAATGATAGGAACAAACTGATTACACAGATCGACAGATCTCTAAAAGTTTTCCTAAAAATCAATCTTATCTCAATTTTTTATATTTTGCGGTATAGAACACAATAACTTGCGAACGACGATATGTTGTCGAAGTTGATTAAATTGCTTTAATTTAAAGCAAAAGGATTTAGGGAATTGCATCAGAAGAAACTTTTGGTGAATTTACCCGAATTTTGTGTAAGAACTCTTTTCAGAATTCGAAAATAGGAATCTGAAGAGTATTAATGCGTAATGTTATCATGAAAAAGGAGTTTAAAATAAATATCTTATTTTAAAAATAACATTTGACTTCTATGAAACAATGCCCAAATCAAAAATCATATACATAATTAAAAAAAAAAATTCATAACAAATTTTTAGGTCTTATTGAACTTTTAATCGTCTTTAAAAAGGGGAGGTTCTCAATTCGGTTGTTTTTTTTTTTTTTTTTTTTTTTTTTTTTTGATTGATTCATGTGTATTTACTTCATTACTCTGTAGTTTAAAAACATATTTTGCAAATTCTTTTTTTTTCTAAGAGAATAGCTTGCCTTTGGTCCCATTGCCGCAAATAGTGGTGGTACCATGCCATCAAGCTTTTTCCTTAAATTTCATGTAATTTTACTTATACGACATATAAGCAGAATCTTATGCTTATAAAGTGAGAGAAGACACATCCATTAAAAATAGTATTAACGGGCTTTTTCTGTAAATCACGACATGTCAAATCGTGGTGATTTCAGAAAAATTAATAAAAACTAAATCAATAAATGTTGAAACAAAATATTTTATTTTAAATAATAAAAATTCAAGGACAATAAGAACCCATTAACAGAATCGATTCTAGCAAAACTTAGCGCACATGCTAAACTATAAAAATTACTTGATCTTGTATTTAAAGATGAGGGCGTGACCACGTCTTTTTAAAATGTAGTCTGGCATTATATTTACTTGTATTGAAAGCACTCGCGCGAAACTTGCCACATACTTTAAGCTTTTGGAATGACAATATTTTGTGCTTGAAAAGGGGGGACGGAACCACGCCCATTTCAACCGAATACAATCACCCTTATTCCAGTTGTGGACATCGACGTCACTTTAACATAATACCAAAAACTTGGGGCTTGTTTACTCGCTCTTGGGAACAATTTTGTGCCACGGACAATATATTTCCGTTCCCTAAGGTATAGAAAAAAGGATAAAACTGCCAACGTTCCCTAAGTCCTAGAAAATAGCATAAATCTGACAACAGGTGCCGGTTGCTTTCGACGACAGGAACACAATACCCAATTTTTTGGTATTGTGTTAAAGTGACGTCGACGTCGACAACTGGAATAAGGGTGAATACACGCAAAGAAAAGATATGGTTGTAGAATGGTTGAGAAAACAATATTATGTTCTCTGAAACAAATGTGTGGTCGTCGAAAACTACTTATTGTTATTTTAAACATTTATTTCGTTACGATAAACAGAGTAATGTTTGAATTTAATAATTACATTATCATATCCATAAAAAAGTGTGATATGGTTACAGTTTAACAATATAGTTTCGTTAAAAATTTATGACTACAACATAATTTGTATTATTGTTTAAAAATAATATAATGTAAATAACAATACAATGTTATCCAAGTTAAGTTTTAAAAAAAATCTTTTTCAGAAACATCTGTCAGTTCAGTATTTCGTTTTTAAGCTATCGGTAGTGCACGGGTGGTCTTAAATAAATAAATAAATAAATAAAGAATAAACAAAAGGGTGGACCAATAAAAATATATAAACATTTGTGTATCTCTGTATACAGACATGTCAGTATGTCGCGTAAGTATACATTTCTATATATACATTTTATTTCAACAATATTAAATTATTTTTATTTAGATTTTGACGCACAGCTGTCTGTACAATAAATATATGATTAAAAAATAAAATAGTATTATTATATTAAATAATACTGTGGTCGTATTTAACAATATTAATATAATATTAGAACATGGTATGGTGAGTCTCAATTATATTTTAGTCACGTCTGACAATAGTGTTGTCACATTTACAATACTAAGATTATAATATACTTAACTCGGATAATATTATAATTAACTCAGATAATGTTATAATTAACTCAGATAATAATATTGTTAAAGTTTGTTTTTCTGTTAACAATAATATGATTTGACTGCAACCATATAATTCAATCATAGTATGTTGCTGTTTGATTATGGTTACCTCAACCATATTTTTTCTTTGCGTGTACTTTACGCCACTTGAAAAAAAGTGTTATGTAATATGCGACATTATCTATCATTTAGAAAATTAAATTCTCCATTATGTTATATCAACCGATTCGCGCAATGTTTGGCTCTGCTAACGCTGCAATATGATCTTTCTCTAGGGAATAAAATATTTTGATATGTGTTGCGAAAAAGTCACCTAAATTGAGTACCCTGTAATACTAATTTATTTTATTTAATTTTTAATGCAATCAATAATTTGAGTAAGTAAAAAGTTTAAGTTGTTGATTATGCTGATGTGAAAATCTCTGTTTAGGCTTACACATTAACCCAGTAAAAAAAGACACTCCAAAGAAGTCATGAAAATGTAGAGTTTGCAGTCTGGAAGTAGTTCAAATTTCGATCCGATCTAATGATTTTTACATAGGATTGTCATTGCAAGAAGTTCTCTTTTTCGATGCCTAGTCACCGAATTAGAAGGGATTTTATGAAAAATTTCCTTTTTTGTGTTCTATGGTAATATTTTCATCTAGAAATAATTTTAAAAAGTTACATATTTTAACAATTCGTTTCTTTTTATACGAATTTAAACGCAAAACAGTGTTTTCATGTAAATTTAAGCAAATAACTTCTAAATTTTAGGCCAAAATTAGTTCATAAATTTCTTTCAAAAAATCGATTTTTTGAAAATTTTGGTGAGTATTTACTAAAACTATGGAAAAACTACAAGGTTTTGTGTGATTAAAATAAACTTTTACTTGGTTTTCTGCTAACTAGCGGCAAATTAAAAATATCGATTTTTTGGAAGCAATGAAAATGTGGTTCCTTTAGAATGACTTCCATTTTTTTTTTACTGGGAAGCGACATATGCGACGAACGAGCAAGCCAAATAATTTTGATACTCAGTGATGCCAAGTTTTATTTAATTTTCAATGCTAGTGTTATATAGTAAGAAGGGTGGCACGCATGTAGTTAGTTTGAAATGTAAAATTTGTCGACACAAAAAGTTTTGTCCAGATTTTCAGATTAATCCCATAAAAGACGTATGAGCTTAGTGATGCAAAACTTAACTTCATGCTATTGACAAAGCATGCATGTATTAGACCCCTGCAAAAGACCATTTAGAAGAACTTTCAAGACATGAGGGATTTTTCAAATGCTTTACTGTAGCAAAGTTTTCTAAAACACACACTTTGTGTGTATGCTCTTTTACTTTTCTGTGCACATTCAAATACGCACGTGCATTGCCATTATTTGTGTGCGCTTTCTTTAAAAAAACACCCTTAAGGCTGGTACTCTGTTCAGAATTTCGTGCGAAATGCTGTCAAACTGCATATAAAAGTATTTGGTATGGAATATTTGCGAAATAATTTCGTAAAAGTAGTACTCTATTCTTGTTGTGAAAAACACGTAAAATCATGTCTTTCCATGCAAAATTAGTCTGGCATCATTTTAGTTTAGCTGCGAAACAACATGAGCAGGGCTTTTTTCGCACGGAATTTTTAACAATGTTGCATACTTTCAAGCAATAAAAGCGAGAAATTTATAAAAAAACCGCGAGTTGGGCTACATTTAGTACATGTCAAATTTTTCACGC
Organism: Tachina grossa; assembly: GCA_949987645.1. Classification (NCBI taxonomy): domain Eukaryota; kingdom Metazoa; phylum Arthropoda; class Insecta; order Diptera; family Tachinidae; genus Tachina; species Tachina grossa. The sequence continues at coordinate 130,326,049 of OX465278.1, read as the reverse complement.
GAAATAACCAATGGTGCTGAAAATTTTTCACAACTTTGAACAGAGTACCAGCCTTTAAACACGAACATAATAGCATACCACCCTGCAGAAAGTGCGAATAGTGAAATTGTGGTGATTTACTAGTGACGTTGTCAGTAGCACTACTGACCAGGTGTACCCCAGCCAATGGTATCATCTATTGGCATTTAACATTAGCTTGCCATTGAAAATCCACCACTAGACTATAGCACTACTGACTTAGTAGTTCTTGCAGGACCACATGGAGACATTGGCACCAAAGATTAACTAGTAAATTTAAGGGGCTCTAGTCTACAATATCGATACATCCTCTCTCGTTGTCAATAGTAAACTTATAGTGATTTTCTAGTGACATTGTCAATAGTGCTACTGACTAGGTGTACCCCAGCCAATGCAAATGCCTATTGACAAATAACATAGAGTTGTCATTCAAAATCTATCAGAAGACTTTAGCACTATTGAGAAGGTAGTTCTTTTACGGCCATATGGAGATATTTGAACCGAAGATTCACTCGTAGATTTTAGTGACCCCGGCTACATATATTTGTTTAATATTATTGCACAATATAATAAAAAAGAAAAACAACCTATTGACGCGTTCATTGACAATATCACCAGAAATACTCGCGCATAAAAGGAAAGTTGTCGACATTTTAACTAGTGCAATTGTCGCTGGAGAAATAGTATTGACATAGAGACATATGGTTCTAGGTTTACTAGAGGGCATTTATATTTTACACACACTCTCAAACGTAAAATATGCAAAATAACGACCATACACGGATCAAAGGTGTAGGCACTACTTATTCTTGTGGTATCGTTAATGTTTGTTATGAACAAGAAGTCTTCGCGACATAGCTTGTAAAAACTCATATTCACGAACATCAATACATCCATCGTGCTTCGCTTTTTATACGACAGCATTTATTATAATTTTAGTATAACACATGCGAGGAAAATAAATTTAAAAAACAAGACGTATTTACATTTCAAGAATACTTACGCAGCCCTCTAGTATGTATATATATATGTATATGTATATAGTGATAAATTCGGAATGTGCTGACATGAAAAAATTTAGGGTTAAGTTTAATATGGCCATTGATGCCATGTTTTATTTTGTTTCCAATGCCGCCGTAGGATGCTTAATTTGTAATACGTAATGAGCAGGGACAAGGACTTCATGCATTTAAAAAAGGTATTTTAGGCGCCTAAGATATGACATCAAAAACGCAAAATATGCACTAAAAACAATAAACAAAATTATTCAAAGGTAAAGTTTTAAAGAGGTGCGTGCACACAAGCCTTTTATATTAAATCTATACACAAGATTAAATATGGTATAATGATTTTTTTCTGCATTAATAACTCCAAACTTGCATTTTCGAGATATGTATGTTTATATTACAGTAAAGGGGCGATACGTTGATAGAAAAAGAAAAGTGTTGTTATTTATTTATTTTCATTAAAATTCTTTTTATTATTCATACACATCGTCAGCTAAAATTCAAAAGGCCGTAACAACCAAAAAATTTAAAATACACTTTCTGATTGATTATGATGTGATTAACTAAAATACATATTTTTCCTAAAATTTTACTCACATATGTTCAAAAATACCGATTTTATTCATTTTTCAATTTGGCACCTAACATATAAATAGTATTAAATTTATGAAGTTTTTTGCTTCTGTAAAATAGTAAAAAGTGTACTTACGGCCTTTTGGATTTTAGGTGACGATATGTATTATCGAATGTGAAGTGCAATCAATTTGTTTTTGGAAAGCTTTGTGCATTGAAAAAGGCGTTGTAACGTCTGTAGATGTAATCGGCTCAAATTTAAATGTATATTTATTTAACTCAATCATTACAATGAATTGAATACCAGGTATTAGATTTGGTTTTTGAATCCGTTATAATTTTTAAAAACAATATCAAGTTTCAGCATAATCGTTTCGCTACTTTCGGCTTTAATAGCAGACAATTTGAAATTATGAAAATTACAATTTCCATTAAATTTGGTAGGTGTGTGTGCTTGTACAATCGTTCCACAATTCTACAACAATGCAAGCGAATACAGTTGCCAAAAACAGTTTTGCAATATTTTTTGAAATTTGAATATTTGAGGAAATATGACACAAAATCAGCATTTATATGAAAATATGAGAAAAAAATATGAAATTATGACTAAATTATGCAAAAATATGCATTTTCAGCAAATTATGCAAAAATATGCACTAACAAAACCATGCCATTTTTAAGCAAATTCATTGTTTCGTAAAGATATTTCGTTCTAGCCATTATCAGAGTTAAGTGACAAAACATGCATTTGCATGAAACCCTGTCCCTGGTAATGAGTATACTATATGAAATGCGTAGAATGCACTGATGCAAAAACGTGTTGTGTACACTTTAAGCTTTATATTTCATAAGGTCCTGTCATATATGTATATTTGGGACTTGTTATATATTCTTTGGGTTTTATTTCATTGCGACCTTGTTTCAATTAGCCGGGAACCTTCGGTTGGAAAAGTGGCGTATCTAAGGCAAGATAGACAAAAAATTTCATAAAAATACTGACGCACATTTATTTGACATTTAAGGCCTTATTTATAAAAAATAATTTTCTTTTACAAGAGGTTTATAAAAGAGTTTTTCATACAAGATTTGCTTTACAAACTCTCTTATAAAATCAAATTTGTTGTTTTTATGAATAAATCGGTTAGTTTTTGATTTTGGCTAGCAACTTTTGTTTGTTTGTTGATTAAGCAACGTCCATATGCATATCGTTTATGTTAAAAAAAAAATCATTAATAGACTTAAAACAAGGTGTTTGGAATAAAAAGTCATATCGTGCCGCCGAAAAAGCTTAAGCGACTTAATTTTCCAACTTTATATATTTTTTTAAACGAAAATCGATTATTAATGATCTTAATCAATGGATTTTCGTCAAAAAAAAATTAGGTTCGAAAATTATGTCGCTTTGGATTTAATTTTTTTCCGAAAATCGACTTTTTTCGATCTCAAATAATCAATTTGGGTCAAAAAATTATTTAAAAAATTATGTCGCTTAAGCCTTTTTCGCGGTTATAGCACGACTTGAATATTGTCAAATCCTGTTCCTAAATAGCTAAATATTACAGAAAACAAAGATAAATTAAAACGAGAAAAACTCTTTCTTCATTGAGTTTTATAGCTTCCCAGCAAAAAATTTCAAAAAAGGTAATCGAGTTTGGAATTAAGCATTTTTTGTGGAAGCACTTCCCTACTGGATTACCAACTTAATGATTTTAACAAGGCGTGAGACTAAAATAATCGATTCTTGAAAAGTAGGTACTTACATTTTTTTTTATTTGTCAACATTTCACGTAATCTATTTCGTCTAAAAAAATCATTCTCTTCATTTAGCAACTTGCACGTCATTTTTTTAAATTAAAGGTAATGTGATTTGTAAGCGAGTAATGAAAATTGGCAATCAGAAAACTAAGTCATTATATGGCAAGTAGTTCTAATGGTAATGTGTAATTTTTTGCTGGGTTCTTTTTTTTTACAGAATAATGCTTTAAAGTTATTTTCGCCATTTAAATTACATACATACATGTATATACATATCAACAACTTATTTATGAAATACGTTAAAATATTAATTTCAATTACGTTCTTGTCTGCTTTGTCCCCTCAATAAACTCCAAATATTCTTTTATGTAACATTTGTAAATGACAAATAAAACAAGTACGAACATGTTCTCAAAACGAACTTTTCCATGTTTGCTGTTTTAGCAAAATATATGTATGTACTTTCATGTATAAGGACATATTTTTCTTCTTTTCCTTCTATTTGATTTATTTTCAAATGTAACTTTTAAGGCGTATGATAAAAAAGGTCTACTGCTGCCTTGTGAGTAAACTCGAAAACTTTAGTTCGTATTAATGAAACTCTTGACAAGAAATTTTCATAGATTTTTGGGGGTAAAATTTTCCAGCAATCAGCGCCATAAATAAAAAAAATATTTTATAAATGAATATAAAATAAATATTAGAAATATCTCCAAGTTCTGCTTTGGAAGTAAACAAAATGGAGATTTCATGTGGGTATTATTTCCCAGTTTCAATTATAGACCTCGAACTATAGCTTTCGCTACCCATTTAAACTCTATTGAAGTACGTACAGAGTGTTTCAGAAGGGTGTTTCGTGGCAAACTTATATTTTTAAATACGGTGCGGTGGCGCCGTTGGAATTATCGATTTTGCGAAGTTGTTAGTCACGATGTCACAGTGGTCGAGTGAGTATCGCGCGTTCGCTGTGAATACATTTTTTAAGAGTAATAATTCTTACGCAATTGCTCGTCGACAACTTTGTTCAAAGTTCGATATTCGGCGAATACGTGATGGACCGAGCGTAAATTTAATTCATTCGTGGGTGCAGAGTATCCGCGCAACTGCTTCGGCTTTGAATGTCTCACGGTCAGGGCTCAGCCGATCTTCAAGGACTTCCGAAAACATTGAACAGGTTGAAAGCAGTTTATGTAAAAATCCGAGACTTTCAATATGGAAAAGAGCAGCCTCCTGGAAGTTTTAAAAAAGGATCTGAAGTTCCATCCTTTTAAAATTCCAATCGTTCAAAAACTGAAAGAAAGTGACTTTGATTTGCGCCAAAAAATTTTGTGAAACGATGTTGGAGCGTTTTCGTACTGTAAATCCCATTTTTTGGAGCGACGAGGCTCATTTTTACTTAAACGGGCACGTCAACTAGCAAAACTGCCATTACTGGTCTCCAAGAACGCGCAGCCCTCGATTGAAACATCAAAAACCATTGCATTGACCCAGGGTAACTGTTTGGTGTGCCTTATCCACGCATGAGATAACTGGACCATTTTTTTTGTTCGAAAATTCTCCGGGCCAGGCGACACATGTCAACGGTGAAAATTATCGACGCATGATTACGGAATTCTTTTTGCCAAACCAGCGAGCTCGTCCACCGTAGTCTTCACACACGTGGTTTCAACAGGATGGGGCGACTGCAGACACTTAGATGTCGCTCTGGGGGCATCCCATGGCCACCGAGGTCGCCCGATCTAACTTCCATGTTTTTTTTATGGGGCTACCTCAAAAAGAGAGGGTTTATAAGACAATCCCCATTCTCTTGTGGCTTTAAAGGAAAATATTCGTCGAGAAATCAGCTCAATTGAACCAAGTTTATACAAGGTTCCGTTTTGAACAGTTTGTTCAACTCAACGGAAGACATTTGGATGACATACTCTTCAAAAAATAAAATCCGCATTTCCATTCTATCGTTTAATGCTCTTAATAAAACTTTGTGTCAATTATTACGTTTTTATTTAAGTTTGAAAATATAAATCTGCTACCAGACACCCTGTGTATATTAAATAGTCCATTAAGAAAAATACTTTTTACTTAAACAAAATCTAGCAGATTAATTAAAATAAAATTAAAATCTTTATAAAAATCTATAACGTTTACACCAGGTTTTTTTTTTGGCATTTATCAAGATTTGTTTATCCAAGACAAAACCCCTTAGCTGAAAATTTTCCAAAACTAAAACCAATTAACTGAAATGTAGCCAATTCACATACATTTTTGAGTACACTGGTTGGCTTTTTAGTACCAATTAAAATATAAAATAAAATAAATAAATATAAATAAATACCCAGCTAAAAAAAATATGTATGGAGCATATATGATATCCCATATATAGTTCCGATCCGAAAAATGAGGGTATATGGGCATATATGATTATATATATTCATACATTTTCATACATGTATGTGTAAATATTCCCTCTACAGTATGCAAAGTTCACAAAATCGCACTGTTGTGCAATAAATTAAATTACTAAAATTACTTTTTTTAGATTTTGAACAGGGAGGTTGTATTTAATGATACATTTGTTTGAACAAATAATTCAAATCGAACTAAAAGTCATTTCATTCCTCATTTTAAGTCAAAAGGTGAATCAATTATTTAAAAAACACAAAGAAATCAGATTAAAAACTAATGCAGTTAATTATAAAAGAAAAAATAATTCGTCTAACAATAGTTTTCAATATATTTTTTCAGTAATATGAACTTTGTTTCTTATCTACAGAATTCTTTTATTTTCGATAAAATTAATGACTGGATTATCCTTTTGATTATTTCATCCACTATGTATAAAATCATGCAAGAATGTTTTTTTTTTTTTTTTTTTGTAACAAAAGTTTTTCGTTTTTAAACGTTGAGGGCACGCATACCGCATGTAGATATTTTCTAATGGATTTCCAGTTCACCAGTGATAAAATACCAAGCTTTTTTGATTGCAAAAACGATCTTATGTGAAATATCATGTAAGCATACATTTTTATATGTCGCCATATATTACATCTTATTTCTATGGATCTATGGATCCGCATATATGAGCTCATATATTATAATACATTTCATATATTAGTCCATATATCAATTCATATATAATACTTTTCGCATGCATAATCCCACACATTTCCATACATGAATTCATACATATTCATATATAGTTATATACATTCATATATTAAAAGTATAGGGTGTTTTTTTAAGAGGTATAGAACTTTGGATTGAAATAAAACACAAAAAAATTGTTTTAATGTCCATTAATTTGGCTTTATTGGAAGGATAATTTTATGCCATTAATGTTTAAATATGATTTCGGGCATGTGGCCGCCGCGGCTGGCTCGAATAAAGCCAATTCTACAGGTCCAATTTTCAACCACTTTTTCGAGCATATGGGGCCGTATGTTGGCAATAACGCCACGAATGTTGGCTTCCAAGTCCCCTAACGTTTCTGGTTTGTTGGCGTAGACGAGCGACTTCACATATCCCCAAAGAAAATAATCCAATGGTATCAAACCACACGATCTTGGTGGCCAATTGACAGGTCCATTCCGCGAAATTATGCGCTCATCGAATGTTTCCTTCAATAAATCGATTGTGACGTGCGCTGCGTGGCATGTAGCGCCGTCTGGTTGGAACCACAACTCATCCACATTCATGCCATCCAATTCGGGAACAAAATAGTCGGTTAGTCGGCTCCAATTGCTGTGCACGGTGGCGAATCGATTCATTCGGGTCCTCTTCAACACTTTGCTCTACAGCGGCAATTGTTTCTTCGGTGCGCACTGTTCGACGTCTCTGCGGATGCGTATTATCACATAGAGTAAACGTAGTGCGAAAACGATCCATGGTTAACCGAATTAATTGCTCTGATGGACGATTATGTCGACCATAAAATGAACGGAGCTTGCGGTAAACTTCGCGAACTGAACCATTATTTTCGAAATAAATTTGCACGATTTGCAAGCGTTGTTCTTTTGTCAACCTGTTCATGATGAAATGGCAAACCAAACTAAATATTAATCACTTGACAGCTGACAAAATGGCCTCCAGTTAAAAAAGTGATGCCAACTTAAAGTTCTATACCTCAATAAAAAACACCCTTTATATGGACCATATATAATTTTTTTAGCTGGGTAAATATATATATTATGTAGATTACGACAAAATCTCGTGACGAAATAGAATTTGGGAAATCTACTAGATTTTGTTCGAAATCTTATAAGCATTAGATTTTACTAAAATGCAAATGAATTATTGAATAAATTTCTTTTTAATATATTAAGTGCAAAAAATATACCTTCCAATTATTAATCCACGCTTTGTCAGCAATCACTTAAAAGAGTGCAATAACTTCTTATAAGGACACGGCAGGTAGACTACGTGTTGCCTGCCATTTCGTCACCAATATTTTCTATTAAAAGCGCCAAAAAGGTCGATTTATGTACGTAAACTTTAGATTGAATATAACCGTTAAAGAAAAAAATTTATATGTAAATCAGGGACTGCCTGAGGATAAATTTATATCATCTCTTCTGGAGATAATTTTTAGCAGGCATAATTTTTTACCAATTAGTGACAAATACCATAGCTGTTCAATATGATTTTTTTTATTTGAATTTTTTCATAAAATTAAATTAAACTTAAATTTTATTTCTGTTTAAGAAATAGAATTTCATTGAAATTATTGACATTTCTCATGAAATGAATTAAAATTTATTGTTATTGATTTGAAATAAAATTTTTCAAATGTAAATTTATTTTTTTGTCAGAAAATTTAAAAAAAATCACGCCTTCAGAAATTCAAATAAAAATATAAAAAATTAATTCTTTATTTGAATTCAGCGACTGAAATTTTTTTAAATTATATTTCTATAGTTTGAATGAAATTTTATATTATTTCATTTGAGTTTTTGAAATTCAAATAATTTTTTGTTAATAAGTCAAATTTATACTATTCAACGAAAACTTTATTGATTATTTCAAATTCATAAAAAATAGTTTCAAATACTTTTAAATTGTAAAAAGATATACAAAAAAAAATTCTTTTATTATTGAAAATACTCCTTGTAAGATGATTTGAGGAGGTCCATAACAAAATGCAACATTTCCACTTGAGAAATTTTTTGAATAAACGAATAACTGTAATTAGACTGTTAGAATACATATTGGAATTATTTTATTTTGGTCTGAATATCTATATAGTTTAGGTATTGAGTCACAATAAAACTATAGACCTTTGGTATGTTTTATGAAAATGTTTACATAGATTTTAAGCTGCAGAACTGTATTAAATAAAAAATCAGTGGAATTGTTGCATTTTGTTATGGACCTCCACATTTCTAGTAAAGAAGAGGAACCCACCTATTGCCTCAATTATCTATCACCTTGGATAATTGAGAAATACAGTTAGCGCCATATCTGTATTTTGTCTACTTTTAACGTTATTTTCATATAACAAAATATTTAGCTCAATAAAAATAATAAGATATTGGATTTTTGCAAAACTTGCGCGAAATCATTATGTGCTAGCTCTAAATGAAATTCAAATTTTATTGTACACCTAAGAAAATTTCATAGTGAAAAATATAATGAATACCAGAGGCTCAGTAGTAATAAAAGAGATAAGAAAAACGCGTTCGCACAAAAAGTGCTCTTTTTCGTTGCTGATGATACATGAGTCCGTTTTAAAAAAAAAGTTGTTATATATTTTTAAGTCTAATAAATATTTCTTTTTATTTTTCAGAAATAGTTTTTATTCAAGAAATAATTTATTGTTTGTTTTTCAAATTAAATTCTGAGAAAAACTATTTGATTTTTTCGTAGTCAAATAATATGGAAATGAATTTTATTCAAATTTTGAATATTTAAATTCCATAAATTTTCTTTTGTTTTAAAAATACGAAAAAAATTGTATTTCGAATATTGTAAATTGATTTAATACTCTAAAAAATTGATTTGAGCAATGTATAATTTTAAAAAATTTCAATCGTTCTAAAATAAATAAATTGTTTTCAATTTTCACATAGCAAATAATGTTTTGAATTTTTATTATTTCTAATTTAAAATAAAAACTATAACTGAAATAAAAATATTTTTATTTTTCATTCCATTCACTTATTACAGCAGCTATGACAAATACTTATGTATTTGATGTGCAGTGCCACCAGATTAGGGGATTTGTCCCCAAAATGGGGATTTCGCATCTAATTTGGGGACAGAATTTCATGGGGAGGGATTTGGTGACTTTTCATTTCGAGCTCTAACAATTTGCATGTATCAGGAAAATAATTAATCGTGGATGTTGACATAATATTTTAGTACTGGTAAGATTTCAGTTTTTAGAAATCTCTCTCTTGGCAATCATACTTTATAATGAAGTATATCATGGTAATACCGCGAACCGCTAAAATAGCTTAAGCGACACATTTTTTGGACTTGGTTTTTTTTTTTTGACGAAAATCTACTATTTACAATCGCAAATGATCGTTTTTGGTCATCTCAATTTTGGAACCTCAATTAGGTTCGAAAATTATGTCGCTTAAGCTATTTTGGCGGTTAGAGCACGATATATGTACATAGGCAAAACCATGCTCGCAACTGCAGAACTAGCTTTTTGTCAATTAACATTTTTTTTTCTTTTGAAAAAGAAAAATTACTGTTTAAAATTTTTAAACGCACTAATAATCCCAAATTAATATTTTACTTATTAAGTAAAATATTTTTTATTTTTTTTTAAATACATTGAAATTGATTATTGAGGGGTTTAGCTGGATCCTATGCGCATTTCACTGTTGCTAATGCAGATCATGAGGGAACTTTTACCCAAAGCTTCTTAGAACAACTAGAGTTATTATATTATAAACTTTCATTTAAACAAATGAGAAGCTCAATAACAAATAACAAAGTTGAAACAAGAACTCAATAATCAACATGTTTTTTATTTTCTTACTTTACCATTGCTACATTGGCTGACTTTTTTTCAGCTTCAAATTGTAGTCGTAAGAGTATGTAAAAGAAAATAAATGTAAATAACAACAACAGCTATTTAAGAATAGAGTGTTGCCGCACAAGTATTTTTTTGACCGGGTGCAGTCAAGTTAATAATTAGTGTTTTTTATGGGAATTGTTACAATTTAAGTTTAAAATTTTTAAACGCACTAATAATTCCAAATTAATATTTTACTTATTAAGTAAAATATTTTTTTTTTAAATACATTGAAAAATTAAGAAAAATTACTGTTGAAAGTTTTGATTGTGCAATTGTTCTACACACGGTTCTACCTTACTTATTGTGTCACGCATAAAAAAACTATGTATGTGTAATTCCCAGAAAATATGAAAAACTTTGAACTTTTTAAAAATTTGCAATTTAAGCACATTACAAAACTTAGATTTGATTCGGTGTATGGAATTTTGAAAAATGTTGTAAATAGATCCAAAAGTGGCATTGAGGGTATATGAAAACCAATGGAATAAAATTGCTTATATCGACTGGCGGAAACGAACAAAACAAAATTTTCCTAAAGACGTATTTAGATGACATAGAAGCAAATTACTAAAGCAAGATTTTTTATTTTTTTGCAAAAAGGCATTTTTCTTAAAAAAAAAGCTTAAAAAAAATTTAAGACAGCACTTCCGGTTCATCAATATTTGATGTTTCTTGGTTTTTTAGAGTAGATTAAGAAAATCGATGCCCAGCAAGGAATTTCGAAAAAAAGTATAAAAAGTGAGACGGTCTAATGTACAACTAAATTTTATGTACCTTTTAAGTTAATAAAAACATTAAAAAAAATAAAAATAAAAAATTTGATCAATCGTACTGAAAGAAATACAATTTTTCTTGTAACTTTGTAAAAATCTTATTTCGCATCAGTGCGCATAGGACTACTTAATAATCGTTTTTTATGAATGATATGTTTTTGGGGACAAAAGTTAGAATTTTTCTGTTGAAATATGGATTTTTTGGGGACATGACGTTTTAAATTGGGGACAAGCGTCAAAATTTTTCTGGCAGCACTGTTGATGTGTTAAGTTGCTCTATCATGCTGGAACTATCCAGAAAATTAGCAAAACTCTAGCGGCCTTATGTATAATCAAAAATTGGCATTAAGTTAGCATAAGTGACAAAATTTAACTACGTGTTGACGAGATTCTCTATACAATTTGACATTAAAAATCACCGCATAATTAGATTTAACACACGATTACATCCTAGCACGATTTTTAATGTAAAATTGCATGACAAAACACGTTAAGACCATGTGCAATTTTGCCACTTATGCTAACTTCATTCCAATTTTTGATTATACATAAGGCCGTAGCTCTTTATGAATTTGCTAATTTGTTTTTTTGTAACAAACAATAATGGTAAGGAGATGGTTAATTTGAGCTTTCGTTACAAAAAAGTCAAACGATAAATCAAAACAATTCACATATTTCATTTGCACTGAAAAATAAGTTTATAAAAATGAATTTTGCATCAACTTACGCCATACACAGTGTACCAAACACAACAACTTTGATTATGAAGGTGTGGCAGCCTTCGAAAATAGCATATTGTTACGTTCTGCTAGTGTTTGTTTAAATATTAACAATTAACTTTGCTGTTAGTTATTTGCAGCTTAATTTGTATTGTAATTGTAATTTGGCTATCAGCTTTGACAAAATTACAATATTTTAGTAAGATAAAAAAAATTTAAAGGATACTAAAAGAAACTTCTTGCCCGCCCTTTGATCATAACATAAAACCTTTGGTATGACTTCCTTTCCCATAAAGTAGATTTTCTTTTAATCCAATGAATCCCACTATCACTCATGGTCTTTGGCATAGATAAAAAAATAGAAAAAAAAACATTCCCTAAATTATAAATAAATAAACGGCCTTATTTTACCTGCAAATTCCTTTGGGTGTATAAGAAAGACAAACGCACAAAGATAAAAAATCCCGTCGTATAGAAGAAAGTAATTTGTGGTATAATTTTGTCATGATAATAATTCATAATAAATGTAATTTTTATCAGTTGTAACACAAAAACATAAAACTCATTTTTGTTTTTAATGTTTTTATAAAGAAAAAAAAAATAAGTATATATGTATAAAATAATTAATTGCTTACCCATACCTGAACATTTACGCGCATACCAACAAGCATTAAGAGTTATGCATATTTTTTGTGTGGAAAGTATTGTATTTTTCTTTTCTTCTTCCAAATTTATATTATTAAATTATTATTTAGAATGCTATTTTTAAAGTCATGATCATTAGCATTTATGAAATTTTGTACTCTTTGGCATTTGGAGTAACTTTCTTCAGAAATTTTTTGAAAAAATACTTTTATTGTTTGTTTTAGCAAAATTAGCATATTTTAGCAACAGTAAAACTATTTTTAAAAGTTGTACCAAACGAATTTAAATTTAAATTTAAATTAAAATTGTTTTGTATGCAGTTCTCAGTTTATAAAGGGTACGCCAGATAACTATTTTTTTTTGAAAATGCTATAAAAAAAAACTACTGAATGTTTTCTCAAACTTCTTTTTTTATTTGAAAGTAATTACAATCCTTTCGGTTAATAATGAAAAATAATTTCATTCAAATATCTGCCTCGGCTGGCCATGCAGTAGCCTACACGATCGGTCCAATCTTCAAGCACATTAACGATTGCGTGCAGCTGTATTTCACCAATGGCTTTACGAATATTGTCCTTTAAAGCGTCAATTGTCTCTGGTTTGTTGGCGTAACAATTATCTTTGACGGCACCCCACAAATAATAGTCCAACGGTGTCAAATCGCAGCTCCGAGGTGGCCAAACGACACCAGCTCTGCGGCTGATAATGCGATCTTCAAAAACAGGGTGCAAAACATCGAGTGTAGGTAGCTTCGGCTGTGTGGCACATAGCGCCGTCCTGTTGAAACCAAATGTTGCCAATATCCTCCTCTTCAATTTTTGTGAACAAAAATTCGTTCAACATGGCCCGATAACGATCGCCATTGACTGTAACGGCCACTCCTTGCTCAATAGCAAAATTATGCCTCTGGACCAAAATCCGCACCAAACAGTGACTCGTTTTGGGTGCGTCGGCTTTTCAATGTATGCGTGCGGATTTTCTGTGCCCCAAATGCCACAATTTTGCTTGTTTACATACCCGCCAAGATCAAAATGAGCTTCATCTGAAAAGCTGATTTTTTTTTTTGGCAAAATCGGCATCTTCTGTAAGTCGATCGCAGGCCCACTTAGCGGAGCAAAAACGCATTGGATGGTCAGTTGGCTCGTTCAGCGGAAGGATAAAACTAATTATCTGTCAAATCAGACATGAGCTAAGTGTTACCATTCACGAAATAAGCACTAGTTGAAAAAAAAAACGTTAGATGGCGGACCCTTTATTAATAATCATTTTATTTAATTGGAACTTATTGTGTGTCTATTCATATCAAAACTAATAGTCTGCTTTAATAACAGCAAACAAAACAACCAAAACGCCGCTAACACAAATATCTTATTACTCATTTACTTTGAACTCTGTATGCGAATAAAGTAATTTAACCAACATTCATGTGTGTAGTATGCAGTGCATTTATTTTACAAATATACACCTGGTTATATGATACCGATACAGCTATCTGCCACAATTCAACAATATTTGCCAATAATAGATAATCTTTGAAAATGGCCAATTATCAATATGTTTAAAGCAACATGCAACATGCAACATTAAATTTACAAATATCTATACATTTTATTCATTCATATATATTTAAATTTCATTTAAATGGCTATCGAAATGATATTGCATTGAGAGAACAGTAACATTTTTAAGGAAATGAGTCAGAATAGTTGATTAGCGCTGCCTTAAAATTGTTGGTGCTAAAGGTAGTGGAAAATATATCGCTCATTTACTTCAATAGTGTCATACAACTCAATGAACACATGAACAAATAAAATTCTCTAAAGAGGTGGTAAATCCAGCTTTTGATGGGAAATTTTTTTTACACAAGATAAAATACGAAATGCCAAATTATTCCGCATTTTTAACTGGAAAAAAATTATGACACTGTTAAAAAGTAAAGAGCCATATATTGCACGCTATACATTAATTTTCAAAGTAATGAAATTGGTAGACACATGAGCAGTTATTCTTAAAGAAAAAAAAGAAACAATTAAATTCATTCAAAAATTTTGCATTAAGTTCGGTTAAATTTTGTATCGCTCTTCAAATAACATGTGATAATTTTAAAGGAACAAATAACACCAAAGTAATGACAAATACTAGCAGAACGGATCATCGAGCTGTTTTCGAAGATCGTCACACCTTCATCATTACCTTTCTTCTGTTTGGTTCACTATGCGTGGTATCAATTTATGCAAAGTTCATCATTATATACATATTAGAGAGCTGCGTAAACAGTCTTGAAATGTAAAAACGTCATGATTTTTAAATGTATTCACGTCGCATGTATTATACTAAACCAATAATAAATGCTGTCGTACTAAAAGCGAAGCACGATGGATGTATTGGTGTATGTGTATATCAATTGTAACAAGCGATGTCGCAAGACAGCTTGTTTGTAACAAACACTCAAAAGAAGTACTGTTGATTAGTGTGTATGCTTGTTATTTTTCATATTGTACGTTTGAGTGTGTAAGCTCCCTGCAGTCAGACTGGGGCCAAGTGTCTCTATGTCAACACTAAAATTCTAGTAGTAGTTACATTGTCTACAATTTCTCTTCTATTCGTCAGTATAAAAGAAATAGAGAAAACAGATGTGGTGTATTTCTGGTGGATTTTGCAACAACTTGTCAATATACATAAATTTGTATGTACGTCAGGTATAGAAATGTACCAGTAAATATCTGGTGGTATATCTCCATGTTCCCATAAGAACTATGATTTCACTACCTAGTCAATTGTTTTAGTGTTACTAGTAGATTTTCAATGACAAGCACATGCTAAATGTCTATAGCATAAAGTATTGTATAGGGAATAATTGTAGAGTAATACTGGTGACAAAGTCAAAAGCGACTCAGTACATTTTCACTATTCGCACTTTCTGCAGGGAACTAATGTTAATGCATGTATGTGCCTTTGCATGTGCGCAGAAAAATAAAAGATCATATACACATACATGCATGACGTTTGTACACGCGTTCATGCGTAGAAAGAAGCAAGTATCACAAATTCTTCCGTCACGAAGTGTTTTCTTCTTTACTCTTATACCTACAATACTCAAACAAATTTCTTGCAAACAATGTTGTTAACGTTTGTTTTATAAGATTTCGCTGTAGTAAAGCATTTGAAAAATCCCTCATGTCTTGAAAGTTCTTATAAGATGTCTTGTGCAGGAGACTAATACACACATATATATTTTTTAGTGCAAATAGAATATGCGAATTATTTTGATTCATTGTTTTATAATTTGTTGAAAGCTTTTTCATTGCAGCCACCTGTAATTTACTACAGTCTTGCCATTGCTGTTTGTTCTGTACTAATTATTCACATACCTGTTAATTTAATTTTTGTTGTTCTACTTGAGATAAACTTTTTGTGTTTGTTACTTTTAAGTATATTAATTTTTAATTTTTGCCACAAGCCCATTTAAATTGCATGAGTTTGATTACACCCAGGAAAAAAAGTCGGAGCACTTTCATTGCATACCAATCACTACAGCGCTACTGAATTTGATATTCTAAGGCTGATGTTAATATAAAAAGTTATTCTAGACAACCTTTTAATCCCATACCATTCAGTTATTATTTTATATATTAAATATCCATTTAAGGCATTTAGGAACTATCGCCGAAGTTTAATTGACTCAACTAATTTTAAATAAAACTTTTTAATTAATAAAATTTTTAAACAAAAGTTTAATTGATTAGTTTTATTTTTTTTTTTTTAATTAAGTGAGTTAATTGGAGAATAGTTTTGCTGTGCGCCTTCAATACAAAAGATTTGTATTAGTTTTGAAAAATCTTTTGGTTTATACAATTTTGTAAATAAATCGATTTTCTTTATTTATGTAAATTTCGTAGTTTTCTTTATTCTGTATAAAATTTGGACTTTAAAGGACATTTGCGTCTTCTTTAATGCAATCAAAGGATTATTGATTAATTTTTAAATCCAACGTTTTTGGTTAGTATTGTCCAATTTTTTCAGGGATTCTTTTTTAAAATTTGGCAAGCACAAGCATATAAAAGTAAGATAAATTTTAAGTAACACTGCAAACTTATTTATTTTATAAAAATTGAATTGGATTATCTTTTTATAAAATACTAGCTGAGCCCGGCAAACGTTGTGTTACCCTCAATAATTTATTTTTAAACTCCAAATTACTCCACCCTCTAGTCACTTTTTGGGTTAAAAACAAAACGAAGCCCAACCGGGTATCGACTCGAACTTGTTTTGATAATTTCAGCTCCACAGCTCTTATAGTTTCACAGATCATGCGTTAGGAACAAACACACACTACGATTTGATATATATATATAGAAGATTAATATAGAGAGGCCCTAACTAATTATTTTTTTTAAATCGAGTTCTTTGTATGGGATCTTTTTAATAGAGGTATAGCACTTTGAAATATAACTAACTAAAGATGAATTTTTTTTTAAATTGACATGAAATTTATTTAATTCGAAATACAATTTTCTGGCATTATAATTTATATATGAATTCTGACACACAAACCGCCACGGCAGGCTAGGACTTAGACTGATCTGGAAGTTCAATCGATGATTTTTTTTAAAAACATTTGTGGCTGCGTATTGGCAATAACGCGGCGAATGTTGTGCTCGAAGTGGTCAATCGTTTCGGGATTATCAGGATTTCGGAGTTAAATTTAAGTAGTATAAATGTGAGGTTTTGGGCACCGATATTTCATACAGAATTTGGCTCATGCAGAGCTGGTAGTATGTTTTTTTTTTAAAGCAGTTCAGTTGGTTGAACTTCGATCCCTGGTTGAATGATATAGTTGTAATATGTTGCCTATTTTGCGGGTTAAAGGTTGTTGTATTTGCTTGGAGATCTTTGGTGGTGTTTTTTGAGGTTGAGAGTTATGCATTAAACACATTCACCACAGCAGGATACACGAACACACAACTTCAACTTCGTAGCCAGCTACTTAATTATTTTTAGACGGCAGCAGCACTATCTGTACCTCATACTAAAGTATAAATATATAGTTCAGTGGGTCTACTCTGTAATTCGAAACGAAAGAAAGTGCTTTCGAATTTGTGTGCTTATAATATGTAAATTCGAAAGCATTTCCTTTCGTTTCGAATTACATAGTAGACCCCCAGTATTGCCACCTTTAAATATTTCGCATTTATAAAAATTAAACTACTCTTTCGAAATGAACTTATAGGTCGTAAAAGTATAAACATGAATCAATTTATGCCTTACATCAATTTTTGGATATTGTTTCTGTTAAATAATATGAAATAATTATACGATATCATTCTATCAACATTTTGTATAAGCTGGCAACATTGAATATTCTCACTGTAGCCAAAGAAATAGAAATTGGTTTAATTATAATACAAAGACAAAATTAGCATAGACAAAAACCTGCTGCCCTGTTGCCTTGCTGTCTTCAACAGAATCACTCTCATATAAACATGTGTATTCTATCCTTGACATTTTGTAGTCTGCAGCCTGCTGTGGTGAACGTGTTTAATGCATTACAATCAAACCGCAATTGTTCCTACCAGCGATTATTCCTAAACCGCGATTATAAAAAATTAAAAAAAAAAATCAGTTGTTCCCTCCGATAACGAATTATCTGAGCTCTACTAATTTCCTTTAATAAACCAATCTTGCTAAAACCACAGCTCGTCCACATCATGGTTGTTCAATAGATGAACAAAGAAGTCAATAATCATGGCTCCATAGCGGCGGATAGACTCATGCGGATCTTCCTATACGTTGCGCTCTACAGCAGCAATGACGTCTTCTGTTCGCACTTAATGATGTATGTATCTGTGCATGCGTATTATCATTTAGAGTAAAAGTGGTGTAAAAACGTTACCTAGTTAATCAAAATAATTGCGCTTATGAACGGACGTAATGCACAATATATATTTCGAAATAAATTTGCACAATTTGGAAGCGTTGTTCAGTCGTCAATCTATTTATGTTGAAATGTCAAACCAAACTAAACATAAATCACTTGACAGCTGACAAAACCCCGCCAGTTCAAAAAGTGTTGCCAACTTAAAGGAAAGTCTTATACCTTAAAACACACTTTATATTTTGATGAATATGTATGAAAACTAATTAAAAAATTTGCGAAATTTGAAATAGCTGTAGCATAGTGTTGCATTTACTTAATAAGTAATGTTAAAAATATTTATTTTTTAAACATAAAATAAAAATTTATGAAATTGATATGGAAACATCATCATGAATAAGCTAATGTAATAAAAAAGCATTATAAAACAAGCAAGCAGCTAAAGGCTCCAAAATAGAGTTTTGCTGTCTGTGTTTTATATATTAAATTTTCATTCAAATATACATATTTAATGTTTGGTCATCAGTCTTGCTATTATATTCTTGGGATATGGAGCTGATGAAATTCCGTCATCAAATTGTTATCAAAGGAGTAAATAATTAATATCGATGACAAAATGTCATCACATTGTCAATGTCAGTCAGGACCAACCCATTGATGGCAATTGCCGACAATATTAATTGGCTTGTTATAAAGCCACAACAAAAAAATAAATATATCTTTCCTCCTTTTAAAGTTGTATTGCACCTGGTGCTCTGGATTAAGCGAATTGCTTTATTTAAGTTTTTATTCGTTACACGTTTTTCTTTTGCTTTGTCGTTCTATTTTTTTTTTAACTTTTTGTTATGTATTTGAAAGTGTACAAGTGTATAGAAGTTAGAAATAAAAACTAGCGAACAAAAGAATTTCTACGTTTTTAGAATACCAAAAATATATTTTATTTTTTTTTCGCAGTGCAAACAATTGCAATTTATTTTCTAGGCCGGTCAAGTTTGCCAAAGAAAACATGAATTCCTCAGTCGCTCTTTGCTACGGTTTTCAGTTTTTCCAAATCAACACTAAAGGATTAGCAAACAATAAGGAAACTCTACATTTGGGCTTGGGTGGCATATGCTCTGTATTCCTCAACACACAATCCCATATTTAACAAATGAACCAACTAATAGACAAACTAACAGACGTACGAACAAACTATATAGTTAGTTTATTCCAATGAGTTTGAAATGAAAGGTAAATTGGTTCATAAAACATGTAAATGTTAATTAATTTAATCATTAAAGGAGTGAAATTGCGAAAGGAATGTTCATTCGTTCCTGTGTGGCACATGATGCATAAGTACGTACATGCAAACTTACTTTGGATTGAACTAGTTTTTGAACACGACGCTACAAATGCCAATCTAAAAGAAATGCTTAGAGTAGAAAATGTTGTAGCAGATTTTGTAATGCAACTTGTTTAAATTAATTATCTCAGTAGCTGCACTAAATGTGGAAAGGGTGTCTTAACGTGCAATTAAAACTTTGAAAAGTGAAAAAAATATATAAATACTTAAATAGATTTTCAATTCTCTCTTTGAGCTAAATCTATTGCATTTCAAGTAGATTTCCGATGCAAAACAGAATTTACTTTGTTACTAGATTATGTCGAAATCTAGTTCAATTCTAACTGAACTAAATAAATTCAATAAAGTGCGACTTTTACTCGCACTATACCAACCTATATAATCGAATATCTTAACTGATATTGACATTTAAAAAAAGCAATGTGAGTCCGATCACAGAGGAGATGTGTAAACATCTAGTAATGAATTTTTTTTTTAAGTTTGAAGTACTTATGCTTTTAGTATCTTTTTTTAAATTAATTAATTAAAAGTATCAAAACTTTCAATATTGTAAATACATAGGAATTTGTTGGTTTTTGTTTGTTTTATTAAACTTATTTGGTTAGTAAATGGGCACACTGCAGTATATGTATATGTGCTGCATTAAAAATTGCAGCAAGCAGTAAATTTACTGAAAAAAATCAGTAAAGTTTTACTGTTAATGAAATTTAATTTGCATTACCAGTAAAATCGTAGGGCCGTAATCATAATAAAATTGTAGCAAGTGGCAAAGTTTTTTCATTCAAATTTTGAAACTTTTGTATGAAAAACATTTAGCCATTTGGTAGAATTTCATTATGAATACGGGCATTACTGATTACTGAAAATTCAATGCACCTCATCATATAACAAATCATTTAGGCAATTTATAAAACTTGCAGAAAAAAATTTTAGTAATCAGTAAAAATTTACTTGTTAAACATTTTTTATTGTTTTTACTGAAACTTTAGTGGTACTGCAGTGCTCATCTATGGTAAATGTCTTTGCTTTTACTTTTTAATTTTTAATTCCTGTTGTTCATCGTTTAGTTGTTGCTGTTCTTGTTGTTGTGTACGCATTGCAATTAAAAAAAATTCAGTAAAGTGCGACTTTGACTCGCGCACATTCGGTTATGATCATTTTTTTTTTTTTTTTTTTTAATTTAGCTTTCTTCCTTTTTTAAGTTTTTTCAGTTTAAACGATTTTTTTTCAGTTTTATCGCTTTTTCTCGTTTTGGCTTTTTTTCTCTTGGGTTTTTTTTTAATTTTCGCAATTTTTTTAATTTTGGCGATTTTTTCTTTTTCGCGATCTTTTTCCGGTTTTTAGGGGTTTTTCATTTTGGCGATTTTTTTCTGTTTTTGGGGTTTTTTTTATATAGGCGATTTTTTCATTTTGGCGATTTTTTCATATTGGCGATTTTTTTGTTTAAGGATTTTTTTCATTTTGGCGATTTTTCCGGTTTTTCGCGATTTATTTTAGTCCAAGAGATTTTTTTTAATTTGGTGCTTTTTTCGTTTTGGCGATTTTTGTTTTTGGCGATTTTTTATATTTGGCGATTTTATATTTTTTTGATTTTTTAGTTTTACCGTGTTTGAAAATTTCAAGAGTTTTGCTCTTAGGGTTTCCAAGATACAGCAAGTTGTCAAAATTACAAAGTCAAAATTGCATTAACTGATGGAACACCCATTGATTTAAATTTTTTAAATTTAGTGTTAATTGCTGTAGTCTGTATAAAAATACACTAACTTTTAACATTTCAAAGTGTGTACATACAATTGTATGTATATTACATGGGATTTTAACATTTTTCGTTGCTCGTTTTGGAACACCCTCTAGTTTTTAACTCTCATGTATTTGTTGTTGTAGTGGCCAAATGTCTACATATTGTGTCCAAATTTCAAGTCCGTAGCTCTTACGGTTCATTTTCACCTTTGGTGTACGGAAATATACAGAAAAATAACCGGCGGCGGCGGCGCACCGTCGGCTTCGAGCCGGTCGACCTGTTTCTCTGCTTGGTATTGCTTCTTTCAAACACTAATACACTCATACATAGCTCACACCGATTTGACAATGCAAAGAAATCTCAGCAAAGAAATCAAAGTCAAAAGATTTTTAACCCGTAGCGTATACACATCAAAAAAAATTCAAGTACCCACCCGGTAACCTTATTTTTCGTTTTTATCGCTTTGCTATTTATTGCGCCACACAGGAGTTAGGACACCATTGCAGTTATAAATTTATTTTTGTTTTGATTTCTTTGTACTCAAAAGCAGAGTACAAAAAAAACCAAACAAATTGTTTGACTTGGTTTTTTTTTTTTTTTTTTTTTTTTTTTTTTTTTTGGAGTGAAACACAAACAAAACAAAAACAATCACAAAGATTGCTCAATTTGTTTTTATATTTGTTTTTGCACATGAGCACAAACCAGAGTCCACAGCCAATCGGCTGTAAGCCGTCTAACAGCCGCCGCCGACCACAAAAATACATTAATTTAATCGTAAACCGCTAGAAGAGAAAAGAATGGGAAATAAATGGAAACGTTTTTTAAATATTTGCGGAGAATTTGTTATTATCATGTCATACAATTTGATTGCATTGTTATTTCACATGAAATATGTTTTATATAACTAAGCAGCAAAGCTCTAACCGGGTGCCCTAGGACACCTTTCTTCTTTTTTTGTGGATATTTCTTAGTTCTGGAGTTTTTTTTAGTTATGACGCTTAATATAGTTTTTGGAAAATTTTCGGCGTTTGATGCTTTTTTTCGGTTTGGCGATTTATGTAAGTTTTTGTGATTTTTTTCGTTTTTGGCGGCTTTTATGTTTTGAAACTTTTTTCGTTTATGCTAATTTTTCTGGTTTCAGGGTTTTTTTTTCAGTTTTGACGTTTTTATTCGTTTTTGGCAATTTTTTTAAATTTTGGCGTTTTTAATGTTTGACTTTTTTTAGTTTTGGGGTTTTGGCTTTTTTTCTAATTTTTTTTTTGGACTTGGCGATTTATTTTAGCCTTGATGATTTTGTTAAGTCTTGGCAACTTACTTCAGTTTTAGCGATTTTTTTAGTTTAGGAGTTTTTTTTTCACTTTTTGACGTTTTATAATTTTTGTTGTTTTTTAGTTGTGGCGATTTATTTTAGTTTTAGAGATTTTTTTAGTTGTGGCGATTTATTTTAGTTTTAGAGATTTTTTTTTAGTTTTGGCGCTTTTTTAGTTTCTGGGATTTTTTCGGGTTTTTGCGTTTGTTTTAGTTTTGGCGGTTTTAGTTTCTTGGGTTTTTGCAATAATTTTAGTTGTGCAGATTATTGTAGTTTATTTTCGTTGAAGCGATTCTTTTTTAGTTTTTGGAACTTTTCTTAATTTTTTGGGTTTTTATTCGTTTTTGGAAATTTTTTTTAAATTGTTGGCGTTTTTTTATTTTTGTCATTTTTGAGTTTCGGCGTTTATTTTAGTTTTCTCGGCTTTGGCGGTTTATTTTAGCCTTAGATATTTGTTAAGTTTTGGAAACTTTTGGATTTTGGCAATTTTATTAGTTTTAGAGATTTTTCTTTTAGTTTTTGGTAATTTATTTTAGTTTTAGCGATTTTTTTACTTTTGACGATTTTTTAGCGTTGGCGAATTGGCGACTTTTTCGTTTTGGCAATTCTTTTATTCTGTTATTTTTTATTTTTACCTTTTAATGAAAATTTCAAGAGTTTGCCTCTTACAGCTCTGAAGATACAGCAGGTTGTCAAAATTGCATAGTCATACCCTTTAATTTTGATTTTTTTTTAATATCAGTTTTAATTGGTATAGGCTGCATAAAATACAATAGCTTTGAATATTTTAAGTGTCTTTATATTTTCGGTATATTTCATTGCTCGCTTTAGAACACCCTTTAATTTTTAACTGCCATATAGTTATTTGTAGCGGCAGAAGTTTTACATATTCTGTGAAAATTGCAGGTCCGTAGCTGTTACGGTTATCGAGAAAACGGACATCGCTGTACTTAAGAAGGTGTGCGAATTCGCTACATCGCACTTGCTTCCAGTCAATGGTTTTTGTCTTGAATACAAGATCTTGATAAATGGCAAAAAAATTTTGATGAAATTTTCAATCGACGTCTACTAGATTTCCTGCATATGTAAATGTCGCATTAGCTAATTTTCTGGATTTTCTTGCTTTAATTAAATTTTCAAGTAACTTTATATGCCAGCCTCTTCCCCCATAATCTATTCCAAATGTTTTTGCATATTCAGCTACAACTAATTATATTATTTCTGTTAATATATGACCATAATTAGTATCATAAAGCGTCATTTGCACAGCAATAAAAATTATTTTTTAAACGCGCCAAATGTCTTCAAATTTGTTCTTGCAGACAATTAATTTAATACTTTACGATGCTGTTACACATAAATTTTGATGTTTGGGAATGGAACTAAAAAGTATGTGCTGTATACTGCCCGTATGTATGTATGTAATTATGTATGGCTGTGCATGTAATTAAATACATGTTTATGTCATAGAAATGTAATAAAAATAAATCTTTTGTAAGCGGAAACCACCACCAACCACCATCAATTGGTTGGAGGAGGTGCTTAAGAGAGATTTACAAAAATATAAATCCATTTATTCACTAAACTTGTATGTTGTTAACTTAATAGGAAAAGGCCCTAACTCATTTTTTAATATTTTACAGGAGGAGGAAAAAACTAAATAAAAAAAGATGCAATATTGATACAAAATTTTTTTAACACAATTTTTATTTAAAACACTTTACATAAGCACATAATATTGCGTTTAAAAAAATTTTGTATCAATATTGCATCTTTTTATACCATTTACCAAAAAATGGTAAAAGGGTATATATATGTTTGTCATTCCGTTTGTAATTTCCAGAATATTAATAAGCGAGCCATAAAGTATATATATTCTGGATCCTTATGCATAGGGAAGACGAATAAGCGATGTCCGTCCGTCCGTCCGTGTGTCCATCTGTCTGTCTGGACTGGTGGGTCAGAAATGGTCGAAATAAGATTGGTATTGAAAATCAGCAAAATCGAGCACACAGTTTCAGAGCTGGGAAACTTAAACTTCATTTTGCCATACAAAATAACTACTGAAAGTAGTTTTTATTATTTTTTTTATTAAATAAACTTATTTTATACTTCAAAATGAATAAAATTGGTATTTCACTTTAAAAAAAATTAAAAAAAATCAAAAAAATTAAAAGGACGTTTCCAGGGTTGGAAAACTTTGATTTTTTTTTCTTATACAAAAGTAACTTACTAAAACAAATTTTTCCTTTTTTCTACAAATTATACATATATTATGTTCTTAAAGCGCAGAGATTGATGTAAGAAATCAGAAAATCAAAAAAGATGATTCCAGGGTTGGAAAACCTACAATTTTTGTGATATATAAAATTAACTACCGTAAACTAATTTTTTATTTATTTTTATTAAATAAACTTATTTTATACTTCACCACGAATAAAATTGGTATTTCAAATAAAAAAAAAATTAAAAATTTAAAAAGACGTTTCCAGGGCTGGAAAACTTTATTTTTTTTCTTATATAAAAGTAACTTATTAAAACAAATTTTTCCTTTTCTTTATAAATTAAAGATATTTTATATTCTTAAAAGAAAGAGATTGGTATAAGAAATCAGAAAAATCAAAAACCATGATATAAAAAATTAGCTACCGAAAACTAATATTTATTTTTTTTTGTAAAATAAATTTATTTTACACTTCAGTACGAATGAATTTGGTATTTCAAAATAAAAAAAGTTGAAAAAATTAAAACGACGTTTCCAAGGTTGGAAAACCTTGTTTTTTATACAAAAGTAACATACTTAAACAAATTTTTTCTTTTATACTATAAATTAACATATATTATATTCTTAAAAAAAAAAAGATTGGTATTAGAAATCAAAAAAATCAAAAAGGAGGATTCCAGGGTTGAGAAACCTACACTCTTTGTGATATAAAAAATTAATTACCGAAAATTAATTTTTGTTTATTTTTATTAAATAAACTTATTTTTTGCTTGAGTACGAATAAAATTAATATTTCAAATAAAAAAAAGTTTAAAAAAATTAAAAAGACGTTTCCAGGGTTGGAAAGCCTTAACTTTTTTTCTTATACAAAAGTAACTTACTAGAACAAATTTTTCCTTTTATTTACAAATTAAACATATCTTATGTTCTTAAAAAAAAGAGATTGGTGTAAGAAATCAGAAAAATCAAAAAGGATGCTTTCAGGGTTGGGAAACTTACACTTTTAGTGATATATTAAAGTAACTAAGTCTAATTAATTTTTATCTTTTCCTTTATAAATTATACATATTTTACGTTTTGGAATAAAAAGTTTGGTTTGAAAAATTATAAAAATAAAAATCACATCTCCAGAGTTGGAAACTTTGAACTTTTTTTCTAGATATTAAAGTAACTAAATAAAACATTTTTTTGGAATTCCCTTTTTTTATCACTTAACACACTTTCTATATTTTTTTAAGAACTACTATATTGATAAAAGGAATGAGAAAAATCTAATTTGATGATTCTAGGGTTCGAAAATTAATTTTTTTTTGCACATAAAAGTAACTAGGTCACATAAACGCACTTTGGTAAAGGTTATATAAGATTCGGCACAGGCGAATATAGCACTCTCACTTGTTTTATTTAGTTTTTTCCTCCTCTTGTGAACTATTAAAAAATGAGTTAGGGCCTTTTCGTATTAAGTTAACGATGTGCTTTCCGTAAGGCTCTCGTATCTTTTTTTTTTTTTTCTTGTTAGTATAAGACAAGCAGTTCCATAAAGGAGTTTAAAATCACACCAAGCAATTGGCTTGTTGAACTAATAAATTATGCATGTGACTTGGTTTAGGCAATAGAATTGCACTTAACCCTGGGTGTTAAGCGATTTGAACTAAGTTAGCTTGACAATGCTGAATCAAAAAACAGTATGAAAATTATAAATTTTTTTTTTAACTCAATACATACATAAATGCCAGGCTATAAATTTTCATTGTGGAAATCATATAACTGCACAGTGGGGCCAAAGGCCCTTTTTCGCGCAATAATTCATATTTCTACAACAGAAATATTGAGCGTCACTAAATATTATTTGAATAGCTTTTTAAAACAAACTGCATATTCCAACACAATATTGGTGGTAAAGGCAGCGCGAGACGAGTAATAAATATATAAATATTTCAGCTACAAATATTTGCAATTTAAAAAAAATATATATATTTTTCTAAGTAACTAAAACGAAATTGAAAATTAATTTTCTCTTAAATCCAGTTTAAAACAAGATTTTTAAATGCGTGCTCGAGATAAATAAAAAGGTTTAAAAAGGAGTGTTTAAAAATTTTCACGCGTGAGCATAAGTGAAAAACCAGCAAACCCTCAATAATCAATTTCAATGTATTTTTAAGAGATGTGCACGTGAGTGTTTTCTGACTCACGACACGCACGCTCACGCAGATAAATATTTTACTCACGCACGAATGATTTTGAAAATTTTCACGATCACGCACGCTCACGAACAAAATATTCTTAATCACTCACAAGTGGTTTACAACTTATCACGATCACGCACGCTCACGGAAAAGTATGTAATCCAATTTGTATCTTTTTTTTTGGTTGAAAAATAGGTTTTACACATACATATGTATGTATGTATGTACATATGTATGTATGCACGTGTATATGCAAAATTTACATTGCAAGGTGGGAACTTTTACAAAGTAAATGGCAATAAATCTGGAACTTCTAAACTACCGATTGGATTTATATGAAACTCCTAACATCCATAGGGGGACTTCGGCCTTATAACACATGTCATGACATCCTTCTGGCTTGAGCTGGACATGAGTTACAGTGGTCCAAAGTTGACTACCTGGTACTCAAAAAAACTTCTGAAGCTTGTAACTTTTTTAAAAACTATCCGATTTTTATCGGATAAAGCACTTTGACATAATCCTGAAATTGTTAAGAAATAATTTCCCAAGATGTGTTTCCGTATCTCTCATAAGATATTTTACTTAAGACAAAATTTTTTTTCTGGGTTGACCTTTTTTAGGGTTCCGTACACCAAAGGTGAAAAGGAACCCTATTGTTTTCGCTACGCTGTCCGTCTGTCCGTCTGTCCGTCACACGGTATGTACTCAGGAACCGTAAGAGCTACGGACCTAAAATTTGGACAGAGTATGTAGAACCTTAATTTTTTTTGCATTATTATAAAAACAAAGAAAACAATTTCTTTTTAAAATTTTTCGAAAATTTCAATTTACTATCACTTTATTGTTTTAAAGTGCTTAAAAATTGCCAAGCGTGAGGATAAGTGAGCGTGAGTGAAAAAATATTTTTTTTTTAAATATTTGGAAAATTTTTATTTACTGTCACTGTATCAAGTGTTTTGTGTGTGATTACAAAAAGCGAGTGAGTGTGTTAAAGGTTTTCATAATAAAAATTTATAGTGTTTAAAAATTAAAAAAAAATTAACATAATTTCAAAATCGAGTGTAGTATTAATATTACTCAAAAAGTGTTACGTTTGAGAGAACGCTAACGTGAGACATAATATTTTTTTCCGTGTGATTAAGTGATAAAATTTTTAAGGACTTTAAGAGCAAATCTTCTTAAGTTTAATTCTAAAAAATTTTTTCAATCGGTCCTGGCGTTTGGCTGTAATTAATGATGGCCTTAAAATTAGTAAAATATCCTTCAGTGCCCTCCTACAAAATAATTTTTTATTAATTAATAAACATTATTTTTTTTATAATAAATATCGCGGAAATCACGAAATGCGTATCAACGGTGCTTAACCGACACAAAACAAGCAAAAATGGATAATATTGTTATTCACTCACGCTGTTGATTAATTTCTGCCATTAAATGGCTTCAAATACGAATTATCTAAAAATAGATTTTTTAACAAGCCTAAGGAAGTTAGCTAAAACCATACACGTTATTTTAAAATCATTATGATATATACATATAGCTACATACAACCACGATCATGCGTGACGCACACGTGACTTATTCGTGTCACGCGCAATAAATCCTGAACTTACACATCTCCAGCAATGATGGTTGCCAACAGAAAAAAATGCAGCTTACGTTTCGGCATAGCTTAAACATATTTATTATTTGAATGGGTACTCCGGCACCCTTTTAATGCAACTAGGGTTAATTATATATTTATGTGTGCATGTGCTAGCAGATAACAATTTATATAGAGATACGGTTTTGTCTAGTTTCGTTTTGTGTTGTGCTTCTAGCTTCCATAGTTATCTTAGTTGTTTGCTTCGTGTGTGCGGCCGCACTCTTCATAGAAGTTTTAAATTGACAGCTCATGTACAACATGCACTTAAGTTACTCTACTGCTGATTTAATAAACTTGCAATTATGTTGCTGGTAATATATTTTTTCTGTTCGTATACACCTTGCAGCAAATGCTTTTCTTAAGAAATGTGCAAGAAACTAGCTACGCAAATGGTAAAGCATTAAGAATAAATAATATAATATACATATGTTTTAAATTCGATATCGTGAATTTTATTGCAGTTTATAATCACTATCTTAACAATCAATGCAAGATATTAATTCTCTTTGGAAAGATTTTGCTTAAGATACGGTCACATTTAAACAAACATTTGCCCAAAAAAAGCGTGACCACTAAGTACTAATGCAAAAACTTTCGATTTAATTAATTTAGCATGCAAAATCTTCATTAATAGTGTGAGAGAAACACTCAATTAATTTAAATGTGAAGTCTTCATTGCTAGTATGAGATAAATTAAATTATTTTTATTTATTTAGTTAATTTAATTATTATTTTTCGAACATCATTTGTTTCTATATTTATGATTTGAATAGGCTAAAGTTCGTATCGCTTTTTAAGCCAAATTACATGTGATAATTATTAATGAACAAATAACACCAAAGTTAGTTGTAAATATTCTGACAACGCATAGTTGAACGGAACAGCTAGCCGTTTTCGAAGGCCAATAAACCTTCATCATCAGCGTTCTTTTGTATTTGGTCAACTGTGTGTGGTGTCATTTGATCTAGATTTCTGCTTTATATACGAAACTTTTTTGCAAATGGAATATGTGAATTGTTTTGATTCATCGTATTTCAATTTGCTGCAAGATGTTTTGTAATGAAAGCTCACCTTACCATCTCTAAATTTACAACAGTCTTACCATTGTCGTTTGTTCTTTACTAATTATACACATGTTAGTTAATTTGCTTATTTTTGTTCTACTTAAGACAAACTTTTTTGGTTTGTTACTATTAAGTATATTTATTTAATTATTATGTTTTAAATTTTTTTTAATACAATTTTTATTAGATTTATTCTATATTCATAAATTATCCAAACTACTTGATTATGAAAAATATATTATGAATAATATGTTTCATAACACTTAGATTTAAAAAAAATATATATACCCAGTAAAAAAAGACACTCCAAAGAAGTCATGAAAATGTAGAGTTTGCAGTCTGGAAGTAGTTCAAATTTCGATCCGATCTAATGATTTTTAGATAGGGTTGTCATTGCAAGAAGTCCTCTTTTTCGATGCCTAATTACCGAATTAGACGCGATTTTAAGAAAAATTTCCTTTTTTGTGTTCTATGGTAATATTTTCATCTAGGAAAAACTTTAAAAAGTTACATATTTTAACAATTCGTTTCTCTTTATACGAATTTAAACGCGAAACAGTGTTTTCATGTAAATTTAAGCAAATAACTTCTAAATTTTAGGCCAAAATTAGTTCATAAATTTCTTTCAAAAAATCGGTTTTTGAACATTTTGGTGAGTATTTACTAAAACTATGGAAAAACTACAAGGTGTTGTGTGATTAAAATAAACTTTTACTTGGTTTTCCGCTAACTATCGGTAGATTAAAAATATCGATTTTTTGGAAGCAATGAAAATGTGGTTCCTTCCGTTTTTTTTTACTGGGTAGCTGTGGGTCTTACATTTCTAGAGAACATAATAGATATGGATCAACAATATGTTGTCTTAATAAACAGCCATTAAAATTTTGTATACACCAGTTAACAAATTAATTGCACTAAAATGAATTAAATCAATTAAAAATTTAATTGAATCTATTAAAAATTTAATTAAAGCAATTAAAAATTTAATTAAAGCAATTATAAATTTAATTGAATCAATTATGTTCTTAATTGAAAATAATAATTGCTAAGTTTTTTTTCTTACAGCGCTTATATTGCTACAAAATAAATAATAAAAAAATGTTCAAATTAAATCAATAAATATCTTCTTCGTTATGCAAAAAATAAGAAGGGATTTAAGAGAAGCTGGAGTTTAAAATTACTTACTTTTTTTTTGCCATACGTGTGAAAACCTTGCACTAATAATTGAGTGTTTTAGTAAATTTTATATCCAATTACTAAACGAAGTGCTAAATTCTTGTTATTCTATTAAATTTTTTAATAAAATACGTGTTTACGAACTGGTATCGCTTTGTTTTGCCCACCACTGTTAACTGGAAATACATAAATATCGTGCCATAACTGCCAAAACAGCTTAAGCGACATAATTTCTCTAGTAATTTTTTACGAAAATCGATTATTGGCGATCGTAAATAGTAAAAAACAGAATTAAAAAAGGCACTGCTTAAGCTATTTTGGCGGTTATGGCACGATATAATCGGGTTTTTCTCCCTTTTGCTTAAAACACTTTTTTTTTATATATATATGACAACAACAATTTACGAGCAATAAACATTAAAGACATAAAAGACTCAGTGTGCCTGCTACGTTTCTGTTTTACACAACAGCCAGCAACGTTCAGAAGCAATTCATAAACTGATTTAAATTATTGACAATTTAACTACAACATCCACAAACATGTTACATATTGATATGATCTTTGCACTGATCTTGCACTTTGCATGTGCTTATGCAAGGCAGTAAAAGTATGTGTGGTGCCACAATGCAAAGATGTGTGGAAAATTGCAAATATGTATATTGAAATTGTTATTGAAAGGCGGTTTGTTACTCCTTCCAATTGTTGCCTTAGCTTGTTACACACGGTGAAAAAACTTCACAGCGGATGTGTTTCTTTGTTTCACAAAATTTCTAAATTTAATGCCCAGAGCCTGATTTTAAAGGGTAAAATAATAAGAGTAGAAATAGAACAACAAGCCTGTATGTTTTTTAATAAGATTGCATATTGAAATTAAATGGCACTTCTTATTCGTTTAAACCCCTAAACTTTGATATTTAACAGCTGACACTTTTGACTGATATGATAATTAGAATAATGATGTTGTTAACTGACGAAGTTATCTTATTGACTACAAAGCAAATGTCAGCATTCGAGATCAAGATCTGGGGGCAAATTACGACGGCACTCGTTATCGAGCGAAATTACGAAATATTTCCATAAAGTTTATATGAAAATATTTTAAAATTTCGAACCGTATCGAATGCCTTTATTTGCCCCCTCGATGCGGTATTTTTATGCGAACCGAAAATTGTAATATTTATCAATATCATTTTGTAATGTCTTTTGTAACGCCATTTAGTTCATATGATAGTCATATCTGCATACAAAATTTCAAAACAATTTAAAGGCACAAATCGGAATAAAAAAAATTCACTAAATAGCGACTTTCACTTGCAAATGAAGTGTTCCGAACGGTGCACAGTGTACCGTTTTCATACGAGTATAACGAGCTGCAAAAAATAGAAAGAGTTATTGTAAAAATTTGAAGTTTGGCTCACAAGTATTTAATTAGTAAAGGGTAGCCAAATAATTTTAAACGTTTCAGTGCAAGGGTTTGCATCCGTCCCATATATCTTGAAGTTAAAAATTGTCATAAAGTATAGAAATAAAGCTCGAGCTTCATTAAACTTTGTATATAGGTGACCTTCTCCGAGAAAAAGGACCTAGTGTGTCAAAAAACTAGTTTGGACTTAAGAATGGATTCTGGTACCTAAAAGGCTGTAGAATAAGGTGAAATTAGTTTTTCTCAAAACTTCATTTTCACACACTAGGTCCCTTTTCTCGGATAAGGTCACATATATACAAAGTTTATGTACTAAAAGTTTTGGGGAAGTTTTATCAAAATCGAAGAAAAAATTTCCTTGTTCCAAAAATCAAAAAAGTGAAAAAACCTTAATTAACAGCCTGTTTTTCGAAAATGAATAAGTGTATACGTTCTTAATAACGAATGAAACCATGTTTTCGTTTTTAAAACATTTATTTATTTTCATGTGTGTGACAACAAAAGAGCTTTCAGTTTTTCACACTCATAAAATTTTTTATGTAAAATTAAATAAAAATCAGTCTACATATTTTTCATTTGACTTTAACGAAAATGTTATTTAATTTTTAATGTTAGAATGTAAACTTACTTAAAACAGTGAAGAACTATTTTTTCCTTTTATTTTTTACTATAAATTACAAAAAATTAATTTAACGAAAAAATCTTAACGGATTTTTCTATAAGCGGATTGATTTAAATTTCGTAAGAACGCATCTCGACTTCCGTACAAAGCAAAAATGTTTCCCTTGCTTCTGTGAAAGAATCAACACCAAATTTAGTGTAAACAAATAATTTTTGCTTTATATTCCACTATTTAACTGTCAAAAAAAACACGAGAAATTTAAGGATTGAGTCAAAATAAAGTAAAGGTTATAGGCAAAAAAATTTAGTTCTAATAAACAACGGAAAATACGGAATGCAATGAAAATCTGTTTTAATGGGCACATGGATTTCCAATTGAATGCTAAAGTCAATTAAAAATTAAATTGCTTATCCCTTATTCATAAAATTTAAAATTAATTTGAAATGAATTCAATTTAAAATTTTTCATAGAAATTTTTTTTAATAGCTAATGTTTTTTGTATTCCTTCACACAAAAAAAAATTATTCCCAAAAAATTTTCAAACAAACGTGTGTTTTGAAATATAATTTAGTTTCAGTAAATATTTTTTACTGTTCCAGTAAATTATTTGTTCCAATTTTATTTTATGTAAAAAAAAACTGTATAGAATGAAAATTATGTATATAAAGTAAAATTTGTAAAAAAAAAAATTTTAGATTTATTTTTTTTATTTAAATTTGTTATTTTCAGTTAAATTTATTTTTATATACTTTAAAAAAATTTGTCTGATTTTTTTTAATTTTTTCAGTTAAATTTATTTTTATATACTGTAAAAAAATTTGTCTGATTTTTTTTAATTTTAAAAACATTTTATTTTTTTAAGATTTTTATTTGCGGTTTTCAAACTTGTTATGTTTGTATGTTGTGATTCTCAATATAGTATTAGGAGTCTTACTATAAACATACGGAGTTTGTTAACTAAATTAAAATAATTTTTGTTGTGAAGTCTACTGACGAGTTCCAAAAGCGGTAACGAAATGCTTAACCAAAAAAACAAGCCAATTTTTGAAAGTAAAAGAAATATTTGAACCTTTCATTTGATTCAGTTATTTTTTTTTTAGATAAAACTTTTACTAATTAAAAAAAAAAATTTAAGAATTGTTATTGATTCAGTAAATTTATTTTCTGATAATACGAAAAATTTTAGTGAATGTGTTTGTAAATTATAGAAAAAAAATTTGCTGAATAATACAAAAAAAATCTGCAAAAATATTTTTCTGTTCCTATTAATAAATTTGACTGAAAATATTTTGAGTTTCAGTTAACTCTTTTCTCTAATGCCATAATAATTTAACTAAAAATAAATTTTTTTTCCATTTACATTTTTACAAAATTGTTATCAGAATTCACACAAAAAATTTACTGATTCAATGAATTTGGTTACTGAAAACGAAATTTAGTTTTTTCTGTGCACTGTAATAATTTTGTGAGTGTGAATTTTTGGTTATACCTAAAAGCTCTTTTTATGTCAAAACGAAAGCTTTAGAATATGTTTTATAAAAATCAAATTTTAAACATAAAAACGAAAGTGCTTATGTTTTCTAAAAACAGGCTGTTATTTTCATGTGTGTGACAACAAAAGAGCTTTCAGTTTTCCACACTCATCAAATTTTTTATGTAAAATTAATTAAAAATCTGTCTACATATTTTTCATTTGACTTTAACGAAAATGTTATTTAATTTTTAATGTTACAATGTGAATTGTCTTAAAACGGTGAAAAACTATTTTTTCGTTTCATTTTTTACTATAAATTACAAAAAATTAAATAAACGAAAAAATATATAAGCGGATTGATATAACTTTCACAAGAATGAATCTTGACTTCCGTACAAAGCAAAAATGTTTCCCTTGCTTCTTTAATTTTTCTGTGAAAGATTCAACCTCGAATTCAGTATAAAGAGATAATTTTTGCTTTATTTTCCTTAATTTAACTGTCAAACAAATCACAAAAATTTCAAGTATTGAGTCAATACAAAGTAAAGGTTATAGGAAAATTAATTTAGTTCTAATAAACAACGGAAAATACGAAATGCAGTGAAAATCTGTTTTAATGGGTAAATTGATTTCCAATTGAATGCTAAAATCAATTAAAAATTAAATTGCTTACCCCGTTAAATTCATAAAATTTAAAATTCATTTGAAATGAATTTTATTTCAAATTTTTCATAGAAATTTTTTTCAATAGATATTATTTTTTGTATTCCTTCACTGCAATAATTTTGTGAGTGTGAATTTTTCGTTATATGTACCTAAAAAGCTCTTTTTATGTCAAAACGAAAGCTTTAGAATATGTTTCATAAAAATCAAATTTTAAATCTTATCGTTTATAAAAGAAACATAAAAACGAAAGGGCTTATGTTTTCTAAAAACAGGCTCTAAATTCCATACACGAATCACATATAACAAGCTTAATGTGCAATGAATATTTTTTTTTTAAATCGGAGCAAGGACGTGAATAACATCCTTTCACAGTGTTGTCGAATGGCGCTTGTTTCTTTTTTGGGGATTTTTTTTTTGGTTTTTGGCGGTTTTTAAGTATTATCGAGCTTTTTTTTTGCTTTGGCGTTTTTTTTCGTTTTTGGTGATTTTTTTAATACCTCTTTTTGGTCTAAGCGATTTTTATTTTAGCGATTCTTTCGGATTTATGCGACTTTTATTTGTTCTGGAGGTTGTTTTCGGTTTCTTGTATTTTTTTTACTTTTTGTGATTTCAGCGATTTATTTTATTCCGGGTGATATTTGTTATTTAAGGGCTTTTTTACTTTTGGCGATTTTTTTGCGTTTTCTTAATGCATATTTTTATTTTTAGCGTTTTTAGAAAAAGAGATTTTTTTAGTTTTTGGGCGATTTTTGCCCTTTTGTAATTGTGTGGAATTTTTTATTTTAGAAATATTTTTTTGCTTAACCGTTCTTTTCGTTTAGGCGATTTTTCGCTGCGGGATCTCATATTTTTAGCTTTAGCAATTTTTTATCTTAGTTGTTTTATTTTCGCTTTTTGCGATTATTTTTAGTTATGGCGCTTTTTTCATTTTAGCGTTTTTTTTTTTGGTCATTTGCATTTTTTATTTTTTGCCCACCTTTTTACTTTTTGAATTTTTTTTCGAATTAGCGATTTATTTTGTTTTTGGTGATATTTTTCATTTAAGCGTTTTTCTTAGATTGTCAAAATTGCATTGTCAAAATTACATTAAATGATGGAATTATTATTTTTTTTTAATTTTAGTGTTAATTGGTGTAATCTGCATAAAAATACACTAACTTTGAAAATCTCTATATAGAATTTTCTGTATATTACATTAGGATTTCAAAATTTTTCATTGCTCGTTTTAAAACATTTTGATGATTTTTAATTGTCATATGCTTGTTGTTGTAGAGGTTAAAGTTGTACATATTCCGTGAAAATTTCAGGTCCGTAGCTCTTACGGTTCTCTGGAAAACAGCCTGTGGCAGACAGACGGACTGGCATATATCATAACATATGTTATAGAAGCTAACACACATAAGTTATGGCTCTATAAGTTGCAGCTGCTGATGTAGCGCTCTTCAGTTTCACAATTGCTTGATATCAAAATTAGTATTAAATTAATATAAATCTTTTTGTTTTTATAAAGGACTTTGAATGGTGCTTTCTGCTGAAGCTTTCTCCTGTTAATTAACTAATATCGCAGTTATGCTGTGTGATATGGTCGTCATACATTCATTTAAGAGCTTTGGCCAGGCCACCTGACTATTTAAGTTCAATTTGCAAGTCGTAATCCCTTTTCTGAAAACAGCTTTACACAAACTTTACACCAACATAGACTCATTATAATGATAATGATTATGTATGCATTTGTCTTTTAAAACTTTAGTGTTTATTGTCGTTGATGTCTTTCCCCAAAGCAGTAGCTGTTGTTGAATGTTGATGCTGCTGCTACTGCTGCTGCAGCTGTTTGTATAGTTTGTTGTCTTTTTGCCAACATTAAATGCATAATTTATAAAAACAAAACACCGACACGACATCATCATCATCATCAGCATCATTATCCGCAATAATAACAGAAAGCAACAACATTATGAAAGTTTATTAACAACATTATCCTTGGCAAAGATTTTTTCCCGCTTATGTACATATATTTGACTTGGCATTAAGTTCGTTAATGTCATCATGCAGAACAGTTGGAGTAGCAAACTTAGAAGGCGTTATAAACATTCCGTTTAAATTGTTGATGTTGATATTGCTAAAGTAGACACTACAAACAACACATCTTTTACTAGGAGCAGATGATGAGGGTAATGAAGGTGGGGGCTTTGTTAGTTTTGGTGTTGCAATTTGTTGCAGGTATAAAATTATAAAAAGAAAAGTGGAGTAGATAACTTTTTTTTTTTTTTGGTAATTTAGAAATCTGTAGATAATATTTTAGTTGTCATAATAAGGATGTTATTGTAGTTATTTCGCTGGCGGTGGCAGAGGCTTAGGTACATAAAAAGACTAAAATTAAGGAGAATTTGGGTTAAAAAAAAACGTGAATTCTTAATTAGAACTTGTTGATATTTAAATATTCGTTAGTCGTTAGCTTATTATCAGTGTAACAAGATCTAAAATAACTTTGATAGGAAATGCTAAAAATACAAATTACATAAATGCTAAAAATAATGCTAAAATTTAAAATACATTATTAGTTATTTAAGTTTAAAATTTTAAAGCGCACTAATAATCCCAAATTAATATTTTACTTATTAAGTAAAATATTTTTTTTTTTTATTAAACTTAAATTGTAACAATTCCCATAAAAAACAATAATTATTAACTTGACTGCACCCGGTCAAAAAATACTTGTGTGGCAACACTCTATTCTTAAATAGCTGTTGTTGTTATTTACATTTCTTTTCTTTTTACATACTCTTACAAATACAATTTGAAGCTGAAAAAAAGTCAGCCAATGTAGCAATGGTAAAGTAAGAAAATAAAAAACATGTTAATTATTGAGTTCTTGTTTCAACTTTGTTATTTGTTATTGAACTTCTCATTTGTTTAAATGAAAGTTTGTAATATAATAACTCTAGTTGTTCTAAGAAGCTTTGGGTAAAGGTTCCCTGATGATCTGCATTAGCAACAGTGAAATGCGCATAGGATCCAGCTAAGCCCTTCAATAATCAATTTTAATGTATTTTTAATAAAAAAATATATATAAGTATAATATATAAATATATATATATATATATATATATATATATATATATATACAGGGTGGACCAAAAGAAACCAAGGGGTGTAAAAGTTTTTTTTGTTTATTAATTTTTTTTATTTTTTCTTTCAGATTATATAGACAACACTTGGAGAATTTATAATGGAGAGGTTCACAACTGAACAGAGAACCAGAACAATAGAATTTTATTATTTATTTTTATTGAAAATTTGATTATGAGTGATGAAGCTCATTTTCATTTGAATGGCTTTGTTAATAAGCAGAACTGTAGGTTCTGGGGTTCTCAAAATCCAAGAGCCATTCATCAACGCCAATTGCACACCATCAGGTGTACAGTATGGTGTGGGATCACATCTGAAAATGTCATTGGGCCCTACTTCTTCGAGAATGAAGATGGAAGTGCTGTAACCGTAAATGGAGAGCGGTATCGGTTTATGATAGAAAATTTGTTACGTCCTGCTCTTGAAAACAGACCTGGTATGTGGTTTCAGCAGGACGGAGCCACTGCCCATACTGCCCGAGACACAATGGCACTTTTAAGTCAAATTTTTGGAGAGCGAATAATTTCTCGAAATTCGGAAATTATTTGGCCAGCGCGATCGCCAGATTTGACAGCACCCGACTATTTTCTTTGGGGTCTTTTGAAGGAGCGAGTGTATGTGAACAAGCCAGAGACAATCCTTGAACTCAAGGCAAACATTGTTGCAGAAATTCGAACGCTACAGCCACAAGTTTTGAAAGATGTTATGGAAAATGCTCTAAAAAGAGCCCATCAGTGCGAAGCTGAAAACGGTGGTCATTTAAGAGACATCATTTTTCATACTTAGTGTAAAAAAATTTCCATTTTGTATATTATATAATCTGAAAGAAAAAATAAAAAAAAGTTAATAAACAAAAAAGTTATTAAACTTTTACACCCCTTGGTTTCTTTTGGCCCACCCTGTATATATACATATATATATATATAATATATATAATAACTAAAATATTAATTTGGGATTATTAGTGCGTTTAAAAAATTTTAAACTTAAATTGTAACAGTTCCCATAAAAAACACCAATTATTACTTATTATTCATAATTTCCAAAATTCATAAATATTTTGACATTTTTAGATTTTTAATTGAACTATAGTGAATTTTTAATCAGAAATAATTTTTAGTCAGGCTTAAGTTCAGTAATTTCAATTCTTTTTATTGAATGAAATATTTTATTAATTAATGTGAGTTTCTAAAGAAGAGAAGAAAAATTAAATTAGACTTTTAAGCTGGGGGAAATACCGATATTTTTCTGTGCAGTAACGCACTTCAGCAGCACCCTAGCCTATCTACTTGGGTAGAGATTGTTATTAACATCAGCTATTTAACGTAAATTCTAATGAAACGGAATGTGAGAAATGATTGTTGTGTACAATTATTGATTTACCTTTTTAAATACATATATAAGTATCACTATTTATTTCCCCTGTTTTTCCATTTTTTCATTTTTCTATTTAGGTTAGCACGAAGTTATATTACTCTACCTACGTACGCCTAACTATTCCTGCTTATCTTTTACGATCATCACATTAATTATTTTTACTTATTTGATGTACCGTCTGTACCATATAAGTATTAGAGTAGTGGATATTATGTTACTTTGTTGTTGCATTCTCCCGTTTATTTGAAGAACTGAAATTACTGAACTTAAGCCTGACTAAAAATTATTTCTGATTATAAATATTTTGTTTTACTTAAATACAGCTAAAATAAAAAAGAACATTAAATAAGAAAGTCATTATGCAAAAAACAAAAAAAAAAAGTTTTACATCTACATAGAAAAAATATTATTTAAAAATTTTCTAAAAAAAATTAACAATTTTTTTCAATTCAATTATTAAAAAAAAATTTTCCACACTTCATATGAAATTTACGAACTAAATACAATTATTGTAGAAAATATAATTTTGATAGTTCAAGCGGGATCTCAGTTTTTTCTCCGGGTCGGAAAAAGTATGATTTTAAGGCATAGGAATTATTTTGTAGTACAAAATTTGCGGCGGCGGAGCAATAGTTTTGTGACCAGCAGAGGCGTGCCGACAGAAGTTTCGGCGGCTCAAAAAAAAAAAAAAGGAAGATATAAAGAGAAAATTAAAAATTGAAATTGAAAATCGAGTTTCATACCTTTTTCTCCAAAATTGAGCGATTTTGTCTGCTCGACTAAATAAAATTTCGGCTGGTTTTGAATAAAAAAAAAAAATAACTGAAGGCTTCGAGCCGTTCGGCTTGTATCTTTGTTACCCACATCGTTTTTATTTATGAGGAAAAAAATCTAAATTTTCTTCAGTATTTTAATTTAACTAATGCTACGAAATGCGAAACAAATAACTGAAGAATGCTAACACAAAGCTAAATAAAAAAATTTCTGCTTAACTAAAATACAAAATTTTTAAATTTAACTGCAAAAATGCCGACATGGCTACACTATTCCTTATGTCTCTCCGCCACGATGGTCACACTTCTTCTTCACACACCTCTAAACGATGATATTTTTTTTTATCGAACCTTGTTTTATCCGTTTTAAAGGCCTAAGGCAAATAACCGCGAAGAGTTGGCTGTTGGCGCGCATCCGCAAGCTCCTATTTTCCACGACTCTGGCACTTAAATAAGTTAGTAAGCTTTAGCAATGTCATGTATCTTTGCCTTGATTACCGCGGCTTGTGCCAGACTGATGGCCAGTTTGCAAAAGTCATGGATTGCAGAATTCGTGTGAGCCTATTCGGCTGCCTTTGATTCTCCTTTACATTATTAGTGACTACAGCGATCTTGTGTTTAGTGGACGTGGTTGCGTTGGCTGAAGCAATACCCCCCCCCCCCTATTTATAAAAAATAAAATGAATTTGAAATCTATTTTAGGAAAATTTTGTATGAAAAATTTTAAATAAAATACATTTCAAATTCATTTTAAACCTTATGAATATAGTGGGATAAAATCTAAATGTATCTACCACTCTGTGACGAGTGCTCTCGGGTACAACTTTTTTCGTTTGGATATTTCTTTTGCACGTTTTGTTTTAATAAAAGTTTTTAATGAGAGGCACTATCTATTGACGTTCGCTCTCGAAAATTCTTCTGATGGCATAAAGTGTCAAAAAGAATGCATAAGATACTATAGTACTGCCATTAAACTGTAAATGTCACATGTGACATTCAAAAAGAACCTTTATTTCTTCAAACGAGACATTATCTATTGACTTTTTTTGTCGACAATTCTTCTGATGGTACAAAGTGTCAAAAAAGTATGCATTGGTATTGCAAATAAACAGCAAATGTCACATGCGACATTCAAAAACAACATTTATTTGCAGAAATTTCATCAAATATGCAATACAAGCAGAGTCATTTAATAAATACAAGTCCAATAAAAACATCTTGCTGAAAGATATATATATATATATATATATATATATATATATATATATATATATATATATATGTATATAT
Source organism: Tachina grossa (assembly GCA_949987645.1). NCBI lineage: Eukaryota > Metazoa > Arthropoda > Insecta > Diptera > Tachinidae > Tachina > Tachina grossa. The sequence continues at coordinate 130,284,215 of OX465278.1, read as the reverse complement.
ATATGAAAGTTAGTGACGTGCGACATCGTAAGTGTAAAATAGAAATGATTTTTTTCCGTAACGAATTTTTTAAATTTACTCTTAAATTATTTAAATTTAGAAGAGTGGTTGCGGTAAAAAAATATATATAGGAAGTTGCAAACGGTGGAGAGAAAAGTTTAAGGAAGATGGAATATTATTACGAAATCATCAATTAAAAACAAGGAAATAATGCGCATCCTTGTAAAAAAAGTATAAAACATTGGCTGAAAAAAATTAAATGAGTGCAGAGAAAAGACGGCAGAAGCTTGCAGAAATGCAACCAAAACTAGCCTTACAAATGCAAGAAAACGTCTGCAAAAGATGAAAAAAAAATTAGAAAATGCGTTGCCAAGAGACATGAAAAAAATATTAAAAGTACTTGAACACTTCTGTTAGAGCAAAAATATTTAAAAAAAGCTTGTTTATTTATAATTTCGTAAAAAGAGAAAAAAGAAACTATTTATATATATATATATATATCAATATAGAAAAAATTTCGCGTGCGACATGTCACATGCGACTGTGATTAAAATTTAATTTACTAATAAATTATTAATCTTTTGTATACAATTTTTCTGATCTTTTCTGATTTTATTTTTAATCATGTTGATTGAACTTTAGATTTTGTATTTTTATGAATTAATGAATTGTTTTATTTATATCTAATATTTCGCTGGCTCGTTGGGTAGCTTCTTCAGGGATTAATATTATTATAGCGAAATATTGGATAGGATATAAATAAAACAATTCATTGTTTCATAAAAACACAAGATCTTAAGCTCAATCAATAAAATTAAACATAAATTATCAATCCTTTTTGGGTAAAATCACAACCATTTTAAAAACACATTCAGCGCACAAGTTTGGCAGAAATCAGAGTTTTAATCGTTTGCCGTAAAAAAACGTTTGTTTTTATTTTATTAAGTTTTACTATTTTTAATGCACAAAATTAATATTTAACTTGTTCAGTAAAATATTAATTGTTTTTGTTTTTTAATACATTGTAATTGATTTGTGGAGGGGGTTAGCTGGATAAACCTTAAATATTTTTTATTAATACGGCCTTATGACTATTTCACTGTTGCTAATGCAGATCATCAGAGAACCTTTACCCAACAAAATTTCTTAGGACAACTAGAGTTATTATGTTAAACTTTCATCTAAACAAATGTGAAGCTCAACTAACATCATAGTTGAAACAGGAAATCAATAATAATTTTTTCTTACTTTTGTTTTTGTCACGTGCGAATGCTTTGGTTTTTTGCAATTATGTTGAAAACGAAAAGTTGTTCCAAATCAAACTTAGCACCAATTTAGCTCAAGATAATTTTGATAATTTTGAGCTAAAAGTTAAGCTTATTAGCAAAATAAAAATTCATTTAAATTTTACTTTTTTCACTTTAAAAGTGTATTAGTGTCACGTTCGCCATCATATAAATTTTTATGTATATATATTTTTTCTATACAAGTCGCTTTTTTAGATTGTAAAAGCTACACGCAAATTAAAAGAAAACAATTAATCACCCTTATTCTATTTGGCGTCGGCAACATAACACGACGTCGTTTTTAATGTTTTTTATCAAATCGGTATTCCCGTAGATAGTATTGCCATTTATCGATGACTGTCAGCATATGTTTGGTATTCTGAAAGAAACATTGATGTTGATGTTGCCGTTCATTTTGTCGTCAGTGTTTTTGATGTCGTGTTCTGTTGTGTGCATGCCTCAACGAATTTGAAAAATAATTTAAATGGTAAAAAAGTGAAATATAAGTAGATATAAAAATGTACATATTTATTTGAAAAAAGTTCTTAAAAAAAGTGAAAAATATAATATGGACAAAATTAAAATTACCAACCCCAACCAATTTGAAAAGCTTGTGGAAGAGTTGGAAAAGTCCTGCTTTTGCTAGAGATTCCTCAGGGGTAGTGTTCCTAACAATTTCAAGGTGCAGTGAGAAAGTGAGACTGCACTAAATTCCCTCGGTCCACCAATTAGAACTAGTGGTGGATGGCAAAATGTAAGGTAACTAGTGTGTTGGGAAAGTATACTGAGGTTTAAATTAAAAAAAGGTTGCAAACAACAACAGAAAAGCAACTGAAGGCGGGGTATATAAACAATTAGCACTGAGTACCTTTGGAGGAAGCTCCAATAAACGTTGACCTGATCCCTTTTGTTTCAAAAGTTAGGCTCTATTGTATCCAATATATTCCTAAATGATGTTTTGTTCAGCCGAAAATATTTGTAAAATATTAAAAGGATGAACATTACCCATTATTTTCCAAAAACATGAGAGAACTTATCACTTACTTTTCCTTGGGTAACTGGCAAATTCATGACTTTTGTCTGAGAAATCTTATTTTCACTATTAATTTTTTTTCATCGTCTCAATAGGAAAGAAAAACATTTTATTTTAATTTATTTACAAAGCTTTTACTTATTCAAAAATACTTTTACCAAAAATAGTAAACAAAATGAACCAACTGACTCAAATATTGGATATGTGTATTGTATTTATCGATAAATAGGCAACGTCGTCATAACACTGTTAGGGAATACAAAGTTAGCATTGATGTTGTGTTATATTGATGTTGTTTCAAAATTGATGACGATGTTGCCGACGCCAAATAGAATAAGGGTGAATATTTTCCTCCTTTATATCTATCTATATAATTAATAGGCGAACATGTTTTTTGTAATCCCTTTTACGCTGGTACCACTGCACCGATTTTAAAAAGATTTATATGGTTTTAAAGGATTTTTTGTACAGATATGCAGAAGTTATATTTTTATTGAAATCGGTTTAGTATTTTGGGAACACACATATTACACACGTATGTATTAGCTTACAAGTAAAAGAAGAAACAAAACATGAGTGTGGGTGTGGGTTTGTAGTATTTCTCTTGATCTAACAATTGTTTTTCTCTTATTTGTTGTTGTATGAAACCAGTGATGTCAACTTAGCCCTTTTAGGATTAGATTTAGCCCGTTTTCAGTCAGTCAAAACGCGAAAACAAATTTTTAGCCCCAAACTAGAAAAGGCGCAAACCTAGCACTTTTTACAATAATCTTTCAGCCCTTTTAGCCAATTTTTAGTTTTTGCTCGATATGGCTACATTTAAACTTTTGCGAACTTTTTCTTCCTTTAATCTAGCAAAATAAAATGAGTAAAAAGTCGGTATTTTACCAATTTAAAAAAGAAGAATGATAAATTTTTTATGCCTTAAAAGTTATTTAGTACAGCCTAAAACAGATAATGTATGTTTTTGGAAGAGCGAGAAATCGAAATTTTATTTAATAAGGGACAATTTTAAATGTATTTACTTATGTAAACATACATATGTACATATATATATATATATATATATATATATATATATATATATATATATATATATATATATATATATATATATTTCTATTATATATGTATGTATGTGCCAACTATTTAATCTACGTATGTACATACTCTATTGAAATTTAATATTAAATCTACAATAATGAAGCTCTCAAGCTATGTATGTGTTGATCTCATGATAGTTATTTATATTCTAATAAATTACTTTACAAAAATTGCTTTGATGTTTTTATTTTCAACAGAAACATTTTAATACTAGCCTCTTTTCGCGCTTTTTCGAAAAATTTTACTATTTTTTTTATTTTTGAATATTTTTTCAATTTAGCCCTTTCTAGTCCTTTTTTCCAAATTTTTTACGCGTTTTGAGTCTCAAAAGTTGGCATCACTGTATGAAACCCATAATACTTGAAGGAAGAGAGTTGAATAAATTGAATTAGCTTGGTTGAAGGGATTTTGTTTATGTTTTTTAATTTCATGTATTATTTAATTATGCACTCAAAAAAAAAAGACTAACTAAAACTTTGGAAAATTTTCTAAATTTGAGTAAAAAAAAGTTGTCGTATGGCGCCAAAGCTGGTTTTTACTCGAAACCAGTAAAATATTTACTAAATTTTTAGTTCATTAATGAACTAGTTTATAGTAATTATATTTTTATATTTAAATAAAATTTTTCTAAAATTAAGTCAAATTTCTCCATAAAATTCGGAGAATTGCAAAAAAGGTTTTTCATCTTTTATTTCAAATTTAGTAAATTTTTCAAAGTTTTTTTTTTTGTCTTTAATTTTGGTACTTTTTTGTTTTTCGTTAAATTCTATACCACATGGTATGTTTTTTATTATATCTTCATATTATATTATTAATTAATTCACCATACATACGTATTAATGCCTTGAGAGGGGGCAAGTATTGAACCAACAACCTTCTGGCTGATAGGCAAGCACTCTAACCAATTGCCTAACAGGCAGTCTGAATAAGCATTGAAATTTTTGTGTTTAAAAATTTTATTTTATTTTCAAAAAAATATATTTTAAGTTCAAATATTCGTCGGATATATGAAAAATGTACTTGAATTTTTTGCTTAATGCAAATAAAAAATATATTCTATAATTTAAAGAAAAAATACTTAAAACTGGTAAATATATTTCTAAAATTTAGAATAACTTTTTATATCTTTCAAGTTTATCAAATTTGATGAACTAATTAGGAGTAAGTCAGGTCCTAAAATTTATTTTTTGATTTATAACGAGATTGACTAGTTTTTCGGATACAACTTCCCTAAACTTTTAAACCATTTTCCAATTTTTGGTAAATATTTCCTTTAAACCAGTAAACTTGACCTTGAATGTGAGAATTTTTGTGTGTATTTTTATGAACTACTTTTGAGAATATGAACTTTTTATTTTTTACTCATATTAAGTAATTTTTACTAGATTTTTGTAAAAATTTACTTAAACTTAGAAAGAATTACTTAAACTTAGAAATTTTTTTTACTTTAATTTAGAAAATTTTTTTCCTTAATAATAGTATATGTCTTTTTTTTGAGTGTGGTTGCATATATATAATTATGTAAGTATGTGTGTGTGGCTGTGTTTTAATAAATCTTTTATGAAGTTTAGATACCTTTTCTTTGAATCTTAATAAAATTATTTACATTTTGTTTCTAGCATACGGACGAGTGTGTCGTCCGTTTGGTATATCTAGTAAGTTTAAGTGATACTTTTTGCAAATTTTTTGATTTTTAAAAAATTTTTTTGATTGATTTGCAGAATATTTCGAGAAAACAATTGAAAATTGTTTTTCATATTTAAATGAAATGAATTTGTTTTAAGTTTCTTAACATTTTGTTAAGTGTTTTTTCGTTGAAATTTAATATTTTTCGTAATCTAAGAATTAATTTCGTCTACTCTGAAGTCCTCTTGCATTTGTGAAGCTTACGTAAGATAAATTTTTCTTTTTTACTCATACATAAATTTTCACATTACTTTTCATCATTTTGCTTTAACTTGAAAATTATTTATTGTAAATGACATGCAAAATATCTTTCATTTTTCGTTGAACGGCTTACAAGGACTTACAATTTTTTTTTTGCTATTATAGTAATAAATTTATTATTATTTTTGCAGAGCTTATTAGTATGTGTAAATGTGTAATATGTAAAATTTGCAATTGTAATTCATGAATAATAAATGCAGTGGCATTATATATGACAGATATGTCATGCGATTTAATATGTATGTATAAAAGAAACTGATAGTGTGACAAGTGCAGTCAAGGTTTTATTGCAAAGTGGAAATCTTGGACATTTAAATGTACACATTTTTAAAATTCAGAACATTTATAAAATAAAACAATGGCAATATTAGATAAAAAAAAGCAATGTGAGTCCGATCACAGAGGAGATGTGTAAACATCTAGTAATGAAATTTTTTTTTTTTAAGTCGGAAGTACTTATGCTTTTAGTATCTTTTTTTAAATTAATTAATTAAAAGTATCAAAACTTTCAATATTGTAAATACATATGAATTTGTTGGTTTTTGTTTGTTTTATTAAACTTATTTGGTTAGTAAATGGGCACACTGCAGTATATGTGTATGTACTGCATTAAAAATTGCAGTAAGCAGTAAATTTACTGATTACTGAAAAAATTCAGTAAATTTTTACTGCTAATGAAATTTAATTTGCATTACCAGTAAAATCGTAGGGCCGTAATCATAATAAAATTGTAGCAAGTGGCAAAGTTTTTTCATTCAAATTTTGAAACTTTTGTATGAAAAACATTTAGCCACTTGGTAGAATTTCATTATGAATACGGGCATTACTGATTACTGAAAATTCAATGCAGCTCATCATATAACAAATCATTTAGGCAATTTATAAAAATTGTAGAAAAAAATTTTAGTAATCAGTAAAAATTGACTTGTTAAACATTTTTGATTGTTTTTAATTTATTGGGCCATAACCATAGTTAACAAAAAAGTCTACTTTTTTAGTTTTAGAATGCACTTTTTTAAAACATGTACTTTTGACCTACCATAGACGAGAAAAACTGCACTTTAAAGGTAAAAGTCGGTTCCAAAGTTAAAACATGCTGAAGTTGTTTTTAACTAGATTAGCATCGACTCTGGCTCTTTAGTTCAACACAAAACACATTAAAATAAAAGAGAACACATATGTATGTATGAATGTATGTATGCCTGTATGACTTTCTATATCTTGGCTTCTTTTTTTCCTATAAACAATTTATAATCCAATCATTGAACAGTTTATTGTATTAAAATAATACAAAATACAAACAACTTTTTAATTTTCTCTATATTAATTATTTGTTAACTTATTTTTATGTTCGGTTGTTTTATTTTATATTTTTCTTAAAGTCAACCCTTTTTCATAACACAATGTCCGATAAGAGAGAGATGAGAGAGTTGAGAGACAGAGATGCCACTTCCCTATATTTCGTTTTCTATCATATGAAAAATTTCCAATATTTACTGTGGCACCCAGTTAAAGTCGGTTCAACTTTTTGATAATTTTTTTTTTTGATTTAGCTTTCTCCCTTTTTTAAGTTTTTTCAGTTTAAACGATTGTTTTTTTTTCAGTTTTATCGCTTTTTTCTCGTTTTGGCGTTTTTTTTCTCTTTTTGGGTTTTTTTTAATTTTCGCAATTTTTTTCATTTTGGCGATTTTTTTCATTTTGGCGATTTTTTTCTATTTTTTTGGGGCTTTTTTCATCTTGGCAATTTTTTTCTGGGGCCTAATTCCCGCATTCGATTGCGAGCGAGTTATTACTCGAATGTGCAAGTTTTTTAACTTTTGGGATTTTCGCATTCGGTTTCGAGTAACACATATCGAAATTTCTAATGACAGCATTCGATAAAGTGCATACATTCGAATGCAACCGTTCGTGTTTTTACTCGCAAGCAAAATGGCATTCGAAATCATGTTTAACATAGAAAAAGCGATGAAAAAGAAAATGTATGTTCAATATTAGACTTATTTATTTATAAATGAATGAATGCACAAATGTACTTATTAAAAAATACTTATTAAAGAATTTCTTGTTGACTTTAAATATAACAAAACACACCGACTTGGCAAATAATATTTTGCCTAAGAGTTGTCGGGGAAATAAAAAAAATCAACCAACTCTGGGAGCATCTAAATAACAAATTAACTGCTTCTAGTCAACCAATAAGAGAATTGAAAATGTGACTAGTGCTCTATTCTCTAGCTTTACACTATTTTATTATTATTAAGTTATTAATTAAATTAAACTGAAAGTATCATTTATGTATATTCGTTTCTTTTTTCTGCATATACGTGTGTATGTACGTACATACATACATATATGCACACATACATATATACAAACATATGCTTTTGCTTACAATTTACTTAGTGTTGTCAAATGAATTTATGTATAAATATACTTGCTTTTTTCAACACTAAAACAAAAACTCGATTCGCTTGGTAGCGAGTGACATCATCGGAAAATTTCATGCCATCGAAATTAATTTCTATTCGAATGCAATTCCGATCACGAGTGCAGGAATTAGGCCCTTGTTTTTGGGGCTTGTTTATTTAGGCGATTTTTTCATATTGGCGATTTTTTTGTTCAAGGATTTTTTTCATTTTGGCAATTTTTCCAGTTTTTCGCGATTTATTTTAGTCCTAGAGATTTTTTTTATTTTGCGCTTTTTTTCGTTTTGGCGATTTTTTTTCGTTTTTGGCCATTTTTTTATATTTGGCGACTTTATATTTTTTTGATTTTTCAGTTTTACCGTTTTTGAAAATTTCAAGAGTTTTGCTCTTACGGTTTCCAAGATACAGCAAGTTGGCAAAATTACAAAGTCAAAATTGCATTAACTGATTTAAAGTTTTTAAATTTAGTGTTAATTGTTGTAGTCTGTATAAAAATACACTAACTTTTAAAATTTCAATTGTATGTATATTACATGGGATTTTAACATTTTTCGATGCTCGTTTTGGAACACCCTTTAGTTTTTAACTCTCAAGTATTTGTTGTTGTAGTGGCCAAATGTCTACACATTGTGTCCAAATTTTAAGTCCGTAGCTCTTACGGTTCATTTTCACCTTTGGTGCACGGAAATATACAGAAAAATAACCGACAGCGGCGCACCGTCGGCTTCGAGCCGGTCGACTTATTTCTCTGCTTGGTATTGCTTCTTTCAAACACTAATACACTCATACATAGCTCACACCGATTTGACAATGCTGTGAAAGAAAAGCAAAGAAATCTCAGCAGAGAAATCAAAGTCAAAAGATTTTTACCCCCTAGCGTATAGATGTTTACACATCAAAAAAATATTAACGATTTCGCTTGATATGTTGTTAATATTATAGTTTTTTTTTGCAGAGTATGAAAGCTTCTTTCTGTGGAATTTAATTGCAAAATTGCTTTAACCCTTAAATGCATACCGTACCATAAATGGTGCACTACTTATATTATAAAAAAAATATAGCAAATGTAACTGAAACTCAATAAAGAGCACTTTAAAACAAATAATGATGTATAAGTCTTCTTATAAATGCCATTTTAGTTTGCTCATAATTTGTTTATGTCATCAGCAAGCTACCAAACTGGACGTATGAAATTTTTGAACAAACATAGTTTGTCAAGAAAGTTTCAAATGTGAATAAATAATTAGTATGTGTTCCATTTTTGTGGAGACTAGTATTAATTTATATATGGGACACTATTTTAACGAATTTTAATAAAATTTTACCAAGTTTAATTTTTTAAATAGTTTTTTTCTCCTTATTAATTTTTCAAAAAGTGTTGTTTTTTCAATTTTTCATTAAAACGTTAATTTTTCTTGAAAATAAAGCCCATATTCGTGTTTAGGGACCAAATTAACATAATAATTTCTTGATCTCAGTCAAAAGTTCTGACCTCATGCATTTAAGTGTTAAAGTTCTTTATTCGTAAAAGCTTAAAATAACATGAAAATTTCGAGAAAAAAATTTCTAGCTCAAGTTCAAAAAGAAACTTGACAAAATGCAGGTTTTAAAGAAATTTAAAAATGTAGAATATTTTAATATAAAAGAAAAAAATTTACACGAAATGCCAGAGAACTATTTCAACGATTTCAAGATTTCTGGCGGATATTTCATTTAAAAATTAATTTATTTCTTATTCATTTAAATTAATGTTTTCTTATCCTGGTTAACAAATGTCAATTTGATTCCAAATATTTATATAATATTTTTTATGTACATACTCACATACACATCTACATATGTGTGTATATGTAAAGGGTGTCCCAACAAGAACGCAGGATTTAAATTTGACGCCATTCGAAGTGTCATTGTTTGACATTTGAACAATTGTTATTGTTTGCTAGTAGAAGGTACATGGTTAGTAAAAATGAAGCGCTACACGAATGAACAACGCATTCTCATTGTGAAATTGTTTTACCAAAATGGTGAAAGTTTTGCGGCTACAGTTCGCAAATTTACGATCAATTTGGGATCACAATAATGCTCCAAAAGAGTCAACTGTAAAGACATTAATGGATAAATTTGCCGAAACTGGGTCTATTAGTGATGTAAAGACAACAACGCGCCTTCGACCAGGTAGATCGACCGAAAATGTCGCAGCTGTACGTGATGATGTCGCTCAAACGCAGGTCAAGCGCAAACAGTCAATGGTGTTCGGTATCGTGAAATGATAACCAGTTTTTTCGTGCCTAGAATTGAAGAAATGAATGTGGAGGGCATGTGGTTTCAACAAGACGGCGCCACATGTCATACATCCAGAGAAACAATTCAATTGCTACATCAGTCATTTCCCGGTCGTGTTATTTCGCGTTTTGTAGACCAGAATTGGCCGCCTAGATCGTGCGATTTAACACCATTAGACTTTTTTCTTTGGGGTTTTTTGAAGTCGATGGTTTACGCGAATAAGCCGACGATGACAAACCATAAAAGAGGTAATTGGACCCTGCATTAATGAAATACCGCAGCATTTATGCAAAACGGCCATTGAAAATTTCATTAAAAGATCGCGTGTGTGCCAGCAAAGCCGCGGCGGCCATCTGCCCGATTTGTTGTTCCACACATAACCTCATTTTGTCTACTTTACGATATAATAAAGTTTCACGATTTTTTTTAAATATCTGTGTTTTATTTAAAATTTAAATCTTGCGTTCTTGTTGGGACACCCTTTATAAATGCAAACGCTTTCCTTCTCCTTATTCACTTCTTTTATATTATTTTATTTTACTTGCTCTTCCCTTATGCTGTAACAATCGCGATTATTTAAAATTTTCAATTTGAATATTTTGTTTTTTCTTTCTTTTGCTGCTTTCAACATTGCATTTTTTCCGCTTCCTTTTGTCACTGCAGCAACATAATAATCAATGAAGTTCATTTAAAATTAATAAATGAAATAGTAAGTATGCCATTTATAGCTTTTGAATACATGTGTGTGTGTGTGGCTAACTTTGAAGTATGGATTATAAGAAAAACTGTTCACTATGAAAAAAAAATAATTCACTCATTCTCCTTCTCTTAAACGTGCATTTTCTGCAACAAATGTGGGAATAATGGAAATCAAAAGAATAAAATTAATTTATTTTTTTTTTTTTTTTTGACAGAGTTGATAAAAAGGCTGAATTTAATTTAAAAGCTCATTAATATGCATTAAATTTCCAAAAAAAAAAATAGTAATATTATATAATATGTTATAATTTAATTTTAAACAGAGTTTGGGTGGAAGGGAAAAGTTTGATAGGGATGTGTAGAAAAAAAATAGTTCAACTATAAAGAAAAATATTAACAGGAGTAACAGAATTACACAAATCAAAAAATATAAAATTAGGCTAAAATTTATATCCTGAAAGAAGCCCAGTGAATATGTGGTAAATTTTTGATCAATATACTTGGTTTTCTTAGCAGACATACGTTAACCTAACTTAATAATTAATAATGGTGACAGAGATACCGATTATAAAATCTATTAGAAAAACATTTCATACCATAACAATGGTTATTATATATTAAAACTAGCTACACCTGTACCTCAATTCTGTAACCTTTTGCGAACCGAAAATCGCAATATTTATTGACACATTTATTCGCTTGCGGTAACGATAATGTGATTCCGTAATTTCTTTTTTACGATAGTCTCCAGCTTTATCTTACTCATCATTTAATTCAAAGTTATTTGGTATCTCTGAATAGAAAATGTGAAAATAAGCGAAAAGAACATATAATAAGAAAGATAAACTGAATGAATTTGATGTTGTGACTATTTTTATCCAACCGACAGCGAATACCGTTAAAACATGTTACTATATAGCAATGTCGATAAATTTTCGTTATATTTATTATAGCGATACAATTATCGTAATAAAAGTTACTGAATCCAGGTACTGGTTTGCTTCGCTTTCACCATTATCTTTAAAACTTACCTTCATCGTTTTTTAAATTTCATTTACATCGATTTGAAAGTGTCGGAGTGGGCAGACTTTGGGTCCATATGTGCCTATGTCTTCTTCTAACTGAAGGGCTTTCTTTCCTATGCTTTAAATTTCATTAAAATCGATTTCAAAGTTTCGGAGGAGCAGGAGTCATACCCTGCCTCTTGGTTGTCATACTTTTGAAAAGGTATGTACATAGAGTATGTCTCCTTCTAAATTTCACCAAAATCGAGTTGACAGTCAGAAATTGTCTCCCTTCCTCCAGGTCCTCGTATAGAAAATTGTTATGGTAATTTTATGGCATATTAGGCTCAGGTCGATCTATGTCCTAACTTCAGTAAAATCGGTTTAGTTGTTTCGGAGGGGCAGAAACTTGCCCCCGGTCATAGTTTAAAAAAAACAACATAGCCCAAGTGACTTACTTTCTAGTCGTTATCGTTTCAAAAAAAAACAAAAATAAATTCAGTGAAGTGAGACTTTGACCAGCTCACGAAGGGTCACTAGATATGCAACTCAATATTAACTTTAGCCTATATAATAAATAGTTTTGGCTTTTTTCGGCTTTTTGGCCGTTTTGTCGATTTTTAGTTTTTTTCTTTTTGGCGATTTTTTTTCATATTAGCGATTTTTTGCATTTAGGCGACTTTTTAGTTCTGGCGATTTTTTTTGCGTTTTGGCGATTTTTTCGCCTTTTTGCGATTTTTTATTTCGTTTTTGAAATTTTTTTTTTCATTATGTCGATTTTTTTCATATGTGCGATTTTTTTAGTTTTGGCACCTTTTTCGCTATTTGGCGGTTTTTGCGTGTTTTCGTTTTGGCGATTTTTTTCGGTTTATGGCGTTTTTTTCATTTTGGCGATTTTTTCATTTTGTCCATTTTTTTTGTTTTTTAATTGATGTTTTTTTTTGGTTTTTGGCGATTTTTTTGGTTTGGCGATTTTATAACTACGATTTTTTAGTTTTACCGTTTTTAAAAATTTCAAGAGTTTGCCTCTTACGGTTTCCAAGATACAGCAAGTTGTCAAAATTAAATAGTCAAAATTGCATTAACTGATGGAACACCCTTTAATTAAAATTTTTTTAAATTTAGGGTTAATTGCTGTAGTCTATGTAAAAATAGACTAATTTTACAAATTTTTGGTGTCAATATACATATGTACACACAATTGTATGTATATTACATGGGATTTTAACATTTTTCGTTGCTCGTTTTGGAACACCTTTTAATTTTTAACTCTCATGTATTTGCTGTTCTAAAGGGTGTCCCAACAAAAACGCAAGATTTAAATTTTAAATAAAACACAGCCGTTTTCGAAGGCCACTAAACCTTCATCATCAGCGTTCTTTTGTGTTTGGTCCACTGTGTGTGGTGTCAGTTGATGTAAATTTCTGCTTTATATAGTTAGCATTTTATTGCAAATGGAATATGTGAATTGTTTTGATTCATCGTATTTCAATTTGCTGAAAGCTTTTTTGTATTGTAAGCTCAATTTTACCATCACTATATTTACAACAGTCTTACCATTGTCGTTTTGTTCTTTTTACTAATTATACACATGTTACTTAATTTGCTTATTTTTTGTTCTACTTAAGACAAACTTTTTTGGTTTGTTACTATTAAGTATATTTTTATTTAATTTTTGCCACAGGCCCATGGCTATTAATTTTTAGCTAATTTTAATTATTATTCGAACTCCATTTGTTTCTATATTTGTGATTTGAACGGGCTAAAGTTCATTAATAATTATCACATGTAATTTGGCTTAAAAAGCGATACGAACTTTAGCCCGTTCAAATCACAAATATAGAAACAAATGGAGTTCGAATAATAATTAAAATTAATAAATAAAACACAGATATTTAAAAAAAAATCGTGAAAATTTATTATATCGTAAAGTAGACAAAATGAGGTTATGTGTGGAACAACAAATCGGGCAGATGGCCGCCGCAGGTTTGCTGGCACACACGCGATCTTTTAATGAAATTTTCAATGGCCATTTTGCATAAATGCTGCGGTATTTTATTAATGCAGCGTCCAGTTTGCTCTTTTAAGGCTTGAGTCGTCGTCTTCTTATTCGCGCAAACCATCGACTTCAAAAAACCCCAAAGAAAAAAGTCTAATGGTGTTAAATCGCACGATCTAGGCGGCCAATTCTGGTCTACAAAACGCGAAACAACACGACTGATGTAGCAATTGAATTGTTTCTCTGGATGTATGACATGTGGCGCCGTCTTGTTGAAACCACATGCCCTCCACATTCATTTCTTCAATTCTAGGCACGAAAAAACTGGTTATCATTTCACGATACCGAACACCATTGACTGTTTGCGCTTGACCTGCGTTTGAGCGACATCATCACGTACAGCTGCGACATTTTCGGTCGATCGACCTGGTCGATCGACCTGGTCGAAGGCGCGTTGTTGTCTTTACATCACTAATAGACCCAGTTTCGGCAAATTTATCCATTAATGTCTTTACAGTTGACTCTTTTGGAGCATTATTGTGACCCCAAATTGATCGCAAATTTGCGAACTGTAGCCGCAAAACTTTCACCATTTTGGTAAAACAATTTCACAATGAGAATGCGTTGTTCATTCGTGTAGCCCTCCATTTTTACTAACCGCGTACCTTCTACTAGCAAACAATAACAATTGTTCAAATGTCAAACAATGACACTTCGAATGGAGCCAAATTTAAATCTTGCGTTCTTGTTGGTACACCCTTTTCAAGGTTATACATACCCTGTTCAAATTTCAGGTCCGTAGCTCTTACGGTTGCTGAGAAATGAGCCTGTTAGGGACAGACGGCCAAGCGAAAAGCGTAGCGAAAACAATAGGGTTCCTTTTCACCTTTGTGTACGGAACCCTAATGATCAAGTAAAATTTTTATCGTATTATTTTTTATAAATTTGGCATTCACACTATCGCTTTTGCACGTATTATTTAAATTCTTAAAATTATAATAGTCTAAACGGCGCTTAAGGAGCATTTATAAGTACAAAATAAATTGCGAAACATGTTCCATGTAAAGGTTCCATGTAAAGTTTCCCTGATGATCTGCATTAGCAACAGTGAAATGCGCATAGGATCTAGCTAAACCCCTCAATAATCAATTTCAATGTATTTTTAATAAAAAAATATTTTACTTAATAAGTAAAATATTAATTTGGGATTATTAGTGCGTTTAAAAATTTTAAACTTAAAATGTTCCATTTCTTTTCCCTGAAACACATTCGTGCCATTGTGGTGCACTAAAATTTTCATGTATATATAATCGTATTGAGATTTTACTAATCCTGCACATTTGTTTCCGATTTGTTAAGTGGGTTTTTTATGTTTAAATTCCTGTTCGTTTTATTTTGATCATTTTGCTTGCTCTACAAGCATTATGCACTTAAGTTCTTTAGTATTGGAAGCACAATGAGCTGATTGTTATACACTGAAAATTAATGCGAAGTTTTATAGAAAAATTAAGAAAATAGATATAAGCATCATTTACATATGTATTTATATTTCATTTGAGTGTCACATTGATATTACACTCGTATGATTGATATGTAAATACATTTCAAATCCTTAAAAACGCTACTAAGCACCGCCATTGTGTCTTATCCATTTCGCATAAGTAATAATAATACATAATATGCTTTTGTGATTCACCATCAATTATTCTGTATAGAAAACAATGTCCTCTTACTTCTCCATTCCTACTACTACTCCTGCTAAACAATAAGAAATTCATTCAATGCTTTAATTTTGTCCATCTGCAATAAATGTCAAAGAGTTGCCAATGACAATTTATTATCAAAGTGCAGTTAACAAAGCAGTCATTTCATGTGGAAAGAGGAACAGAGGCAGAGACAGAGAGAGAGAGAGATAGATAGATATTGAGAGTGATTAACATCTAAATGCACGTACCAGAATGATTTGTACAAATGTATACACAGTCGATGTTATTGCAAAATGTTTTGTAAATGCTGTCAATTATTAGTTCGTTGTTACTTTGCTTCTGATAGAAGCATACATACATACATACATACATTCAAATCTGAACACATTAAACTAGATGCTGAACAGCTAATTTGAACAACACTCACTACAATTCAGTTGACACGACGATATGGCGCCCATTATTGATGTAAGCTTTTCTAAATGAATTATACCTACTTATGTGCTGTAAGGATGTTGTGCATGCATTAAATAGAGATTCATTCTACATTTTGCTTTTGTAGTTTGTTAGCTGCTTTATATGTATGTGTGTGTATTTTCTGCTCATAAGATTCAACATTAAGTTTGTCATTATCTCTAGTAGTTCGTGAAGCAGACCAAAAGAAGAGTTATTGCTTCCAAAGTGGCAGTAAAGTTCTGGTCAGACAATATAAATACATGAAAAAGAAGGATAATTACTAATAAGCTTGTGTATATCACATACATAACTTATATGTATCCTTTTTATAATAAAAATTAAATTTTGGTTAAAACTAATGAAAACTATCTGAAAAAAATATTCTAACAACTCGAAAAGAATTTGGTAAATTTTTTTTGTAATAAGAATCTTGGAAAAATTTTAAATTGAACAACAATCGCTCCAAAAGTATTCTAGGAATTAATTTCAGCTATAATTGCTATCAAACTGCAGAAAAAATGTTGTAACAATTTAAGTAATTGTGCAGGTAAACTGTGTAGAAAATGTCTGGCCTATAGCAGGCAGGACATTCATTTGTCCCATGTATCCTTTATTTAAAAAAAAATATTTTTATTACAATTATGATCAGTATACAGTGAGAGGATTAAGGAATGCTGCTTGCGACTGTTTTGAAAAAATAAATTGCTGTAAATGTAAGGCAACGCATATCTCCCATATATCCTTTAGCTCTAGAGCTGAATTCTAGCTGTAATTACTATCAGAGTGCAACCAATTTTTTTTTAACAATGTCAAGCATTTTGTGGCTAAACTTTTTTCAAAATTTCATGCCGAGAGGAGGCAGGATATGTATTTGTCCCATATGTCCTTTATTTGAAAAAAATATATATTTGCTGAATTTTAGCTTTAATTGCTATCGGAGGACAAAAATTATTTTGGGACAATTTGAAGAAGTATGCAGCTAAACTGTCTTGAAAATTTCAGGTGTATGGGAGGCAGGAAATTGATTGGTCCTATATATCCTTTATTTTAAAAATTATATATTAAGCTACAATTACAATCGCAGATGCTTGCGAGTGCTTTGGAAAAATTAATTGCAGTAAATGTAAGGAAACCCTTTCCACCCATATATCATTCACTTCTAGAATTGATTTTTAGCTTTAATTGCTATCGCAGGGCAAAACCTATTTTGGTACAATTTCAAGAATTATGCAGCTAATTTTTTTTTTGAAAATTTCACGCCTGTAGGATGCAGAACATTCATATGTCCCATATATCCTTTATTTTAAAAATTATAAATTAAGTTACAATTATAATCACAATGCAGCCAGAAGATCAAAGAATGCTGCTTGCGAGTGCTCCGAGAAAATTAATTGCAGTCCCATGTATTTTTCAGTTTTTAAACTGAATTTGAGCTGTAATTGCTATCGGAGTGCAAAAATTGTTTTGGAACAATTTATAGAATTATGCAGTTAAACTTTTTTTTAACATTTCAGGCCTTTGGTAGCCAGGACATTTGTTCGTCTCGTGTATCGTTTATTTTAAAAATTTTATATTATTTGAAATTGGAAGACTTGAGAAGAACATCTTCGACTATTTTGGAAAAATGAATTGCTGTCTGCGTAAAACAACCCTACCTTTCCTATATCCTTTTATATGTAAAAAAAATTAACTAATTAATTACAATTGTAAATATCATAAAGCGTATAAAACCTTCCACGTATACTTTACAGGATAAAATTTAATGTTCATCATTATAGAGCTAAATGCGATAATTGGTTGTGGAATTGAACTATGAGAAGCTCTAATATATTTTTTTCACAATTGATGTAATATCAGGGTAACCTTCCATATATCATTTATTTTTAAAATTAAATTTTGTCTTCAATTTTCGTCCTTCACATTTAAAAGATATGCCTTTTTTAAAAAAAAAAAAAAATTCTATGTATAAAACTCATATATGATCTTTTATTTAAGTGCGGTTTTGCATCAAACAAATAAACTTAAAAGCCACTTAAGTTGAGCTTAGTAACAGCTTAAATTATATATTTCTAAAGAATAAGAATATTGTCTCCTCCTCTCTATCCAGTAAAGTTAGTATTGTATATTCTCTTGACTCTGTTTACTTTTTTCTCCTTAATTTTTCTTACACTTATGTTATAATTGAATCGTAGAAAGCTTCCAAATTTTTTTTTTTTTTTTTTTGGAAATTTTATTAGCAAAATGCTTTTAATATTTCAATAGCATTTAATGGGTAAATATTGTGAAATTTCAAACGTTATCGAATGCCGTATCTTACATACTGATATGTTCATTTCATTCAATAAACTTTATATGATCATACGTTTGTCTACTGAAACATTTTAATTTATTTTAGCTTAAAAGCACTTCAATTTAAGCTTTTATCAGGTTTATGAAATGTATAAATGTTTATGTTATAACATGAGAACGCAACGTAATATTATGATATATTTTTTTTATATAAAGGATAAAGGGTTTTCTAATAAGATAGTGGCAGAAATTTTTAAATAAATAAGACAAAATGTTTAAGGCCTAGAGGGTTAAGGATTATACAACGAGTGAAATAACAGAACGAACTAACTCTACATAGTTAGATCTATAATCTAAAATATTTTATTAATTTCTTATAATATATTAATCTAATAATACTTTAAAAATACATAATAGAATTTATTTTAATATAATTACTAAGTAGCACTTGCTATAAAAATTAAAAAAAAAATTCGTAGTTTTTATGGAATAGCGCATTGCTGATGGTAGGAATGGTAAAATTTAAGGCACCATTGAAAGTGGCTTTAAAAAATCTTTCAGATGATTTTTTTTTAAATTTCTTGTCTTGGGGGAAAGTACGAAAATGTGTAAGAAAACGACAAAAATATAGATTTTGTAGACGCGGTGCAGGTCACGAACGGTCATCGCCAGACCACTCACACATTTTGGGAATACGCATTGAAAACAAAAACCAAACTTTAATTTGCGAGAGGTAGCAACAACTTTTTTTAGTCACCATAAATGTAGCGAACTTTTTTTTTAGCTCTTAAATAGAAAAAAAATCTACATGGAAAAAAATATTTGTTATCAGATCAATAACATCAGCTTTGCATCGGTTTTAATTTTTCATTAAACCAAGGTTGACCGCTTTGTGGCTCCGCCCCATTTTTAACAACATATATAGTCTAAATTCTAAACTTAAGCTCTGCAACACCTCCTCAAATGCTGTATAAAATTTAATTACAATCGGATGGCCCGTTTAGAAACTGCAGAATTACTTCAATTTTTTTAAACCCACTGTGCATCGGGTACTTTAGGCCCCCCTAGACAACAAACCTCATATTTCGCATAGTGCAAATAAATCAATTAAAATAAAATTGCGACCAGTCTAATGTATAGGGTGTATTTTTGAGGGGTATAGAACTTCGAATTGAAATAAAGCACAAGAAAATCGTTTTAATGTCCATCAATTTGGCTTTATTGAAAGGATTATTTTATGCCATTAATGTTTAAATATCATTTCGGGCATGTGGCCGCCGCGGCTGGCTCGAATAAAGCTAATTCTACAGGTCCAATTTTCAACCACTTTTTCGAGCATATGGGGCCGTATGTTGGCAATAACGCCACGAATGTTGGCTTCCAAGTCCCCTAACGTTTCTGGTTTGTTGGCGTAGACGAGCGACTTCACATATCCCCAAAGAAAATAATCCAATGGTGTCAAATCACACGATCTTGGTGGCCAATTGACAGGTCCATTCCGCGAAATTATGCGCTCATCGAATGTTTCCTTCAATAAATCGATTGTGACGTGCGCTGTGTGGCATGTAGCGCCGTCTTGTTGGAACCACAACTCATCCACATTCATGCCATCCAATTCGGGAACAAAATAGTCGGTTAGTCGGCTCCAATTGCTGTGCACGGTGGCGAATCGATTCATTCGGGTCCTCTTCAACAGTTTGCTCTACAGCGGCAATTGTTTCTTCGGTGCGCACTGTTCGACGTCTCTGCGGATGCGTATTATCACATAGAGTAAACGTAGTGCGAAAACGATCCATGGTTAACCGAATTAATTGCTCTGATGGACGATTATGTCGACCATAAAATGGACGGAGCTTGCGGTAAACTTCGCGAACTGAACCATTATTTTCGAAATAAATTTGCACGATTTGCAAGCGTTGTTCTTTTGTCAACCTGTTCATGATGAAATGGCAAACCAAACTAAATATTAATCACTTGACAGCTGACAAAATGGCCGCCAGTTAAAAAAGTGATGCCAACTTAAAGTTCTATACCTCAATAAAAAACACCCTTTATATACTAGAGGTGAGCACAAAACATTTGCTTGCTTAATCTTCATGATGTACATAATTGAGTTGTTCTCTTATTTATTGCTCTTGAATTTGTTCCCTTTTATCGAAAGCATGCCACAGCATTTGTTTATTTGAGAAGCGATAATTAATGAGTTATTGTAGTGTCTAGGCAAATTGCACTATTGCATACTAGTGTCCTGCACAAGATATCTTATAAGAACTTTCAAGACATGAGGGATTTTTCAAATGCTTTACTATTGATCTATGTATATAAAATCATAGTGTGTGTTTATTCCTAACGCATGATTTCTGAAACTATAAGAGCTGTGGAGCTGAAATTTTCAACACAAGTTCGAGTCAATAGCCGGTTGGTCTTCGTTTTGCTTTTAACCCAAGAAGTGACTACAGGGTGGAGTAATTTGGAGTTTAAAAATAAATTATTGAGGGTAACACAACGTTTGCCGGGCTCAGCTAGTATTTTATAAAAAGATAATCCAATTCAATTTTTATAAAATAAATAAGTTTGCAGTGTTACTTAAAATTTATTTTACTTTTATATGCTTGTGCTTGCCAAATTTTAAAAAAGAATCCCTGAAAAAATTGGACAATACTAACCAAAAACGTTGGATTTAAAAATTAATCAAGAATCCTTTGATTGCATTAAAGTAGACGCAAATGTCCTTGAGAGTCCAAATTTTATACAGAATAAAGAAAACTACGAAATTTACATAAATAAAGAAAATCGATTTATTTAGAAAATTGTATAAACCAAAAGATTTTTCAAAACTAATACAAATCTTTTGTATTGAAGGCGCACAGCAAAAACTATTCTCCAATTAACTCATTTAATTAAAAAAAATAAATAAAACTAATCAATTAAACTTTTGTTTAAAAATTTTATTAATTAAAAAGTTTTATTTAAAATTAGTTGAGTCAATTAAACTTCGGCGATAGTTCCTAAATGCCTTAAAGGGATATTTAATATATAAAATAATAACTGAATGGTATGGGATTAAAAGGTTGTCTAGAATAACTTTTTATATTAACATCAGCCTTAGAATATCAAATTCAGTAGCGTTGTAGTGATTGGTATGCAATGAAAGTGCTCCGACTTTTTTTCCTGGGTGTAATCAAACTCATGCAATTTAAATGGGCTTGTGGCAAAAATTAAAAATTAATATACTTAAAAGTAACAAACACAAAAAGTTTGTCTCAAGTAGAACAACAAAAAGTAAATTAACAGGTACGTGAATAATTAGTAAAGAACAAACGGCAATGGCAAGACTGTAGTAAATTACAGGTGGCTGCAATGAAAAAGCTTTCAACAAATTATAAAACAATCAATCAAAATAGTTCGCATATTCTATTTGCACTAAAATATATATACGTATTAGTCTCCTGCACAAGACATCTTATAAGAACTTTCATGACATGAGGGATTTTTCAAATGCTTTACTACAGCGAAATCTTATAAAACAAACGTTAACAACATTGTTTGCAAGAAATTTCTTTGAGTATTGTAGGTATAAGAGTAAAGAAGAAAACACTTCGTGACGGAAGAATTTGTGATGCTTGCTTCTTTCTGCATGTATGTGTGTATGATCTTTTATTTTTCTGCGCACATGCAAAGGCACATACATGCATTAACATTAGTTCCCTGCAGAAAGTGCGAATAGTGAAAATGTACTGAGTCGCTTTTGACTTTTACTTATTTACATTAAGCATTTTTTTCATGAAATTAGTTGCATGAAAATTTTTTATTTGCCAATAGGAGGCCTGGAGAAGCAACTTATATAGAAAAAAAAAATGCATCAGAGATTCATTCTACGTCCTTTTTTATATAACGTTCTCTTTTAAAGCCCTACAATTAGCAAATAGAAAAAGTTTCGTGCAACAAAATTCATGAAATTTCATGAAAAAATGCTTAATGTAAATCAGGTATTTGTCACCAGTATTACTCTACAATTATTCCGTATACAATACTTTATGCTATAGATATTTAGCATGTGCTTGTCATTGAAAATCTACTAGTAACACTAAAACAATTGACTAGATAGTGAATCCATAGTTCTTATGGGAACATGGAGATATACCAACCAGACATTTACTGGTACATTTCTATACCTTACGTACATACAAATTTATGTATATTGACAAGTTGTTACAAAATCCACCAGAAATACACCACATCTGTTTTCTCTATTTCTTTTATACTGACGAATAGAAGGGAAATTGTAGACAATGTAACTACTACTAGAATTTTAGTGTTGACATAGAGACACTTGGCCCCAGTCTGACTGCAGGGAGCTTACCATCTACATATTACACACACACTCAAACGTACAATATGAAAAATAACAAGCATACACACTAATCAACAGTACTTCTTTTGAGTGGTTGTTACAAACAAGCTGTCTTGGCGACATCGCTTGTTAACACTGATATACACGTACACCAATACATCCATCGTGCCTCGCTTTTAGTACGACATCATTTATTATTGGTGTAGTATAAAACATACGACGTGAATACATTTAAAAATCATGACGTATTTACATTTAAAGACTGTTTACGCAGGTCTCTATTGCATACCGATTGACATTAGTATCAAATGAAATGTAATATTGTTTATGGTGTGAAAATACCAGAAAAAGCAAATAATGTAGATTCTTTGAGCGTGTTAGTTCGCATATGATACTGTTCTAAGTTTTATAATTTATTAATTCAAGTCTTCAAAATAAATAACAAAAATTATATCTTTCATCATGGATATTTATGTAATATGGTTTATTATCATATAATATTTTATGAAATTTTGAGTTTGTGAAATGAAATATGATTCACTATGAATTAAATAAAGTTTTGTATTCAATTATAAACGCTCCTTTTTAGAAAACTCTTTTTTAGAAACTAATTCTTAGAAATGTATTTTTTCGATTTTTGTTAAATTTATCAGTTTTATTTACGAAATAAAGAATTCTTTAATGAAAACTCACTGCATGTGCGAGTAGAATAGAAATTGCTGTAAATAAGCAAGCACTCTATTTATTTGCAAAGAGAGATTGAAAGATATACTACATAAATAATAAATTTGTTGCGTTTAGGCAAACTAAACTACTTTTTGGCCAAGACAGACAACAAGTTTACAAACTAAAAACCAAAACCCATAAATTATTTAAACACTTTGAACAAAGTGTTTTTTTTTTTTGCCAATAGCAATGGAAAATTCTCCATTAACTGTATAATATTATTTAAGTAACGAATATATTGTTTTCCTGTTCGAATGCTTTGCTGTTGGCAGGCCAATTCAGATTTTAACTAGATTCAATGGCATGATTTAGATTGTACATTTATTGAGGCTCTCGTTAGCACTCGTAAAGAAAGCCAAGCCTAAGCTTATGCATAATTCAAATGCAACAACTTTTGAACTTTTCGCAATAACAACATCAGAGATAATAATGCAAATAAATTTTATGTCTTGATTTTGTTTTTCTACAAATTGTATCAATTGAAATTGTGTAAAACGCACTAGGGAGTTTTACTTTTAGGCTTTGCAAATCTATTCATTGTCAGTGGTGTTTAGTACTTTTTGCAATTTCATAAAGTAAATGTACATGACAGCATAAAACTGAGATGCTGAGATTGAATTAAATTGCTGGAACGCTCATATTTATTTCTATTTCGGATTTTAGATTGTAAAAAAATATAATTTCAATCTTATATGTACATTTTTTCAACAGCATAAAGAAATTATTGCATGTTGATTCATATTAGCCTCATTATTTGTTACAATAGTGGCGTTGGCTGAATTAGTTAGCACGTTGACTACAAAACCGAAGGTCCTGGGTTCGAGCCCGGTCTCCGGCAGCCATTAAATAACAACGTCACTTATTTTGCTGATGTGCATTAGTAGCCATTCGTATTAATTATTATAGGAAAGTTTAAGTAATGAAAGCATAGAAATTGATCACTAAACTACACCGGCTTCAGTGGATACTAATCCTAATGTAACATCAGAGCGCCCTCCTTCGTCGGTATTGTATAGAAAAAATTATCGGCGAAGTAAAATAACCAATTAAATTGCTATTAAAGACAGCTTTGAAAATTTAATACGCCTCATTGACACCAGAGGCGCTGCAACACTTCATTATTAAAAACGTAGAAAAAGCATAGTTGTAAAAGAATAAAGCTTTCCACTATCTCTTATTTCACCACCTGCCTTCTCTATCACTATGACTTTCCTAAAAAAGCTAACACCTAGTAATAGTAGTAGACAATCATTGCTTGAGTTTTACTTCTCTTTAAAAAAAATAACTAAATTTAATTCAGTCACTGTTTAATGAAAAAAAACTATAAATTTCCTTTTTTTTGAAAATAATTTTTGCTTAAGTTTTGGCTATTGATTAATTGAAATATTAACTGATGCAATCATTCGATTGATAGTAATAAAATTTATTTTAATATCTTTGAAACTTCTCCTTCAGAAAATTAGGAGGTTACCATCAATGCGTCTGTATTTTTTTTATGTTTTTTACTGCATAACTCAGTATTGTTTAGACAGTTTTTAAAAAACTGATTTTTTGGTTTAGAGGATATTTTTTTTATCAGAAAAGTGGCCGGTAACCCGCTCACTAACATTTTTTTCTCCGATTTACATATAACTTTTTTTCTTCTCCGATTGCTAGGAAACTCAACACAAACATTGGTCTCTTTTAATGACATAATCTCAAAGTTGTAAAAAAGGGGCGAAGACACGCCCCAAAAAATTTAATATTATATTTCACGTGCTTCTGCTTAAACTATTACGAAACTTGCCACTCAGCCGAAAATCTGCAATTTAATATTATATTCTAAATGTTTCTACTCAAACGATTTTAACGGAACGTGGTTCACACAGTCTGAGCTCTGAAAAATACTCAATCTCGCATTTATGAAAAGTGGGCGGAGACACACCCCTTGAAATTCAATATTATATTTCATGTGCTTCTACTCAAACTATTTTTACGCTTGCCAATCAGCTTAAAATCTGAAAAAGAATCAAACTTCATACAAAAAAGTGGGCGACGGGTGACGCCCATTGAAATTTAATATTATATTTTAGGTGCTTCAACTTAAGCGATTTTAACGAAAATTGGCCCACATCTTGAGCTTTTATAAAGATTTGTTCTTAAATATGAAAAAGTGGGTGGGGCTACGCCCATTAAAATTCAATATAATATATTAAGGACAATCCCACGATGTCGCACACTAACATTCAAAACAAAAACAAATTTTAATAGTTTATTGTTGTTTCCAATGTAACTATGCGACAAGTCGATCGTTGTCGATATCGTGGAACAGGCCCTAAATGCTTCTGCTCAAATGATTTTTACGAAATTTGGCAAAGATCCTGAACTTTGAAATAGACTAAATCTCGCATTTATAAAATGTAGGCGGAGACACACCCCTTAAAATTCTATATTACATTTCACATGCTTCTAATTAACTGATTTTTTGCAAAACTTATCACAAACCTTGAGCTTTTAAAAAGAATTTATCTTACATGTAAAAAAAGTAGGCGCGGCCATGCCCATAAAAGTTAGTATTAAATTATGTGTACTTCCCACTTGACTTGGCAAACAGTTTCGTTTCTTAGAAAGAAAATATTATATTCCACGTGCGAAACTTCTCTGCAGAAAATTAGGTGACAATTGATCCAAACATACTCGTCCAATGCCTTGAGAAAATGGAACTGTTGCCAGAAGTATGGAGTAAGTGTATTGTGAAAAATAGATATATATCCTGTAAATGGTTACATATTCACAATTATCGTGATGTATCGTCCTGATCTTTCTTAAATTTAATTGGGCCTTGGTCTAGTATTATAGTAAACGACACTGATCAAGTTCGATGTGGTTGGATTCAGGACCTATCAAACAGTATAAATATAATGTTCATTGTTTCCTCCAATGTTACCGCCAAGCCACTCTTGGACCAGTCCCGTAACTATACTTAGATATTAACTTAAGTTTAACTGGTATTTATACTTTTAAAATATGAGTGCCTCTGTGGCCGAGTGGGTAGTGTGTAAGCATGTCATGCCGAAGGCTGTCAATTCTAGTCTCAATATATATCTGCTTAAAAATAAAATATAATTGCATTTGTAACAATTAAAAAAATTTTAAGTATTGATTGCTAAAGTTAAGTTTCGAAATATATATTATTCTATACAGATTAGGTTTCTATGAGATAGTTAAAGGACAAGTCACAAGGTGCTGCATACAAAATATCAATTATAGCCATCCTTGTAGGCCATCCCCATGCAAAAGTGACTGGTCAGCTTCAGAGAAAGTGTTAGAACTAAGGTCTGGCCCCTATCACTTTGGGACCTATCACGTGACTAGTCTTGTGCCAGTTTCTTTCCCCTGGAGGATGGCACACAACTTGGGCTGTGAAAGAGACGAGATGTTGATTTAAGAAAATTAGGTAGACTGTACAATAATTACAAAATTGGACGTCACCATACCCCTAAAAATATAAAATTGGAACTAAAAATTTTAAAATAAAACTTAAAAAAAAAATTCAACTCATATCAAAAATAAGCAGTAAAAAGTAAAAAATTATTTAGATTCAGTTAAATATTACAATTTTATTTGTGTTACTTATAGTGCTATTCAAAATCCGGGACGATAAATATGATAAATTTAGAATTTTACTTACCTGATTGGCAGCAACTTCGAATAGTATTATAGGGAAAACATGTAAATTTTTTTTTATTTAATTGAATTAAGATTATTTTTTATTTGTTAGTGCTTATTTTTAGTCCCTTAATTTTTTTTTTAAGTTTTATGTAATTCATTTTAAAGTTTTTACTGGAAGGTATTTAAATATTTTGTTTGTTTTTCTTTTAAACAAAATTCCAATACATAATGACCACCAAATTTATTTACTTATTCTTGAAAGGTTAAAAAAATTTTGCTTTCCTTTAGACGAAATAAAATAAATTTAAATAAAAATATGTTGATTTTTATTAAAAAATATTTATATAACGGGTGTTTTTTTAGAGGTATAGAACTTCGAATTGAAATAAAACACAAGAAAATCGTTTTAATGTCCATCAATTTGGCTTTATTGGAAGGATAATTTTATGCCATTAATGTTTAAATATGATTTCGGGCATGTGGCCGCCGCGGCTGGCTCGAATAAAGCCAATTCTACAGGTCCAATTTTCAACCACTTTTTCGAGCATATGGGGCCGTATGTTGGCAATAACGCCACGAATGTTGGCTTCCAAGTCCCCTAACGTTTCTGGTTTGTTGGCGTAGACGAGCGACTTCACATATCCCCAAAGAAAATAATCCAATGGTGTCAAATCACACGATCTTGGTGGCCAATTGACAGGTCCATTCCGCGAAATTATGCGCTCATCGAATGTTTCCTTCAATAAATCGATTGTGACGTGCGCTGTGTGGCATGTAGCGCCGTCTTGTTGGAACCACAACTCATCCACATTCATGCCATCCAATTCGGGAACAAAATAGTCGGTTATCATGGCTCTATACCGGTCTCCATTAACGGTAACTGACTCTCCAGCATTATTTCGGAAGAAGTATGGCCTAATGACTCCACCAGCCCATAGAGCACACCAAACAGTCAGTTTTTGTGGATGTAATGGCGTCTCAAGGGTCTCATGTGGATTCTCTTCACTCCAAATGCGGCAATTTTGCTTGTTGACGTAGCCATTCAACCAAAAATGAGCCTCATCACTGAACAAAATTTTGCGATGAAAATCAGCATCGAGATCAATCTCATTTTCGGCCCATACACCAAAATCACGACGCATTGCATGGTCTCGCGGCTTTAATTCTTGCAGAAGCACATTTTTTGCGCAAAATCTTCCATAAAGTTGATGGACGAAGCTCCAATTGCTATGCACGGTGGCGAATCGATTCATTCGGGTCCTCTTCAACACTTTGCTCTACAGCGGCAATTGTTTCTTCGGTGCGCACTGTTCGACGTCTCTGCGGATGCGTATTATCACATAGAGTAAACGTAGTGCGAAAACGATCCATGGTTAACCGAATTAATTGCTCTGATGGACGATTATGTCGACCATAAAATGGACGGAGCTTGCGGCAAACTTCGCGAACTGAACCATTATTTTCGAAATAAATTTGCACGATTTGCAAGCGTTGTTCTTTTGTCAACCTGTTCATGATGAAATGGCAAACCAAACTAAATATTAATCACTTGACAGCTGACAAAATGGCCGCCAGTTAAAAAAGTGATGCCAACTTAAAGGTCTATACCTCAATAAAAAACACCCATTATTTTATTTTAAAAGCGCTTGCATTGGGAACCAAATTCTAGATATCTATCTTTGTTGACAATTTAAATAAAAAAGTTTTATATTTAGCTCTGTCCTAAATAAATATTCCTTCGAAGCTTAAATCGTCGCCAAAAAAAATTCATCTTCATCGCCTTAATATTCGTATTTAATACATACAATTTCAATTCGGTCTGCTTGGTTTTCCTCTCGCGTATTCAACCAATTTAACTTTATAAAGTTGAAAATACTTGCCAAACTCTTAAATTAAAATCAAGAAGAAAAAAAATACAAAAAAAAAAAAGAAAAAACAATGACAAAATTGCAATAAAACTTTTCGATTTCTTCCACAATGGCAACAACCAACAAGTAGTATATTGTCTTCTAACTAAAATTTATGATAAGAGCCAAATGAGACAGAGTAAAAGACACTGAAGGATATTTTATGCATAACAAAAAAAAAGCAAAATAAATCCCTTTAAAGTAAGTCAAAAGAAATTGAAAAATAACATTCAAACTTTAAAACAATTTAAAGGCTGCATTACACTCCATGTTGAGTAGTTGGCGTTAGAACCAAATCAAGCCATTAGATTTGATGCGAGTAGTTTATGGTTTAAACATTTTTTATTTATTTTTTTCTTTTACAATGTGGGCCTGTCTACAAATCAATGCACATTTTATTTTATTTTTTTTTTGTACTATGAATAGAAGAGTAAAGTACAAAAAATTGCTTTGCAAATGAAACAGACTACGACAAACATTAAGGGAAAATTTAAGTTCTTAGATAACATAAATTTATTAGCCAAAAAGAAAGATTTGTTAGAAAAAAATTAAATTAAATAATAATATATCATGAGTAGATGTAAATATGTAAATGGCATAAGAAATATTTTATTTCAAAAAATTTAAAGTTTTTATGTATTTTTTGTTTTTTTTTATTATCTAGTTGTATATCACATTTCATACCTTAAGATATTTCGTTCGCCAGTGTTGTCTATTATTTTCAACTAATTTTAGTTATATACATACATGTACATTACCATCTTTAGGTCTATTGACACCAAGATCTTAATAATTATTGAAAATACTTTAGAATATTATCATCGACAAACAAAAAAATTTAAGTAATGTAAAAAAAATCCCCATTTCGAGACATTCAAATGCAAAGAGTTCTACTTCGTTTCTGCGTATAACTAAAATACACTACAACTAAAAATAAAAAGCTATATGTGTATCAAGCATATTCTCATACTTATGGTTGGAGTATGCTTATTTATACTCAGACTATGGATATTTATTCAGACAAAAATATTATAAGCATGATACTAATGATATTTATTCATCATTCGCCATCGTATACATACATTTGTTTATATAAAATAAAAGGGAAAATGTTTTTTTTTTTTTTGGTGTTTGAAAACAAGCTTTATATGTGTGTTTGTGCAAACAAAACAGCCCTGTATAAACGCATGTATAGCCAATTAATAGTCAGAGTATTTTTATACTCCTAAGCATGAAGCGGCCCATACACTACAACAGCATGCATGCGCAATCAAGTGTTTGTGCCAGCGGTTTGGTCGTGTATGGGCGTTTTGTGTGATTGTACGGTTTGCTGTAGCGATGTCAAGTAGAGTTTGATATTTTGCTCGTGGTACCAGCTTGCTTGTGTTGTATATGGTGAAATTAGCTCAGTTGAGCAAAGTTGTCATGAAGTAAACATGCATTTAAAAATTCTAATTTGTTGAAACATAGTTTGTTTCAATGGAAAACAGAACTTTAGCACTTAAGTTATACTAGCTGCTAATATTAACAACATACCAATAATAATTGCGGCAAAACTGTGTGACAATCCATAACCTCCCTTCCCGCAATTTTGTATGAAATGAATATTGCACCAGCTTGCTGGTATGTTGTGTGGTTCGAGCATATATATAGTGTATTGATACTCACCACTAAGAATTGTTAAGTGGTGAGTAGAATATACTACACAATTTTGCATATGCACGTCAATCGCTTGATTGTGCGTGCATGCTGTTGTAGTGTATGGGCCGCTTGATTGAACCTCACACAATCTATAAATTTTATTTTTAGTTGTTTGTGTTGCGTAATTTAAAATTGCTATACGTATTCTGTTTAAAATGAATGCGTTCATTTGTGGATGAGCATGGGGTTTAGTTTTACTTGTACATATTCATAGTGGCTTGACGGCCAATTCTCAAAGAGTACTTAAAACGATCATTTTGTCATAATCTGATACAAGGACACAAAAGCGCAAGTTTTTTCATTTAGTTTATTTTTTTTGCTCATTTGCTTTAAAAAAAAGTCTTAAAGAAAGTCATTTTGCAAAGCGTCAAAAAAATAATGCATTATAGACTATGCGATTGAAAATAACTGTAAATTTTTGCTTTACCACAATGAATATTTTGATGTCACGTGCGACATTGAAAATTAACACTTGTCAAAAGCACATAAATAAAGCTCCTCAAATATACATTTTAAAGAGAGATTTGAATACAATTCAAAATTCAGAAAAATCCTTATTGAAAAATGCAAAGATTTGTAATCTTAATATCTATATAAAATTGGTCATGTGCGGCATACTATGTGTAAAATGTTAAACAGATTTTAATACAAATAAAGTTCAGAAAAAAACCTGTTGAAAAATATAAAGATTTTTGATCCTAATACCTATAGAAAATTGGTCACGTTCGACATCATAAGTGTACAAGTTAAAAGAATACATAAAAAATGATACACATTTAAATAACATAATTAAATTTAAATGAGAAAAAATTTAAAAAAAAATCAGGAATAAGTTGCAAACGGTGAAAAGAAAAATTTAATGAAGATGAAATATTACGAAACCAATTATGCTTCATTCTAGAAAAAAGTAGAAACATTTTCTGAAGGAAAAAATTAATG
The DNA here is from genome assembly GCA_949987645.1 of Tachina grossa. Taxonomy (NCBI): domain Eukaryota; kingdom Metazoa; phylum Arthropoda; class Insecta; order Diptera; family Tachinidae; genus Tachina; species Tachina grossa. The sequence continues at coordinate 130,252,705 of OX465278.1, read as the reverse complement.
GATTAAAGAAAAAAGGAAGAATGACTGCTAAGATGCCACAATCGGCACAATGTATTAATATTGGTCGGTTCACTTCAATAAAACCAAAAACGGTAAACCAAAATGGCCTTATTTCTCATTCGCTTGAAGTATAAGACTGCATTGATAATGAAGTCATATAGATCTATTTCGGTATGAATTGAGAAGATCATTTTGATTTATTACTTATAACTTTATTGCAAAGAGCAGGCGAAAATTAATACATTGTGTGTTCGACGATTGTATCGTCTTGTCGTTGGACGAAAAATAAACTGCAGTTGTGATTCTTTAAAACAATTATTATTTATTATCTATACTAAAAGGTTCGTGTATTTGCTTTATGATTTTGTTCCAAACATTATATCCAACACATAATTTTAAATATATTTTTCATTATCAAAGACAAGAATATTTTTTTTAAGAAAATAATTTACAGAATTCAAACACAAGAACTCGAAAGTATTTTTTCAAACAAAAACGTCCTTCATCTTCTTACTGAATTAGGGCATAAATCGCAGGAGGTTCATAATTTAATATTCCATGTTAATAATTTCTCAAAAAGAGCAACAAAAACAATACAAATAGCGTGACAGAAAAAAAATATCACGTTCGAAATTTCACGTGTGACTGATGCAAATTGAATGGAAAAATATAAATAGTTTTTTGGGAAAAGCCAAAATCATTTAAAATTAGTCGAATTCAAATATTGCTTTAAGTTTCTCTGAAATCAGCGTTTTAATTGTTAGTCGCTGTGTTTGCCGCTTGTGTTTTTGTCACAAGCGAATTCCTTGTGTTTTTTTGCAATTATCTTCAAAACAAAAAGTTGTTTTAAATCAGACAGCTTCGCTAATAGAGCTAATTTAGAGCTATAACATATGCTTATTGCCAAAATGAAAATCCATTTTATTTTTATTTTTATTCACTTTAAACCTGCATGATGGTCACGTTCGACATCATGCAAATAACCATATATTTCTGTTTAGTGTGTACCTAATTTATTTGCACTGAGTGCCTTTTATCATTTTCAGCCAGTTGTGGTTACATTTGAAGTATTAAAATCCAGGGTGTGGAAACAAACAAAACGTTCCGCAAACGTTTCCTGTAAAGACAAAAACTTTTAATTTTTTTTTTTACAATTTTGATTTTCCAAAAAAAAACCCAACATGCATGATTTATTCAGTTCTAATTACTGTTGCCTAAATAATCATTTAATAACAAAACCAAAATAAAAGCTTGACAACCTATCTTTTCCCTACTCTAAAAGACAAAAAAAAATTGTATTTATAAGACATTGTCTAATATAGTGAGAAAATCATACCAGACCAAACGTCTGCAGTTACAAAGTGACAGAATCTAAATGGCATAATGCTTTCTAAAAACGGTTATGGTAATTACTCTTCGTTTCATATTAAACTTTAATCAATACTTGTAAGTAACAGCCAATATAAATTTACGCACTAAAGCCTTTCATTTATTAAATAATTTTTAACAATAATTGATGACTTTTTCACTTGACTTCACCATTTAACACTTGCCACCAACAAAAAAAAAAAAAAAAAAAAAAAAAAAATATATATATATATATATATATATATATATATATATATATAACAGCAAACAACTAAAGTGACATTAACAAATAAAATAACTGAACATTTGTGAAAACAAATGAACTCGATCGACATCAGACGATGCTGAAAAGTATTTAGGCATTGAAACTTCTACTCCCCTACCCACTTCGCCACCCGCTCCGTAGACGTTAATTACCAATAATCCAACAATTGTAATTTCCTTTTAACGTTGAACATTTCAAATAATGAAGGAGGAAAATTAATGGCTTTTCGTTTTAGTTTTTTTTTCTTCCTCTTGTCGAGAAGCAAAGAAATTTTATGAAGAGGTCTTTGGTAATAAACTGGTGTCTGTGTACATTGATGCTGGAGCCTTCTTTCCACTCCAGCAAACAAAGTGCAACAATTGTTTAATTAGCTATTATTGATTGGTTATAATGTAATGCTTGCGCTTTATTTATTAATGTTAGCTAATAGTATGGTTAGATGATGATTTGCAAAAAATGTAACCAACTAAATAAAGTTGGTTACATTTAGATATTATTATCAGAATACCATCAATTATTGTTTAAATGTGAGCTAGAGACCACATTTGAGATTTCCTACGAATATGAATTATAGGATAATATAATGTTAATTCTAGAGTAAGGATTAGCAAGGGGTGATTTCTGAATGTATCACATTAGATATTGGGACAAGAGAGCATATGGAGTTATATGCTTGACACGGGGAGAGCGCAGGAGGATCTCGGGAATGAGTCCTTTTCCAAAAAATACAATTCGCCAAATATTACTACTTACATGTGAAATTCAATGATTTATTTAAATAAAATATTGGAAAGTTTAAAACAGTTTAACAGTACTTCCTTTGCAAATGGTGAGGAGTCGTAGGATGTTATGAGTGCTTTCTGAACGTGATGTTATAATAATGAGAAAGAATTTTCAGAAAAAATGCTCTAAGAAAACTTTTGGCGTTACAAAGTTCAGCCTAGTTTAACATACTCATACATAAATTCATAATGATTGTATTCAGGGACGGGAATATTTCTAAATAGAATGCACTTTGTGATTTAATAATTTATGAGAGAAAACACCAGTAAAAAGTAAAATATTCAGTAATTCACTAAATTTCAAATACACTTATCAGTTCTATAAACAATTATATATAAAACATTAAAATCAGTTTACTTTTAAATATAGACAAAGATATTAGATTAAAATTTTATACAAAATGTCATCTTTATCTTAAAGTTTTTCTATCACGTCGGCAACTCATACAAAAGCGGAATTTTGTCTTTTAAATTATTTTTTTCCCATTTTTCTCGAATTTTTCTCAACCCAAAAATTTGTTCCTTATAAGAATTTTTTTTATAATAGAACGCATTTTTTTTTTAACTTTTAACTAAAAAAGTAAGAAAAAAATAAAATACTTCATTTGTCATTGTTTTACAAGAATCTTTGAGAATAGTTTGAAAAAAAAATAACTTCTTGTACTAAAGATACTCTTTGTGGAGTACTTTGCGATTTTAAAACTATATTAGAGCACATTTTGAAACATGTTTAATTTATTTTTTTTTTCTTAAATAAAAAAAAATTAATTCACAAAAAAAATTAAAAAAATATATAATGTCTTTTTTTTAACGTTCATTCATATGAAGTAGATTCTACAATACTCGTAAAATAACTTCGTTCATGCTTTATAATACTTATATATTAACACTTTGCGGCGCAACATCGAGAAAATAATTTTTTTTCTACAAATTCTATTCTCATTTAAACAAATATAACTCAATTCAAAGGAAATTATCCGATTTTGTCAATTTCTCTAATTTTTCTTACACAAATAAGCAGCAAGGATATCTCATATTATAAGTGTTTTGTTTTTCATTTTAATTTAAAAATATGAAAAGCTAATACTGATTTTTAGTTTTCTTTTTGTTGATTTGAGAAAACTCAGCTCAGAATTTTAGAATTAAGAATTGTTTTCATATTCCTATAGTTAATTTATAATCAGTTGGAAACTTTTGGTGTTATAAACCAAACATATAATAATCATTTCTCTAAGCTTTCGCAAACCCAGGCAAAATTTTAAGTAGTAAGACTGAACAAAAATCTCAATATTTTATTTTTGTGCTTAATCTAAAATTATGACAAGGTGAAAATTAAAAAAAATTTAAATTAATTTTTCCTTTGTGGCTTGAGAAAGACTTGAGAAAAAGAAATTGGTGCAGTTGGAGAAAACACAACCAAGTAAAGTTTTTTATGTTTAATGTGAAAGTATGTAAAGAATTTTCTATTTAGTTTTTTTGATATTCTGTTATAATTTTTTGCTAGTCTATAGTCGTTTATATATCTGTGGCAAAAAGGAAGAAAAGTGCTTAAGTCGAGATAAGCTGTTTTTGACTTAACAACACCCCTGTACAAAATTTCATATATTTTGTGCTCTTTTTCAGGAAGTTATAGCGCAATGACTTGCTTCTTATCTTTTTTTCGGTTTTATAATCTCATATGGAATAATATCTTAATTTAGCTTATACTTTGGAGTATTTCAAATCAAATGTATTATTTGTGGTATGTAGAATGAAATTTTCTAAAAGAAATTTAAATGAATAACGAATTTTCTAATTTAACTGTAAAAGAAATACATTTCTAAAAATCAACTTGAAAGCTTAAAAGTGCTCTGCTGCAAAACAGTAAAATATGACTTAATCTGTTTTTCCATGGTATCACAGATTTGATATATGGCCAAGGCAAATTTAAAAGTATAGTTTTTTTCTTTTGCACGTTAAACTATGAAAATTAGAAATTAAGTTTTATTTAATTGGTTTATGTTTTGAGACTTAAAAACGGCTGGAGAAAAAAAAATGAATTTTTCAATTTGAAAAAAAAACCAAATAAAGTTTTTCAGCTTGATAGCTATGAATTCTTTTTTTATTTCTTATTTTCTCACATTTGGAAGTTGAATTTGTATATTTTGTAGCCTTCTCTCTCCTAGAACAAGCCACGAGTAAAGGCCATAGAAAATAGCCGTTCGAACCAAACTAATGGGCAACACTGTATTTGATTATAGGTGACTCGCCATAACGCCATAACTCTCACCATAGAAACCAATTGAATTTTGGTTTGGTTATGGCTATGGCATTATGGCTATGTAACGTCTAATTTAAGCTTAAGAGTTGTTCAGTTGCGACAAGTTTGCTTAAACAGTTTAGAAGAATTTCATATTTGTATTCCATATCTATTTGCCAGGATTAAGATTATATAAAGATTTAATGCATTTCATAATTTAAGCAAACCAGGTATTTTAGAATATGTCTTATGAATCTTAACCCTTCGTCAAAATGACTACGCGCGTTTTTATTTTCGGTTTAAAAAATATTTGTTGTGTTTGTTTTGTTTTCATTTATCGTGTAGCGTTAGTCGCTAATGTTAGTTACTCGAAACTAATGTTGCTTTTTTTAGGGTTCCGTACACCAAAGGTGAAAAGGAACCCTATTGTTTTCGCTACGCTGTCCGTCTGTCCGTCACACGGTATTTTCTCAGGAACCGTAAGAGCTACGGACCTGAAATTTGCACACAGTATGTAGAACCTTGGCCGCTACAACAACAAATACATGAGAATTAAAAATTATAAGGTGTTCGAAAACGAGCAACGAAAAATGTTAAAATCCCATGTAATATACATACAATTGTATATTGAAACTTGAAATTTGTAAAATAAGTGTATTTTTATACAGACAACAATTAATACTAAAATTTAAAAAAATTAAAATTAAAGGGTGGTCCATCAGTTAATGCAATTTTGACATGTAATTTTGACAATTTGCTATCTCTTGGAAACCGTAAGAGGCAAACACTTAAAATTTTCAAAAACGGTAAAACTAAAAAAACCGAAAATTATAAAATCGCCAAACCAAAAAAAAATCGCTAAAAATTAAAAAAAATCGGCAAAACGAAAAAAATCGCCAAATTAAAAAAAATTTCTAACACTAAAATAAATCGCCACATTCGAAAAAATCGCCAAAATGAAAAAAAAAACGCCAAAATGAAAACAAACGCCAAAAATCGAAAAAAAATCGCCAAAACGCGCAAATGTCGCCAAAACTAAAAAAAATTTTAAATAAAAAAAAATCGCAAAAATGAAAAAAAATCGCCAAAAATAAAAAAATTGCCAAAATGAAAAAACGCCAAAAACCGAAAAAAATCGCCAAAACAAGAAAATAAAGTGTCAAAACTAAAAAAGGAGCCAAAACTTAAAAAAATCGCCGAAAACTTGAAATTTTCAAAAACGGTAAAACTAAAAAAAACCGAAAATTATAAAATCGCCAAACCAAAAAAAAAAATCGCCAAAAATTAAAAAAAAAATCGCCAAAACGAAAAAAATCGCCGAAATAAAAAAATAAATTTCTAACACTAAAATAAATCGCCAAATTCGAAAAAATCGCCAAAATAAAAAAAAAAACGCCAAAATGAAAAACATCGCCAAAACGCGAAAATGTCGCCAAAACTAAAAAAAATTTAAATAAGAAAAAATCGCAAAAATGAAAAAAATCGTCAAAAATAAAAAAATCGCCATAATGAAAAAACGCCAAAAACCGAAAAAAAATCGCTAAAACAAGAAAATGAAGTGTTAAAACTAAAAAAAGAGCCAAAACTTAAAAAAATCGCCAAAACTGAAAAAACGCATAAACCGCCAAAACAAAAAAAACCGAAAAGATCCCAAAAACGAACAAAATGCCAAAACTATATATTATATAGGATGAAGTTCCATATCTAGTGTTCGTACAGATCCCTTCGTGCGCGAATCAGAATCGCACTTTACTGAATTTATTAATTTAATAAATTTATTATAAAAAACTACAAGACTTAATGGAAAAAGATATGTATGTAACATTTCATACAATTGATGCTATGAATTAGAGATGTGCGAGTGTCGTGTTTTTTCGTGACACGAACACGCACGACTCAACACGAAGTGTTCGTGACAAAAAATCTGATGTCTTGAGTGTTCGGGTCGTTTCGTGTTGAGAAAAATTGACACGAAAAACACGAAATGATTTTAGATCAGCGATCCCCACACATGTACATTCACACTTATGTTTGGGTTGGTGCTTCGTTTTTGAGCGAAATATCTTTTCCTCTTCTTATAGCAGGGTTGTCATACATATATTTGATAAATATATGTAAAACTCTAATTTGAGTCAGTTTCTTGTGTTCAAAAAGAGATTAATGCACATTTCATGTATTTTAAGTAGTATATAATAACTTAGTTTCAGATATGATTTTTCAAGCTCTAAAAAGTAGAAAAACTTGAAATTAAACTAATTTAAAAAGAATCCATTGTTGTCTAGTAAAATGCGACTACACAACCGGCACATATGAATAGTCTGAAATTAAAGTGTTAAACCTGATTGTAGTAATAATTGAGTACACATTAAATAAAAATACAAATTATCTCTCATTGCTCTCTTCATTATTGTGAGAGCAATCGCACGCGTGCGCGGTTTTGAAGATCGCTGTTTTAGATGTAAAATGAGTATGAATGAATTTCCAGTAGAGAAAAAGTTTAATAGATTGTATCGTCACACACACTCACTACCAGCATATTTGTTGATATTGTATGGGTCTCTGAAGCTTAAAGTTGTGTACGTAAACCGATAGCCCCAAATCACACTATGCAAGTCTTATTGCTAAGCTGATTCGTTTCAGGGAGAGAGAGACGAGGGGAACAGCAACGTTTCTTTTCCCCCGTCTCTCTCCCCTAACAAACTAATCAGCTTAGCAATAAGACTTGCATAGTGTAAATTAAGACATAGTATCACCTGTGGCGACTATTTAAAAAAGTCAATTAAATTTTCTGATCTTCGATACCATACCAATAATATTTCGTGCGTGTTGAGAAGAATCGTGTCGACGAAATTTTACGCGTGCGTGTTTCGTACGTATTGAGCGTTTTGGTATTCGTGTGCGTGTCGTGTCGTGTATAAATGCTGTTTTTTTTTTTTAAATATGCAATTTGAAAGAAGTCTGAACAATGTTCATTTTACGTTGAACAATAAAAAAATATATATAAAAACTAACTATATATCAATAATAAATCTATTTTGGCACTTATTTTTGCTCACCACCCCAGCAAAAAATTACACATTACCATTAGAACTACTTGCCATATAATGACTTACTTTTCTGATTGCCAATTTTCATTACTCGCTTACAAATCACATTGCCTAAAATTACAAAAAATGACGTGGAAGTTTCTAAATGAAGAGAATGATTCTTTTAGACGAAATAGATTACGTGAAATGTTGATAAATAAAAAAAATGTAAGTACTTCTCAAGAATCGATTATTTTAGTCTCCCGCCTTATTAAAATCATTAAGTTGGTAATCCAGTAGGGAAGTGCTTCCACCAAAAATGCTTAGTTCCAAACTCGATTACCTTTTTTTAAATTTTTTGCTGGGACGTTTTTTATTGACTCTTGACGAAGGTTGGCGCTAGCGTACAAAAAACAAGAATGGCGTTCTAGTGTTAAATAATGTTAAAATAATTTTTAATTATATGAAAAAGGTACTGAAATTTTAATATATATGAGAAAATGAAGTTTTGAGAAAAACGCATTTAAAGTTTCATAACGCATTATCACTTTGAACACACCTTCAGTTGGGTGATGCGGTTTGGTATGGTTAGTTATGATTGGGTGCTGACTTTGGTGACATCATGCCTATGTGGTGACGTATTTTTTTTTCGCTTTTAGTGTGACAATACCTTTGCTTTCCATTTTTCCAAGAATTAAGTAAACCAGAACAAGATATAGTCCATTTGTACCATTTGGAATTTCATAGACAACATTTATCGCTCGAAAACGTTTATAAAAAAAACAATTTAAAACCAAAAAATCAAAAAAAAAAATTTAATTTTTGTCTCATTTTTATCGATTTTCCCAACTTCGTTTTAGTACGTTTTTATGGAGTAAATAAATTTTTATCAGAAATCTAACTCATTTCATCTTATTCTTATGTCCAAACCCCTTTTCTCGGAGAAGGACACATACATATATTAAATTTCGGATATACTGATTGAATTTGCGTGAAGATAAATTTTAAAATTTATAACCCTAGACACAAACCGCCTTGTTTAACAGAGCTCTGTTAACAAAAAAACATATCTCTGTTAAATAATAATAATTAGTTTTTACCCACAAAATGGACTTGATTCCCAATTTTTCAAGCAAAATTAACCAGAAAGGCTTCTCTATGCCTCTCTTATATAGATAAAACATTTAATACATCCAAAAACATGAAAATCCATATCTTAACCCACAGTCAAAATATGGTTTTTAATAATTTTTTTCGAAAATCGTTGGAGATGGGGAAAAAAGAACATTGGAGAAGACTCCTATATGCCTGTAGATCAATTTCCAAAATTCAAAAGTTATAACAGCCTGTTTTTGTAAAAATAACTACACAATTTCGTTAAATTTTTTTTTGATGTGTAAACATCTATACGCTAGGGGGTAAAAATCTTTTGACTTTGATTTCTTTGCTGCGATTTCTTTGCTTTTCTTTCACAGCATTGTCAAATCGGTGTGAGCTATGTATGAGTGTATTAGTGTTTGAAAGAAGCAATACCAAGCAGAGAAACAAGTCGACCGGCTCGAAGCCGACCGCGCGCCGCCGCCGATTATTTTTCTGTATATTTCCGTACACCAAAGGTGAAAATGAACCGTAAGAGCTACGGACTTAAAATTTGGGCACAATGTGTAGACATTTGGCCACTACAACAACAAATACATGAAAGTTAAAATCTAAAGGGTGTTCCAAAACGAACAACGAAAAATGTAAAAATCACATGTAATATACTACATACAATTGTATGTATGTATTACATATATACACTTGAAATTTTAAAAGTTAGTGTATTTTTATAAAGACTACAACAATTAACACTAAATTTAAAAAAATTTAAATCAATGGGTGTTCGTTCCAGCAGTTAATGCAATTTTGACAACTTGCTGTCTCTTGGAAACCGTAAGAGCAAAATTCTTGAAATTTTCAAAAACGGTAAAACTAAAAAATCAAAAAAATATAAAATCGCCAAATATAAAAAAATCGCCAAAAACAAAAAAGAATTGCCAAAACGAAATAAAGCACCAAATTAAAAAAATCTCTAGGACTAAAATAAATCGCGAAAAACCGGAAAAATCGCCAAAATGAAAAAAATCCTTAAACAAAAAAATCGCCAAAATAAAAAAATCGCCATAATAAAAAAACCCCAAAAAACAGAAAAAAAATCGCCAAAATGAAAAAATTGCCAAAATGAAGAAAATTGCAAAAATTAAAAATACCCAAAAAGAGAAAAAAACGCCAAAACGAGAAAAAAGCGATAAAACTAAAAAAAATCGTTTAAACTGAAAAAACTTAAAAAAGGAAGAAAGCTAAATCAAAAAAAAATTATAAAAACCGAATGTGCGCGAGTCAAAGTCGCACTTTACTGAATTTATTTTAATTGCAATGCGTACACAACAACAAGAACAGCAACAACTAAACCATGAACAACAGGAATTAAAAATTAAAAAGTAAAAGTAAAAGCATTTACCATAGATGAGCACTGCAGTACCACTAAAGTTTCAGTAAAAACAATAAAAAATGTTTAACAAGTAAATTTTTACTGATTACTAAAATTTTTTTCTACAATTTTTATAAATTGCCTAAATGATTTGTTATGTGATGAGGTGCATTGAATTTTCAGTAATCAGTAATGCCCGTATTCATAATGAAATTCTACCAAATGGCTAAATCTTTTTCATACAAAAGTTTAAAAATTTGAATGAAAAAACTTTGCCACTTGCTACAATTTTATTATGATTACGGCCCTACGATTTTACTGGTAATGCAAATTAAATTTCATTAGCAGTAAAACTTTACTGAATTTTTTCAGTAAATTTACTGCTTACTGCAATTTTTAATGCAGCACATATACATACATACTGCAGTGTGCCCATTTACTAACCAAATAAGTTTAATAAAACAAACAAAAACCAACAAATTCCTATGTATTTATAATATTGAAAGTTTTGATACTTTTAATTAATTAATTTAAAAAAAAGATACTAAAAGCATAAGTACTTCCAACTTAAAAAAAATTTTCATTACTAGATGTTTACACATCTCCTCTGTGATCGGACTCACATTGCTTTTTTTATTTGAAAAATAATTTGGTCATTTATTTCAAAAATAGTACGAGATGGGAAAAAAGAGAATATTGGAGGAGACTCCTGGACACCTCTAGACCAAAATTATTTTTCATATTTAAACAAACTTTTTTTGAAATTGTGTTGTAATTTTTACAAAAAACAGGCTGTTATGACCTTTGAATTTTGGACATTGATCTAGAGGCATATAGGAGTCTTCTCCAATATTCTTTTTTCCCCATCTCCAACGATTTTCGAAAAACAAAATTACTAAAAACCATATTTTGACTGTGGGTTAAGATATGGATTTTGACGTTGTTGGATGTATTAAATGTTTTATTTATATAAGAGAGGCATAGAGAAGCCTTTCTGGTTGATTTTGCTTGAAAAATTGGGAATCAAGTCCATTTTGTGGGTAAAAACTAATTATTATTATTTAACAGAGATATGTTTTTTAGTTAACAGAGCGGTTTGTGTCTAGGGTTATAAATTTTAAAATTTATCTTCACGCACATCTGATTAAACCCTTAAGCCTAGATGGAGTCTACCCATGTAGATATAATAATTATACTGACAATTGTATTGGATCCTATCAAACACTTTTTGCATTCGTTTTTTTTTTCAAAATTGCTAAGTGTTTCCTTAAAAAGGCAAACTATTTTTTTCCATGTTTTTTTGTTTTTTTGGTAGCTTGTAAAATTAAACAATTTTCTTTTTCACTGATTCAACACATAATTCCCAAAGGCCTTAAAATATTGTAATAAATACAACTCACTTTCACATTAATATTACCCGTAGTTCCTGCAATTTAATAATAATAATAATCAGTAAGTAAAAAAATAACAAAAAAGGTTTACAAAACACTTTTACAGCCTGCAAACTTTTTAAAAGCCTTTAATGGTTTTAAGGATTTGTTTGCAATGCATTAACTATTGTTGGCTTTTTGAGCTAAATTTTTTCCCCTGATTATCCACAAGATAAAAGGGAAAATAACAGTAAAAGCTAAACTACAAAGTGTTGATTGATAAATTGCCGGCATTAAAGCACTTTTACTACGAGTAAAAAGCCAGAATGTTCCATTTTAACATTTATTTATTTTGAGCCAAACTAAATGTTGATTGTGATGGAGTAAAGTTTGTTAAAAAGGCCATAATGTTAACTTAAAATTAGATGTTATAATGAATATCTGCTAACAAAAAAAAAGGTAACAGGTATTCTCAATATAATAATTTCTAGTTGCACTGCTGCCATCAAAGATTTGTGTAGTGTATGGCGAAGCTAAAACCAATCAATGCGCGTTCTGAACAATTTTAAGCTGAATAAATGTATCAAAAGCAGCCAATAACCGTAATCGCTAATGGCCTTAAGTTAATAAAACGTTTACAAGAAAAATTATAAAAGTTTGAACAGTTAAACTTAGGTGGCGGCTGTGTTATTTTTTATTTATTATTGACGAGTGTTAGTGAAACTGTTATTATAAACATTTGCACCTTTTGCTTATTTTCTGTTTGATTTATTTTTTATTTTTATTTCTACCTAAATCCCATGTTGATTTAACTGATTTCTGTTATTTTTTTTTTGCTCTTGGCTGGTTGCTGTTATAATTTGCTTTAATAAAAAAACCATTTATAACCCATAATTTAGTTTTGGCTTACGGTTAAAATTATCTGCATGTTTATAAAAAGTGTTGCTATAAATTTGTAAATTTTTGCTGTTTTTTTTAAATTATTAATGAACTTAAAATATATTTGCAGTTTTGGCATGCGCTGGTTTTTTTTTTTGCAAACAGCATTTTGTCTGGCTAAATATTTTATGATCATCACGTACATTTTAGCAAACAAGTGTTAATTTTAAAGCAAATTATTTGCCATAGTTTTAATGAATTTTAATAACAGCTGTGGGTACATAATTTATAAAAAAAAAAGTTATTATAATATTCAATCACAAAAAATAGAGGGAGAAAAAAAATTAAAAAACTTTCTTAGCAACTATAAACTCTAAATCCCTTCAAAATCGATGTTGCTTATATTCCAGGGGTCGAAATACGGGATTCGATATCTATCGAAATTTTGCATAAGCAAACACAATTAAAATGGTATGAAAATGTTTATTAAAAATAGTGTTGAATCATATGGATTCTAGTTAAATGTCTGTGTGGAGCAGGCCATGAAACCATGAACATTTGTTCGATATCGAATATCGTAAGTTGGCCCCAGCAAAAGTTATGGACATCAATGAAATTTTCACAGAATATATAAAACTACAACCACATCGCTACAACCACATATATATGGCATTTAAAAATTAATGGATGTTCTAAAGCGAACATGAAAAATGTTGAAATCCTGTACCTGGGGGCAAATTACGGCATTCGATACGTTTCGAAATTTTAAAATGTTTCCATATAAATTCTATTGAAATATTTCGTAATTTCGTTCGATAACGAGTGCCGTAGTTTGCCCCTGGATTCAGTAACTATTATTGCGATAACCGTATCGTTATAATAAATATGTATAACGAAAATTTATCGACTTTTGCTATTCAGTAACATATTTTAACGATATTCGCTGTCGGTTGGAGAAAAAAATTTAAGTCTCAAAATCAAATTTGTTGAGTTTTTCTTTATTATTCTTTATTCTTTTCGCTTATTTTCACATTTTCAGAGCTACCACATAATATTGAATTAAATAGTGAATAAGATAAAGCGGGAGACTATCTATCGTAAAAAAGAATTTACAGAATCACATTATCGTTATCGCAAGCGAATAAATATGTCGATAAATATTACCACTTTCGGTTCGCCAAAAATTACTGAATCCAGGTACTGATGCACAATTATATATAGGCACTTGTAAAGTAACTAGCCGCCTCCACTAGCGTTTAACTTGGTATGGGCATCAATTTGGCGATTTTTTATTTAATTTTGACGATTTTTTTTAATTTTGCGATTTTTTTTCATATAGGCGATATTTTAATTTTGCCGCCTTTTTCGCGTTTTGGCGATTTTTTCAGCTTTTGGATTTTTTTTTAATGTGGCGATTTTTTTCCTTTGCCGATTTTTTTCATTTTGATGATTTTTTTCATTTGGGCATTTTTTTGTTTTTGGCGCCTTTTTCGCATTTTGGCGATTTTTTCGGTTTTTGATAAAGTTGAAAGTTTCAAAAACGGTAAAACAAAAAAAAAAAAACCGAAAATAATAAAATCGCAAAAAAAAATCGCCAAAAACCAAAAAAAAAAAATGGCTAATGGAGACCGCTCATGCCCATGTTTCGTCCATTTTCTGACATGGTTGCCCGAACATATATATGTCGGAGCAATAATGTTCGCCATGAGATTAGCCGTTCGCAACCATTTGCAATAGAAAGAAAATAGACAAAGCCACTGGCTCTAGTGTTGTAGAAAGGCAGCTAAATGCCTGAAAAGCAGAGGAATAATTTTTAATGAATCAATTATGCTTTTGGTTAGTGCTCAGCAAGAAGCTTCTTTTGATAGCAGTTTTTTTTATTGATTTTAGTTACAAATTTTATATACTTACTATGAGAAGAACATAGATTAAAATAAATTCAGTAAAGTGCGACTCTGACTCGCGCACGAAAGGTTCCGTACGGACACTAGATATGTAATTCAATACAAACTTTAGCCTATATAATAAATAGTTTTGGCATTGTTTTTTCGTTTTTGGGTTTTTTCGGTTTTGAGCGTTTTTTTTAGTTTTGGCGTTTTTTTTTGGTTTTTGGTGATTTTTTTAAGTTTTGGCGCCTATTTTAGTTTTTGCATATTTTCTTGTTTTGGCGATTTTTTCCGGTTCCTGGCGTTTTTTTCATTTTGGCGATTTTTTCATTTTGGCGATTTTTTTCATTTAGGCGATTTTTTAGTTTTGGCGCCTTTTTCGCTTTTTGGCGATTTTGTCGGTTTTTGGCGTTTTTTTCATTTTGGCGATTTTTTCATTTTGTCGATATTTTCGGTTTTGACGATTTATTTTAGTATTAGATTTTTTTTTTAACTTGGTGCTTTTTTCATTTTGGCGATTTTTTTTTTGGTTTTTGGCGATTTTATTATTTTCGGTTTTTTTGTTTTACCGTTTTTGAAACTTTCAAGAGTTTGCCTCTTATCAAAAACCGAAAAAATCGCCAAAACGCGAAAAAGGCGCCAAAAACAAAAAAATTGCCCAAAAGAAAAAAAATCATCAAAATGAAAAAAATCGGCAAAAAGGAAAAAAAATCGCCACATTAAAAAAAAAATCAAAAAACTGAAAAAATCGCCAAAACGCGAAAAAGGCGGCAAAACTAAAATATCGCCTATATGAAAAAAAAATCGCAAAATTAAAAAAAATCGTCAAAATTAAATAAAAAATCTCCAAATTGGAAAATGTAAAAAACCGGACAAATAGGCAAAATGCCAAAAAATCGCCTGTATGAAAAAAATCGCTAAAATGAAAAAAAATCGCTAAAATGAAAAAATCGCCAAAATGAAAAAAAACGCCAAAATGAAAAAAAAGCCAAAACCGAAAAAATCGACGTAACCGAAAAAGCGCCAAAACTAAAAAACGCTCAAAACCGAAAAAAACCCAAAAACGAAAAAAAGACAAAACTATTTATTATACAGGCTAAAGTTTGTATTGAATTATATATCTAGTGTCCGTACGGAACCCTTCGTGCGCGAGTCAGAGTCGCACTTCACTGAATTTATTTCATTTTTAGAAAAATACACGACAGTAGTCTTGTATTGATATTGTACTTGATAGGAATAGTGTTTCATTTCGTATAACTACGAGGGAAGTTCGAAAAGTCAAGGACTTATTGATTCGCTTTCGTAAATCCGATTTAATGAATTCTTAATGTTTGGTAAAAATTTACATAAGTTCCATCGTACCAGAGTTGTATTTTATCAAAGGTCATACGATTCTGTATGATAGTGAGTTTTAGTCTTTAGATAGCAAATGGCGCCCGATTGTGACATAAAATATTTTTTAATCATGGGATCCTAAGGGTCTTTTAGTAAAATTTTTGATGACAAATGTGGGACTACATATTATAGGTAACGCGATGAATAGCAGCTAGAGTTCACAGATTATTTCTTACTTGATGTACTTAGGTCAAAGTCCAAAGAAAGATATTGCGCGGTTTTAAATTATGTTATGTGGAAATCTTTACTACAATATCTCAATTTTTTATACACAGAGTAGCAGCTGTAACCGTTGTGATGAGTTTTTTATTCCTTTAACATATGCCGTTTAAAATAAAACAAAAACTGTATTCTCAAAAAAAATAATTTGGGTATGAAGTGTATGTTAAACAAAATTTTGACTAAAAGAAAATACAAATAATTTTTTTTTTTAAATACAGCCGATAGTGCTTTGTAATTTAGATATTCATCCTTTGAATTTTTAAGTTAAAATAAACACTCGTAAACAAACAGGCGTGTGCACAATTAACAGAAAACAAATAACATTGGCAATGCTGTTATAAATAAGTGATTGGTAAATTTGAGCTTTCGTTATAAAAAAAGCTTTCGTTCAGTGCATTGAGATGATATAATTCACGTATTATATTTACATTGAAATTGCAATATACAAACTCACAGTGAAACGAGCAATTTTTAACTAACAGTGTAACAAGCATTTGAATCTTATGGCATTTTCTTTTCTTGAAAAGAATGTTACACTTATTACACTTTTCAATGAAAATTCCCAATAAAGTGATTTTCTGAAATATATATTTTATTAGAAATTATTGTATCATCCCTTGCGAACTTAATTTTTTTCTTTAAAGGAACGCTAAATTGTATTTTTTTAATAAAAAGTTAAACAATGTTACACTTTTTCCAGAAAAGAAAACGCCATTAGTGTACCTTCGTTCAAAACCCCCAAAATTTCCCACCCTGTTTATTTATTAGAAGAATTACAATTGTTTTTATTAAACATTTTTTTCTTAATTTTATTTCATTTTATTTGGCTTTCAGAAAATACTAGCCTTTAATGGAAACAAAAAAATTTTAAAATATAAATTATTTTTTAGTACACCCAGAGAAAACAGCTTAAAATCAATAAAAACCATATTGATTTAATAAGAAACATTAACGAAAGTCTAGTCATGTTGAAATTTCTTATTTCAATATGGAAAAATATTAATTTACAGTATTAACTTATTAATTTTATTTATTTTTAAGTATCTTAACATACATTTTCTATAATATTGAAAATTATTGAATTAATTTGACGCGTTCTTATTTGTAAGTTGCAACTTTTCCCTGAGTGTACACATTCCAGATTTCGCATATGGTGCACTTTCGTGTTTACAAAGCCTGTTCTATTTCTGCCTTTCCATTTGTTACACCCTTAATTTCTAATTACTTTGGCTCTGCTGCGCTCTGTAAGTGCAAGTGATTTTAATGATAATGCATACTTGTAAATATTTGTTGAGTAAGAGTAATGCTAGGAACACAACTGGGACGAACGACGAATTTTTCGGTGCGAACTTTCGTCATAAAAAATAAAACACATTTGTTCATATGAAAATGAACACAACACCGCCATGTAACCAAATTCGTCGTGGGTGATGAACTCTGAGATAGATTTATTTCTACTTTGCACGCCGACGAACGACGAAAAAACAATTTTCTCTCACTCTCTTTACATACACAATAAAGAGTGTGACCAGATTTTAAAATAAAATTAAGCTAAATCACGTATGTCTTTAATATATTTTTTTTAGAGAATATGCAATTTGGATTAAAAAAGGCTAAAAAAGCTAAAAGCGTTTTTAAAGAAGCTAAAAAAAAGAAGCTAAGAGCTTAATAAAAATTTTAAAGCTAAATCCAGAAGAAATAAGCTAAATTTAGCCCAAAATTAGCTAATATGGTCACACTGACAATAATCAACTTTATCAATTATGAAAGCTGAATTCGCTGAGCAATTCGTCGTTATTGTGATTCACGCGACGACTTTACGCAGCGAATTCTTATCGACGAATTCGTCGATGTAGACGAAATTCGTCGTTCGTCCCAATTGTGTTCCTAGCATAAGAAAAGAAAAAATTTATAATAAAAGCAAAAAATACTGATGTATTTATTCATTTGGGTGCAGACATTGGGGACCATTTATGCTTACAGTTTGTTAATTACAAATTGAAATAACAAGTAATCTCTTAATGCTCTTTGTTGAGTATCTTAAAATTTATGTTTGTTTTACAACAAGACTGTGCACAATTTTTTTTTGTTCTTTCAATTTGGCTTTTAGGAAATGAGACTGAAATGAAAAGTGTTAATTGGGATTGCAGGGAAAGGGTGTTCTCTTAAGCGTTATAGTTGCTATTAAATCTAAACGTAATAAATTTATATATTAGTCATAAAGTCATAAGATGAGCTAAAGTTTTAAGTGATTTACTATATTTCTTCTTAAGGGGCTTGCTGTAATTTGTATGGGGGTGTGTGGTATTTAAGGCAAACAAACCCCCAATAAACTTTTTAGATACATTCCTTGATTTGAGTACCTGGCAGAAAAGAAAACACTCGTTTTTACAAACAATATAGTCTAAGATAAGCAAACGACAAAAGATTGTAATATCTTAAAATCTTGCTAGTGCTAGTGTTCGATGTCTTCTTTTTGTTTTTTATTTTTATATTGCAGCGACCTACTTTTGTTTATTTGTAAAGAATTTTTATTGTACAACATTTCACTGGAGTATATGATTTATTGGAAGCATTTTTCTTTTCTACTGCCAAATTAATGCAGATTATGTACAGCTACTGAATAGACATTTCCAGGTTATTTGCAATTATACTTAAGGGAATGCAATTGAAACAAACTAAAGGGTCCGCCATCTAACGTTTTTTTTTCAACTAGTGCTTATTTCGTGAATGTTAACACTTAGCTCATGTCTGATTTGACAGATAATTAGTTTCATCCTTCCGCTGAACGAGCCAACTGACCATCTAATGCGTTTTCGCTTCGCTAAGTGGGCCTGCGATCGACTTACAGAAGATGCCGATTTTGACAAAAAAAAATCATCTTTTCAGATGAAGCTCATTTTGATCTTGGCGGGCATGTAAACAAGCAAAATTGTCGCATTTGGGGTACAGAAAACCCGCACGCATACATTGAAAAGCCGACGCACCCAAAACGAGTCACTGTTTGGTGCGGATTTTGGTCCAGAGGCATAATTGGGCCATTTTTTTTTTCGAAAATGAGCAAGGAGTGGCCGTTACAGTCAATGGCGATCGTTATCGGGCCATGTTGAACGAATTTTTGTTCACAAAAATTGAAGAGGAGGATATTGGCAACAATTGGTTTCAACAGGACGGCGCTGCGTGCCACACAGCCGAAGCTTCAGTAGTTTTTTTTTAGCATTTTCAAAAAAAAAAAAAGTTATCTGGCGGACCATTTACATATTTCTTTTAAAGAATAGCAACATTTGTGCGCTACTTCTTCTACATATATGTATGTACTAGTGTCCTGCACAAGACTATTTATAAGACCTTTCAAGACATGAGAGATTTTTTCAAATGCTTTACTACAGCGAAATATTCTAAAAGGATCGCTAAGCAACACTGTTGTCAAGTAATTTTTTTCGGTTGTTTGTCTTGCCAACAGTGTTGTTTAGCGATTCTTTTAGAATATTTCGCTGTAGTAAAGCATTTGAAAACATCTCTCATGTCTTGAAAGGTCTTATAAATAGTCTTGTGCACGACACTAGTATGCACATGCAAAGAAAAATGATAATTTTCTGCTAAACTAAATAAACATCCAACGAAAATAACGTCATCCCCTTAAAAGCAAAATCGTGTAAGCGTATATTTTTAAATTATTCAAGGGAAAGTGAAAAATATAATATATATATATAATATATTTTGACAATTTTCGTTAATCATTTTGATTTTTTTTTAAAATAAACGTTATGTTTTGCTAACAATAATAACTCTTATGTTTTTTATTGTGTTTTACATTGGCTATTTATGGTCAGATTTTTTGATTTTTAGGATGCAAATAAAACCAATTTATTTCATCTTTTTTCTCAACGTTTCGTCAGCTTTTTTCCGACGGCTTCAGGGGAATTTTTTATTTTTAAATTCTGGCAACAAATTACAAGTTTTTTATTATTTTTTGTTGCATTTTTGTAATATTAATTTTTATGTTTGACTTACGATCTTCAGTTACATTATTAAATAAATTATAAAAACTGGACAGCACGAACAATTAATTTTATAATTTGAATAATAATAAATAATCCAAAATATCACAGGCAAACTTAAGACTAATATCACAGAACTTCACTTGTCAGGTTATTGCAATTGAATATTGCAGTTTGGTGTTGTCTTTGTCTTCTTTTGTGTTGATGGATTTTTAATACGTTGCTGTATTCGTAGGCTTTCCAGTGTATATCTTTTATTCGCTTTCTTTTCTCTATCTAATATTTTTTTTGACCCCTTTAAAATCTATTTTATGTCCCGTTTCTTTCACATGTTGGGCTAGAGCTGTTGTCTCTTTTCCTTTGTTTATGTCTGGTTCATGTTCTGATACTCTGGTGCCGAGTTTTCGTTTTGTTGTTCCTACGTATACTTTATTGCACATTTCTGTTTCATTTCCTTGACAAGTTATTTCGTATACAACATTGTCTGTTTATAATTTGTCAATTTTTGTTCTGTCCTGTGTAAAAAGATGTCTCGGTGTCTTGTTTGATCTATGTGTGACTATTGTTGTTTTATCATTTATCATATGTTTTAATGTTTTGTTTTCGGTCAACTTTGGAACATATGGTACACTGTGAAAAACTTTTTCTGCTACTCCATTATTATTGTTTCCAGTTTGGTTTTTATTTAAGCATTTGTTTATTAGTTTGTTCGTAATGTATATCGGGAAGTTGTTTTTTGTCATTATGTTTCTTACTATACTGATGTTTTTGTTTCTGAATCGTTTGTCACTAATGTTGAGAATTTCGTTAATTAGATTCGTCGCCGTATTTATTTTCATGATCATAGGTTGGGTGGAAGGGTAATTAATTAATCTGCCAGATGCGGTTTCCTTTGCATACCAGTCTGTTATTAATTTGTTCTTATATTTTATTATTTTCATATCCAAATATGGTATTTCGTTGTTTTCTTCTATCTCAACAGTGAATTGCAGATTTTTGTGATACGAGTTTAAAGTTTTTAATACAATTTTCATGTCCGCTTTTTTAATAACAGCAAATAGGTCGTCAACATACTTACAAATAAATTTAATGTATATGTCTTTTGTCTTCAATTCTTTAATAATCTCGTCTAACAATGTGTCCAAAACAATATCTGCTATCGTCGGTGATAATGGGTTACCCATTGGCATACTATATGTTTGATGATAATACTGTCCATCATATGTAAAATAGTTGTTGTCTGTTATACAGAATTGAAGTATTTTCGAAAATTGCCGTCTACTAACAGTAGTATGTTCCTTAACGGTATCCCATTTGTCAAGTATGTTCTTAATAGCTAAATGTGTAGGTATATTCGTGAATAATGATACCACGTCAAATGATACTATGATATCATTCTCATCTAAAATTATATCGCAGAGTTTTTCCTTCAGTTGTGTAGAGTTTCTGATGTTATAAGATTTGCATCCTAAAAATCAAGAAATCTGACCATAAATAGCCAATGTAAAACACAATAAAAAACATAAACAAACGAAATTGGTCATAAAACATAAACATGATAATTTTCTGTTAAACTAAATAAATATCCAACGAAAATAACGTCATCCCCTTAAAAGCAAAATCGTGTAACCGTATATTTTTAAATTTTCCATTGGAAAGTAAAAAAATATAATATACATAAAATATATTTTGAGTGACAGACAGTATGACAATTTTCGTTAATAATTTTGAATTTTTTTTTTTGAATAAACGTAATGTTTTGCTAACAATAATAAAAAATAATAAAGAAAATAAGCTTAGCAGCTTTGTATATCTTGCCATAACTGCCGAAAAATGATAAGCGGTACATTTTTGGAATATCTTTTTTTTTAACGAAAATCTATTATTTACAATGGTAAATAATCGATTTTTTTTTCAAAAAATTATGTCGCTTAAGCATTTTTGGTGGTCATTGCATGATATATAAAACTGTGTGACAAAAATGAATGATGTCGAAATACCTGGTATGTCCTTATTTACACTATGCAAGTCTTATTTCTAAGCTGATTAGTTTGGTAGGAGATGGAGACGAAGGGAAAATAAACTTTTCTGTTCCCCTCGTCTCTCTCTCCATCAAACTAATCAGCTTAGCAATAAGACTTGCAAATTGTAAATTGGGACTACATATGTGTTAATATTTTTCTAATAGATGTTGTCGAGTATAACAATAATCTGTTCTAGAATTTTCCTAAACACTCCGAAAATCTTGAGTTACGGATAAAAAAGCGTATGCACTTATCAACCTTTAACTTATTTGAGTATCAACCGATTTTAAATTTATAAAAGGATTTAGAAAGATGAGACTTTGACCTCTCGAGCAATGTATATTTTATTTCAGTAAATGTCAGACATACGTGGGTATTTTTTTACAAAATCTCTTTTTTTCGGTTTTTCCTAAATTTTCTACTTTGGATTCGTTCTTACGCAGTATTTTTGTACAGAAGCCATACTATTTTTAACTTTATTTATAAAACTTAGTTGATTATAAGCAAAAATCAATTTGTAATTAACGGAGTTATTAAATATTTTACTAGAATACCTCTTAGTAGAAAACTAGCTGCATAATGTGTTTTGTATGTACAATTTAACCAGTACAGATCAACATATCGAGAGCTTATATTCAAAATACGTCAACTCAAATTTGGTCAAAATGACTTTCAGATGGCAAATAGCTCCTCTATACAATATTCATCTGTGGTATAAATTTCACATAAAAAAAAATGATTTTCTCCGTTTTATATAAATTTTTCTTATTCTGCTATCTCAAAGTATAATTATTAAATTAAAAGTCTAAGCTTATATTCAAAATACGTGAACTCAAATTTGGTCAAAATGACTTTCAGATGGCAAATAGCTCCTCTATACAATATTCATCTGTGGTATAAATTTCACATAAAAAAAATGATTTTCTCCGTTTTATATAAATTTTTCTTATTCTGCTATCTCAAAGTATAATTATTAAATTAAAAGTCTAATTTAATTTTTCTTCTCTTCTTTGGAAACTCACATTAATTAATAATAAATTCAGTAAAGTGCGACTCTAACTCGCGCACGAAGGGTTCCGCATGAACACTAGATATACAAACTTCATCCTATATAATATATAGTTTTGGCATTTTTTTCGTTTTTGGGATCTTTTCGGTTTTTTTATTTTGGCGGTTTTTGCGTTTTTTCGGTTTTGGCGATTTTTTTAAATTTTGGATCTTTTTTTAGTTTTGACACTTTATTTTCTTGTTTTGGCGATTTTTTTCGGTTTTTGGCGTTTTTTCATTTTGGCGATTTTTTTTATTTTTGGCGATTTTTTTCATTTTTGCAATTTTTTTTTATTTAAATTTTTTTTTAGTTTTGGCGACATTTTCGCGTTTTGGCGATTATTTTCGATTTTTGGCGTTTTTTCATTTTGGCGTTTTTTTTCATTTAGGCGATTTTTTTGAATTTGGTGATTTATTTTAGTGTTAGAATTTTTTTTAATTTTGGCGATTTTTTCGTTTTGGCGACTTTTTTTAATTTTTGGCGATTTTTTTTTTTTGGTTTGGCGGTTTTATAATTTTCTGTTTTTTTAGTTTTACCGTTTTTGGAAATTTCAAGTGTTTGCCTCTTACGGTTTCCAAGATATAGCAAATTGTCAAAATTACATAGTCAAAATTGCATTAACTGATGGACCACCCTTTAATTTTAATTTTTTTAAATTTTAGTGTTAATTGTTGTAGTCTGTATAAAAATACACTAATTTTACAAATTTCAAGTTTCAATATACATATGTTCATACAATTGTATGTAACTATATTACATGGCATTTTAACATTTTTCGTTGATCGTTTTCGAACACCTTTTAATTTTTAATTCTAATGTATTTGTTGTTGTAGCGGCCAAGGTTCTACATACTCTGTCCAAATTTCAGGTCCGTAGCTCTTACGGTTCCTAAGAAAATACCGTGTGACGGACAGACGGACAGATGGACAGACGGACCCTAAAAATATTTCAATCAATAAAAGAATTGAAATTACTGAACTTAATTAAGCCTGACTAAAGATTATTTGTGATTAAAAATTCACTATAGTTCAATTAAAATCTAAAAATGTCTCGTATAATTTTTTTGTTGAAAATAAATGCTAACTAACTCCCATGTAAATTTCCAATATATTTAAAAAATTTGTAATTTATTATAAATTTACCTCATATCTTATTGCATTTGGCATGCTGAACACGAATCTGGTAAGGATTTTGATATCCTGGCTAGTTTTTGAGATATGGTCACCTTTAATATATTAGTACAGAGGGGTTCCCATAAAAAAATTGATAATGTATGTATAACTTTTAAACTGTTAATCGAATAGAAACATTATGTATAGACCGATTATAGTCAATGGTATAAGCATTCGAAATTGATAATTTGGATTGACCCTCTTAAACTAAAAAGTGAGTTAGAGAGTGCTAAAGCTGACAGCTCGAGATATAAGAGGCTTTCAGTCAGACTTAAGTTATTTTTTTTATGATATTCTAAGTTTTTGCTTGAAGCTTTTCAATTCTTATGTTTAGTATTGTGTAAGAGATTTCACTAAATTGATTAAAAAATAAATATATTCAACAAAATCTTATTTTTTTTGATCAACTAAAATATGCTGTCTCATAAAAATAAGCAAACCAGTGCAAAATAAAATATTTTTTGCAGACTTATAAATTAGTAAATACATTTAAATAATATAATGGAAGGCACATCATTTATTTTTGCAATAATGAGCTAATTAACTAGTTTTTTCGCTCTACTGAAAAGTAAGCTTTTTTTTAGTTGACGTATTTTGAATATAGGCTCTCGATATAGTACAATAAAGATACACCAGTAGTCGCCAAACTTTTTTCCTTGAGAGCTAAATTTTTCACATACACCAACCCTAAATTCCGCTAAATTACACCAAATTAAAATTTATTTAGATTATGTGGAATAATTATAGTAATACCTATCCTCACAAAAACATAAATGTGAAAAAAGGCCAAGGTCCTATCAAAAATTTCGGCCATCAAAAGCAGTGAGATATAAATTTTGCCCAAGCTCTTGTTTGGCACAACACCTTTCACTGACATATGCTTTGCATTACATACATTTGTAGTCGTAAGGATGTCATATAATGTTTAAATAATCTGCTAACTTGACAACATTAAAAATATATATAAAGAAATGAACAAATATACATTATTCTCTCCTTTTCTAGAAAGTTAAAAATATTGCCAAGTTAGCAGATTATCTAAACATAGGTGAAAATTTAATTAATTTTTTAATTGATATTACAAATATTTTAATTAATATTACAAAATCAATCGTATTACTTTTTTGTGTCTACATGAAAGAAAAAGCTAAGATTTATGGGTGAACTCTCACGGCCGCTTTTCAAAACAGGAAATGTTTACTTTGGATAAGTGCAATGTGTATGAAAAGTTTGAATAAAATTTAACTTAATTTTGAGTTTACAGTGCTTTTTCCCAATCCCTGATTGAAAGCAATTGTTGAGAGCAGCGCTTATAATTCATGCTAATTTTCTTCTAAAATATGCTAGACCGAAGTAGATTAAACACAAGGCTAAAATTTTATGGGAGTGATCACGACCACTTTTTTAGGTGATAGTTGAAAGTATTGTATACGTGTAACGTATATGCAAGGTTTCACTAAAATGGCTTAAGTTGAAAGCTGTATATTAACAGCCTTGTTTATATAACTTATTAAGGCTTTATAGAGGGGTTTTAAGGGAAATTTTCATAAAAAAATGTTCTTAAAAAGCCTTAATAAGTTTTATAAATAAGGCTGTAAGTTTTCAGGTTCAAACAATAGTAGAGTGGCCCGCCCCGCCCATTCTAGTAAAATTTTTTGATGTTTCAGATTTTTCTAGTTGGTCTCTCACCTAGACCTACTTGTGTATCAAATTTCAGCTCATAAGCGCAACTTTTAATTTTTAATTTTTATGGGCGCAGCCCGCCCCTCTGACTTAAATTTCCGGGTTTTCAGATTTTTCTAGTTGGTTTCTCACCTAGACCTACTCTTGTATCAAATTTCAGCTGTTTAGCGCAACTTTTAATTTTTAATATTTATGGGCGTAACCCTGCCCACTTTTTCAAACTCAAGATTTTTTTCGGCCATTGTTTGTTATTCGTGTCGAGTTTTGGAGCAAACTGATTATAATACATACAGAAATAGTATATCTAAATATGCTGAGTCGTAGTACACACAAATGAGGTTGAAATTTTATCGGCGTGTCAGCGCCCACTTTTTTAATAAAAAAATTTTAGGCTTGTATTATCGCAGTACGTATGCTGAATTTCAACAAGATAGCTTCCACTAAGCGCCTCAGATTTGCTTTTTTAATTCTAGCCTTTATGGGCGTAGCCCCGCCCTCCTGGCCAAAATTTTCGGATTTAAAATTTTTTTTGTTTATTGCTCACCTAGACCTAGCTCTGTAGCAAATTTCAGCTCACTAGCTTAGATTTTAATTTTTATGGGCGTAGCCCCGCCCCCTTGATTGAAATTTTCGGGTTTTCAGATTTTTCTGGTTCATTGCTCACCTAGATCTACTCGTGTACCAAGTTTTAGCTCTCTAGCCATAGCGGAAGTTCTTCATCAATTTGATGAGTGTGTCAGTGGTCAGTGGTCAGTGAGTATGTCTTAAAATATGCACTTTTTGCACCTCCATATCTCCAAAACCTTTCAGTGTAAAACTTTGAAACTTTGCATGTGTGGTTACATGAATTAAATTTAAATTTCGTAATTTTACGGTCGCGGGGAACAAAGTTATGAGGGGGGTAAAAACAGATCGAATGGCTTCCTGTAAATATATACACTGCGTGCATTGGCCGGAACTTGGCCTGGCGCACTACCGTGCGCCTAGATAGTGCTATTTATATTCGTGGCCCAACTGGCTAAAAAATTCTTTATTTTCATATTTGCTCGTTCAGTTCCCAAACGTCTTCGAATCGTATTATTTGTAAGACATACAAAAGGTTTTTATTCGACTGAATCTAAACTATTTTTAACATTTTCGTGCTTATATGTGCAGTCAGTTAACATTTTTCTAAGTTTTATATTGTTACGAAAATAGCCGGTGACAGGTTTAAGCAGCATTGCACAAAAATATTCCAACATAGTTAATGTAAGTGCTACGCGAGAATATTCCTACAGGGTCAAAGCAAAGAATAGTCTAGAATAGTAGCCAACAACTAAATAAGCATGTCTAGCTTGATTAAACGTAAACAAGCAAAAGCAACAACAAAAAGCGTCTGCTTATTAAGAACATTCACATATTTACACACATCCATACATGCCAATTCAAACGAAAAGTAAAAGATAAACAACCACCGTGTATTGCTTAGTTAATGGTGTACACACGTATGCATATACACATGTATGTACATAGTTACCACATGAACTTAATTAGGCAGCATATAAGATGATAATGATCGTCTAGACATTGCTTGAAACTTCTGGTGGTGTTTGTGTGAAATATAAAAAGGGGTGACGCATCCAATGAGTTAGTTAGTTGCAGTTGTAAGTCAGTCGCGAACAGTTATAGTTAGTTGCGAGTCAGTTATTGTTGTGTTGTGAACGAGTTGCAGTTGCAATCAGTCAATCAGTTGCGAGTGAACAAGTCAGTTGATAATTAAGTTGTGAATTAATAATAGTCTGCGATACAGTGGTGAGTTGATAGTTAAGAGCAGTCTGTGCTTTACACGTGAGTGGAATAAAGGAGAAACTATAGGACAGTCTATAGTGACAGCAAAGTCTGTCGAGGAATTGAGATTATTGTGGAGTCTATTGTGTCGACTGGAGTAAAGGGAACAGCGCAGCGAATAGACGTGTATAAGGGTGTAAGTAAAGCCAGTGAGTCTTTATTGGTGTATCAACTGTCAATGTCGCAGAGTGAGTGCCGTGTGTGACGAGCAGCAGACAAAGAGTTATTGGTGTATTAACTGTGAGTGACGGCAGAGTGAGGTGTCACGTGAATACTTGCGCAGCCGGCTAAGAGACGTGTGTAAACATAAGCGAGGAAGGCGTAGTGGTAACCAGTTGTGAATACTTGTGTGTAATTCAGTAGTTTAAGTTGTATTAGTTTATATAAGCTCTTGATTAATTTAGTTTAAGTGTATTTGTAAATAAAAGTTGTATCATTCTTAACCCTAATTACTACACTCGGCTCTTATATTAATTTGCAAATCTTCGGATCTACGGAAAAGTTTTTTAAAGAGAGAAAAACGTAACAATATATAGCTTTTTAGTATCAATTTTTAGTTAAAAGGGGCGTGGCCATGCCCTGTTTTCTAAATGCCAGATCGTGCCACTTTCAGAGTTCAGCTAATGTTCCCACGTTTCGTAATGATTAACTAAGTAGAAGAACATGACATATAATATTAAATTTTGGGAATGTTCCGCCCACTATTCAAGCACAAAATTATTTCATATTAAGATCCTAAAATGTTGGAATCGGACGAGTGGGGGTACAGGAGGGTGGCGTTGGCTGAAGTAGTTAGCACCTTGACCACAAAACTTAAGGTCCTATGTTCGAGAGCGGTCTCCGATAGTCATTAAATAACAACAACACGCATTTTGCTGATGTGCATTAGTGTCCCTTTGTAACAGTTTTTTTAGACACTGGTCACTGAACTACTCCGGCTTCAGCGGATACTAGTCCTTATGTAACATCAGAGCGTTCTCCTTCTTCGGCATTGTTTAGCAGAATCAGCGACGAAGTAAAATAAACCAATAAAATGGCTACTAATCACAGCTGTGAAAATGTAATATGCCTCATTGACACCAGATGCGCTGTGACAATGCATTATTAAAAAAACGTGCAAAAAGCTGAGTTGTAAAGAATGAAAGTTTTCCTCTTTATCTTCTTACACCTAGCAGTAGTAGTAGGCATTCATTGGCTGAGTGTTTTGATAAAAAATAGAATAAGATACAATTTAGATGGACGTGATCACGTACACTTTTCAAGTGCATTATCGTATTACTTTTAGGGCTCAGAATGTTTGCCCATGTTCTTAAGAAACGATTAAGTAGAAAAACGTGAAATATGATATTTATTTTTTATGGATGTTTTTCCGCCCGCTTTTTAAAACGCGAAATTATGTCAATATAACAGTCCAAACTGTGTGTGTTATATTTCGTTCTAATTGATTAAGTAAAAGTATATACAAAATCAATTGAAAACTTTAATGAGTGTGGCACCGATGTTTGAAATCGTCCTACAAATCGACCAATAACCACCATAAAAGCTAAACAGACACATTTTTGGATCCCGTATTTTTTTACGCAAATCGATTATTTATGATCGTAAATGATCTAATTTGGTCCAAAAATTCAGCTCGAAAAATTTGTCGCTTAAGACTTTTTTGCCAGCTATGACACGAGATGCCGAAATTAACTTAAACTTTTTTTAGGATAATTAAATTATTCTTCCTCTTCTTTGGAAGCGGGTTAAAAAGTGAAAAAAATACCTTTAAATGGGCGATATAACAATGTTACCAAATTTCAGTGGGAGTGGCACAGTAAACTTTTTACAGCATAATAAGAGTCAAAGGTGCGTGCTAGTTTTCATACCAATTGGTTAATAGCCCAATTCAGGCTGACACGAAATTAAGTAATTTTAAGCTCAAATTACGAACGAAATGAAAGGTGTTTATGCAGGTACTGAATGACATTTAAGTTGATTTTGCAAACATCTTATTCACTGCGGCAGACATTGAAGTATTTTTTTTTTTCAGTTCTATAAATTCTTTGTTACACTTATACACATTTTTCTTTAAAAAAATTTCATAACTTTAATAATTTTCAACCTTTTTAGGGTTCCGTACACCAAAGGTGAAAAGGAACCCTATTGTTTTCGCTACGCTGTCCGTCTGTCCGTCACACGGTATTTTCTCAGGAACCGTAAGAGCTAAGGACCTGAAATTTGGACACAGTATGTAGAACCTTGGCCGCTACAACAGCAAATACATGAGAATTAAAAATAAAAGGGTGTTCCAAAACGAGCAACGAAAAATGTTAAAATCCCATGTAATATACATACAATTGTATATTGAAACTTGAATTTTGTAAAATTAGTGTATTTTTATACAGACTACAACAATTAACACTAAAATTTAAAAAAATTAAAATTAAAGTTAATGCAATTTTGACTATGTAATTTTGACAATTTGCTATATCTTGGAAACCGTAAGAGGCAAACACTTGAAATTTCCAAAAACGGTAAAACTAAAAAAACCGAAAATTATAAAATCGCCAAACCAAAAAAAAATCGCCAAAAATTACAAAAAAATCGCCAAAACGAAAAAAATCGCCAAAGTTAAAAAAAATTTCTAACACTAAAATAAATCGCCAAATTCGAAAAAATCGCCAAAATGAAAAAAAACGCCAAAATGAAAAAAAACACCAAAAATCGAAAAAAATCGCCAAAACACGAAAATGTCGCCAAAACTAAAAAAAAAATGTAAATAAAAAAAATGGAAAAAATGAAAAAATCGCCAAAAATAAAAAAAATCGCCAAAATGAAAAAACGTTAAAAACCGGAACAAATCGCCAAAACAAGAAAATAAAGTGTCAAAACTAAAAAAGGAGCCAAAACTCAAAAAAATCGCCAAAAACTTGAAATTTTCAAACACGGTAAAACTAAAAAAACCGAAAATTATAAAATCGCCAAACCAAAAAAAAAATCGCCAAAACGAAAAAATTCGCCAAAATTAAAAAAAAATTTCTAACACTAAAATAAATCGCCAAATTCGAAAAAATCGCCAAAATGAAAAAAAGCCAAAATGAAAAAAACCCCAAAAATCTAAAAAAAATTGCCAAAACGCGAAAATGTCGCCAAAACTAAAAAAAAATTTAAATAAAAAAAAATTGCAAAAATGAAAAAAAATCGCCAAAAATAAAAAAAATCGCCAAAATTAAAAAACGCCAAAAACCGAAAAAAATCGCCAAAACAAGAAAATAAAGTGTTAAAACTAAAAAAAGAGCCAAAACTTAAAAAAATCGCCAAAACTAAAAAAAAACGCAAAAACCGACAAAACAAAAAAAAACCGAAAAGATCACAAAAACGAAAAAAATGCCAAAACTATATATTATATAGGATGAAGTTTGTATTAAATTACATATCTAGTGTTCCTACGGAACCCTACGTGCGCGAGTCAGAGTCGCACTTTACTGAATTTATTTTAATTTAATATTGAATGTCTAAATTTTTATTTCTTTTAATTGTTGTTTCTCATAGTTGTAAATTTACTCATGTTTGATCAAAAAGTAGTTTTAGTACAAAAACCGAGTTGTATTTTGTAATTTCTTGTCAATTTAATCGAATTTGGAAAATGTCAAAATGTATGGGAAATTACTTAATTTGAACTTGATTTCGACCGAAACACGAAATTGCTTAATTTGGCGTCAGCCTGAATGGGCTATAAGTAAAAGTATATAAAATAAAAAAATAAAAAATTTGTGGGAGTGTTGCCGTACTTTTTGTTACCGCCTCTCGAAACAAAAAAAGTGCAAACTCGGTCTTTAATTGAAATTACATTAATTGAATTTAAAAAAAAAACTTAACCGAATTGAGAACCACCTCCTTTTTTGGACGGCGGTTAAAATGGTGAAACAAACACCTATAACAATGTTAATATTTTTTACGAAAATATTCGCCATAAAATTCTGCTTTAAGTCTTTGAATGTGTGTTAAACTTCGAATTCAAAGGAATTATTAAAAGTTTTAAATATTTTTAAGGATTAATTTCATACTTTCCCCTTTAGATATGTTTGATGTTTTGAGTAATTGCACAACAAACAAAAAATACCAATGTAAAATCACCATGCAAAAATTTTGATTTGGCCGGGGGAGCCAATTATATACATACAAACGTTTTCTGATGACTGTGCTAATATACACATTTAAATTAAATTTTTGATAAAATACAAGGGCTACATAAAATTAACTTTGATTCAACATGGTTCTTTGTGTTATTTCAGTATCGAATTTGCCTTATTCCAGCTTGAAATAACTTAGATTTAGCAGCACGGGAATGGTAAATCAACATGTAATAAAGTTATTTCAAAAGGAAGAAATATCTTTGAAGAATGTAAATCATGTTAAATTAACATGAAACTTATATGAAGCAAAATCATTGCCGAAAAAGGTTAAATTAACCTTATTTACGTAGATATTAAGTTGAAAATTTTCTGTATACATTAATCTAATGTTTCAGTTGAATATTGATTTTAAGTGTAGTCAGAGGTAAGTGAAGCATTTTATGACAACTATTTTTGTACAACATTTCAATCCGTGTAGTTATGTGATTAACTTTTATAAAGGATGAAAAGGAACCTATAGGTTAGAGTCTGTCATAAAAATATTTTAAGAAGGATTTTGCATATTGCAAAAATATACATATATGTGGGTCGATATCGCGAAATGACTACATTCTGTGGCCCGACGCATTTACTATTAAAAATATTACAAATTGCATGCATGTAAGTGTAAGTAGCGATTGCTGCTTTCTTTTAGATAATCTTACTTTCAATTTAAGAATGTGTTTATTTTATAATATAAATATTATAAAATTGCTTTTACGTCGAAATTATCGTGCATTACTTGTCAATAAATGTTTCTTTTTTTTCATCTCTGCCTTTAAATGCTGCTACACTAAGAATTGAAGCGAAGCCTCGAATAACGTTGTAAAAGACAAATTTTTTAAAACGCGGTTAACACTACTCTCTTGCATTGTTCACACAGTAAACTATACAAAATCCTAAAAAAATCATCTTTCCTTTAGAAGACGTTTTATTTTTGATTTCCTAAAAAATTATTACTTTGTCACTTGCAACATTATTCGTGGCGAAGCTTGAATTGTGTTTCTTAAAGCAAATGAAAGTTGTTGCTATCATATACATGACTGTGAAGCACTTCTGTTATTTATGGGTTTATATTAAATATTTTGTTTTTGGCTTTGTTTTTTTTTATTATTTTGAAGGATTTCCTACACATTTAATTTTTTATTTTTGATATTATTATGCCTGCTTATAATGCTTTTACTAACTGGTTTTTGCAGTTGTCTTCTTTTTCCTCTGCAATAGCAACATAAATATTTATAAAGTTATTTTTAATTTCATGAAATTCTTGTAGAACTTTTGCTTTTTGTTCTTAATGTGTTTTAGCTGACAACTTAATTGATTTAATTTCCTTTACTTTTTACTGACTCTTTGTGTTACACTGAGAGACTTTGCTGGAGATGCACAGGTCCACCACTACCACCTGTGTGCTTAAAACATCTTCGTTAATTGACAGTTTATGTGAGTGATACCTGTTTTGTAAATAAATGTTGTCGGTCGGAGTCTTTGTTACTTTAACTTGAGTTTTAACTCATCAAAAAGTTTTAAAAGAAATATTTTTCTATTATAAACTCGTATATATAAAAGTAACTATGTAAGTAGTGTTTTCGGTGTTTGTTTTTTGGCATATGGTGCTTTTTTTCCAGTTATATAATTCTGGCTTAAAAAACAACAGCCAGCAAGCAGTGTTGGAAAGAGATTTATCTTATTAAATTAATATTTGCGCTACATGGCTACCTTGGCTCACTGGAAAGAAGTCCAATCGGTATGTCTAATTATCACACAATTTTCTCAACAATGAGGAGCATAACTCACTCATGACTCAAAAAATATAGTTTCCAAAAAAAAACGAGTTTAATATAAATATTGTCAAACAAATCGTCAGTAGACTTCAACCACACATTTTGAATAGTCACAATCCCCTTATATTATGCAGCAGTGATCGGCAATGAATCGTTTTTTCGCTATTCATACTGACGCATGAAATTTTAAATATAAGCGAGTAGACATCATTTAAACTTAACTACTCTGATGTACGCATACTCACGATGACATTGATTTATAAGTACAGGTTGAAATAAATATGAATGAGACGTCGAAATCATAGTCATACCACACTCACACTCATGCATCACCTCAGTTCAGTGCTGCCCACAGAGAAAAAACCGAGAGAAATATATAAGCGTATGTGTATTCCTTTGTATAAAAAAATCAATTGATGTTCGGCACTCTGGCGCTTCTCTGGGCATCCTGGCCTCAGTTTGATTTCTTATACTACTCACATTGATTCAGCTCACTCAACTCATGCATGTATGTTTATTTAAAAGTTTAGTCATTAAACAGTTTGCAAGTAGTATACAATAGTAGTAAATAGAGCTGTTTTTCAATCCCTGCAAAGAAACAAAATTAATTCAGTAAAGTGCGACTCTGACTCGCGCACGAAGGGTTCCGTACGAACACTAGATATGTAATTTAATACAAACTTCATCCTATATAATATATAGTTTTGGCATTTTTTTCGATTTATTTTAGTGTTAGATTTTTTTTTTAATTTTGATTTTTTTTTTTTGTTGGTTTGGCGATTTTATAATTTTCGGTTTTTTTAGTTTTACCGATTTTATAAAATTTCAAGTGTTTGCCTCTCACGGTTTCCAAGATATAGCAAATTGTCAAAATTACATAGTCAAAATTGCATTAACTGATGGACCACCCTTTAATTTTAATTTTTTTAAATTTTAGTGTTAATTGTTGTAGTCGTATAAAAATACACTAATTTTACAAATTTCAAGTTTCAATATACAGTTGTATGGATATTACATGGGATTTTAACATTTTTCGTTGGTCGTTTTGGATCACCCTTTAATTTTTATTTCTTATGTATTTGTTGTTGTAGCGGCCAAGGTTCTACATACTGTATCCAAATTTCAGGTCCGTAGCTCTTACGGTTCCTGAGAAAATACCGTGTGACGGACAGACGGACAGACGGACAGCGTAGCGAAAACAATAGGGTTCCTTTTCACCTTTGGTGTACGGAATCCTAAAAAGGAACAGAGAAACACATAACCTCATAATGAGAACTTTAATTTTCGTATGCGAAGTTCGCATTGTGAATCATACTTATTTTCCATCGTCCATAGGAATTGAGTTAAGGAGAGTCAAAATCAACAACGTCATAAACTTTGCCAAGTATGGGTTCGATGAGCACTTCAAACTTTCGGGTGAATATGATTCATAAGACAACATTGCAATAAGTATGAGCGCGCAAGTATACAAGAAATTATAAGTCATGATTCAACTGTACTCACTTTTTCACTACTCATCGCTGTTCTCTGTTATGTATAGGCTGTAAAAAAATTATTTTAAACTTTTTGAAAGTCTGTGCATAAGATAAGAGATTTGTGACTGTTTAAAATGTCTAGTTTAAGTCTACTGATTATTTATTAAAGCAACAATGAAATGCATATAGCGAATAAGTTTCACTCATAATAAATTACATTGGTTTGATCATAGGGCTTTGGCAAAAATTATCGAACGTGTTCGATCCAAGTAGAAATAAATTCAGTAAAGTGCCACTTTGACTCGCACACGAAGGGTTCTTTATGATGTTGCGATTTCTTTCGGTTTTTGGCGATTTTTTTAGTTTTGGTGATTTCTTTGCATTGAAGCGATCTTTTTTATTTTTGGTGGTATTTTTCATTTAAGCGCTTTTCCATTTAGGCGATTTTTCATTTTTTTTTATATTTCTTACGGTTTTCAAAAAAGAGATTTATTTTATTTTCTGTGATATTTTTCAATTTGGCGAATTTTCCTTTCGAAATTTTTTAAATTTACCGTTTTTTTTTTTGCTTTCAGTGATTTTATTCAGGTTTTGGCGATTTATTTCAGTTTAAGCGATTTTTTTTAGGTTTGGTGCTTTTTTTGTTTTAGCGATTTTTTTTTTAGTTTTTTAGCGACCTTTTTCTTTGCATTTTAGTGATCTATTTTATTTTTGGTAATACCCCTTATTCTATATGTCGACATCGACGTCACTTTAATACCATACCAAAAAATTGGTGCTTGTTTACTCGATCTGCAGAATAATTTTGTGCCACTAACAATCTATTTCGGTTCCTTAAGGTCTAGAAAATAGCATGAACCTGCCAACATGAGTCAGTTGTTTTCGCCAACGGGTACACAAGCTCCAATTTTTTGATATTGTATTAAAGTGACGTCGATGTCGACAACTGGAATAAGGGTGAATATTTATCATTTAAGCGCTCTTCATTTTGGAGATTTTCCGATTCGGTATTTTTTTTTAATTTTTCTGACTTCTTTTGCCTCTTACGGTTTCCAAAATAGCAATTTATTTTATTTTTTGCGATATTTTTCATTTAAGTTCTTTTTTATTTTTTGCAATTTTTTGTTTCGGAATTTTTTAGGTTTGAGTAACACTCAGGCAATTAATGCCTACTACTATTACTAGGTATTACTTTATTTCGGAAAGGGAAAGTGATAGAAGACAAGTGGTGAAAGAAGAGATAGAAGAAAGCTTCATTCTTTTTACAACTCTGCTTTTTGCACGCATTTTTTTGTAATAATGCAGTGTTGTAGCGCCATCTGGTCTCAAATTAGGCGTATTAAATTTTGAAGCTGTGTTTTGTACCCATTTTATTGGTTATTTTACTTCGCCGATGATTCTGCTACACAATACCGACGAAGGAGGGCGCTCTGATTTTACATTAGGATTAGCATCTGTTGAAGTCGGTATAGTTCAGTGACCAGTGACTATGCCTTCATCACTTGAACTTTCCTACAACAACTGATACAAAGGGACACTAATGCACTTTAGAAAAATGCGTGCTGTCGTTATTTAATGACTATCGGATATATTTGTACTCAACGTGCTAACTACTTCAGCCAACGCCTCCGATTTCGGCGATTTTTTTCAAATTTTGGCGATTTATTTCAGTTTAAGCGATTTGTTTTTCGTTTTGGCAATTTTTTTTAGTTTTATATTGCGATCTTTTTACTTTTGGGGACTTCTTTGCATTTAGTGATCTATTTTATTTTTGGTGGTACGAGTAATTTTTATTTAAGGGTTTTTTTCATATTGGCGATTTTTCGATTCGATATTTTTTAATTTTTCTGACTCTTTTTGCTTCTTACGGTGTCCAAAATAGCCATAAATTAACAAAAAAAAATTAATAATAACGAGCTCTTTACAAAAACTCTTAGAAATAAATGTTATAAGCAATTTGTTAAATAATGTAAGACAAAGATATATGTTAAGATATGCCTTTCATATATCCTTACATTTAAACGTCAAATATAAGCTGTAATTTTAAGAGGAATGTAGCAAACAACATCATAAGTGCCTATGAAATAATTAGGTTGATATCTTTGATAAATTTTCTTATAATTAAAAAAAAGCAATGTGAGTCCGATCATAGAGGAGATATGTAAACATCTAGTGATGAAATTTTTTTTTAAGTTGGAAGTACTTATGCTTTTAGTATCTTTTTTCAAATTAATTGAATAAAAGTATCAAAACTTTCAATATTATAAATACATAGGAATTTGTTGGTTTTTAGGGTTCCGTACACCAAAGGTGAAAAGGAACCCTATTGTTTTCGCTACGCTGTCCGTCTGTCCGTCACACGGTATTTTCTCAGGAACCGTAAGAGCTACGGACCTGAAATTTGGACACAGTATGTAGAACCTTAGCCGCTACAACAACAAATACATGAGAATTAAAAATTAAAGGGTGTTCCAAAACGAGCAATGAAATATGTTAAAATCCCATGTAATATACATACAATTGTATGAACATATGTATATTGAAACTTGAAATTTGTAAAATTAGTGTATTTTTATACAGACTACAACAATGAACACTAAAATTTAAAAAATTTAAATTAAAGGGTGGTCCATCAGTTAATGCAATTTTGACTATGTAATTTTGACAATTTGCTATATCTTGGAAACTGTAAGAGGCAAACACTTGAAATTTTCAAAAACGGTAAAACTAAAAAAACCGAAAATTATAACCAAAAAAAAAATCGCCAAAAATTAAAAAAAATCTCCAAAACGAAAAAAATCGCCAAAATTAAAAAAAAATTCTACCACTAAAATAAATCGCCAAATTCGAAAAAATCGCCAAAATGAAAAAAAACGCCAAAATAAAAAAAAACGCAAAAAATTTAAAAAAATCGCCAAAACGCGAAAATGTCGCCAATACTAAAAAAAAAATTTAAATAAACAAAAAATCGCAAAAATTAAAAAAAATCGCCAAAAATAAAAAAAACTCCAAAATGAAAAAAACGCCAAAAAACCGAAAAAATCGCCAAAAACAAGAAAATAAAGTGTCTAAACTAAAAAAGAGCCAAAACTTAAAAAAATCGCCAAAACCGAAAAAAAACGACAAAACAAAAAACCGAAAAGACCCCAAAAAACGAAAAAAATGCCAGAACTATATATTATATAGGTTGAAGTTTGTATTAAATTACATATCTAGTGTTCGTACGGAACCCTATGTGCGTGAGTCATAGTCGCACTTTACTGAATTTATTTTTGTTTGTTTTATTAAACTTATTTGGTTAGTAAATGGGCACACTGCAGATGTGTATATGTACTGCATTGGAAATTGCAGTAAGCAGTAAATTTACTGATTACTAAAAAAATTCAGTAAATTTTTACTGCTAATGAAATTTAATTTGCATTACCAGTAAAATCATAGGGCCCGTAATCATAATAAAATTGTAGCCACTGGCAAATTTTTTCATTCATATTTTGAAACTTTTGTATGAAAAACATTTAGCCACTTGGTAGAATTTCATTATGAATACGGGCATTACTGATTACTGAAAATTCAATGCACCTCATCATATAACAAATCATTTAGGCAATTTATAAAAATTGTAGAAACAAAATTTTAGTAATCAGTAAAAATTTACTTGTTAAACATTTTTTATTGTTTTTACTGAAACTTTAGTGGTACTGCAGTGCTCATCTATGGTAAATGCCTTTACTTTTACTTTTAAATTTTTAATTCCTGTTGTTCATCGTTTAGTTGTTGCTGTTCTTGTTGTTGTGTACGCATTGCAATTAAAGTAAATTCAGTAAAGTGCGACTTTGACTCGCGCACATTCGGTTTTGAGCATTTTTTTTTTTTTGATTTAGCTTTCTTCCTTTTTTAAGTTTTTTCTGTTTAAACGATTTTTTTCAGTTTTATCGCTTTTTTCTCGTTTTGGCTTTTTTTCTCTTTGGGTTTTTTTAATTTTCGCAATTTTTTTCATTTTGGCGATTTTTTCATTTTGGCGATTTTTTTCTGTTTTTTGGGGTTTTTTCATTTTGGTGATTTTTTTTTGTTTTTGGGGTTTTTAGGCGATTTTTTCATTTTGGCGTTTTTTTGATATTGGCGTTTTTTTTTGTTTAAGGATTTTTTCATTTTGGTGATTTTTTCGGTTATTCGCGATTTATTTTAGTCCTAGAGATTTTTTTTTAATTTGGTGCTTATTTTCGTTTTGGAGATTTTTTTTTGTTTTTAGCGATTTTTTTATATATGGCGATTTAAGGAATTTATTATTCGACATATTGTCAGAAGTTTATTTTAATTTGAAAATTTATTTGCTGGTGGTTCAGCGTTGTCTATATATTTCATTGTTGCTGTAACAAATCATCAGTAGACTTCAACCACACATTTTGAATAGTCACAAACCTCTTAACTTATGCACAGACTTTCAAGAACTATTTGAGAATTCACAAATAATAATATTTTTGAAAATCACAAAAGAAAAATAAGCGTAGTATTAGTATTAGTATTAGTTTCAAAGCCTACTACGCTTATTTTTCTTTTGTGATTTTCAAAAATATTATTATTTGTGAATTCTCAAATAGTTCTTGAAAGTCTGTGCATAAGTTAAGAGGTTTGTGACTATTCAAAATGTGTGGTTGAAGTCTACTGATGATTTGTTACAGCAACAATGAAATATATAGACAACGCTGAACCACCAGCAAATAAATTTTCAAATTAAAATAAACTTCTGACAATATGTCGAATAATAAATTCCTTAAATGTTAAATTTAGATTTTATTTTTCATTTTGCCTTATAATTACTTTTATTGTTATCCAATGGATTTCTAATTGTATAAAGGTGTAGAAAAATAAAATAGATTGAAATCGAATATAAATTATTTGCTGGGTTTTTTGTATTAGTTTCAAAGCCTACTACGCTTATTTTTCTTTTGTGATTTTCAAAAATATTATTATTTGTGAATTCTCAAATAGTTCTTGAAAGTCTGTGCATAAGTTAAGAGGTTTGTGACTATTCAAAATGTGTGGTTGAAGTCTACTGATGATTTGTTACAGCAACAATGAAATATATAGACAACGCTGAACCACCAGCAAATAAATTTTCAAATTATATATGGCGATTTTATATTTTTTTGATTTTTTAGTTTTACCGTTTTTGAAAATTTCAAGAGTTTTGCTCTTACGGTTTCCAAGATACAGCAAGTTGGCAAAATTACAAAGTCAAAATTGCATTAACTGATTTAAAGTTTTTAAATTTAGTGTTAATTGTTGTAATCTGTATAAAAATACACTAACTTTTAACATTTCAAAGTGTGTACATACAATTGTATGTATATTACATGGGATTTTAACATTTTTCGTTGCTCGTTTTGGAATACCATTTAGTTTTTAACTCTCATGTATTTGTTGTTGTAGTGGCCAAATGTCTACACATTGTGTCCAAATTTCAAGT
Source organism: Tachina grossa (assembly GCA_949987645.1). Lineage (NCBI taxonomy): Eukaryota > Metazoa > Arthropoda > Insecta > Diptera > Tachinidae > Tachina > Tachina grossa. Next base: position 130,212,168 of record OX465278.1, on the reverse strand, counting down.
CCGTAGCTCTTACGGTTCATTTTCACCTTTGGTGTACGGAAATATACAGAAAAATAACCGGCGGCGGCGCACCGTCGGCTCCGAGCCGGTCGACTTGTTTCTCTGCTTGGTATCGCTTCTTTCAAACACTAATACACTCATACATAGCTCACACCGATTTGACAATGCAAAGAAATCTCAGCAAAGAAATCAAAGTCAAAAGATTTTTACCCCCTAGCGTATAGATGTTTACACATCAAAAAGGACACGCTAAACTCTCATGTATCATTAATTTTATAAGTTATAATTTTTTAGCTGCAATTATGATCATAAATGATCATAAATTTCAGTTACATCGAGAAACAAATATGTATGATCCTTGATGAGGTTTGCTGCTATTGGTGTAAGACAAGCCTACTTACCATTATATCCTTAATTATTCTTTAAATATCTGATTCTAAGATAAAAATTGTTGTAACAACTTGTAAAAATGAACGATAAAGCTTTTTCATTTTGTTTTCTTACAATCCCTGCAAGGACTTCTTCAGCTCCCATATATCCTTTATTTTAATATTTGATATTTAGCTGCAATTGAAAACAGCAAGCAGCGTAGATATGTAAGTTATTACAAAAACTCATTACAATACTTTCAGGTGAGTTTGATGGCGAGCATTACAAGGGCATTTGAAGCTCTCATATGTCCTTAATTTTAAAATTAAAATTTAAATAGCAAATGCGACTAGAAAGCAGCAAAAATTCATAACTTTAACAAAAAAATATACAGAAATTTTTGTCCAGGTTATATCAAAGCAATAATTGTAAGGACATGCGTAACTCCTGTAAATCCTTTATTTCAAATCAAAAGTTTTTAATTTTAATTAACAGCAGAAAATCATATAAATCTAGAGCTATCTCTAGAATTGCCCGAAAATGATCTTATTTCATAGTGAACGGTTGAAGGATATGTGTACCTCTTATGATTTTTATTTTTATTTTTTTGGCGACCTTTTTACTTTTGGTGATTTCTTTGCATTAGAGAGATCTATTTCATTTTCGGTAGTAGTTTTCATTTAAGCGTTTTTTTTCAATTGGGCGATTTTTCGATTCCGCATTTTTTTTAATTTTATAATTTTGTTTTTGCCTCTTACGATTTCCAAAATAGCGCTTTATTTTATTTGCTGCGTTATTTTTCATTTAAGCGTTTTTTTTGGCGAATTTTCGTTTTAAAATTTTTTAGATATGTTAGTTTTTTCGTTTTTTGCAATTTGTTTGGCTTTTGGCGATTTATTTCAGTTTAATACTTATTTTTTTTGGTTTTGGGGCTATTTTTTTCGTTTCGGCAGTATTTTTCGTTTTTTAGCGATTTTTTCGGGGTTTGACAATTTTTTTATTTTGGAATTTTTTAGGTTTAGCGTTATTGAAAATTTCAAGAGTTAGCCTCTTCAGTTTCCAAGATACAACAAGTTGTCCAATTAAATGAGTCAAAATAACATTAACTGATAGAATACCCTTTAATTTTTTTTATTTAAAATTTTAGTGTTACACACCTAGTGTAGTCTGCATAAAAATGCAAGTGTCTATATGTAATTGTCTCCATATTACATTGGGATTGCATTATTTTTTGTTGATCGTTTTAGAACACCCTTTAATTAGTAACTGTCATGTGTTTATTTCTGTAGCGGGCAAAGTTTTAAATATTGTGTGAACATTTCAAATCTATAGCAGACTGACAGACGAACGGACGGATATCGTAGCGAAAACAATACGATCCTTTTCACCTTTAGTGTACGGAAGCCTAAAAAGGCGAAAAAAAATTTTGTAGAATATTAGATATAAATAAAAGCAGTTTTTAAGGTTGCCAGTAGAAATACTAGTTTACTTACTTAAACAAATAAAAAATATTTTTTTTATATATTCGCAAATTTTAAAATGTTCATTTTCTACTTGTATTCATTATCCTCTGCTACAGTTTTATGGCAATTACACTAATTATTCCAGTAGAACGCAGGACTTTCAACATTGCCAAAAAACACATGTTTTTATTTGCTTCCTTAGTAGCTTAGAACCAGTGTTACCTTAAGTGTTTTACAAATAAAACTTTACGACCAATTTTGTATTTTCGGTAGTTGAACAATTTACAACTGATTTTTTTTTTGTTTTATTTTATTATTTTTTTTTTATTTTTTTTTTAAGATTTCGTGCTTTCACTACTTATTGTTTATGCTGAAACTATAAAAAAGTTGTTCACGTTATGTTTTAGTTGGAACAATAAACTGTTTTAAATGTTTAAAGGTAAACATTTTTTTTAGTACTTCTATGCGTGTTTGTTTTCCTTTACGAAAATTTGCCATTCGCTTGATTGCAGGACATAAAGAAAGCATTATTTGTAAAAATAAACTGGGGTAAGGAAAAAAAATTTTGCATAAAACACTTGTAAAGAAATAAACTTTATGAGGGTTGAGAAAAAGGAAGAGAGAAATATTTTAAATTTACATTTTCTTTTTAACAAAATTTTTCTAATTGCATTAAGAAAGGAATTAAAGGAAAAACAGACAGACAGAAATTCAACAAAAAAAAAAAAATATTTTGCCAAAGTGAATATAAAAATTAATAAATATTTTATATTTGAATATTTGTTATTGCTGTTATAGCATTTTTACATCTGTCCTTTTTTTTTTGCTTTCTTCTAAATCCTTAAATAATAAACTGTCATACAGTAAATATAATTTTTTATTGACAGACATTTTTCCCCATACGAAAGACTTAGCAGTACGAAACATGTAAATACATTGTACTCGTAAGTTAAATTTAAATGTTATGTTTTTCTATTTGGAAATTGCTTGGATTATTTTCTTATTGTCCTTATTTTTGTGTGCAAAATACACTTGAGACTAGATTTACGAAGATGTTATTAATTATAGGGCTTAAAATGTACATAAATTTCAGGCATGGCCTAGATTTTCATAATTTTTGTTTAATTTCATTTTTCTTATATACAAAATTTTTCATATCCTTGTTGATATCCTTAAAATGGCTTACTTACTCCGTCGGTACCATGAAATAAGTCCCAAATGAAATAAATTCCAATTAAATAGCTCCCAATGAAATAACTCCCAACCAAAATGAAATAAGTCCCAATCAGAAAAAATGAAATAACTGCCAATTGTTCAAATAATATAACTCCCAATAATTGTAATTTATTTCATTAAAAGCGAAATAACTCCCAATGAAATAAGTCCCAAAAAAAAAAATTAAATATATCCCAAAAAATGAAATAAGTCGCAATAGAACTAGAAACAATAAAAATTAAGTAGCCTTTAATGAAATAAGTCCTAAGAAAAATGAAATAACTCCTATAGGTTTCTTACATAATCGGCTTCAGTCGGACTTAGGCATTTTCTCTACCATGGAATTTCCCAATATGCTGCCGCTTACTAAAGGCTGCTTGCATAGCCGGCCTTCGATTTTCTCCACCATGGTTTTTCCCGACATGGTGCCGCTTACTTAAGGTTTCTTGCATAGCCGGACTTTGCAGTGCAGGAAAACGTTTTTAGGCAAGAACATTTTGCAATACAGAAAATCTTTATGAGGCTGCGCCGTGTAGGGAAACACCATGGTGGAGAAAAACGTTATTAAGCAAGAAAATTTTGCAATACAGAAAATCTTTATTAGGCTACGCCGTGTAGGGAAACACCATGGTGGAGAAGATCTTTAAGTCCGGCCGAAGGCCGGCAGTGCAAAAAACGTTATTATACAGGAAAACTTTGCAAGGCAGAAAATCTGTATTAGACTACGTCGTGTAGGGAAACACCATGGTGGAGAAAATCCTTAAGCCCGGACGAAGGCCGGCAGTGCAGGAAAACATTATTAGGCAAGAAAATTAATTATGCAATGCAGACTTGCTCGGGCGTGCAAGAAAACGTAATTAGGCAGGAAAACTTTGCAATGCACAAAATCCTTATTAGGCTTTGCCGTGTCGGAAAACACGATGGTGGAGAAAATCCTTAAGGCTATGCAAAAATCAATATGTGTGTGTGAATACTTTAATACATAATATCGTTTTTCTGCACAGCCGGCCTTCGGCCGCGCTTAAAGATTTTCTCCACCGTGGTGTGTCCCGACACTTCGCAGCGTAATAAATATTTTCTGTCTTGCAAAGTTTTTCTGCTTAAGAAGGTTTTCGTACACTGTCGGCCTTCGGCTGGGCTTTAGGATTTTCTCCACCATGGTGTTTCCCGACACGGCGTAGCCTCATAAAAATTTTCTGCCTTGCAAAGTTTTCCTGTCTAATAACGATTTTCTGCACTGCCGGCCTTTAGCCGGGCTTACATAAGTATTTTCTCCACCATGGTGTTTCCCTGCACGGCGTAGCCTAATAAAGATTTTCTGTATTGCAAAATTGTCTTGCCTAATAACGTTTTCCTGCACTGTCGGCCTTCGGCTGGGCTTTAGGATTTTCTCCACCATCGTGTTTCCCGACACGGCGCAGCCTCATAAACATTTTCTGCCTTGCAAAGTTTTCCTGTCTAATAACGTTTTCCTGCACTGCCGGCCTTCGGCCGAGCTTAATGATTTTCTCCACCATGGTGTTTCCCTACACGGCGCAGCCTCATAAAGATTTTCTGTATTGCAAAATGTTCTTGCCTAATAATATTGTAATTTGCATGTATGTATGATATTCAAAAAAGCAATAATAAGATAAATGAAATAACTCCCAAATAAAAATGAAATAACTCCCACTCAAAAAGGAAATAACTCCCAATTGAGAAATGCAATAATTTCCAATGGCAAACGAAAATGAAATAAGTCCCAACCGATTTTTCGTTGGGAGTTATTTCATTTGGGAGTTATTTCATATGAAATAAATCTCAACCAGAAAAATGGAAATAACTCCCAATGCATTGGGACTTATTTCATAATGAAATAAGTCCCAATTTTGTATGGAAAAATCATTGGAAGTTAATTCCTTTTTTTCTTGGGAGTTATTTCATTTGGGACTTATTTCATGGTACCTACTCCGTCAGTTGTGTCTTAGCTGTATCAAGACAAGTGTATTTGTATCAAATGTTTATGTCATTAAATAAATATTACAAATGACCTTTTTTCATCTTCTATATTAACTTTTTTTTCGGAAAAGGAAAGATGTGTATCAAATAACATCGAATTACCAATACCCACACACATTTAACCGCAGTGACCAAATTTTTATTGATGTTAACAGTTTTAATGGTCAGTGAAAAGGTGGTTGGTTGCTTGCTTACTTGTTTTATTTGAACTCCTCTTCTCTTTACCTCCTTGTTTTCTTTATTTTATAGTCCATTCTAAATTCCCATATGGGTTGATTAGAAGTTACATGTGTACAACATACATACATGTGTAAATGCCCGTTGTTTCTTGGAAATATTTGACCATAAAACGTTTATGTACTTAAAGATTTTAAGTGCAATATTTGAAAGTTTGTTTATGGGTTTGATTGTATTCTGCTTATTTTTTGTTATTCTTTTATAAGACTTATCAAGTTTTTCTTATTTTTTTCTCTCTCTAAAGGATATTTATATTTTCCAATTTTTATTTAGTTTATTTCTTATTTTAAGTATTATTTACAAAAAATAAAAGAAGAAGAAAATCTTATCGAAATATTCTAACGCAGCACAGCAAATAATTTCTGTGGTTTTTTCTCGATAATATAATAAAATTTTATGCAATTACATTATTTTACCAACAAGTAGCAATTGCACTAAAACAGACGTAACTAAATTTATTTCATTACTTTCTTAAAGCACAATGGTAAGGAATAACTGTATTTTTTAAACAATGTTAACAGTAAACAAGCTGAACATCAAATTTCATGAATTGAAATCTTTTATTTGGCGTAAACATGTGGTCAAAAATTTTGCTTTAACTTAAAAAATCTTCCAGTAAAATGTGTATGATTCATCATATGTGCATACTTATCTCGGTCCTCAATATTAAAAGTTGAACCTTAGCTACTTTAAACTAAATATTAAAATAAGCAGTTTTTCTTTATAATAAATTCTATAGAAATCCTTGTAGAGATCGTTATAGTTACCATATAAAAGGCTTCTTTCTAAGAAATAAAACTATTTTAAGAACTTGTAAAAATATGCAATAAAACTCTGTGGAAAAATTCATTGTTATCAGTGCAAGGACTTGCTCGCCTCCCATATATCCTTTTTTTCAAGATTTAAATTTTAGCTGAAATTATGACCAAAACTATTTTTGTTGAGTTTCATAACTAAATCTACAAATAAACACAATTACCTTCTGCTTAATTTCATAATAATCCATGTACGGATTTGCCTGCGTATCGCATTTCCTTTATTTCAAAATATCCGTTGTGGCCAGTAATTAGCACAAAAAAAAAAATAATTCTATCGTGAATTTTAAAACAACTCTTTGAAATAAATTTTATAATGATTATTTCAAAGATATGGGGCAAGGATATACGGTAGGAAGTCATAACTTCCGTGTATCCTTACATCTAAACGGCAAATATAAGGTGTGATTTTAAGTAGAAGTTAGCAGAAAACTGTCTCTGAAATAATTAGGTTAATATCTTTGATAAATTTTTTTTAGATTTACTAAAGGACTCTCTAAACCCCCATATATCCTTAAATTTAAAAGTTACATCTTTTAGCTACAATTATGATAATTAAAAAGCATAAATTTCAATTACATCGAGAAACAAGCATATATGCTCCTTGATGAGGTTTGTTGCTATCGGTGTAAGACAATAATGCTACTTGCCATTATAATAAAATTTTTTAACTTTTAATTTTAAGAGTAAAATATATTGTAACAACTTGTGAAAATGAACGATAAGTCTTTTTCATTTTGTTTTCTTATAATCCCTGCAAGGACTTGTTCAGCCCCCATATATCCTTTATTTTAAAATTTTAGTTTTAACTGCAATTGAAAGCAGCAAGCAGCGTTGATATGTAATTAATTTAAAAAAAAATTCATTATTATACTTTAAGATGAATTTGATGGCAATTATTACAAGGACATTTGTAGCTCTCATATGTCCTTAATTTTAAAATTTCAATTTTAATGGGAAATGTTACTAGGACGCAGCAAAAAATTCATAACTTTAACAAAAAATATACAGAAATTTTGGTTCAGGTTATATCAAAGCAATATTTTTTAATTTTCATTAACAGCAGAAAGTGATTCAAATCTTTAACTATCTCTACAATTACCCGATAATAGTTTTATTTCATAGTGAAACGTTGAAGGATATGTTTATCTCTTATCTTATGTAACTATAAAAGAAACCGTAGAGTTTTTTTGTAAGGGTATGTCCACACACTGTATGTTGTGTAGTGGAAACGTTGAATTCTTTGTTTTAACGAAATTCTTTAGCTACTTCTAGAATTATTCGATAATGCTCCTGTGTTATAGATTTTGTAATAATTATTTCCATAACGTACCTAAATTCCACATATCCTTAATTTCACAATTTTTTATAGATTTAATTTCATTAATTTCAGTACAGTAGCTTCAAGGACACACTTGTCTACGATATATACTTCACTTTCAAAAGTTATATACAAGCTTAAATTTTGACTACATATCAGCATAAACTTATTATTTCCCCTTGAAGCATAAGGAAATACTCTCTGACAAGTTTTACTAAGGATATATCCTTTTGGATATAATTTCATACATTTCATTAATTTTTCCTTAATTCCTTAGTTGTAACAGTAAAAATATATTGTAACAATTCGTGAAAATATACAACAATGCTTTTTGAAAAATGTTATTGTCCTCAGTTCAAGGACATTTTTACTTGCTATATATCCTTTTTTTCAACAGTTAAATTTTTTGCTACAGCTAAGGCTAAATGGCAGGGAAAATTGTAAAAACTATCAGATTCATACCTTAATACGTCATATTTCATTTAATAATAATTAGTTATGTATGCTCATCTCTCATATATCCTAAATTTAAAAAAAAATTTAATTATATCTATCATCATTATTACGAGAATAAAACAAGACAAGAGTAAAAAATATTTAATGACCCTAAAAGCCCATTAATAGTTCAAAAAGAACTTCACATTTAGAAAAAGTTGTTGCTATTTTTAAAATAACATGAAAAAGCTCTCTGATGAATTTCATAATTTTTTTTTTTTTGCATAAGAAAATTCATACATGTCATATGTCCTCAATGTTGCTAATTAAATTTTGGATTAAATTTACTCTAGCAAGCAACAAAAATGCTTAACCTACTTAATGCTAATATTAAACGAAAAATCAATTTTATGAGTTTTGTTGTTATCAGTGTAAGGAAAAACACAGGCCTTGTATATCCTTAATATAAAAAATTGAATTCTAGCATTAATTAAAATAAGAAAGAGAAATAATTTGTAACTAAGTCAAGAATGATTTAGAACTATCTTCAGCTCATTTTATAACAACCAGTGTAAGGACACAGATATCCTGTTAAAAATTTTTTTTGACTGCCCTCGCACATATCCTTGATTTAGTATATTAAATCTTAGTAATAATTCTTAAAAATATCCAACAAAATTGTATAAAAAAAACTTGAAATTACCAAGAAACCTCTCTTAGGAATTAATAGGAATCTGCTCAAGGGCATGTTTAACTTTCTTGATTTTGAAACTCAAGCAAAAATTATGATGAAAGCTGCTTACGATAGTATTACTTTCACTGAAATGTATGATGGGAGTTTCAATAATGTTCGTCATTGGTGATGCCTAAAATATCCAAAGGATTTTATTTGTGCATTACATAAGCCTATTTTATGAAATACAAATATTTTCCTCACCTTTAATCCACTTATAAGTTCTTAGAAAAGTGTCTATTCATTGGGCAAAGAAAACTAAAAAATAATAAAAACAAGAGAAACCAAAAATAACATTTTCCAATCAGGTTTAATATTATTTAAAAAAAATATTATTCTATTTTTGCTCTTTTTATCCCAAAAAGATAATTGTTTGCCTAAAAACAACCAGAGAGAAAAATTACAAAATTTTTAGAAAATTCAACTTATTTATGATACATTTTTATCAATTTTCAAATGATTGTTATAAATACAATTTGTAAAACCTGTTTACTGAGCAAACATAAGTTTATATTTGTGTGTGTGTGTTTGTGTTTGTACTACAGTCTGTCAAGTATTAGTTTGCACAATGATATTATTGAAATATTTTAAAATTTATTAATAAAAACAATTCTTATTTTGTATTTATGTAGTTATTTATATCCCGTGTTTGTAATGCTTGATCAAAGAAAAAATTCAAATTCAGTGAAAAAGAATTATTAAAATTTTAACAAAAACAAATGCTGCTCAATTTGGTTAGTGTCAAACAAATATTTTTACAATTCCCGACATTTTGTGTTTTGTTTGTTTGTAATTTCAAAAATCATTGCATTGTAGTTTTACAATAAATTTTCTAATGCCTGGCAAATACACACACTAACGTAAATTAAATAATTATTAAAATAAAATAGATAAATAAAATAAAATAAAAAATATAATCATTCATTAAATTAAATTCATATTGTTTCCACTTGAAATAACTTTGATACAACATAGTTCGTCGTGTTATTTCAGTATCGAAGTTTGATTCAACATGATTCTTCATTTTGCTTTAACATTGCGAAGGGTGCCCCTGTGGCTGAGTGGTAGCGATGCTAGCCTCTCATTCCAGAGGTCGTGGGTTCGATTCCCACCATAGACCCTGGGCGTTTTTCGCAGACAAGCTAATCGCTTTGCGAATTGTGTTTGTGTAAAAAAAAAAATAGTTTTCCGTAGAATGTTAAATCAACATAAAATAAAGTTATTTCAAAAGGAAGAAAATTTCTTTGAAAATTACTATAAATCATGTTAGATTAACATGGAGCACATATAAAGCAAAATCGTTGCCAAAAAATTAAGTTAAATTATTCTTGTTTAGATAGATTTTAAGTTGAAATTTGTTTCATGCATTAACCTTGCGCTTTATCGTTCTGATAAGGTAGACTAGAATTAAAACGTGGAGTTGCTGTTGGCTGAAGTAGTTAACTCCAAAGAAATGACGTTTTTCGAGAGCCGAAGCTTAAAATCTGGCAAAGACTTCCATCATATTAATATCATGCAGCTTCTTCCTTTGTTGCAAGATGAATCATCGGTGAAGGAAAATAACTAACCGAATGAATGTAAAGCTTAAAGTAATGCAGCTGCTTAGCAGAAGCACTGCAACGATGCTATATAAGTTAAAAAATATCAGAGTTCTAAAATTCGTTAAGGCTTATAATTTATTACATCAACATCTGTCTTCTCTTTACTCCCGCAAGGGGATCTCTTTAGAGATTACGGGTGTGACAATCCCGCGGACCCTGGTTGAGTTAGAATAGCTTTTTTTGAGTTATATCTGTGCTTATTTACCCATAAAACTTATTTGCTACAACCCAAACTCTTGTACAAACATTTGCCCAAAAAAGCATAACCACTAAATGCTAATGAAAAATCTTTCAATTCAGAAAAAAGTTTGTCAAGTTAAGGAGTAGCCAATAATGTTGGAATCTATGACATTATATATTAGTTGTGTTCCAAACAGTTTAATCTGATAAACAAGTGTCTGGATCAAAACTTTTTTCATTAGTATTTGTTGGTTACGTTTTTTTGGGGCAAATGTTTGACAAGTGTAACCTTAAGTTACTGTGCACATATTTATTAAAAGGATGTAGCTTGCTTTACTGCCTTACAGGTGCAGCGTAACCTGGAACTGAACTGAGTTAAAAAGACAATGGAGGTGAAGTCTTTCAGAGTGTAACTACAACATATAACCAGTGGATTAATACTGGCGGTACGACACCAATACCCGCGGCCTGACAGCGGATCTGTTTTATGGGTTTAATGCTTGACAATGTGCCTGCATACTTCATTACCGAAAGCCAAAGGTAGACTTCGTTTAATCCTACAGGGTTAAGTACTCGTATATCTATGATGTTCGTAGGTGATGGATGGTGTTTGAGGCATGCACTTATCCAAACCTTAATATGAGTACTGACGTTCTGTTGTTAATTGGTGAGCACGTCTCTTGGTGAACACGCGGTAGGTGTGTGTGCAACTATATTTGCTGCGTGTTATCACGGAGAAACGTGCGTAGTGCACAAATCGCTCTCTTTACTATCCTTTTCCTAAAGAAGGCTACACACATATCGATGGCTTACTAACGCAACCTCGTAACTTAAAAACTACTACTTTTCAGGAGAGACAAAAAATGATTTATAACAAGTATTTAAACATTTTTAATATATGTTTTTTTATAATCTAATTACTTGGATGATTTTTTATTAAATTTTCAATTAAATACTTGCAAATTTTCATTAAATACTTGTCTCTCCTGAAAAGTAGTAGTTTTTAAGTTACGAGGTTGCGTTAGTAAGCCATCGATATATGTTTGTTGGTACAGCAATCACACTTTTTCACGACTGCAAAAAGCGAAAGGCGCTAGTGTTCCTAAAACGCACCCTTTGCGAATGTTACGGGTATTCTAGCCGAGAACGATATTCAATCATATGGTCTGGAGAAGAACAGAACCCATATAGACTGACACCATTGGAAAGCAATCAAACGGTATTTCCATAGACTGGAAGCCGGAAGGGAATCAAGGAAGTGAATGTCCAGCTTACGCATGGAAAAAATAGATTGAAGCCAAAGTAAACAGCAGCGGCAAAATTCAGTAGAAGTAAAGCCTTGGCATAAAATAGAAATTTGTTTATTGAGTTTCTATGCTCCTTGTATGAACAACGAGAATTTAATATTATTACTACACAAGTATGAATAAGTAGGATATTAATCCTTAAATGAATTTTAAGTTGTGACTTATTTCTGATTTCCTCTAGTAGACCTAAAGTATAGTTTAAAGATCAATACTTTTCTAAAACATTTAAAGCCTTGATGTCCTTTTCTTGAAGGGGTCACTTTTGCACTGTTGTGTAGAGTGGCTAAAATGCTCTATACAAAAAATAATGAGAGGATTAATATATGCAATTTAATACCCCTCATTTAACACCAGAGGCGCTGCAACACTGCATTATTAAAAATGTGCAAAAAGCAGAGTTGCAAAAGAATGAAGCTTTCCTCTGTCTCTTCTTTCACCGCCTGTCTTCTTTATCACTATCACTTTCCCTAAAGAAGGTAACACCTCGTACTGGTAGTAGGCATTCCTTGCCTGGGTGTTACTTCGAATCAAATTTTACATAAAAGTGTTAAACATTGTTTTTATCTAAAACGCCAGTTTTTTCTTTATTTGCCGCAATATTGAAAAACGCAGTAACTCCTACACGTTTTTTTATGATAGGTAGAGATGTTACTTTTCAAAACGCCCATACAGGTATATTCATATATTTTTTTTCTCTCTTTTTCTACATAATCACTACTTATTTGATGTTGTTTCCCAGTATTATGTACAAAAAGGATTCATTTCCTTTATGAGTATTTCCTTTATTCGCTATTGAATATGAAAAGAATTTTAAATAGATTAGTTTATTTTTTTATATAATATCTATTTCAAAGAAACTTTTTAGAAATAAAACTAAATACATATGTACATATATCCCTGGTATTTATAATTTTAATCTGAAATAACTAATTAGTTGCATAATATAAAATTACACAGGATAGCACTAGAAGATTTTTCTGACTTATATATCTACGAGTATATATGTATATATCTGTTTCTGTTTCCTTTTTTTCTCTCTTTTAGTTTTATGCTGATTTAGCTTAAAGTTGACTTCAAAATTTTTATTTGAATGAAAAAATCTGTCATATTTTATGACAGGTTAATTGTTTGCAACGTTCAGCATATTGACAGACACAAATTTGCTTACCAACCTGAAGAAAACATTTGTTAATAAAAAAAAACTCAAAGCTCCTTTGGTGGTGCTAATACTCTCCTTAATGAATTGTTATAACAGACAGTTTAACTGACTATCATATATAAACATAAATGAAATGAAATGAAAAAAAAATATGTGTAATTATTCTGTGTACTCGTTCAAAGTTATTTGTTGCATGTAGTCAGTTACATTTTTCCGTTGTATGTTGCAACACCTACAGACATACATATGTACATCATCCACATCTGCAATGCAGTAGAGCTGAATAATAAAAATTCAATTTCATATTCATTGGACTTATGCACAAACATAACGGAGCACAAGATTTATTTAGTTGCATTTTTTTTAATATTGTAAAATAATTAAATACTTTTATATATGTACATATTTTTATGTTAAAAGTATTAAAGTTAACATACACAGAAAAAACAGTCATTATCAGTTCAATTATAGCCGTGGCTTGTTATGATATCTAATATAAAATCAAAATCAATAACGTATTAATTGAAATTTTGACCAGTCTATACTCTTCATTCCGATAGTGGCTCAACTCAGCAAAACAACTACAATCAAACTCTTGAAAATTCTTTCGAACCTAACATCTTTATATATAATAACTCCAACAAAGTAATTGAGAATTACGCTTATTCCAGTTTTCGACATTGACGGCACTTAAACACAATACACTCAAAAAAAAAACATGTACTATTATTAAGTAAAAAAAATTTTTAATCAGAAATAATTTTTTTTAGTCAGGCTTAAGTTCAGTAATTTCAATTCTTTTATTGAATGAAATATTTTTATTAATTAATGTGAGTTTCTATTTGATTTCTATTTGGTTTCTGTGATTCATTTAATTCATCATGGGCACGTGACAAAAATGTGTTCACTTGGCAATCACAAATGTTGGAATACCAAATAAACTGTAGAAAGCAAGAACAAAGTAACATAATAGCCACTACTATAATACTTACATGTATGTACCGACGGTACATCGAATAAGTAAAAATAATTAATGTGATGATCGTAAAAGATAAGCAAGAGTAGTTAAACATACGTAGGTAGAGTAATATAACTTCGTGCTAACCTAAATAGAAAAATGAAAATATGGAAAAACAGGGGAAATAAATAGTGATACTTACATATGTATTTACCAAAGGTAAAATCAATAATTGTACACAACAATCATTTCTCACATTCCGTTTCATTAGAATTTACGTTAAATAACTGATGTTAATAACAATCTCTACCCAAGTAGATAGACTAGGATACTGATGAACTGCGTTCCTGCACAGAAAAATATCGGTATTTCCCCCAGCTTAAAAATATAATTTAATTTTTCTTCTTTTTTTTAGAAACTCACATTAATTAATAAAAATATTTCATTCAATAAAAGAATTGAAATTACTGAACTTAAGCCTGACTAAGAAAATTATTTCTAATTAAAAATTCACTATAGTTCAATTAAAATCTTAAAATGTCTCAAGTAAAAAAAATTTCTAAATTTAAGTAAAAAATTTTTCTAAGTTTAAGTAATTTTTTCTAAGTTTAACTACCAGTTTATAGAAGCCATGTAAAAATTCGCGGCTGTCTATTTATATTGAAAACAAAAACAAATTTTGAGTGCTTTGTTTTTGCTTTCAATATAAATAGACAGCCGAGAATTTCTACGTGGTTTCTGTAAACTGGCAGTAAGTAAATTTTTACAATAATCTAGTAAAAATTAATTAATTTGAGTAAAAAATAAAAAGTTTATATCCATAAAAGTAGTTCATAAAAATACACACAAAAATTCTCACATTCAAGGACAAGTTTACTGGCTTAAAGGAAATATTTACCACAAATTGGAAAATGGTTTAAAAGTTTAGGGAAATTATATCCCAAGAACTAGTCAGTCTCGTTTTAAATCAAAAAATAAATTTTAGGAAATGACTTATGGAGTTTTCTTTTCTGAGCAATATGCTGCATTTATGTTGCCTTTTACATTTCTTTGTGTTCTTTTGTATTATTTTAAAAATTGAACGCGTTCTTTTCCCATGATGTTACCCTTAAAAAGAAGAAAAAATGCTACATGTTCAACACTCATTTTCATTAAAGGGGCATGAGTGCAGCATTATATTAACAGCTGTTTTTGTTATTGTCGGTGAAAAAAAAAATAGTTTTCTAGTTCTCGATTGTTTTATGCCGAAACTTGTTGGAAAATTGTTCTTTTGTAAACGTAAAATATGCAACACTTCTTAAAAATCAGGTGAGCATTTAAAAATGTTGCCAAATCACATGTAACATATATGTTACACTTTTCTTTTAGAAAAGAAAATACCATTACTCCTGATTTGTTCATCAAATTTGACTTACTTGAAAGATATAAAAAGGTATTCTAAGTTTTAGAAAAATATTTGCCAGTTTTAAGTATTTTTTCTTTAAATTATAGAATATAGTCTTTATTTGCGTTAAGCAAAAAATTTAATTAAATTTTTCACATTTCCGAGGAATATTTGAACTTGAAAATTTTTTTTTTTTTTTTGTAAATAAAATAAAATTTTAAAAATCAAACATTTCAATGATTATTCAGGCAGCCCTGTTCGGTAATTGGGTTAGAGTGCTTGCCTATCAGTCAGAAGGTTGTTAATTCAATACTTGGCTCCTCTCAAGGAATTAATATTTATGTATGGTGAATTAATTAAGAATATAATATGAAGATATAATAAAAAATATATAATGTGGTCTAGAATTTAATTAAAAATAAATATAAGTACCAGAATTAAGGATATAAAAAAACTTTGAAAAATTTACTCAATTTGAGATCAAAGATGAACATTTTTTTTTTGCAAAACTCCGAATATAATGGAAAAATTTTACTTAATTTTATAAAAATTTTAGTTAAATATTAAAATATAATTACTATAAACTAGTTTGTTAATGAAATAGAAACTTAGTAAATATATTACTGGTTTCAAGTAAAAACAGCTTTGGCGCCTTACGGCACCTTTTTTTATTCAAATTTAGAAGATTTTCCAACTTTTAGTTAGGTTTTTTTGAATGTACCAAAAAATTGGGGCTTGTGTACCTTTTGTCGAAAACAACTGACTCCTGTTGGCAGGTATATGCTCTTTTCTAGACCTCAGGGAACTGAAATAGATTACCAATAGCACATAATTGTTGTCGAGAGCGAGTACAGAAGCCCCAATATTTTTTGTATAGTGTTAAAGTGAAGTCAATGTCGACAACTGGAATAAGGGGGACTAAATATCAAAACACTACAAGCTAAAATGATTCCACAAAACTTACAACTTATTTCTAATTAATTCTATTAAATATTATTTAAAAATCAATCAAAAAGTTCATTGAAAAAAAAACAATTATTTTTTAATTAATAAAATTATTGAATCTGTTACTTGGCTTCTATAAACAAAGATCTTTTTTACCTAAACTTAGCTGGGGTTCCTGGTTAAGATTGGCCTAAAGAATGCTAAATTTTTGCATGTACTTATGAATTTTAAAATGTACATTTTAGCTACAGTGAGTTCCTGATAGTGTTAATTAGTTCAGCTGTAAGCTTTAGTAGTTTTTGTTTCTATTATATAATAATTCTTTCTGCAAAAAAAACGGCTTCAATGTAAAGATCTGTTACAAGAAGATAAGAAGCAGTAGAAATATAAAGAAATCTAAAATAAAATTTAAATGGGCGTGCCTCCGCCCATTTTTAAATGCAAGATTCTGTGTTTTTCAGAGCTCAGAGTGCGTAGTAAGTTTCGTAAAAATTGGTTGAGTAGAACCGCATGAAATATAATAAATTTTAATGGGCTAGCCCCTCCCATTTTTTCAAATTTGTGTGCGTGTTAATTTTTTTAAAAATCTGTAAAATAAAATATTAAATATTAATGGGTGTGACTCCGCCCATATTTTTAAATAGACAATTGAGTCTATTTTAGAGCTCAAGATGTGTGGTAAGTTTCAAAAAAATTCGTTAATAAGAACTGCGTGAAATATTATAATAAATTTTAATGGGCATAACACCGCCTATTTTTTCAAATTTAAAATTTTGTAATTGCAAGAACCAAAGGTATTTTATAGGTTTCGCAGCAATCAAAAAAGTAGAATATCCTAAAATTAAATTAAAATTTTTTTGGGCGTGTCCCCGCTTACTTTTTTTACAATGTGATTAATGAGAATCGGTGTAAAATGTACCGAGTTATGAAGTAACACTTCCAAAAAATAATAGTAGAGACAAATTGTTAACCTCCTCCTTTTTTTGAATTCGATTAAAAAATATCCTTTAAAAACCTGTTACAAGAAAATGAAGTTTTTAGATTTTGCGTTGGCATCAGAAACCATTAAATCCATAAATTTTTGCGTTTATAGCGAACATGTTCACAGAAACACTTAAGTACCTGAAATTGTTAAAAAAAAAACTAATTACGTTTGAGGGTTAATGGCGTACTTGTTTATACTTTGATTTTAGGTATACAATGCATTACGCAGTTTTATCTAAAATCCTACTGGCAAAATTTTTGCGAAACATTTTAACAAATTGTTAACCTCCTCTTTTTTTTGGAAGTCGGTTAAAAAGGAAAAACAATTTCCTACACATAGAAAACTTTCATATTAATATCGTCGTAAACAAGGTTAAATTAAAAATGTTCAGCAATGATTTGGCTTCATATGTGTTTCATTTTAATCTAACATGATTTACAGTAATCTTAAAATAAATTTTTTCTTCTTGAAATAACTAAAATTTATGTTTATTTAACATTCCCATACTGCCAAACCAAAATTAAAAATCATGTTAAATCAAAGTTATTTCAAGTTGAAACAACATGAATTTAATTTAGTGTAGTTTATTATTAATTCAACTTATTGGATGCTGTATATTTTACTTCACGATAAAAATTATTTTAATCTTTTTGAACACAAAAAATTCTTCTTACGTTAAAAGTGTTTTTTTTTATCGACTTATGCTGTTATCGCTTGTAATCCCAGAAAAATTTGACTTTAAGTTGCGTGAAATATATAAATGCTTTTCTGAAGTTTTATATTTTACAATATTTATTTAGCCCCTCCTGCTTTTATTTGAGGTCAAAAAATGCATATTGAATAATAATTTGTTTTATTTTTTTTTTAATAAATCTAGTAAACGTCTAGCATTAAATTGAGTGACAAGTGCAAAATTTAATTTAAATTGCTGACAAAGATATGCAAAAGTGATTGATTGGTTTGAAAAAAAAACCAGAGCACAACTCACTTCATATTAAGAATTGGATATCTAACATTTAAGTGGTGGCATATAATGACAGCAATTTTAAAAATTAATGGTTAAGCAATCTATTACTCATTTTTCTTTATTTTTTTTTTAATTATGATTTTCTTGTTTAAATGATTTATACAGTTTTTAATCAAATTCACACTCAAGAGAGTGACATTTTTTCTTTATAAAAATACGATATAACCCAGCATAAAAAAACTACTTCATTGCATACCAGTCACTACAGATACAGAATTTAATATTATATTAAAAATTATATTATTATATTAATATTATATTAAAAATTGTTCTAGCTAACATGAAGCGCATAACATTTAGTTATTTGAATCACTTTCGTCCTTTGACAAAAATATGTTAAATTCATTGATGTTTCACCAAATGAGTTCATCAATGCTGTAACTAATTATTTGTATGTTAATTTTTTGCTGGGAAATTTAACAATTAATTAAAATTTTAAATGTGTTTAATGAAATTCAGCATAGACATTAAATAAGAAATATTTTAATTTTTATTGCATGTAGAGGTAAAGTTGTGAAAATTTTAATAGAAATTATTCCACATATCGGAAATTAAAAGTGAACAATTTGCTCACGTGAAATTTTCGTAAATAAAATGCCATGTTCGACTTTTATTCCCGCTAAAGAGATTATAAAATACTTTTTTCGCCACCGTTACGAGTTATATTGGGCCTTATCTTGGTTGGAGTTTTTCGCCTTGAAATTCGACTAATTGTAGTGGATTAAAAAAAACAACCTACATTTTCCTTTAATCTATTACAATACGCCTGACTTTTTTGGCCGCAAAATAGCCAATCAAAATAAGGGGGATTGATTTAATATTAAATAAATAATTAAATAATTCAATCGATAAATGGCAGTTCCGGTTTGAATTGCGCAATAACCCTGATTATCTGTTATAAGTACAGTACGCCCTCGCTTTGTGCAACCTTTGATTATTACAACTCCTCTTCCATGGTAAAACTACATAATTTTGTGTCGATGTTGATTTTGAATAAAACACAAATTATTTAGGAAATTATTGTAATTTCTTTTTATTATAATAATATGGTATGGTTCAATTATGTATGGAACAGAATATCTTCCATATGGCCGCCACAACCTCGGTGGCACACCTCTATCCGTTGGTCCAAATTTTCGATGACGCTGAGACATAATTGAGTTTAAATGACGTTAATGTGCCGAATTATCTCATCCTTTAGCTCTTGAATTGTTGCTGGTTTATCGACGTACACCTTTTCTTGCAAATTACCATGATCTTGGCGGCCGATTCACATCGCCACCACACGAGATAACACGGCCATTGAATTTCGTTAGCTGTGTGGCAAGTGGCACCGTCCTTTTAAAACCACATATCGTCCACATCCATATCTCCCAATTCGGGCCATAAAAAGTTCGCTATCATCTCACGGTAGCGAACATCATTCACAGTTACTGCCTGACCGGCCTCATTTTGGAAAAATACGGCCCGATGATGCCGTCAGCCCATAAACCGCACCAAACAGTCACTCTTTGTGGGTGCAGTTGTTTTTCGACAATCACTCTTGGATTATCATTCGCCCAAATGCGGCAATTCTGCTTATTGACAAATCCACTGAGGTGAAAATGTGCCTCATCACTGAAGATGATTTTCTTCGAAAATTCATCATCCACTGTTGCCATTTCTTGCTACCATTCTGACCATTAACGACGTTTGGAATGGTCAAGAGGATTTAGTTTTTGTGTCAATCGCACCTTGTAAACGTGTAAATGCAAGTCCTTATGCATAATGTTCATCAACGACGATCGTGAGAGGTTCCGTTGTTGGGCACAACGACGAGTTGAGGTGGACGGCTCTTCAGCGACACTATCGCGAACAGCAGCAATATTTTCTGCAGTACGAGCTGTACGAGCATGCACTGGTGTTTTCACATCCCCTATAGACGCGGTTTGCTCAAATTTTTGCACGATTTTTCCGATTGTACGCAGATTTGGTCGATTTTGCTGATCAAAAAAAAAAAAAAATCATGAAGTGCACGATAAGCATTTTAATTTGAATGTCCATTTTCATAATAAGCCGGAATAAGTTTAAAGGCTGGGTTAGCCGAACGTTGCTGTTGCTGTACCGTACCGTACCGTACTGTTAGCACGTTGGTGCACTTATAGAACATTTACAGCCTAACCCACGATGTCGATCGACAACTCGACCGACTGACGACAACTCACTCATTATAGTTCGTTTGAGCGACCCACTAACTATCGACTTGTCGGTCGTCAGGCTTTACGTTGTTAACGTAATGCATTTACTCATTGTCAAATTAGAGTATTGCCACATCAAAAATTTCACAAATAAAACGCTACTTTACAAATAAAAAGCGCTGAAATGTGAAAAGTATTCCATAAAAAATGCAACTCTATGCTACTTAAAGTTTCTACAAATATATAATAAAAATAGCAACAATAATAAACATAAGACAGTACAAAAAAAAAATAAAAAGTTATTTTCAAAATTTTGTGTGTGAAATATAAATAAATATATTAGTTGAAATGTGTAGATACTCCTAAAATAATGCAAGCGGATTGTAATGAAGAATGGATGGGAGTAGCACCAATGGGACAAGCAATCTATTGAAGTGGAAAGAGTAATGTGCCTAAGAGTTTTTTTTAGAAGAATTGGATAGATAAATTGCACGTATACACATTCGTACATACATATACATATAGGTATGTATGTAATTCTAAAAGAATTATGTGACAAGAATGCATGTTTGTTAGTTAAATAAATAAAATAAACGCAAAAAAAGTTACAATTTTTATTTTTGATTTTCATAAATGCAAATTCGTTTAAAAATTTGGTATTTATGTGTACTTTTTTGTTTTGTCGACAAGCACAAACCAAGTGACTGATTTTGACATTTGTTGTCGTTTGAATTTCCATAGTGAAAATGAAAATGGTTACGTTATCGCTCGCATGCATTGTCGATCGACTTGTCGTGCTGAGCAAGTTTAGTGGGTCCTAAATCAGCTGTTTGTCGTTAAAAATGATTGCGAACGACAACGTTCGATATCGTAGATTTGGCTGTTAAAAACGTGCGTATGCTTTACATCGTTTTTTTTTTTTGTTTTAATATGAAAAAGGAACAGCTGTTCACAAAACAGTGATGGGAAATAAAAAAGTTCAAATGGTGAATGAAACCGAAGAAAAGTTCCTAAAAGTACCTTAATATGTATGTTATACATTTGTAATAAATAAATATGTTCATACATACATACATATCGATGGACACAAGTACACATCGTTACAAAAAATTATTGCAAATACCGTAAAAATTACACTTTTAAAAGCAGTTGTACTTTTTATTATTATGTTTTTATCTTCCCCTGTTAAATTACAATTATTTGAGTTAGGACCTTTCTACTTGTGACCAACGATATGTATGCAACATGAAATAATCTTCACATGTGTACATACACAATAAGAAGTATTGATACCATTTAAATCCTTTAATACATATCACATTTACATTATGCCCATAAATATTTATGCATTTCATTATTATATATAAGTACATATACATACACATGTATGTATATATTTGTGTACATAAGTATGTATATACATACTCAAATATTAATGTATTATTTTAAGTTAATTTTTCACACATATATTTTTAACAAAAGTACCAAAAAACAGAGCCATTTAACTTACAATGGTACCATCACTGGCTTACAAACGTCACTTAACAACGTTAGGAAATTCTATTTTATACAGGTTGAGACGTGCCGTCAACGTTACAGCAAATTTTGGTAAGCGTTTGCATTGTTTTCAATCAACAAAAACTATCAGCTGTTTCGTTAGCTTACTTGGACGTTCGGCTAATTCTACCTTAACGCGTTGCTCGATTGTGTATCTTTCCATGTTTCAAATTGAGTTAGTCTGAAATTGAGAAATGTCAAATGAAATGCAGAAAAAAGCTTGACGTTTAGGTGTGGAATGTGTTCACATTCCACATCGGCCCTTAAAATTTAACCATCCTTTACAAAGTCTTTTTCTCGTTTCCTTTGCAGTATAACTTTATTCATAATAAAAGGTTGCTTAAAACTTATTAATTTATTCATTACATCAATAGCAAGCAGAATGAGTGGCCTGTTGAAAACCTGAGATATTAAGGGCCAAACCCACGATGTCGACAACGTTCGACTTGTCGCACACTTACATTCAAAACAAAAAAAAATTTTAATATTTTGTTTTTGTTTCAAATGTAGTTGTGCGACAAGTCGAACGTTGTCAATATCGTGGGTTAGGCCTTAAGAATCTTTAAAGAATTTTATAGAATCTATTTTACCACACATCCTTTTGCTTTACATCGAAACAGCAAATGAAAGAAATGCAACCTTTTTCATAGGAAAACTCTTTTTGTAGCTTGTGTTAAAAGCAATTTTGAAGCCATGTCATATTTATTATTTTTGGTTTTTCAACTATCACTTCAATAACTTGATATGATGCATAAATTTTATTGTATAAGATTATCTTAAGAAATTCCCTTAACACTTTTGCTTTTTTTCCTTTAATATTTCTTATTTTAACCATACATTACTTTTCTTCAATCTCTAGAATCTCAAGAACACACACACACATGCAGATAAATAAATGTCTGACCTCAATCTAGAAACCTCAAAAATAAATAAAACGAATTTCAAGATGAATTGTTTCATATATGTATATCTCTAACCATAAACTTTTGCAAAAGATATAGGAATGAAAAAAGAAAATTATTTACTTTTAAATTTTGCATAAATGAAAAAGTCTTTGTAGAAAACATGTTTTATTTAAGTTCAATTTTTATAATTTATGTGTGATATAGATATAAATTGCAATAGAAGTGGTAAGGAAAAGGCAAGCTTATCTATAAAGGAATGTTTGTAAAAATACTAGGTCCATGAAAATTTTAATTTTTAATACATATAAATTATATTTGTTTATGTGGACAGAAATTTTTTTTCCTACTAACGACTTTAGTTGGAAAAAAATTAAAACAAATATTTAAATTATCCAATGGATTTCTAATTGTATAAGGATGTAGAAAAATAAAATGAGTTCACCTGGATGTAAATTATTTGCTGGGTTTTGTATCAGTTTCAAAGCCTACTAAGCTTATTTTTTCTTTTGTGATTTTCAAAAGTATTATTATTTTATGAATTCTCATATAGTTTTTGAAAGTCTATGCATAAAGTAAGAGGTTTATGACTGTTTAAAATTTGTGGTTAAAGTCTACTGATGAATTGGTTCAAGCGCCAATGAAATACGTATATAGACATGTTAAACTACCAGCAAATAAATTTCAATTATTTAATTAAAAATTTAATTGATTAATTTAATTTTTCTTCTCTTCTTTAGAAACTCACATTAATTAATAAAAATATTTCATTCAATAAGAATTGAAATTACTGAACTTAAGCCCGAATAAGAAATTATTTCTGATTAAAAATGCACTACAGTTCAACTAAATCAAAAAATGTCTCAATTAAATATTTGTTTAAAGTTTTAATTGAGTCCACAAAGTTTTGTTCAAAAATCCAATTGAGCCAATTAAATATTTTAATTACACTTTTGTTAAAAAATTTAGTCAACTAAACTTTTGTTTAAAAATTTCATTAGATAAAAGCTGGATTAAAAATTTAGTTATGTCAATTAAACTTTTGCTTAAAAATTCTATTGATTAAAAGTTTATTTAAAAATTTAATTGATTAAATTTAACTTTTGTTTGAAAATTTCATCGGCTAAAATTTGAAGTAAAAATTTAATTGAGTGAATTAAATTTTTGTTTAAAAATTTACTTATTTTGAATTTATATCAATTAAATTTTAAATTGTTTTTTGCGCTTTTTTCAATTAAACTTCTTAACTTTTTCTGTGTACATACATACATTTGGGTTTTAAATGTACATATGTCCCCTTAATTATGAAAATGCTCTAAGTCGAGATATTTAGTAGGTTTCATTTGAACAAAATAAATAAATTTATATAATGCAACATTTTAATTAAGAGTTGTAGTAGTCTCGATAAATATAAATATGTTTAATATTTATTATTATATTCGAAGGAAAAATGTATATGACTTGCACCATATGTACTTTAGAGGTGGCATAGTGCACGATATTTTGGTTTCGATGCGCTAAGACCCGTAATTTCGTAAAGTTTTGAAGAAAACATGCACGTGCCGAAAAAAATTATGGGGACTCATCGGAGTCAAAACTAGACAAAATCTACAAAAAGCCTTAGCATTTCAGCATGCCCTAGCATTCGTTTAGAAAACTACTAGTCACCATCTTCAATCATTAGGGTGGTCCTCATACAACAATTTTTAGTTTCTAAAAACTGTTTTATTAGGTTTTTTTATTTTTTATTTTCTTGTGTTTGCTAAGCTGGAGGTTTTATTAGAAATATAAAAACAACTGTCCCCGTGTTGCTCTTTGCGGGGTAAAACCGAAGACCGACTCCTATTAATATCCCCCCTCCCATACATTATTTATGAACATATCAACTGCCTATGCGCGCTATTTAAGGGTCTCTCATACAAAATATTATTTTCTATATACAATTACTTTCCATCGCCCTAACTAGCCCTGAGTGTGCCCCTAGAGGAGTAAAATATGTAACCAAACGACCATATTTTTGTTATTGCAACATTTGTTCAGAATACTAGTCACTATCTTCAATCATTAGGGTGTCCCCATACAAAAAAGTTAAATTTTATTAGAATTTTTTTATTTTATTGATTTTCTTGTGTTTGTTCAGTTGACGGTATTATTAGGAATATAAAACAACTGTCCCCGAGTTCCTCTTAGACCGACTCCTACTAATATTCCCCCCCCCTCTTCCAATTTTTTATGAATATATCAGCTGCCTATGCGCGAGTTAATTATTTAGACTTTTCTTCTAAGCCTTTCAGCTTAAACTGTGTTTTATGTTTTAAAATTTTTTCTTTCTTATAAAAATTTCTTCTCAATCTAAAAAACTTATTCCTATGGATACAAACTTATTTTTTATGGGTGAATTTTATCAAGCAAAATCGATAGTAGGATTCCGGTGCTTATATTTGTTTTTGTAATATATTGTTGTTCAACGACAATTTGAGTTTTTTTTTATACACACATAAATTTTGTATTTTTATTGTCGTTACTCTTTTGCTTAATAATAAAAAATTAGTGAATAAATTATGTGTTTTATATTTTTTGTTGTTAATCAACAAAACGGAAAAGTGCATCAAACTTCAAAAGCAACTGAGGGAAATAAAACCTTAATGAAACAGAAGTAAGAATTTTTTGAACTTGTGCCAAATACACTTTTTAAATGTCATTGGCTCAGTCCAAGGTTTTTTTTATATTATATGTATAATATATATGTAACTCGTGCTTCTAAAGGGGCTCTCATAAAAATTGTTATTTTTCATACAATTACCCTCCAATACCCTAACTAGCTCCAGAGTGCCCCTAGAGGGGTAAAATATGTGACCGAACCCCCATATTTTTCTTACTCCATCATTTGTACAGAACACCTCTAGTCACTATCTTCAAGCATTAGGATTGTCCCCATACACAAATTTTTAATTTCTATGCTAAAATTTTGCCATTGTTTAATGTCTTTTGAAGCCAAAGAAGATTAGTTGCTCGGGAAATTCTAACTAAATTTTAAAAAAAAAAATCTTCTCTTTCATTGCAATGCAATGACATGTGAGACAATGCGATTCCGAGACATGTGAGCTTTTCCATATTGCATAACAAAATTGTGTCTTTAAAGTTAATTTAAATTTCTGTAAAGAAATATAAATTTTTCGTAAAAAAAATTTATTTTAAAACATTGCAAAGTAATTAAGATACTGTGCATACAAATCTATTTTATTTTCAGTTTAAATAAAACTGATCATTTGTTTAAATTGCTTTGACATTAATAGCAAATGCTGACGGTTGCCTATTGCCATTAGGAATGACTTTTTGCCTTTGCATCATGTCCTGCATTGAAGTATGCATCTGCAGCTCTGGACATCAATCAAAATATTTGAAAATAGCAGAAAAGTGATTTTTACTTTTTTGTTTGTTTTTTTTTTTTTGAAATAGAAATTACGCTAACAAATTTATTTTTTGTTTTAAAATAAAACTCTGTGTATCTAAAATTAGCAGAAGCTTTATAAAGTGTATCGTTTTTAGAGTGGGCTATACTACTTTGGTGTATGGGTGAATATTAAGGAAGCACATGAACTTTTCTGTGACAAAAAAAAATTTTTTGATATATTTTGTAAAAAAATAAAGCATCAGCAATTTTTATTAAATAAAGAAAATGTTTTATGTTTGTATATTTCTCTAGATGAATTTAAGGCTTAGCTATCACATTTTATAATATGCTTGTGTATGTTGTGTAAATATGTTTAAGGCTGCAAACAATAGTTATTAAATTTATCTGGACAATTTCCTGTTATATTTTTGTGTCACTAACAACTTCCTGCTTACCTAAGTAATCAATAAACAGTTTTTAAAATAAATTATAGCAAACATACAAATGTATCCCTTAAGATCATCTTATTTGCAACGCATTTTTAAGTTTGTTTAACATTTGCTTAAAATCTGTTTACTTTGTATCTGATGAAATGTAAGGAAATTATAAAAGAATAAATAGCACGTGCACGTGTTGAATAAATGTTACTTTTTGTTCTTTCCACAATTTCATCAGCTTACTGGTATTGTAATTCTTACAAATGAAAGTTATTCATTGTGAGTTTTATAATAATTTTATGTACATATATATTATAGGGCTGCATAAACATTCTTGAAATGTAAATACGTCTTGTATTTTATATGTATTGTCGTGGCTTGTATCATACTAAACCAATAATAAATGATGTCTATATTTGTGATTTGAACGGGCTAAAGTTCGTATCGCTTTTTAAGCCAAATTACATGTGATAATTATTAATGAACAAATAACATCAAAGTCTGTTGTAAATGTTCTGACTAACAACACATAGTTGAACGGAACAGCCAGCCGTTTTCGAAGGCCACTAAACCTTCATCATCAGCGTTCTTTTGTGTTT